>CM074294.1:4778407-5383407 GCA_037194245.1 Opsariichthys bidens
AAGCAAGTTTACTTCTCGCATGTTTTTAGTTGTGTTGGTAAAATAACAGCATCTGTCATATTATCACCTTATCACCTCATTGTGAATGAGTATGACAAGTTTTTGAACATTTAAATGGGTGTCGTTAATATGTAAATGTTGGGCACACATGTTCATGTGACAGAAGTGCAATCTTTGGTTTCCACTTTTTTCCCCCACATAGCATTAGGGTAAATGCAAGTTTCCTAGATAAAAATTCGACACCAATGCCATCTCAAGTCGTATGTATTACATGGGAAGCTTTGGATCCCAGTAACTAAAGTTCCCGAGTTCAACGTGGCAGAGAAGATAATGTATGTTTTAAACGCAGCTAAAATAGCCGTATTTGACTGAAATTCCAGAATTGTCATTCCGCAACACGTGGGAACTTACAGTGGAACAAAATGCGGTGCCTCACAGGACCACGGTGCTACATAAATACACACATACAATAATGCAGAAGCAGAGCAGTATAAATTGCTTGTCAGCTAGCTATCTAGATCGATCTGTCTGTCTGGTCTATCATATCTATCTTATCATCTATCTATCTTTACATAATATAACACCATTTTTAAAATAATTTTCTTTTTTAGTAAATGTGAAAATAGTGCCTCTTTACTCATCTGTAAAGTTGTTCTGATTGCTTCTAGCACTGTCTAAACCTGTGAAAGACAATCAAGCAATGTGTCTCATTAAGGGAAGAAGTGAGAAAAGACCTAATGAATCTACTTTTCACCCACACACACATTGATTGTTTAGGTGTAATGTGAAAGTAATTTACTGTAAAAAAAAACAAAAAAAAACATGGTTGCAACATTTTAGGTTTTATGGATTTATCGTAAATTTACAGCAAAAAAACCATCTAATTAAGTGATGATGTTAATATACCAAACTATTTAAGTACTGATATCTGCCTGCCATCTGCTATCATGGTAAAACCCTACACTAAAATAATGCAATATCCATTCATTTAACAACATTAGATGGAACACAAAACCCTAATGTACATCACTGATAAGAAAAAAAAAACTTAAATAAATATACTTATTTCAATGAAAACAAATCAAATGTGAAGTGTCACGCCGGGAATTCAGTTTTTCACTGTAAATGAAACAATGGCTTGTTCTTTTTCACCTGCAAAAACTGTAAATTTAACATTATTTTACTGTAAAAATACAAACAATTTAAGATTGGATCTATTAAAGTTACTTACTGCATATAGCAAGAAAGGAGTTAATCAATTAACAGATTTTTACCGCAGTCTTTTACCGTTAAAAACACGGTCATTTTTGCAGTATACTTTAGCCTTATTAATTGGGCTTTGGGAGTAGCCTAAAGAAAAATATTAGGCAACACTTTAATAAGTTTTCATATTCAACGGCTCGGCCACGTTTAAGCCATTCCCTGGCACAGCCTACGTTCGGTTAGCCGTGGGCTGTGTGTGGTTGCTGTGGAGTGGGAACAGTATATCTAGTGCATCCATCATGCACACCCCCACAGTCCGGGCCTGGGAGGAATGGTATTTTAGTATCAGTATCAGACCCACTGCAGGTGCCTGATGAATGAACCCTCTGTGACGCTGGCTCTCCTCATCCCTCTTCCGGCACTCGTAGCATTAGCAGTGATCTGCTCAGACTGATTATGAATGGGTCTGCCCTGGCACTTAGCAATTGCCGTTCCCAACGTGAGATGGATAGAATGTCTTCCACAGGTCAATGGCAAGATGTTGCCTCCGTTGGCGGAGAAACCCGGCCATGTTAAAGAAAAGACAGGCATCGTTTTTCTCCTCAGGCACTAGCTGCACTGCAGTGCAGTTATGTCTTGGTTAGTTTAGCTAGCGAGCGCGTGGGCCACTGTGGACAAGGCCATTACAGAGATGATTGCGGTTGTTTGGGCCGGGTTGTGTTTGTCACCTCGCCGCAATGTCAGTGGGCTGGATGATGTCCGAAGGGCGGCAGTGGAGACAGGTTGTCCAATCTGCTGCTCTTCAGTGGGGCTGAACTGGACTTCTGCTGGTCCGAAGCTGGCCCTCAGCTACACCTTCACCTGATTTACACATCACTGGACTACGCTGTTGGCTGAACCTGGCTGACAGACCCACCACACGCAGCCCTCGGCCGTCCACCCCCTCCTTCCACTTATATAAACACACAACCTTAAATGTGTGAATCAGGTGCAGGCTGCTTTCCCAGCGGCAGACACACACATATACGCTCGCATAGCATCATATGCATTGCTGGCCCGCTCACTTTCCTGGACAGAAGCCATAGCTTCAGATTTCATCAGATTTGAATCATCCCTATGTATGAGGTTAAAAATCGGACAAACAGCTGAACATAAAAAATAAGACATTTTGCAAACCTTTTCAGAAGAGTGGAAGCCGTTATCGAGGACCATCTCCATATTGATGCGCATAGGTTTGGAATTGAAAGCTTATAAATTGAAAGGCTAAAAAACAACTGAAATGCTTAATGTTCACTAGAGCTGGGTCTCAATACAGATTCCCTTATTTGATTCTTATCCACAATCGCTTGATCAGTGCTTTGCTTATATTGTTCCATATTTTTCTCTTTCTCTGCTAACGCTAATGCTTTTTTGTACATTGTACACACATATATATATATATATATATATATATACAGTACTGTGCAAAAGTTTTAGGCAGGTGTGAAAAAATGCTGTAAAGTAAGAATGCTTTCAAAAATGTTAATAGTTTATATTTATCAATTAACAAAATGCAAAGTGAGTGAACAGAAGAAAAATCTACATCAAATCAATATTTGGTGTGACCACCCTTTGCCTTCAAAACAGCATCAATTCTTCTAGGTACACTTGCACACAGTTTTTGAAGGAACTCGGCAGGTAGGTTGGCCCAAACATCTTGGAGAACTAACCACAGTTCCTCTGTGGATTTAGGCAGCCTCAGTTGCTTCTCTCTCTTCATGTAATCCCAGACAGACTCGATGATGTTGAGATCAGGGCTCTGTGGGGGCCATACCATCACTTCCAGGACTCCTTGTTCTTCTTTACACTGAAGATAGTTCTTAATGACTTTCGCTGTATGTTTGGGGTCGTTGTCATGCTGCAGAATAAATTTGGGGCCAATCAGATGCCTCCCTGATGGTATTGCATGATGGATAAGTATCTGCCTGTACTTCTCAGCATTGAGGATACCATTAATTCTGACCAAATCCCCAACTCCATTTGCAGAAATGCAGCCCCAAACTTGCAAGGAACCTCCACCATGCTTCACTGTTGCCTGCAGACACTCATTCGTGTACCGCTCTCCAGCCCTTCGGCGAACAAACTGCCTTCTGCTACAGCCAAATATTTCAAATTTTGACTCATCAGTCCAGAGCACCTGCTGCCATTTTTCTGCACCCCAGTTCCTGTGTTTTCGTGCATAGTTGAGTCGCTTGGCCTTGTTTCCACGTCGGAGGTATGGCTTTTTGGCCGCAAGTCTTCCATGAAGGCCACTTCTGACCAGACTTCTCCGGACAGTAGATGGGTGTACCAGGGTCCCACTGTTTTCTGCCAATTGTGAGCTAATGGCACTGCTCGACATCTTCCGATTGCGAAGGGAAGTAAGCATGATGTGTCTTTCATGTGCTGCAGTAAGTTTCCTTGGCCGACCACTGCGTCTACGGTCCTCAACGTTGCCTGTTTCTTTGTGCTTCTTCAAAAGAGCTTGGACAGCACATCTGGAAACCCCTGTCTGCCTTGAAATTTCTGCCTGGGAGAGACCTTGCTGATGCAGTATAACTACCTTGTGTCTTGTTGCTGTGCTCAGTCTTGCCATGGTGTATGACTTTTGACAGTAAACTGTCTTCAGCAACCTCACCTTGTTAGCTGAGTTTGGCTGTTCCTCACCCAGTTTTATTCCTCCTACACAGCTGTTTCTGTTTCAGTTAATGATTGTGTTTCAACCTACATATTGAATTGATGATCATTAGCACCTGTTTGGTATAATTGTTTAATCATACACCTAACTATATGCCTACAAAATCCCTGACTTTGTGCAAGTGTACCTTGAAGAATTGATGCTGTTTTGAAGGTAAAGGGTGGTCACACCAAATATGGATTTGATTTAGATTTTTCTTCTGTTCACTCACTTTGCATTTTGTTAATTGATAAATATAATCTATTACCAAGTTTATTTTTGAAAGCATTCTTACTTTACAGCATTTTTTCACACCTGCCTAAAACTTTTGCACAGTACTGTATATATATATTTTTTTTTTTTTTTTTTTGCATCCCGTGAGAAGAGTTCAATAGAAAGATTTTTTTTTCCCATTATTTCATGGTAGACTGCCTTTTTATTGCATCACATACTGCAATAACATTCTGCAATTATTGATGCAATTTTATTTCATCAATACACACTACAAGCATACATTCGCAACTCAGGTAAACCATTTTTTTTATTGGATTATGTGTTTTTTATTTTTTTAGGATGGAAAAAATTGAATTTTGTTGTGCTTCTGTAATGTTTATTACATGTTGGTGGACTTTTACATATATCTTTGCAAAGTGAATCATTATCATGAAGCACTTAGCTCAGACCCTCTGGACCCATCATGCCTCTCTACACAGCCCAGCTCCTTTCACACTTCAATGCTTTCCTTCTCTCTTTTGATTGGTATTTTAAAGAGGATATATTATGATTTTTTTTTTTTTACATTTTCAACATACAAAGTCACTTGAAATGCCTTGATTGTAGTTTTGTGTTTTCTTTCAGGAACGTACATGTGACATTCGTCATATTCCTCATTTAAATAATTCTCACCCAAGGCACATTCATAACGAAGGGCCAAGGCCTGGTTGAGTTGTGTTAGTAGTGTATTGAAACTCGCAGTAAGGGACGTGACATCTCCCAAAACGCACTCAAAGCAGTTGACCAATCACAACATGTTGGTCCAGCTGACCAATCAGAGCACATTGTGCTTTTTGGAAGGAGGGGCTTCATAGAGACATGAACTAAACAGAGTGTTACTGACAGACTGGGAAAAGAGGTGCTGCAGCAATGTAAAATATGTGAATATGCAAGCATCAAAACCTATTCTAGGTGACCACAAAAACAAATTCAAGACTTTGTAAGAAGGCATAATGTTGCCTCTTTAAAATAAAAATGTCTTCAGAGTTTCTGTGAGAACTAAATTAAGAAGCACCATCATATTGGACTAATTTTCTAGAAGTCATGCCAAAGGTCTTGGTCATTTTATTTTACAAAATGATTCATCTTTCCCACTGTGACTATTTGATGTGATTTTCCCTGGGTCTTTTATGTGTTTAATACTTCATATACACCATACAGAAGTTGCTATATATATATATATATATCTCATCCGGCTCTTTGAAGAAGTTTTGGTCTAGAGAAGGAGTATGAATCAATGGACTTTATCTGACAGCCCGATCATCTTTCTGTGCAGCAGTACGATGTGCTCTTGTAAACAGTGCGTAGAGTTTAAGAGTGAGTCTGGCTCTATCTTGGCTCCGCACCTGCCTTTGGCTGGTTTCAGATGCCTTCTTGAATTACTGAATGTTCCACATGAAAAGATTTAATCTCTTACCTCTAAGCGGATTCATTTAAGTAATTTGCTTATTAGATAATTCCAAGGGCTTTTTAACGGTATTTGTGATCCACAGCAGTAAATTCAAATGATCAAGGAAGAGAAAATTTCAATTCACTGCCAATTGACTGGAACCTTCAGCCACTCTGTAAACATGCCTGCTTAAATTCTGGCATCGCTTATGTCATAAAACCCAACTATGTTCAGATAAAAAAAAAAAAAAAAGAAAAGATGTGGGTTTTTTTGTTGTTGTTGTTGTTAGTCTATTCTAATTCAATCTTGCTTTTCTTGTTTAAACCCAAAATAATTCAGATGACGTAACACAATATATCTCATCAATACTAGATGGCTCCATTACCACACCTACAGACGAGTCCATGCACCCACCATAGAGCTTCTATCTCAAATGCAACTTTCACAACGGCAATTGGACTGATCCTCCCTATATCCATAAAATTGGCTCAGTTATTTCAAGCTTAATCACATCAAGGGGTAAACGATGAGATGCAGCTTGCATATAGTATATAAACCTCCTCCCCCCTCAACCTAAGAGGATTATACAGCATCTGATAAGGCCGATGATGACAGTACTACCCTGGGTTATGAGCTCAGGATGTGACTGGCATAAGCAGAGGATGTTTAAGGCTCTGGGGATTCAAATTTTTTCTTATTTAAAGAAATTACTTTTATTTTGATGTTCCTTTTGTCCAGCTCAACGCTTAGTATTTGTGTATGTTTTTTGACAGTCATGTTATTATCTGGCATTCAGAATTATTCAATTTATTTAAACAAAGAATATGAATTGTCATATTTTGACATTTCATTTGATGTGCACTACTGTTCAAAAGTTTGGGGTCGGTAAGATTTTTTTTAAATTGTTTTGAAAGAATTCTCTTATCCTCACCAAAAGCCCTATTCTGACAGGACTACGTTTGAGTTACAATTCTTATCCCCCTACGTCTGTGACTAATATTTACATGTTTATTACAGAGGTGGGAGTTTGCATTTCTAGCCATTTGATGTGGTTGCTCGTATCATGTATGTCTCTTAATGAAATGTGCATTGTTATAGCTTTGACTTATAATACACACGTTTATAAAAGTGGCTTCTTATTATAAACCCACATAAGTGAGCAGACACTTACCTTACCTGATGTTTGAATGGCCCTTAGCAGTTTCAACAATTTGGCTCTCCTTATTAATTTTATGAATTCATTTTTTCATTGGATACCATCCATATTGATTAGATTGCGGTATTAGATTTCTCAAAGGACTGTTTAGTGTTGCCGAAAAGCAGTCATATGTTCTGGAATTTTACAAAGGTTGTGTGAGGAAAAACACAGACTTGGCAATATTCAGATATATTTGGACTGCGAGCATAAGCAGAAGATCAACGAACCCTTTATATGGTTATTTTATTATAAAATGTAATTGCCATATACTTGAAAATGTAGTGGTTAATTAATCAGAAAGCAGTATTTTTCCCAGTCTCAGTATGTATGGGATAGTTCAGCTGACCAAATGTATGTAAATTTCACAGTGAACCAAAAAAAAAAAACATGGATTAGGAAAATCAGACCTGACCTTTAACCTAAGACGGTACGTATTGAACAGAATTCCCATCCCCGTTTTTATTCGTATCAAATTCTTTATCGAGTTCCTTCACCAAAGAAATGCACAGTGATTGGTGTCTCACTCTTAAATGGTTCAGCGGAGATGGTCCTTTAACACTGTGCCCTCAGATGTATCTGTCCAATGTTGGCACTGAGAACAAGTGTGAGCTGTCCTAATTGAAATTAAAGCCTACTGCTCCTGGAGTGGATCCCACCCTGCCAAAGGGCTGGCTTTTGCACAGGTGGGCCTTTACAGTTCACATAATGGGAAGAAGTATTTCTGTCACAGATGGTTGGGTTCATTTCTAGTGGCACCTGGCCCCCAGACACACACACACACACACACACACACACAGTCCCACCTACCTAAGTGCATGCACATGCTCGTACAATCTCTTCGCCCTTCTTGTGCCACCCACTATGAATGATGAAGCTCCTGGTGCACTGACACCATGTGGGCAGGCCTGTAGAACACATGGACAGCAGCATGCTGCTTCTCACACACTCCTCACTGTATGCTCCCCAAGCAGATGAGGAACAGTGTATGTCTGATCAGTATGGATGGTTTCTTTTTACTGCCCTGTTTTGCAGTGCTGGGTTCACATTGGAAGTGGTTATGTATAAGCAATTTTTTTGTTGTTTGTTTTCTTCAGAATGTTAACTTGCTAGAGTTAAAAATAATTAAAAGAATGTAAAAAGTTTGAAAAACAATGGAACCCGTTATTTGGAATGTCTACATTGGCAGTAAATCTATGTGCCACATAAATAGTGCTGGGAGACACAAATCACAATTGATTTCAGTAATGGGATGTTAGCATTTTGCTAAGCTAACTGTGTGGAACTCTAAAACTATACAACTACAACATACTATTTTATTGATATCCATCAGTATTGAAGGAAAGTTTGTAGTTTAATGGAATGATACTCTAAGCTTGTAAATACACTACTGTTCAAAGGTGTTAGGTCGCTAAGATCTTTTTTTTTTAGTTGGAAGAAATCTCTTTTGCTTATATAGGCTGCTCTTATTTGATCTAAATTCCCTAGTAAAACAATAATACAGTAAAAAAAAAAAAAAACATGAATTTTTTTTCTTGTGATGGTAAAGCATTATGCATTCTGTGTCACATGATCCTTCAGAAATCATTATTATATGTTGATTTGAAAACAGTTTTGTACATTTTCCATTGGTTTTGATGAAAAGAAAGTTCTAGATAATTGATTTCAAATAGAAATCATTTGTAACACAATTAATGTCTTTAAATGGATAGTTCACCCAAAAATGAAAACTCAAATGAATTTACTCGCCCTCAAGTTGTTCCAAACCTGTATGAATTTCTTTTTTTCTGCTGGACACAAGATATTTCGAACACAATAGGCCCCATTGACTTCCATAGTATGGGGAAAAAAAGAAAAAAAAAAATCAGTCAAAGGGACCCATCAACGGTTTGGTTGCCAAGAAAAAAAGAAATTCATACAGGTTTGAAAAACGCTTGAGGGTGAGTAAATGATGACAGAATTTTTTAATCCATCCTTACTAAAAGTATAAATTTTTTAGAAAAATCTTACTAATCTCAAACTTTTGAACGGTAGTTTCTGTAGTGTACACACATATTTTCAGTACCAAGTGAAATGTTTACTTTTAATCATTTTTTTTTTTTTCTCGTCTCATCCACCATCTTAGATGAACTTCTTCACAGAGTGAGTGCATTCTGGGATTGGCTGCTCTATGAGGGATTCATCATACTGCCTTAGAATTTAGCCGAAACAAGGTATCTTAGTGAGCAGCAAAAATAGTCTTCTATTCTGTTCTATATTACTTTAAGGAAGAATTTCAGATGCTTTGGATCTCACATCTTTTATACCATTCATTTGTGCTAGTGCCAGGATCCAGATCCCATTGGTTTAGTATTGTTTGCTTTAATATACTCTCAGCAGACAAGAGCAGAACTGGCTCAGGCAGAATTTGTTCTGATAAGCGAGAATCCACTAGTAGATGGCACTCGTGCCATTTCCTGAGTTCTTAATACCTTCCCCTTATCTTTTGTGGTGCAGACAAAAGAAAAATATAGTCTGCGTTTTCATAAATCAAGACATAATATCTGATTTTTGAATAGAAGTCCTTTGTAATGGCAGAAATCTCAAACACAAACTTACCATGGCCAGATTAAAAGGCAATGCAATCTTCATAACCTGTCAAGCGATCTTTGCACCGCAGTGGTTTTGGATGAGTGCGCTTAGGTGCAGCCAGGCGTATATTCACACTGGGCTTCATCCCTTCCTCTAAAGAGCAATGTGAGGTGCTGTCTCTTTAAGTTGAATTAAATCCAGCAGATATCTCAACCGCGGGCCATTAGTTCCAGAGGAGGCAGGCATTATGAGTAATTATACCAAAACTGCCATTATTAATCCAGCCTCGTCTTCCCCGGGGGCTACTGCACAAATGTCTTGGGTGGAAATGCTCAGGATGCAGGAAAGTGCAGATGATGTCTTTCTTCCTGTTGTTTGGCCCCACACACTCATTACATTGTTGGTTTTATCATGAATTACACAATATTAAGGAATAAACGAGGCACTTCAATAGCGTCTGAGATCGATCCTCCAGACCAACAGGGAATGTTACAATAAGCTAGTCATTAGCATGTCAGCATAAACAAGAACACCAACAAAAAAAAAAAGCTGTGCTAACGTGGGCGACAGCATTTAAAGGTGAAGTGAGTCATTTCTGTGCCGCTATTGTCAGGGAATGGAATCGCAAAACTAATGTTTTCAAGAATGATTCCCAAACATTCCCTCCCTCTTCCATTGAGAAAACACAGTCTAATGATGCTACAGGTATTTTGGCTTGGTTGAGGGAGGCAGTTACCTCTGCATATTAAACTTCTATATATATATATATAATATATATATATAACAAAAAATACGGAAGTCAGTGGGGCCCATCAACCATTTGGTTACCGACATTCTTCAAAATATTGTCTTTTGTGTTCAGCAGAAGACAGAAATTCATACAGGTTTGGGAGAACTTGAGGGTGAGTAAATGATGACAGAATTTTCATTTTTGAGTGAACTATCCCTTTAAATAGGACTTAAGATACATTAATATGAAATTTTGTAATTAGTTCCATTGTCTAGGAAATATGGTGTACTTTCAAATGTAATGACAAGCATATGTGGTAAAGTTTATTTTTTGAGTGAATTGCCCCTTTAAAATAGAAAAAAAAAAATACACACAGCATGTACATTTTTGTAAGTATTTGTTTATTCCTCCACCTAAAGAGTCTGCCAACAGCAGTGTATTCTAACGCCATAAGTGTGTCAGGTTCTGAAGGTGGACATGATTGGTGCTTCAACACCAGGTGAGCTCCTTTATCACATGGTTTGTTTGCCTTTTCAACCCTCTGACTTCTGTGTGGAGAGAAGATGGCCAATAGCTTAGACTGCCTAGTGGCAGATGGTTAAACTCGGGGACGCCTCGCACCCAGAAGCGTGCGCAGCCCAGATATCATCGTCTCTTATCGTGCTGAGCAACCCCGGGGTTGGCAAATTGATTAATACCAGCCTTTCATCTCTGAGAACCCTCATGAAGATATCATCGCCGCTGAGGAGAATGTCCCCAATCCACCAGACTGACAATGGATGACACCTCTTATAAATTACTGGCACCCTAATTCCACTTCAGCCTTCATCATCATCAGTCTTTGAGGTTATCTAGGCCTCATTACGCAACCAGAGCTGCGTGTGTCTCTCCACCTCTAGATAGAAAATGGCGACTAACACCATTGATTATTTTTCCACTCTGCATCCCAGATCCTTTGGTGTGGATGTTTTTGCGTGTCACCTGATCTCAAGGTTATCTCCTGTGTATCTCCAGCTCTCGGCCTGCAGAGAAATGAGAATCGATTACAGTGAGATGGGCAACTCTCTCGGCCTGCCCTCGGGCTAAATCTCCACGAGCAAGGCTCCGTGCTCATTTGAGCCGAGTCGACAGTGTGGCTAACTGCGGCCGTTAGCCGCACCTGACGCTGTAGATTTACAGACTTGGCCATTGTTTGCCATGACACAGAGTTGCCCCTTCCTCTTCTCCATTCTGTTCAATCAACCCAGCTCATTGGCGGCAGCCAGCCCCCCTCGCTCCCTCCCTGTGTCTGAGTAATGGCTTGCTTCTCCCCTCCTGTCACCATGAAAGGTGGCTCTGGCTCTTTGCTGTTCGGCCTTTTTTTCCACGCATGTCCTTTCAACCGGCAAGGCAATCCCAACTGAGATCTCTATCCTGTGTGATTTATCTGATGTATGGAGTACAGATTCAGTCCATCTCTCTCTTTCTATCCCTGTTTGTGGCATACTTTGATGGAATGATCAGCATTTGTAGTGTCCAAACATTTTTACTGATCAAAAACTCCTGCTTTTACCAGACACACTATTTGCTTGGCAAGTACAGTTTTCACTTTTTTTTTTTTTTTTTTTAATAGATTTCCTTTTGAAACTGGAAGATTTAGCCATGACATACTTGTCAATGACAACTTGTCATTTAGCATTATTTTACTGGTTAGCATCATGCAGAGGCATGAGACCCTCGATTCATTCCGACTGTTATTCCAAGCGCTGTAAGTCATTTGGCTATCTACATGCTGTGTTGACATTGATTAACAATTTCCTGTTTGGTTTTTCTGTTTCTCTTTACATCCATTGGCAATAACATTAGCAGTCCTGCTGACTAAATGAGCCCAACAAGATTGTTAAACATGTCTTTCTTTTTTTTTTTTTTACATCGATCATTTGAAATATAATTTAAAATAATGTTCTTTTTTTAGTAAATGTGAACATAGTGCCACTTTACTCATTTGTAAAGTTGTATTGTTCTTCTCTGATTGCCTTTAGCACTGTCCAAACCTGTGAAAGACGATCAAGCAATGTGTCTCATTAAGGGAAGAAGTGAGAAAAGACCTAATGAATCTGCTTTTCACCCACACTCACATTGATTGATCTATCCGTCTTACCCAATCTATCTGCTTACAATTTCTGAACCTATGGCTCCTTTTCTCTAAACTCTACACACGAAACCACAACATGCAAAATATTACTCTCTTGCAAAAGCAAAAACTTTATTTTAAATTATTTGAACTCTTCTAAAAATGTTGCATAGTAACTTTAAAATGATTAGAAATGCATGCCAAACTACACAAGGATATGACAAATGTAAAATAGTACTATCTTGTTGTAGCGGGGTTCAACCGTAATTCGTGTTGGCAAAGGAAGAGGACAGGGTCGGGTTGGACTGCTGCTGTTTATTCACACCCAAACGTTTACAATAACTCAAATATCATCGTTTCACGCGCTCCTGCGCTCACAATCAAAGTCCACGGGGTCTCTTTCCAGCCGTTCGTTCACTCACATTCACGTTCGTTTCCCGTAGTCGCAGCAGCAGTCCAGCTCTCTCCCCGTTTCGCCGTCTGCGCGTCCCTTATAAGCCGTCTCTCCACGCCAATCACTGTAATCAGACGCAGGTGTTCGTTATTTGCGCTTAACCCACTTACTCACCGCACTTCTCCCGATTCGCTCTCCGGTCGCAGACCGCGCTGAACCACGCCTCCCCCGCCACATACCCCCACCGCCCGACTCAGGCCGGGGAACCGTCCGGCCTGCAGCCCCCCCCCCCCCCATTCCTGGAGAGGAAGTCTGCCACAGCCATCTGCGTCCCCGGTCTGTGGACCACCTTGAACTTAAAAGGCTGTAACGCCAGATACCACCGAGTGATCCGCGCGTTGGTATCCTTCATGCGGTGAAGCCACTGCAGGGGGGCATGGTCCGAACAGAGGGTGAACTCCCGCCCCAGGAGATAGTATCTAAGGGTGAGGACCGCCCACCTGATGGCCAAACACTCCTTTTCAATGGTGCTGTATTTAGTCTCTCTCTTCGAGAGCTTACGACTAATATACAGCACCGGGCGCTCCTCTCCCCCCACCTCCTGGGACAGGACCGCGCCCAGCCCCCTGTCCGACGCATCAGTCTGCAACAGAAAAGGGAGAGAAAAATCAGGAGAATGTAAAATGGGTCCGCCACAGAGAGCAGCCTTAACCTGGGTAAACGCCCGCTGACACTGCTCTGACCACTGGACCGGATCTGGTGCTTCCTTTTTAGTTAGATCAGTCAGCGGGCTGGTGAGGTCCGAATAATTAGGTACAAACCTTCTATAATATCCCGCCAGCCCCAGGAACTGTCTAACCTCCTTTTTGGTCTTTGGCCTCGGGCAAGTCGCAACTGCTGCCGTCTTATCAATTTGGGGACGCACTTGCCCGTGACCTAAGTGAAAGCCCAGATACCTGACCTCCACGCGCCCAACCGCACACTTCTTCGGATTCGCCGTGAGCCCAGCCACCCTCAGCGCCCTCAGCACTGCTCTTAAATGCTCCATATGCCGCCGCCAGTCATTACTATAAATGATGATGTCGTCCAAGTACGCGGCATAGGCAGCATGGGGCCGTAGAATACGGTCCATCAGACGCTGAAACGTGGCCGGTGCCCCGAACAATCCGAACGGAAGTGTAACGAATTGGTGCAATCCGAACGGCGTCGTGAAGGCTGTCTTTTCCTTGGATACTGGCGTTAAGGGGATCTGCCAATAGCCTTTCGTTAAATCCAGTGTCGAGTAAAATCGAGCCGTGCCTAGCCGATCAAGCAGTTCGTCAATCCGCGGCATTGGATACGCATCGAATTTTGACACCGCGTTCAGTTTGCGATAGTCCACACAGAACCGAACCGAGCCGTCGGTTTTTGGAACTAAAACTATCGGGCTCGCCCAATTACTGTTGGACTCTTCTATTACCCCCATCTCGAGCATCGCCTCTAATTCTGTCTGAACCACCTTTTTCTTGTGCTCAGGCAGGCGATACGGCCGGCTGCGCACTACCACACCGGGCTCCGTCTCGATATGGTGCTGAATGAGCGCCGTTCGGCCCGGTAGGGGTGAAAACACATCGGCAAACTCCGCCTGCAATTTAACCACGTCAGTGAGCTGTTGGGGCGAAAGATGATCCCCCCCCGGGGCCAGGGCGAGAGAATGCGGTTTGACGCTTGCCTCTGGCCCGAGATCATCTTCCTCACTCACTGCCGCCACCAGCATCACTGACTCCGCCTCATTCCATTTTTTAAGGAGGTTGAGGTGATATATTTGACGTGCCCCACTCCTATCTGTCCGAATCACCTCATAATCGAGATCTCCGACTCGCCGTGTAACCTCAAAGGGTCCTTGCCACTTCGCGAGTAATTTAGAGCTCGAGGATGGCAGCAATACAAGTACTTTCTCCCCCGGGGTGAATTTACGCAACCTGGATCCCCGGTTGTACAGCCGGCTTTGTTTGTCCTGAGCCTGGAGCAAATTCTCCATAGATAGCCGCCCCAATGTGTGGAGTTTTGCTCTCAGGTCCATGACATATTGAATTTCATTTCGGCTTTGTGAGGGTCCGTCCTCCCAAGTTTCTCTTAGAATGTCCAGCACCCCTCGGGGCTGACGGCCATAGAGCAACTCGAACGGGGAAAACCCCGTGGAGGCTTGGGGGACCTCTCGCACAGCGAACAAAAGGGGATCCAGCCATCTATCCCAATTTTTGGCGTCTTCGTGAACGAACTTACGAATCATGGTTTTCAACGTGCGATTAAACCTTTCCACCAGACCATCTGTTTGTGGGTGGTAGATGCTGGTGCGGATCGATTTAACGCCCAATAATTCATATAGTTCGCGTAATGTACGTGACATAAACGCCGTGCCCTGATCGGTGAGGATCTCTTTAGGGATCCCCACCCGGGAGATTATGCGAAACAGTGCGTCCGCCACACTTTTTGCTGAAATGTTGCGGAGAGCCACTGCTTCCGGGTACCGGGTTGCATAGTCCACCAGGACTAATGCAAACCGATGCCCTCTTGCGGATCGTTCTAACGGCCCGATCAGGTCCATCGCAATCCTTTCAAAGGGGACCTGCATCAAAGGTAGAGGGCGCAATGGCGCTTTTGGTGCGGCCGCTGGATTCACCAGCTGACATTCACGACATGCCGCGCACCACCTGCGAACATTCTCGTGAATGCCTGGCCAAAAAAATCGGGCCGTGAGCCGATTTAGTGTCGACGCTTGTCCTAAATGCCCTGCCATGGGATTACAATGAGCCGCCTGGAAAAGCATTTCCCGACGGCTTTTGGGTACTAACAACTGTGTTGTATCTTCCTTTGTTTGAGTGTCTTGGGTCACTCGATACAACCGATCCTTTATTATAGCAAAATATGGGTAGGAGAGCGGACGTCCCGGCTGGAGAGGCTGACCGTCTATACATTGGACCTGGTTAAACGCGTTCTTCAGCGATTCGTCCTGGGACTGTTCCAGAGGAAAATCATCGCGCTCCGAGAAAATCAGTTTCCCAGGCTCGCTCCTTTCCTCTGGCACAATCTCCCGTGGTCCTAATTCTGCCTCTCCCACCTGGACGCGCGCACCCCCCCTTGCCTTATTTTCCCCCCAAGAAACATCCGTGCACAACTGCCCCAATAATTTATTAAAATCTGGCCAATTCGTTCCCAGAATTAACGGATGTCGGAGATGCGGGTTAACTGCTATCTCGATTTTTTGTTCTCTCCCTCTAAATTTAACCACTGCAGGCATTAAGGGATATTTCACCACATCCCCGTGCACACACCGTACCTGAACCATGCGGCTCGTATCCAATGCCCCGGGTTGAATCAAACTTTGGTGGATCGAGGTCTGGTTACAACCTGAATCCACCAAGGCTTGATAAGTACCCCCCCCAATACTCACAGGTATTTGGTACCAGCCAGCCTGATCGGGGGCAGCCTGCGGGGCATCCGGGACCCGGATCACGGTCCCCACCTCCATCACCGGACACCGATCAACAAAATGATCCGGATCCCCGCAACGCCAGCAGGCCGGCCCAGGCGCCCCCGCCGCCCTAGCGGCGGGAAGTGGGTTAAGAGGTTGGCGTGGAGAGAGGGCGGCGTCCGCCAGCGGTTCCAGGTCGGTAGCGGCCAGCCCCCCCCTCCTGGGCGGGATTCGTGGAACCGCCCTGTACTCCTGCCCGTTCCCACCCCGCCCCCGGGGCGGGACTCGCGGTGGGCCTGGCGGGCGGGACCTAGGGAGAGGGACAGGGCGAGAGACAGGAGGAGAGAGAGAGAGAGAGGAAGGAGAAGAAAGAGAGATAGCGGGGAGAGAGTCCCCGACCCCGGAGCACGCCACCATCTGGTCCTCTGCGAGTTGGACGGCCGAGTCCAGCGACGTCGGGCGGTGGCACTGGACCCACTCTGCCGTTTTCCGTGGCAGGCGGGTGATAAACTGCTCCAGCACCACACGGTCGATGATGTCCTCGACGCTGCTTTTCTCGGCCTGCAGCCACTTACGGCAGGAGTCCCGGAGCTGTTGAGCCATCACGCACGCACCCAGATCCAGCGAGCGGAAGCGTTGTCGGTGCTGTTCTGGGCTCCGGCCGACCCGCTGCAGGATGGCTCTCTTGAGGTCGTCGAAGACCAGGAGGTTCGGAACCGGCAGTTGATGGGCCGCCAGCTGCGCCTCCCCCGACAGGAGCGGAATGAGTCTTAATGGCCACTGCTCCTTGGGCCACGCCCCGGCCACCGCTGTCCTCTCGAATAGCTCGAGGAAGGCTTCTGGATCGTCCTGTGGCCCCATCTTACTCAGCGGCAAATGTGGAGCCGGGGAAGGGGGAGGGGCTGGCGCGGCCGGAACCTCCCGGTCCATCCAGCTCCGGAACCTCTCGCGGTCCTCCTGCTGCGCCTGGAGCATGACCTGGAACCGGCGCTCCAGGTCCTGACGCATGTCCAGTAACGCCTGGTGTTGTTCCTGATGGAGGGCCGCGAGGGATGTGACGATCTCCGTAAGCGGCGGATTCATGATGGCGGCGGCTTCCTCTTCCTTTATTCCCGGGTTTCGGCACCAGTGTAGCGGGGTTCAACCGTAATTCGTGTTGGCAAAGGAAGAGGACAGGGTCGGGTTGGACTGCTGCTGTTTATTCACACCCAAACGTTTACAATAACTCAAATATCATCGTTTCACGCGCTCCTGCGCTCACAATCAAAGTCCACGGGGTCTCTTTCCAGCCGTTCGTTCACTCACATTCACGTTCGTTTCCCGTAGTCGCAGCAGCAGTCCAGCTCTCTCCCCGTTTCGCCGTCTGCGCGTCCCTTATAAGCCGTCTCTCCACGCCAATCACTGTAATCAGACGCAGTTATTTGCGCTTAACCCACTTACTCACCGCACTTCTCCCGATTCGCTCTCCGGTCGCAGACCGCGCTGAACCACGCCTCCCCCGCCACACTTGTGTATTATGCTTGTTTTGTATTATGCTTGTGGAGCGCACTGGAGTTTGTCATAGCACACACACATACATGTATTTGCACAATTGTTTTTACTATTATTATTATTATTATTATTATTTTACAATTGAAAACTGAGTGTAAAGCAGAAAATGTGCTTGTAGTTTTGCAGACTTGGTCTGAAGAGTATGTATTTGAGTGAATGGTTTTCACTGAGTGGAAGTACTGATGTGAGTAAATAATGTTTTAAAAACTATAATATAACTGTATGCGTTTATTATGATTAAATTCATTAATACATGTATTATACTGACATATATTTATATATTTACATATATTTGCATATCTAACAAGTCACAACTCCATCCTTACGTGAATTAATTTGAATGTCTGTCTAACTCATTGTAGTGAATGAGCCTGTATGAATAAACACATATTTTAATAGAACAACGAAAAACAAATGATTGTGGAATTGAGTCGTTTAGGAAATATGGGAGAAAGACCGCGGCATGCATTTGCCGTGAAATTTTGTGTGGTACTAAATTATTCATCAAGATCGGGAACCAACTACTGCTATCTTGGTCGCAGGGGGGTGGGTTGCATCTGGCACCAGCGAGACTTTTCAGATTTCCTGAGTGCGATTTCCACATTGGCTGAAAATAGACCACGTGTAAAATGCAGAAACACCATTTCACATCTCTCTCTTTCTTCAGCACTTTCATTTATCGCTGGAGGAATAAACGGCATCTTCCATTGCTAGTCTCACTGGTCAACTTCTGCAGTGTGGGGCTGTGTTTGAGGTTGTGGTGAGCGTGCGCAGCACCCTGAATTTGTATTCTTGGTTGCGTGTGTGCCGTGCAACTGATTCTTTTTTCTTCTCCATCTTTTGGCTTCTTTCTATGTCTGCATGTGTGCTTATGCACTACGATCGCCCGCTCCCTGCTCACCCCTCCCTTCTCTTTCTCTCTTTTCCTCAGACACACACTGCACCGCTCTCCTCTCCTTCTCCCGCTCTCTCTCTCTCTCTCTCTCTCTCTCCATCTCTGTAGCAGTCTCTGGTTGAGCATCCAGTAGGAGGACTGTGCGTCCTGCACCTCACGCTTGCGGCAAGCAACGCTTGTTGTTTCTGTGGTTTTTTTCTTTGCTCTCGGTCCCATCAATCCCGGGAGAAGAGCTATCGAGGATCGCAAGGAACCTAATTGAATTAGCATGCATTTCAGCACAGCGGCGCACGGATTTTGGTCGTCCACACTTCGGCTGCGAGGGGCATTTAGCTGGTAACACTGTCAGACTAAGCACATTAGCAAGTGAATGCTTATTGGAAAAGGGGAGGGAAAAGAGAAAATGGGGATAAAATGCAGTGCTAATCGATAAGGTGTTCTTATCAGAGGCAGAGACAAGAATCCAAGAGAGGGAACCAAGGATGGTGCTGGAAAACTGATCCAGCTCCGCTCCAGGTCTTCCACTTCAAGAGGGAGCGCACAACGGAGAAGCTTCGCGCTGCGTCTGCAGCCGGCTTTATTTATTTATTTGCTGCTTTTTCCCTCTACCATGCTGCAGCAGAAGTCTCTCTTTCTCTCCCGTCTGTGAAAAGGAAACGTGAGCGCTCCATCGCCTTCATCGCGCCCGGGTCAGTCTCATTCTCTCGGTTTCCTCTTTTCCTGTCATCTTTTAATCAGTATTAGAATAATCCATTAGCCACCGGGATGTCTCTTATCTCCTCTTGCGCGATAGAGGAGCTGCCCTCTGAGGGAGTGTGGTCTAAATAGCGTGTAAGCCGTACCTGAGGCTGGGAACTCGAAGGGAGACGCCTCCCGGCATCTCGTCCACCTGGAGCGTTTCTCCTCTCTTCAATTAAGTCGCAAGATCTGCATCCAGAAATATTGATCCATGCGGCCGTGATTAGAACGCTTTTGGGAGTTGCAGCGCAGATGATAATCGACTCGATTGAGCCTGCCCTCGTTCTCTTCGTAGACAAGCTCCCTTGTTTGTGTTTTTTTTTTTTTTTTTTTTTTTTTTTTTCATCAAGTGATCAAGCGTGAACGCCAGGAGGAACTGCCCAATTGCTTTTTTTCCCCTTTTGGTTTTTTGAAGCCATACTTGAAAGGAATTTCTTCTTTTTGAGGATTGTATCGTCTCTTTGGAAACCTACTGTGAAAGCCTCTGGGCTTTGGCTAGCATTGTTTTGTTCTGCATCATTTACTTGACCCGTGGATAATGATTGACATGGGCAACGCTCTCTGAGATGTACTCTTTCCAACGGGTGGGACAAATGGGGTGTGGAAGGGCCTACGCTGGGCCTTTTTGCCCCAAGCTGGAGGTGGTGTTGCTGGGCTGGGAGTGTGGCGGAGGCAGCTGGCTGGGCCTCGGCTCTTGGTGGAGACTTGCATTATCTCTGGCCTTGTTGGCCTCGGTACCGGACAGATCGGCTAGTGCCCGTGTTTCTTCCAGCCTGAGCACCACACACCATGTCCATCACTTCCATAACAAGCATGGTACTGTACCCATCGCCATCAACAGGATGCCCTTCCTCACGAGAGGAGGCCACGGTAAGCCTCCATTTACTCAGCATTTCCTCTTTATCGACCGGGTTGCTCAGACGCAATTGTTCTAAAAAGCTTTGATTTGATCAAGGAGAATTATTACACTGGAAAGCAGGCTGTTGATACAGCAGACTGATATGTGTGCGCATGCCCCGAGTTTCGCTCTGTACATCACGTGCCTGCTTTGATCTGTGCCTTAATAGATCACATGGGGAGTGGCCTTGTGCTCTTTGCACTCACTGCAGATTGAGAGGAAGGATGGGTTTGTTGGATAAAAGTGTGTGCCAGATGTGCTTCTTTTCATGTCCTGCCACACAATTGCTCCTTGCCAGGCATCTTTTTTGACACCTGTGTCAATCAAAGATTGTGTGCAGCATTGACAACCTGTCTTCCTGCTGAGCTCTAGCATATGTTGAGTGTCCATGAGCTTGTCATATTCCAATGATAATTCTCAAAGTTGTGGCCTGTGCTACAGGCTCACCTGTTAGAGCATTTAATTTTGTGTTTTTTGGATTATGCTTTAGGTCTTGCATCTTCTGTGATGCAGTAGATCATTTAAAAATTACAATGATGTATTATTATTATTATTATTATTATCTATTCATTTCAATAAATGGTGTGAAATCAACAACCTAATAAATCACAACAAAAACTCTTTTACTAACAACTTTGTTCTAATAAGTTATGCATGCACATGTTTCTTGATCACCAAATCAGCATATCAGTAATGATGCATAAAATTCAGCTTTGCATCACAGGATTGAATTACATTTCAAAATATATTATAATAGAAAATAGTTATTTAAAATTGTAATATTTCAAAATATTACTGCTATACTGTCATTTTAATCAAGTAAACGCAACCTTAGGTGCAGTTCGCACAAAGCATTTTCTATGTAAACACGCTAGATGGACGTGCATGACCTCGCACATGAGCGCCACGTTTTTTTAAGACGCTATGTCAAGTTGAAACAATTTCAACTTTACACGCAGCGCCACTCATCAATGTCAGTTCCAAAACAGTGGACCAATCAGAAGAACTCAGAGGCGGGGCATGCGTTGCTAGCTTCTGTTTACAGTAGCAAGCTGGCATGGCAACTGTTTTATCTTACCGCAACATGACGGAGGCCTCTGTCTCACATTTCTGTGTGAACGAGCCCGTCGTGAGCATTAGAAACTTATTTCCTTAGTATTATAAAATCTTACAGACCCCAAACTTTAGTGCATATATTTTTTTTTCAAGTCAGATACAGATGTCATTAGTCACACAAGGCTTTTTTCACACTGCTCACTTGGCTTTGCTATTCCTCAAACCAGTATTGTATGAAACAAAGCAGCTTAATAGAGCTCAGTGTTGTCACATCTGCGTGAACTCAAAGCGGTCAGTGTAGATCTTTTTGATTGCTGCAGAGAGAGGAACAGAGCTGCTGATTAATCAAGTCATCTGTTAGTCTTTTACTCTTGATTATTATAACGATTATTATTATTATTATACTTCAGCACTCCTAGGGATGTATCTTGGCCATTCAACCAGAATTAACATGTATGTAATGTAATTTAAGTCCTGTTCACACCAAGTCCAAATTAATGACTTGAAATCACATAAAAAATGTTCACATTTCTAGTGAACAACTACTGCTAAAAAAAAAAAAAAAAGACAAAATTGAGACTCTGGTTAAGAAAAAGACATAAACGTAAAAGTGAGATCTCAGCAATATTTTGGTTTCATTGTGAAGGAAGTCATAAAGATGCATTGTGTTGTGCAAATTTCTTGATACGAAAAAAAAAATGGTTTTAACAGGTCATCGTGCATCTCTAATGATGGAGTTCCCCGCTTATGTGCCTTTCCACACCTTTTTAATGGATTATAACATGTTAACCAATCGTAGCTCTGCTTCTGTCTTAACCTTAAGAACAAAGATGGGCGTAACCAACGAGATGGCTTTGGTTTTGATGTAGTAGTTCATCAGTAAAGCGGTCATGCATTGGTTTTGAGTGCTGGGCTCATTTATGGCTGCTGGACACTTAGTGGAAGAGGGAAGCAACGAGAGTGGGGACATTGGATAGCCACAATCAATGTGTCACCTCCCACACAAAGCGAAGTTATGGTAGCCGAGCCTTCCTTCTGAAGAGTCTGGGAGGACAGTGCTAAATGATCCTTTTAAACAGAGAGGGTTAGAGGGATCAGTCCTTCATCCCCAATGACAAGTAGTTCAACGGGGGAATGTGATCCCGCACAGTAATGGGATCATCAAGGCAACTGTTAGCAGAATCATGGCCCTTTCTGAGTTTTTCATTACAACTGGTATTGTCAGTCCGATTCACTGCTTCCGTCTCGACATTAATCTCACCTGTCCTCCCATCTGTCTGCCGCAAAATATGCAATGAATTTTCAGTGTCCTTATCGCGTGGAAACAGGGCTGGCAATCCTGATGGAGCCGAGGTGGAGCCGACACGTCGTGAATTACATCACCGCTCTTGTAAGGCATCTCCACAGCCATTACCGGAGTCCCGCTAGTGAATGCGGCTGTCAAGAGTGTCCAACCCTGCTGCAATGAAGCCTGATAAAGTTTAGCTTGCTTAAAAAATTGACAGATCATTTTGATGAGTGTATGACTCAGACACTTTTAAATTCCGCCCCTTTATTCAACACGGACATGAATCAGGTCCTTTCCAACACTTTACAGCAGGAATTCATGTCATTTTCGTCCCCGTATATTGTACGCTTTCTGATGCACTGAGCATTTTATTCCTTCAACAAATTTTATGCATGATTCTAATGGACAATATGACTGTGCTGGTTTCTAATGAGCTTGTGCTGCATTTCCATACAGTTCTAAAGCATCTTCAGCAAGCTGGAAACCTTCACCCCCACTGACCAATAATCACATCCTGCCAGATCCTATCACTCAAAGCACCCCTGCCAGCAAGGTGGAGATAATTGATGTAATTGATATGTAGATTAGTAGAATAAGTCAATCAGGTGTACGAGGGCCGGGCTGATGAAATGATGAAATGGTGGAGTGATGGGGGAGAGAGCCGTCACACCACACAGACCCATGCCTCCGTTACATGCCGCTGACATTTGCTCTAGACACTGCTTGTCATTTGTGCATCTCATGCCATCTGAAGAGCCCTTGGCACAGCACTTATCTGTTTGACATGCTGGAAACCAGCACTCGTGTGCACTCTGTGTTTATTGCATAGGCTTGTCACAGTTCCCTGTTTATTTTATTCTTTTATTATTATTATTATTATTATTACATTCTAAAGGTGTTCTTAGTATTTTTTTTTTCCTCAATAAAAGTGACCTATTATGCCCCTTTTTACAAGATGTAATATAAGTCTCAGGTGTCTCCAGAATGTGTCTGTGAAGTTTCAGCTCAAAATATCCCATGTATATTTCATTTCACCATGCTATTTTTGGGTGGGAGAAAAAATGTGCTGATTTGGTGTGTGTACCTTTAAATGCAAATGAGCTTGTGCTCCCCGCCCCCAATACACTGAGACATAAATAATACAGGAGCAGGATCTAGATGGATCATTATGTTGTGATGTTATGATCATCATGTTTGCTAACATTTGTTCAGCACTGCTAACATGGTTAAAGTTACGCGCTGTTGGAGAGACTCAATTAGAGTGAAGATGCATTTTTGAATTACACAGACTGCAAACGTTTTCGGGTTTAAACAAATAACGACAATACAGTAAGAAACAATGGTAACTTATTTTCTTTCCACATTTAACAGTACATTAGCAACGTGTTAATGAAACGCATTCAGAAAGACAATTTGCAAACATCCCGAATAGAAATGAAGTTGGATCATGAACTGTTGGTATCGATCCATCTTTGAGAATCAACTTCTGTGAAAATCCTGTGTTTTACTGACCCTGTTTGATCAGTTAAACTGTGCAGGACAGCTGCACTCCATGACCAGTGTTACTAGCGGCGCTGTGGGTGGAAACATTTAGGGGGGTAACAAGGGTTGCGTAATCTTGCTTGCAGAGAACGTCTCAACAAAACAAAGTTAACGGGTTGTCCTTTTTCACGTTTTCTGGTTTGGTAGATGTACCATGGACCCGATTATAGCACTTCAACTCGGGGGAAAAAATCTGATTTTCATGATAAGTCCCCTTTAAAACATTTGACGCAAAACATAAATAGTACATTTTAAAATACTGTTTCAAAGTTTCTACATAAATCAAACTCAATAGCCTAATAGATGTTTTTTTTCCATGGAGATTTATCGTTAAAGAGTCATAAAACTGTACTAATTGTGCTATTATTATTATTATTATTATTAATAAATTAGCAAATATTACAATAGTTTTACTCAATGGTAAACTTCTTTTTTTTTTCACTGACTGATAATAAATAATAGTAATAATAATTAGTGCTGTCTATCGATTAAAAAATGGTCTGCCGAACATGACACGGATCTGATGCGCATCATTTAAGACGTTTTTTTTTTTTTTTTATTTAACTCAAGACTGTTCTTATGAGGATACTCAGCAAAACAAACATTTAATTTTGTCAGAATATTGTGTGGTGGTGTTTTTTCAAGCGTGAAAGAGAACTCCATATTGGCACGCATCTTTCTTTGCACACGAGTCGTGATGTATATCATATTTATCATTCCAGTTTTTCCACATACAGTACATGTCATGCTTCTGTGTGCTTCTCTTGTGACCTGTGTTTGAGCTGACCAATCCAGCAGTGACTTCTATGCACTTGTCACAATTCTTCAACTCTTGGCCCTCGACCTTTAATCATTCTCTCGTCACCCCGACAACACAGCTGCAGGCCGTCTGCCATGGCACTGACCCACTGGTCCATCGATCCCATAGCCTGATGGATTTCCACAGTTTTATTTAAGTACCCACAGCAGGAATCTAATATCGCTTCTGTCTCTCTCCATCTTGTTTTTGTAATCGTCTCATTGAAATGCTGCATGCTCCTCCCCTCTCTAATGCCCAGAGCTCCATGCTCTGATGGAGGTCTGATGTTTGACAAGCAGCAGGTTCTGTTTGTTCACTCATGCCTGCCCCTGCATGCTGATGTGGGGTTTCCTGGCCGTGGCCTTATATGGAAAAGATGCGGCCTCTCTGGACGGTTCCCAGATCAAACATTAGTTTTTAAGTGAAGCTCAAGGGCGCACCTTGATCTGAGCAAGGGCATCTCCTAGGGCATCTCACAGCCACTCGAGAAAGCCATGATGGATGCGGCCCCTTACCGGTGAAAAGGGGCTATCCTTTGTGGATCACTGGTGTGTACACTATAGATTGTACCCCATCAAAAGCAGTTTGCTCCAGCGAGAGCTGCAATCCATTACAGTCTCCACGTCGAGCTCTAAACGGCTGCACGAAAAGTGTGTACTGAGACAATAAGAAATAATTGATCAGTGACTCAAAACACAGTGATTTGGGAGTTATCCATTGTTTGCCCTGAATAGCCAAAATGTGGGCCAGTAATGAGAGAGCATTTAACTGTGACCTCTTCGTTCTCTGTGCCGCCAGTGTTATTGAAAACGAGAGTTCTTCACAATTTTCCCCCTCCTCAAAGAAGCGACTAGATGTAGAGCCATCACTTTAAGTGCATGTGTCATTTCAGCGCCGCTTCTGAGAATAGACCCATGACTGGAGTCCAATCAATGTGATGGGCAAAGCAGTTAGGTAATAAACCAGAGAGCTGCGGTTTGGATCGAGCAAACCTTATGCCACTGAGCTCTTGGCACACTTTGACTGGTCAGCTGTTGATGCTGAGCTTGTGCTGGCCAAGAGAAATGTGAACTTTCAAGCTAGAATGAAAATATTGGCTTTGTCTAAAAAGCACTGTTCTGGTCCCCACACCTTCCAGAAAGGCTCTACAATTGCGTTAAGATTAATAGCGGATTCAGTAATGCTCGGTAACTGCAGCAGCAGGGTTAAGGTTACTCCCATTCCTCTGTGCTCCAGACCTGTGGTGTGTGTTTTACTAAATGTGACATTGAGGAGAAATAGCTCGTTCTGGATCTCACCCAAGCCTTTGCTAAAGGGAGACAGCCATGCTGTGAGCTGTGAGGGGTGAAATCAGTCTCCAGTTGCCTGGATTCCTCTTCTTACACCTGCACTAAAACTAGCTCAACCGTGCCAAAACCCATCCCAGGGCTGTAGCAAAAAACACCCATTGACTTTGCTATATGGCCAGCGTTCTGTCCAGCCAACCCATCTAACCATTATACAGAACAGCTTTGACTTTATTTATATATATATATATATATGTGTGTGTGTGTGTGTGTGTGTGTGTGTGTGTGTGTGTGTGTGTGTGTGTATATGTATATATATATATATATGTATAGTTCCTACAGTCAATGGAAAACCTGGGAAAATTGTGAAAATTATTATAGTTAAGACATTTGTGTGTACATTATATATTACATTGCATATTTTATATAATAGTTTTTTGTTACGCTCCTCTGAAAAAATCTGATTGGATGGATGGATGGATTGATAGATAGATGAATAGATAAGATAGTATCTGTCTAACTATTGAGGAAATCAATTAGATACTTAATTGAGCATAAGAAAACGTATTATATGAAAAAGGCAATGTAAAATATAATATACGTTATATAATGTAAAAACAAGTCCATTAACCATAATATGGTTTTCCTCAAATTGCACTCAGTATTTAATTGACTATGTGAGTATGTATTCTATTTTATTTGTTAAATAGTTCAAATATCTTGACTTCATCACTACACAGATAACAGACATTTTATATTCTTTGAAGAGTTTGAATAAATCTCAAACCATAATTATTTGTATGTTTCTAAAACAGAATGTTATCTATGAATCTCATTGGTAAACTTTGTCAACTTTTTAATGCAGATCCTGGAGAAATTAAAAAATGTAATAGTCTTTGGAAAGCTAATTGGCCTTGATGAGTTCTTATAGCTTTGTGTTGCGAAGGGTATTGGTCCACAAAGATGCACAAACAGAAAATTTGGCTAATCCAACTTGAACCATCTAAATCCCATATTTCTACTTAACCCTGAGCGTCACTGTGTGACACACATCAAGGGCCTCATAATTTTTAATGAAGTTCTTAGTGCAGCCATGTGTTACAACTTTGATGATGTGCCATCATTACATCCCAGATATGACAGCCTGGCTTTTCATTACACAATGAAACCTCTTAAATTCCCACAGTGTTTTCCCCCTGCAAGGAAACTATATGAACCGTTCGATCAAATTAATGATAATAACAGGCAGCAATGGAAAAGCATGAATGTAATATCTTTAATCTGCATAACCTGTGAAGTTATACCCACATACCTAATTAAAAACTGTTCCCGTCAAACCTCCCGAAATAACAGCCGTGCAGTTGTTAGCTGTTGACAGCCAATCACCTCTGTGATGTCCGTCTAAGAATAGAGTGTTATTTGTAGAGGGTGTTGAACAGCAGAAACAACAGTGGTGAGAAGTGGAGCCCCAAGACTCCAGGTCTGAAATGCGCAAGCCCAGGATCCACCCACTCGTTTCTCCCCTGACAGAGTCGAGAACGATCCGCCGCCCGTCCTGAAACCGCACAGTCTGGCCTCGGAAAATGGAGATCAGGACAGCCTTCGAAATCGCTGGTATACTTTCATTTGTTTCTACCAGATATCTGAAATGGGGCTGTGGTCCACCCCTCCTTAAAAAATCGGAGACTTCAGAGGAAGAAACACAATCGTACATCTCGGTCATGTTTACAAAAGTTTTACACATTTATTTTTAAACAACATTTGGCAAGACTGGGGATTGGGACTTTGCGAAGAACTGGATACAGCTCATTTTGCTATTTAGAGAGATAATAAAATTATTCCTGGCAATATCTCCAAGGATTACACAATTTCACAGATAAACGAGCACACAGCGAGCACACAGTGATGATAATATTGGCGGCAGACGTGTGATTCATGCCCTTGCATAAGGGGAATTGCAGCAGCATTCTGCTCTCTGTGGCTTTGCCGTGAAAAAGGGGATTATTGAAACTTCAAAATTTCCTGCCATTCTACAAGGCCAGATCTCCTCACTGCAGTGTCCCAATCTACTCCGCCGAGGGCGCATAAGAAGTTCTGCTGTGCGGCTTTGCTTGCGGGTGTATGTAACTAAATAATACATGGCCGTTAAATTGAATGTTGAAAGCGAATTCTAAAGTCGGTCTTAATCTGAACAGATATCAGAGTTTGGCTGATTAAAATCAAATATAGAAAGATATGTTGTTGCTGACGGCGTTTTTAAGTTTTAAAAGGCTTGTAATTTCTTTGTGACTAGTGGCATCATACAGAATTGCAGTGTTTTTGAATTGAATTTGGAGCAGGAGTCAGTTGCTGCACTTGAAGAAAAATAGTGGTAACAAGTGGAGGAAAATTGACAAATCCACAGAATAAGAAATGTTTTGTTATGCCTTTGAATGAATCGGAATGCAAAAAAATAGTCTATTTTTATAGAATACTGTCATTGAAGACCCCATTCGAAGCTAAATGAAGACGTTTGTTGCAAGTCACAGACTGGACTGATGATTAGTCTACTATTAAAGCATGAATTTGATGTAAACAGTAAGTCTATATAATATTCACATATGCAGTCCATAAATAGCAGTTACAACATGAAATAATATTTAAACCTATACAATTTTTCTCACAATTCTTACTTTTTTTTTCTTGCATTTGCGTGTATATCTCCCAGATCTGACTTTTTAATTCGCAATTTACCCTTCGCAAAGACCCGCCCCCTTTAGTCACTGTTGTTTTGTCCGACGAGCTATCCGCTCACTCCACACATCATGTTCTTACGCAGTGAAAAATACATCCTTGAGCAAAGAGGACACTGACAACGCATCAACAGACATACGAAACATATTATTTTTTAAAGAAGTTAAAACAATTAATACCGTATAGGGTCTCTTTAATGTGTCGTGACAGTTCAAAGTCACCAACTTTAATCTACTAACTGAAAAATGGCAGATTCGGGGTTATGATTGGTTAGATCACCTGTCAATCAAACAGTTTGAGAAGGATCAATTGTGAGTTTATATCACAATTCTGAGGGAAGAAAGTCAGAATTGCAAGATATTAAACTCACAGTTCTGAGAAAAAAGAATAACAAGTATATCTCACAATTCTATTTCTCCCTCTAAGAACTGTGAGATATGAACTCGAAACTAACTTTTTTTATTATTCTTTTATTCCGTGGGTTCTACAGACTACTGCAGACCTGCCACCAGGTAGGCTCCGCCCCCAAAAAACGTCATCGCTGTTTGCAAACACAGAATTTGTGTGTCGCATTGACTCAACCAATGACATGAGTTTGGGGGCGGGACCAATCACAAAGGGGAGAGTGTTTAATTTAACCGTAATACATTTTTAATTAATTGTAACATTGTTTTTACAATTATTGTAACATTTTTATATTGTTAAAAATTTGAAATTGTTCAGTTCAATAATTTGATCATTTAATATTAATTACAGATGCCATTAGAAATTTTATTAACAATAATAATAAACAATTTTCATGAAATTTCATGAATTTGTTTTGCAATGCTCTTTGATGACGCTAGTCTCACAGAAATGCCCTTCCCCTAAATGTAAATGTAAATCAGATATTTCTGATAATTACATATGGACTCATATGGGAAGCAGAGCTGAATACACACAGGAAGTGACCCCACTGTCTGAGATTGCTGCTCTGATTTATGGCAGCTTTTAGACTTTGAAATGCTTCCTGTGCGCCTCAGTGCGATGATTTAAGACTCATTGTTGTACAGGCCTTCAGAAATATCTGGGCCTGGATTTCTGTTGCTCTCATTATTTTGCCATTGCACCTTTTTGCTCAACTGCCTAATCTGAGTCTCACTGCTCTCTCATTATTTTTCATTCATTCTTCTCTTTGATCTTTACCATGTAATGTTCGTTTTTCGCCATGTATCGAGCCCGACCTTGCTCTACAATCAGCTTTCAGCCTGCAGCACCTTCAAAGTTTGCTTCTTTTAATCATCATTAGTGATATTGGCCCACATTCTCAAGTCTTGGAGTGTGTGCCGCAGCCATCCTTTGCCAGATGTACTTTTTAATTTTCTGTTATTGAATCCGATGCTTTGTTCCATCAAATAAAAGAAAAGCTCAGTCAAAAGACTCTCCTAGAGGATGTTTTAAGTTCATTCGGCGAGGTCAGCAAATGGACTTCCCTCTCGAATGCAAGAGGCTGGCATTCGCATTCAGCGGGATTACAAAACGTTTTTCTCGCCTTTCTCTCGCCGAGCTCTTCGGATTGGATCCGCTCTTTGCGGGAGAACACTCGAGCCCTCTCAGAAATCATCAGTGACAGAAACGTAATCAGATCAGCCGTGCCTTGTGCCGTGATTGCAGGAGACACTCGAGCCGGTGCAATCAGCCCTGCGCTTTGCCTGGAACGCCTATGCTTTTCTTGGTGCGCGTGCATGCAGTCTTCCTCGGCTCTCGCCTCGCCGTTTGACTCTCACCTTTGACGGCTTGCTTGCAGGTGAAGCCAAGGTGCCGTTTTTTCGGCGGCGCACAACCTTTACAGAGATCACGATAATCGCTAGATAACTGAAGAGCGGGCTATTTTTCTTTGAGCAGGGTGCAATTTGATGACGATTGTGTTGAATGCTTTAGTGAATGCGGGCAATCAGAGGGAGCCATTTGGACTATGGTTCATAAGCACCATGACCGCTGCGCTACTGTTCGAGGGTGCTCCATGTTTATCACAATCCCCTAATTACCTACATCCTGCTGAAAGAGGCCAGCGTGAGCCACTTTGTGTTGGTCCAATTAATTACATGGTTTAATTTCAGTAGCGAATATACAACAGTACTGTCAAAGCCGAGCAGCAATTACGACTGCACTGTCGCACAAGGAAAATGGCTTAATTAGACGCTCTTAACGACCCTCGTACTGGCCGTTGTTTCCTTGTCAGCTGTGCCGGCAAACTTGTATTTTAGTCATTTATGCGAAATCAATAAAAACTCTGTGCATTTACTGTACTTTTTACTGATTTTTTATTTATTTATTTATTTATTTCCCCCCCCACATTGTTCCGTTCAATATCAGACCTGTTTTCTCGACGCAGCACATGGTTATTTCTTTATGAAGTGAGAGAGGGACAATCTGTGACAGAATGGGTGAGATTAGACATTTGGGCAGCAGCACTGAATATGGCACATATGGGACAGGCAATGTGACCGTCTTATTAAGCAAGCGTGTGCATTTGAGCTTGAATTTAAGCTTCCACACCGCAGGACATTTCTATGACATTTGCAAATTAAACTCAAAGAGTATATTCTTTGTGTGTGTAATATATATGCACACACTTTATTCACTACCATTCAAAAGTTTGGCATTCAAAACATTGTTCAAAAAATGAATATTTTATTCAGCAAGGATAGATTAATTTGACAGGAAAGACATTTAGCATGATACAAAATATTTCTGTTTTAATATAAATGGATCTTTTGAACTATGTATTCATCAAAAAATCAATTTCTATTCAACGCAGTTTTCATAAAAATATTAAGCGGCACAACCGTTTTCAACTGTGATGATGATAAAAATTGTTGAGCAAAAAATAAGCTTATTAGAATGATTTCTGAAGGATCACATGACACTGAAGACTCAATGACATTTTACAAACAAAGTACATAAATTGTAATAATATTTCACAATATTAAGGTTTTACTGTGCTTTTGATCAAATAAATCCAGCCTTGGTGAGCAGAAGATTATTCTTTCAAAAACATTTTTAAAAAGTCCTTTAGGTGATTTTGAGCTCATGATAATGAAAGGATAATCAGATCTTTAATGAAATGAAGTATTTGCTGTTATTATGTTAAGTGAGCATACTATACATGAAATTAGTGACTAAGTGCATTTTGTATAAATATATGCTTTGTATCACAGCACATAAACACGGTATTGAACATTACCAATCCATCCAGTCTCATGTATGAACAAACACTGATTATCACAACATGCTCACATTACAAGCAAATGTCAGCATTGGTGTGATTAACATTTCAAGTCATTAGACACAAAGTCCAGAGCGCTAATATGTTCTTGTAGTAGCGCAGAGTAAAACGAGACTTATCGAACATTAATGATGAATGCGCCGATTTCTGTTCAACTAGCTGTTTACACAGCAACACAAACAATTATTTGGGATCTCGTGGAGTTTAAAATCCTTTTAAAATATTTAAAAGTTGAATATACAACACTGACTTAACAAAACTGGATACAATACTATATATATAAAAAATGACAATAATAAATTGTTCACATTTCCTATCCAAGAGATAACATAGGATAATTCACACCTGCTGAAATTCATCTTCTAATGGGCCCAATACCAGCAAACATGTTTTCGGGGAGCAATTCCTATGCCATATGGATGTTTGATCTGAATGAGTTCTAGGTGTGGACGGGGCAAGTACAACAAAGTTAACCCTTTCGTTTTTTCAAACCTTTGCAGTGGCACTTTTACTGTGTGTTTCGGATCCTTCGTCCCAGTTCTCTTACAGATCGCCACTTTCCCTGAGGATTTTTCTGTACTTCACTCCATCCATCTTTATGAGTTTTCCAGTCCCTGCTGCAGAAATGCATCCCCGAAGCATCATACACTCTCAGTGTGATATGCTGTGTGTTGTGCCAGCATTGTGCTTTGCTGTGCAATGCTCTGTTCCAAAATTTAGTGGGCTACTGCATTGCCTGGTGCCTACATAGAGAGCTGACTTCTAAGACAGCATCTTAACAGTCATAGAAACTAACAAGTTGCTAATACTGAACATAATACAATACAAATAATATAATTTTTTTCTAAATGAAAATGAGATTGAGGGGCAAATATACAGTCCGTTCAATATATAGTCCAATGTATACTTTACTTTTAACGCATATGCAAAGGCTCAGCGTACAGTGTATGTGATGCATATCTCGTCATCAGAAGAGTATGTATGAGTCATTTTTTTTGCAGTAATTATTTTTTCAACAAGGTGGTAACCTTAGCCAAGGGGGCGTCGATTCAGAAGGTAGTCGAAGAAAAACTGCATAAACAGAACAGGCCGGAACGCATGCAAGCTACAGTGAGAGATGTTTAACCTACTCTGAATTAATAAATACGTAAAAAAAAAAAAAAAAAAAAAAAAAAAGATTTAACTGTAAAAGAATGCTACGGTAAAAACTTTTTAATTGGTTGAAAGCAAATGTCCTTAAAGGTGCTATAGGTGATTCTCTACAGAAACATTTTTTGCTATATTTTCTGCAGAAGGCGTAGGACCATAAAATGTTCATTCAATCATTACATTCAGTCCGAATGAAATGAAAGCATGTGTTCCCCCACTGCGAAACCTGTTCATGCAGACATCATACATCATCAGCGCGTTCACGGACACTGTGCAGACAAAGCGAGAATGGCAGGCAAACAGCGAAAACCTAACTTTAGTTTAGTAGTACTGTTACTCACTCTACTGTAAAGTTTTCTCACCGGTGAATGACACATGATGTAATCCAATCTCTGGCCGTCTTGCTTCTGGTCTGTACGCATTCAAGCGTTTTGGAGGAGGCGTGGCTTTGGATGGCAATTTGCGGGGAGGATGGGACGTACACAATGCTAGCAGGCTAAAGTTAGCATTCCCAGATCACCTAATGCACCTTGAATAACTGTAATAGATCTAAACATACATTTAATGTAATTTTACAGTTTTTGGAAGTGAAAAAGAACAAGTCATTGTATAATTTATGTCTGATTTATACTTCTGCGTTGATTTTTCATTTTGACTTGAGGGAAGGGTTCTAGCAGACATAACGCTTGGGGTCCATGTATAATTGACACGTTGTTACATTTTTGGAGAGGTGCACATCAGTCTACATACAGCCCACAACGTAGCTATGGCATACACTCGACGCAGGAGTATAAATCAGTCTTTACAGTGAAACATTTACAGAATTCCCAATGTGACATGTCACATTTTATGTATTTTCTTTGAAATAACTGTTTCTTCTAAAATGCTGCTACCATTTTTTATGGTAACCACAGCTGCTGGGTTTTTACCGTAAATTTTTATGCTAAAATCAGGCTAATTATCATAGTTCTGTCATGACAACTCTTTTGAGAGATTGTCATGGTAATGACAATGTTCATATGTTTGATCTTGGCAGAATAGATGTGCTACGCAGCTGCTGCAATGCCAATACCTACACGATAAGCTGATGGGAGAAAGTAAGACAATGCTGCTGCTGTGCAAAATAGCATACATAATTTACCTTTAGCAGATCTATACAGGTGGAGCTGGGGAGGGCGGAGGGTTTCTGAAAGTTTGTTGCTCCGCTATAGCAAATGCTGACCAAGTATTGAGCAGCGAGCTCATTGTGCACTGATACTGCAAGAACCAATCAGCTGTTCCCTATAAGCCGTTTGACTATATCAGCCAGCACAATGTAGAGTTTCATGACAGAACTAGGTATTTATCTATATTTCATGATATTGATTGAAATATTAATTTAAAATCTCTTTTAATAAGTCCTGAACCTATTCAAACCAAAGTGCCACACGCTTCTGGGTGATCTCCAGTTCAATTGTGGGTTTAAAAAAAATAAAAGTAGCATGTAGCATTTTTCTCGGCACTCTCCGTACGAGCAAGATTTTTCGAATGCTATTATTATACTCAGTTTCTCCCATCTGTCATGTCAGACCGGAGCTTCTTTACTCATGGACTTATTCCTGTCTCAAGACCCCTTTTTGGACGATGGCCAGTTCTGGGCAGATTCACAGATGTTCCATATTCTCATACTTTTTTTTAATGAAGGATTTCTTTGCATTGAGGTACAGTACTTCGGTGCTCATGTCATTTGTAACCACCCTGCCCTGGTATTTTTGACAATCTCGGTTCTGCTTGATGAATAAAGTAGGGTTTCTCCTTGGCACAGTTGCATTAGCTTATCTAATCTTTGTTGAGTGATCTATCTATCTGTTAATACACCATACAGTCAAATATATATTTAAAAAAAAAAAACTTGTGAATGTGGGTTGTCTGCTATTTCTAGTGATGAAACTTTGATGAAGGTGATATCACCATTTTACAGCAAAGAGCTGCTGATTACTCCCTGCTGTATTTGTTATAATACACAAACAGCAAATGCAGCACTGATCTTGCACCGTAAGCAACAGCATATAGATGCTCTAAGAATAATGCATTGAGAAAACTGTCACCACCACAAATGAAAACTCTCCTGCTTAGCCAATTTGCATGTTCCCGGTTAGTATTCTCTCTTCATGCTCGCCAGATTGAATCAGCCTGCCGCTCGACTTGTTTTGATATGCATGTGAGTTAAAGTTAAAAACGCTGTGCATATTTCACAGATGTGAGAGCTAGACTTTGATGAAATCAGCCGTAGCCCCCCCGGCATGTGTCAAGCCATGTCCTAGTTTGTAACCTAGCAACCGTTAGGGAGCGAGATAAGACCTGTTTCCACTATATACTGTACGCTATGTAAATGCTCTTGGTTTTTCAGTCCAAATTGATAAATGAGTACGGGATTGACACAACTGAGCATATTAAACTGCATGTTTATATTCATAATGTAGCAGCAGTGTATAAGGGCTACGATTGTTTAGATTGTGACGTGACAGGCTTTATCAGTAGGCAAAATAATAGCAGTTCTCATGGAGCTTGTTGGGGGCCCTTCTTTTGTCAACGCTGGACTGAATACATTTTCCTTTTCTCCTGAATCCTCTGGTTGCTGTGGAGACGGTCCCTACCTGAAGGAGCAAGAGTTCTTTTCCATTTCCAATTCCGCAGAGGGAGGATGCGGTCGGCAGCCTGCGGGTTCAGCGAGGATACTGTTTGTGTTTGGCAGGAGTTTTGAAATACCCCAGGGCAACGAGACAGGGCCTTTTCCCCTCTTTGTGCCTCAAGGTCTATTGGTATCGGCACAGTTAAAAGAGAAATGGTGTCATTATTATTGAAGGACTTTTTACTGAAATATTGAAGCTGTTGTCTTTTCCCCTTGAGGATCATTTCGGCCCTCAAGAATATTCCGAAACTCTCTCTCTTTCTCTTGGTTTTCCAGTTCAGTAATTGTACATCCATCATGCTGCATTTATTTTGTTGTTGGTTTCAATGTTATTGTGTCATTTTCAATATTCCCTTGATGCACTACTGTTATTTTCAATTATTCCCTTGAAAAAGAAAGATTGCACTCTTTCAGAATACTTATAACCCTTCAAATGTTCTAATTTTAGAAAGCAATTTACAGCTTCTCTTAGTTTGTTTGAACTTTGATTGGATGAGTCTTATATTCGCTGCAATTACTTTTGCATTATCTTTTTATTTTTTTAGAATATCTATTCTCGGTCAGGGAATATGCATGTTTTCCTTTTCTTTTTTTTTTTCCTGTTTTATATGTACTAGTCGTAATGCTACGAACGGCGCGACTGGTGAACCATGCCAGAAAACAAATCTTGCACTGTTTGTATCATAATAACAACTGGTGGAACAATAATGCAGTCGCAAACTGCTTCCCTGAGGACAAGCATATGTATTGAATCCAATGAAGCAAGGGGTGTCTGGCAGTGGCTTTAACCCGTTACAGATCCCCCAGAAAACTAATGAAATTATTCAAGGATTTTCTGTCCAACCAGGACAGGAGTCACTCGCTGTGGAAATTGGCTTGAGCCGCTTAACGTTGTCCAAGATTTTATTTGCGTTCCTCTCCTCCAAGGTGTTTAATGATAAGATGTGCCTGGTAATTGTATAGCGTTTTTATTCTTTCTGCAGCAATATTGAAGAGCGAAACAAAGGCTTTGTTTGCTAAATGTGCTTTCGCGTTTTGTTGCCAAGTGATAAAGCGAGTTCTTTCCAAGCTCGTGCCTTGATTAGGTGGCAGTTCTGTGCTGACGCAGAACCTATTCACCCATATTCTGCACAGACAAAAATCTGTCCTCCTCTTTCACAGCTACAGTAGACACATTTCTACATTGAGTCTTGGTGCCGAAAATTCTTGGCCGAAATAAAGTCGTGAATACATTGAGCCAAAAGCTGAAAATGATCATTTTAAATAGCCATGAGTCATTTTGGAATTACAAAAAAATTCTATTAATGTTATAATAATTAAGAGATTTATATAAAAATGTTACATTTTATTTGGTGCATTTGGGTCTAACAATTTTATTTATTTATTTATTTTATCTAAAACATTAATAGCTAAATAAAAATGTAAAATATATTCTTTTTTATATTTTTACATGCACGTGTGTACGTCTATAATATATAATACTGTGCAAAAGTCTTTGGCAACCATAAGATGTTGTTTTAGCAGTGATACCATATATTATTATTTCTGTCTTTTTATCAGAATGGAACCAGAAAATACAGTGAATTTGTAAGCAGTATTAAAAAACAGGGGGAAAAACAGCTTTTATAGGCTAAAGTGGCAAGTATTTGGTTAGCAATAGCAGGAACCTGGCTCTCTTAAATCTAAATGGAATGGAAAAGGCCAAGAAAACTTTAAAAATCTGTTTCTTCTTTGAGAAAATGGAAGTCCAGGAGACATGTGACGCTAAATACTGATTTTTGTTCAGAAACAGTTTAGTTTTTGTTTTGTTTTGTTTTTACATTTTGTGTACACATTTCCTGTATTTTAAGTAAAATAAATGTAGATGGTCATTATATCATTGCTAAAACAACAAAGCTGGTAGTGGCATAAGACTTTTGCACAGCACTGTATATATATATATATGTGTGTGTGTGTGTGTGTGTATACACACGTATATACAGTACTGTGCAATATATATATAGACATTGAAATTCTGGTGTCTCAGCAGTAACATATCATTGACTTTCATCATCAGTGTGTTCTATGCATGTGCTGACTCTGGTGCAATGTAAACGAAACTGCTTTTAATACCAAAACTCAAAAGAACAGACATTACCATGTCAACATGTGCAGGTGTCTGTTTCTCAGCAAGTTCTTATTCTATCTTGAGTGTGAGCAAACCTGTGAAGAGATTGAACGTTGCGTTAGGGTAGGTTTGTGTGACTTATCTTTAAAAAGGGAGGCAGGGGTGCTTAGAATGCTGTATTCAGAGCCCGAGCTCCTCTCCCTGCCGAGGAAATCTGCTCTGCATATATTATCACTGTGTGTTTAGTGCCTCCGCTGTGCAGGTTGCTCTGCATATATTTGACGCAGCTTGCCTCCTTGATACTCATGTGACAGTGAAGGCGACATAATGATGAGCTTTATATAGAAACCATGGCACATATTGCTGTGTGAAGGCAGCATAACACTAAGACTCATATTTTAAAGATGTATTGCAAGTAGAAATTGAACTGTAATATTAAAGATCCATCAAAACAATGCTGGAACGATAGTGCTTGAGATGTGCTTGAGTGCTGTAGATGAGATGTGTAGATAATTTCTGTTGTCTTTAACTGCTAAATCTTAATAGCTGTTTATATATGTATTTATGTTTTTATTGAAAGTGATAATGGCTGAAGAGCAATATTCGTTTTAGTTGCTGATAAAGAAATGTGTATATACAATGGGTACGGAAAGTATTCAGACCCCCTTTTATCAGTTTATTATATTGCAGCCATTTGATAAAATCATTTAAGTTAATTTTTTTCCTCATTAATGTACATACAGCACACCATATTGACAGAAAAACACAGAATTCTTGACATTTTTGATTTATTAAAAAAGAAAAATGAAATATCACATGGCCCTAAGTATTCAGACCCTTTGCTGTGATACTCATATATTTAACTCAGGTGCTGTGCATTTCTTCTAATCATCCTTGAGATGGTTCTACACCTTCATTTGAGTCCTGCTGTGTTTGATTATACTGATTGGATTTGATTAGGAAACCCACACCTGTCTATATAAGACCGTACAGCTCACAGTGCATGTCAGAGCAAATGAGAATCATGAGGTCAAAGGAACTGACTAAAGAGCTCAGAGACAGAATTGAGGCAAGGCACAGATCTGGCCAAGGTTACAAAAACATTTCTGCTGCACTTAAGGTTCCTAAGAGCACAGTGGCCTCCACAATCCTTAAATGGAAGACATTTGGGATGACCAGCACCCTTCCTAGAGCTGGCCATCCAACCAAACTGAGCTAAAGGGGAGAAGAGCCTTTGTGAGAGAGGTAAACAAGTCAAGTCAAGTCACCTTTATTTATATAGCGCTTTTTACAATTCAAATTTAAATTGCAAAGCAGCTTTACATTAATAATTGGCAAATAATTTTGGCTGCACAGCAGCTCCCAAAGAAAATGGTGCCATTGTCTAGCCTATTCTATATATTATTGATTCATTCCGTTGCAAAGATCAATACTTATTAGTCTAGTTAATTTATGTATATCAGCACTGGAGAAAACAGTGACGTAATGTCCTTCTCAGCTCAGTTCGCATACAACGGCGCCAATGCAGGCATTCCACCAGTCGGGGCTTTATGGTAGAGTGGCCCGACGGAAGCCTCTTCTCAGTGCAGGTCACATGAAAGCCCGCATGAGGTTTGCTAAAAAAAAACACCTGGTCTGATGAGACCAAGATTGAACTTTTTGGCTTTAATTGTAAGCGGTATGTGTGGAGAAAACCAGGCACTGCTCATCACCTGTCCAATACAGTCCCAACAGTGAAGCATGGTGGTGGCAGCATCATGCTGTGGGGGTGTTTTTCAGCTGCAGGGACAGGATGACTGGTTCCAATCGAGGGAAAGATGAATGCAGCCAAGTACAGGGATATCCTGAACGAAAACCTTCTCCAGAGTGGGCCGAAGGTTTACCTTCCAACAAGACAATGACCCTAAGCACACAGCTAAAATAATGAAGGAGTGGCTTCACAACAACTCCATGGCTGTTCTTGAATGGCCCAGCCAGAGCCCTGACTTAAACCCAATTGAGCATCTCTGGAGAGACCTAAAAATGGCTGTCCACCAACATTTACCATCCAACCTGACAGAACTGGAGAGGATCTGCAAAGAGGAATGGCAGAGGATTCCCAAATCCAGGTGTGAAAAACTTGTTGCATCTTTCCCAAAAAGACTCAAGGCTGTATTAGATCAAAAGGGTGCTTCTACTAAATACTGAACAAAAAAACTTAGCACCATGTGATATTTCAGTTTTTCTTTTTTAATAAATCTGCAAAAATGTCAGGTGTTTGTGTTTTTCTGTCAATGTGGGGTGCTGTGTGTAGATTAATGAGGAATAAAAATGAACTTAAATGATTTTAGCAAATGGCTGTAACATAAAAAAGAGTGAAAGATTTAAGGGGGTCTGAATACTTTCCGTACCCACTGTCTATTGTAACTAAAATGGTAAAAGGAGAAATGGTCCTATTAAAGGGGCTGTATGTAAAATTCAGAAACCCTTGTTATTAGTGACACCGGTGGCCGTTAAGTGAACTGCAGCCAGCAACTTATTGCTTATTGATAGATGAGGTCATTAAAATTACACTGTTATGATAGTTTGATTATAAAGTATATTTGAGGTTAAAGCTATGTGAGACTATAGTTTGAATTAATCCCTTTTCTTTTCATGACACATTGATATTACCATATAGAATAGCCTGAACATTTCAAATGAATCATAGAACGGAAACTAGAAGTCTAAAGGGTTCCGTAGACAACCTAGGAATTCAGGGAAGGTTGTCTTTTTTTTGTTTGTTTGTTTGTTTTTTTGTTTAAGTATTGCTACAAGCTGTTAATACATTGTCAATAAAAAGTGATTAATAAATCAATTCAGTAACACTTTATAGTAACGTGTCGTAGTTATACATGTTACATGTAGTTACTACAGTAACAACTAGGGGTGTGAATCTTCGATTACGATAATCATGTCAATGATTTGATTCCACGATGCATCACACTGCATTGCATCCTCAATTTTCAATATTACTGCACATGGCTACATTTTCATCAGTGAATACAAGCAGTTAGATATCTGAACTCCCCTTTTATTTTATCTGCGCCAAGAAAGTACATGTTCTGAATGTAGCAAACATCAGACAAATCTTAAGTCTGAACAGAGCATACGACATGAGCATTTATAACTTATAAACACTAGTAAATACTAAAAGTGCATGAAACTGTTCACGTTTATTTACGTTAAATACTCGCACACGCTGCAAAGATGCAACCATATACGCACATGCTCACTCACACACATGCTCACACACTGTAAATGTTAAAATAGTAGGTGCAGTTTTTATTACTTGCTTTTGTGTTTCGTCCCCCTCCTCCATTTTACCCTAATGCAAGAAGTGCACATGAGACAAATGATGACAGTGAAACGCTGTAGGCTATAAATTGATTATGGTCTATTGCTGCATTAATGCAGAATCATCCACGATGCATCGTGGAAACAATTGATTTCAACACCCTATAAATACATCAACTATAACAACTATAAATAATGCATAATTACATGCAACTTACCCTAAATCAAGCCTAATCCTAACCTTATAGTAAGTACATGTAGGTAGTACTCAGTACTTAAATGCATAATTACACTGTAAGGACACCTTAAAAGTGTAACCGAAAATTCTTACATGTATCCCCTTTAAGCCTGCCCAAAACTTTATTTCTTAGACATGAATAGTCTTCCAGTAAGTGGTAATTAAATTGAAGATCAATAGTATTTAAACAGACAAAAATAAGGTGTTTTTTTTTTTTTTTTTTGTAAACATGAAAAAATGTAAATACTATGTAAGCCCAGCTGTTATCTAAATAAACCCATCATGCTTTTTTTAATGTAACTTCTTAACATTTTAATTTAATAAACACTTGACTAAGCTAAATTGTTAATGAACTGCCAATTAAACTTGAGAAATTAGAAAAGCAGTTTTAATGTTTGACATTTTGTAGCATCCAGTCAAGCTGTAATTGAGCATAACTGGTCAGTCTACACTTTTTATCTAGATATTTCTTAAATCTTAGTCCCTCTAAGTCTATTTTTATCTCTTATACCATAAAGTCTGCAGCATTTCCATTACTCTTTTTTTTTTTTTCTTTATCTGGACTGTTTTTCATCTCTGTCTCAGGTTCTTCCTATCAGCCCCATGCTTCTTTGTCACACAGCAAGCTTGTGAGACTTATTTTTGGCCCTATAGTCTCTTATAGTCCCTATAGTCCTCACCATGCACAGTTGGTCTCCACAATGAAAATAATTGGGTAAAGTTCATGATTTAAAAGATGTGTTCTGAGCACAGTGAATTCAGCAAATGCTTTTTTTTTTTATAAGAGGTTCAGTGCATTCTTAGTGGGCTTATGAGGGTCAATGGAGGCATTCCTTATGCAAAAACAAAAAAGTTATATTTATAGATTATAATTAAAGACTGAGTATTTAATCATCATGTAGGCAGTGTTTTGCAGTAGCTACAAATACTCCTAAAATCCATTCTTTCAAGTATACAGTATATACCAAGAAAAGAAATCATATCGGGTTTCATATGAAATAAAAATTAAAATTCCACTAGTTCTTCAATCTTCAGATTCTAATACAATAGTTTTCTCAAGCAGCAAAGTTTTATAAGTTCTATGTAATTTCTAAAATGAATGACGGATAGAATAATACATACATTAATGTACATAATATAACATTCGTTTGTCTAATTCAATTATTTTTCAAATTAAGTAACATATATAAATATCCAGAAAATCCTACTATATTTTTTTTAGGTAAATGCTTCTCATTTCAATTAAATTAAAGAAACACTTCAACCTTTATTAATTGGCTAAACTATTTTTGGAACTTTTTGCTAATCAAACTGGACAAATTGGAAATACAGTTTTACACTATATGACAGTTTTCAACATCCAATCAACCACAACCGAGCATGACTGGTCAGTTTACACTTTTTAAGTTTAAAACCATTATATAATATTTTGTTTCATAGCAGTCAGTAGATGTATATAAGGAATGGGTAACGTATTTGGTTGCATTTCATTTTTAATAATAAAAATGATTTGGTAAAAAATTATTAGTCACATGCCATTTATTGCTCAAGCGATTGTCTTAATGAGTGTTGTGCCGTAATATGACCAACTGCTATTGAGAAGAGTTGCAATACTAACGGATACCTTTCTCCAGGCATTATAGACCTCCTTTGTGCTGGTAACAAACTGAGTCAATCCTGTAGAAAGACTGGTATTGTTCCATTTTTTTAATTTTAGTATTGACTTGGTACCCAAGTACCGCTACTTTTGACATCCCTCGTCTGCACAGCCGTGACAACAGAGCCTTTCAGACAGATCAAATCACACTGCCTTTGTGTGAGGAGATTTTCAGGTACTTAACCTCTCCTGTCCTCTTATTCTCTTTCTGTCGGTTCTCAGCACAAAGAGGGCGAGACACACCTCTGGACATGGGCCTTTTTCCTCTCTAACAATGTGTTCTAGTCCCTTCTCTCTCTCCTTCTTGCTCTCTCTCCCTTTCTTTTGTGTTTTGTTCTGTTGAATAGTGGCCTCTGAGTCATCAGTCTACGTGCCTCCAACAGTGTGTGTGTGTGTGTGTGTTTGTCTCACGCACACACACATTACTTTCCTGGGGGCTCGGTACCTGCCTTTGGAACACTGCACTAAGTTAAATGAGAGAGAAAAAAGAGGCAGAGACGGAGAGCGTGCAAGCGAGCGAGAGAGTGCTTGATGGAAATATTAAGACACAGGTGAGCTGCTCTCTTAGTGCCCCACCACCACACAAATGGAACTTAATTCACTCTGTTTCTGTCAGCCAGCAGGAGAGTGCTTTTGTTTTTAAAGAATTCTTACTTTTAATGTCTTTTTATTTACCAGAATAAAAATAGTTGAACAGATTTTTTCTGAAAAGATAAACAGTACTTTTTTGGAAATGTCTTAGGCCACCACCAGCTTTGTTTTGGCAATGTTTTAATGACCATTCATATTTATTTTTCGGCCTCTTTATTAAGATACAAAGAGAAAATAAAGGAAATATGTACATAAAATGTATTTAAAAAAAGTTTTTTTTTTTTTTTTTTAAACAGAAAAAATGGCTTCTTTAAACAAAATTCAATATTTAGTGAACCTCATGGATGATACTGGAATGAACTCTGAGAAACTTCTCATACTTTGAAAGTTTTCTTGGCCTTCCAGTCCATGTCCATTTCATTCAGGTTTAAGAGAGCCAGGTTCCTGCTTTTGCTCAAGTGTAAAGGGAGGTCACTACATACTTGCAACTTTAGAAGTCTTTTTTCTGGTTTTTAATAATGCATAGAAATTTCCTGTATTTTCTGGTTATATACTGATAAAGAGACTGAGAAATAATTATATATGGTCACTATACCATTGCTAAAACAACATCAAATGGTGGCCTAAGACGTTTGCATGGTACTATATAATATATATTATGCACATTTTATAAATGAATGATTGCATATTTTTTAATAAATGAAAAAAAAAAAGTTGCATTAAAGGATAGTTCACCGAAAAATTATCCCATGATTTACTCCCCCTCAAGCCATCTTAGGTGTATATGGCTGTCTTCTTTCAGATTAACACAATCAGGTAATAAACTAAACAACTTGCGCGGTATGTAAACGGTTCTCTGCCGGAAGCTAGTTATTTTAGTTTTAAGGATAGATATTTTCTCTCAAAAACTCATCACTTTGCTTCAAAAGGCCTTTATTAATCCCCTGGATCCATCTTTTATGATGGATGGAAGCAGTTTTTTGGACTTCAAAATCAGGAGTGCCATTCACCACCATTATATAACTTGTAGGAGTCAGGATATTTTTTAATATAGCTCTGATTGTGTTCGTCTGAAAGAAGATAGTTCTATGGTGTGAGAGTATGTAAAGTATCCAGTACCTGAAGCTTGCGATCATTAAAGGAACGAAGGCTTGTGGTACCATCCCAGAGAGGCACAAAATCACTCTCCAGAACATTCTCGTCCACTGCTCCTTGCTGGTGGAATGATCTCCCTACCTTCATCAGGAATGCAGAATCCCTTGCAATATTCAAAAGACAGCTAAAAACTCATCTCTTTTGTGAGCACTTAGCTCACAAAAAAAACGATCATATCCTTTACTCTTATTCCTCCCTATTCTAGATTCTGCTACTCTGAGCAACGTCTGAAGCTTGTATTGTGAGCACTTCCTGTGTCTATTTTCCTCTTTATGATGAATGGCTTGTTGTAGTCCTCACTCGTAAGTCGCTTTGGATAAAAGTGTCTGCCGAATGAATAAATGTAAATGTATGTGTGAGATAAAGTTCATTTTTGGGTGAATAATCCCGTTAATCAAAAAACGTGGCTGTTTAGGCCCCTATGTTCTGCAAGCAAAATAAAAAACGAATTGGTGTGACATCCTTTCAAACAAAATCGAGACAAAACGATGTTTGTTTCCATCTTGTCAATGCAAACACCTTCAAACCACCGTTGGTCTGTGGTGATGATGTAATTGGGCGGTGTGGAAATCTTCTCCGGTTCGTTTCTTCTGTTCAGTCTGTCGAGGTCAGGTGATTCTAATAAAAAGAATCCCCCCAAGATCTTCAGAGGTCCCCAACTAATTGGTGAAATGCGAATTTTACATTGTATCAATCCTTGTTTTGAAAGAGAAACGGCGCAAATGAAACCGAGGTCCCTGACTAGAGTACATGCATTTCTTCGTCTCCGTTTTTAAAAATTAAAGCAACAAAAGCTTCTAAAAGTCTGTCACCCGGTTCAGTACTAGCAGGAATGCACGCGATTTATGTGACATGCTCCTCAGAGGAGCTCCAGTATGGAAAATAGCACACAGCGTAGCCTAAAAACATCACTCAGTCTTTTTATCCACAAGAGGAATCCAAAGACTCGGATTAAAATGTTCATACTGCTAAACATACAGCCGTTGTTGTTTGTTATGCATTCGCCTCACTATGAAAAGTTATTGGCAGCACACAGCGCGTACTGCTGTGATTTAACTTAGCCACCGAATCTTGTGGCATGAATTGCCCTACAGACCACCCATCGCTTAAAATCAGAATCTGAAATTTCTCCAAATCTCAGTCCGATACATTAGCGGTGTTGAGAGGTAAACACGGATCGCAAGCACTGTTGCTCAACAGAGAGCCCGAGGCTCATTCTATTTTAATGCATTTCTTTTCAGACAGTGGCAGTCCTCCCAGAGTGCATTGGGAGGTGGAACCCGAGAGCCTTGTGACTAATGCAGCCACCGTTTTCAGCCACACTCGCAGACCGGTTTCTACATGTCAGCTCTCGCGCATTAGTGTTGCATATTTTATGGCCGCCATTATTATTTCATCCATTCCCTTTTTATCTATCTGCTCTGCGCTCTGCTGCTCCATGCACTGGGATAGGTTCAGATGGTCTGCAAGTTCAACAGTCCTGTGATCTATGTGGAGATTCATTTTTCCTGCTTGATTCTAAGGCCATGTTTAATATTCAAGGACCAAGTTTTGTTCTCTGGTCATTTTTAATGAATTTAAAAACGAAGCAGAAACAAACTGGCATTTTTGCTCTATAGTTCCTTTCATGTACTAGTGCAGTACATGTATAAATGTTATAACGGATTTTAAAAATCTCTCTGTATAGTGCGAAAAAAAAGAAAGAACTAGTCACATCTGCCTGAATCACTAGTCTGTGATAATCTGTATAATTTGGGTGCTTTAGGTTTACCTGTGATCTGGCAGAGATATCAGTCTGAATTTAAAGTGCAGAGTGTTAAACCAATATTAAAGTGAAGCTAAAAACATGTAAATGTTGAAACATTGCTAAAACAATATTGAAACCTCACTAGCATTAACACTCTCTAAAGACATCAAAATATGTCTTTAGACATAAAATAATTATAAAATTGAAACATTGCTAAAACATTAAACCTGGTAATATAGTATTGTTATATGTAAAATGCACTAAAACAGTATTAAAGCATAGCTAAGACTGTTCAAGCATTGCTAAAATTTCAAAGCATTGTTAAAATGTCTCTTTCTTCTTAAATAACGTTAATAAAATAATAATATTTATATAGATAAATTTGTCATTAATCGACGAGTCCATTTTCGTTTTGTCGTCCACCCTCATAACTTCAGTATTTTGAAAATAATCTGTAAACTTGAATACTCTGAAGCACTCTGAATGTACTGGTGTTCGATTTAACGCGAGTAACCCAGAGCAGAAATACATGTTATGTGGTTAGCATTCATGAATACAAAACTGCTGTGGTGGGGATCTTCTGAAACCAGGTGACGTAAACTCGGCTCATCCTTTAGTGGAGATCCCTCAGTTTATTTTAGTTTCCCCCCATCAGCACTGCAAATGGGATCTTGAATGGCCCTGGTGACCATGTGCCTTGCTTCAGCACCATACAGGCGGACAGCTCCTGTCAAGATAAGGAAACGTTAACTCCAGACACAATCTCCTCCCTTGTACTTCTCTCTATCACAATCCCACTTTTTCTCTACCCCAATCTCTGTCATGTCTACCTCTTTCACTATTTCTCTCTCTCTCTCTCTCTCTCTCTCTCTCTCTCTCTCTCTTTCTTTCCCTCACTCCATTTTTGCTCTTATGCTCTATGGGTTCCCTGGAGTGCTATTTCCTCTCTTCCAAGCTGTTCCTACAAGCCCCAGATGTACCTGGGTGGGCCTAACCCCAGTCCAGACTGTCAGCTTGCATTAACTGCCATTCGTTCAGAGGTGGCGGGCGCCACGCTCCAGCTCCTTGCAATGCATTTTGGCAACTGCTGCAGTGTTGCTGCAAGTGCCAGACGTGGATACTCATCAAAAACAACATACATTAATTCAACTCTAACTTCTCCATGTGTCGCCACATATGAAAAATATTTAGATCAGGTCATATCAAGTTATTATTAAGTCAAATTATGCTCACTAAGGCTGAGTTCATTTGATCAAAAGTAGAGTAAAAATAGTTGTTAAAATGTTTGTAAAATAATAGCTGAAGAAAGTAAAAAGTAATTTATTCCTGTGATGCCAAACCTGATTTTTCAGCATCATTACCAGTCTTCAATGTCACATGATCATATGCTGAGTTGGTGCTCAACAAACATCTCTTACTGTAAGCAATGCCAAAAACTGTTGCGTTCTTAGTTTTATGGAAACCATGTATGTTTTTTTTTTTTTTTTTTAAATCCTATTTTCCCCATTTCTTAAATGGTAAAAAAAAAAAAAAGTAAAGACTTTGAGCTACTGAAGAAGCATCTTCAAGTCTACATAGGTTTTGGCACGTTTTAGCTGGTCAGGATGGGAGATCATCTTAAACCAGCTAAAACCAGCATGCAGTCTGTATTATTCTGGTTTAAGCAGTTTTTTCAGCAAGGATCAAGTAAATCAGTGTGGAAATCGTTTTTTAGTTGAAAATTTAAGCTACCAAATTGTGACCGTTCTCTTTCTCCATCACTTGGCATGAATAGGAAGTTGTAATGGTCTTTCATCCCCTATTGTGGCATATATACAAATCACAGCTTCTTGAACGAGAAAAAATATAGGGCGGGACTTGATTTTGTCCATCAGGAATTGATTGGATGGTTTTGGTTTGCTATTACTGTGATCTCATGTGAGTGACAGGTCGTCCCGCCCTCCCGCCTGTAAACATGCCATTTGAAAAGAAATGAGTTTCTGCAAGAGAAAGATTTTTGATTAAAGATAACAAGGACACATGAATTTAAAAAAAATTATGATGTACACAGATAAATCATTTATAATAAATGCTGCAATATTCTATCAGAAAATAAAATAAAGGGGGGAAAAAATATCCATTTTAATTTAATAATGACTTTCTACCCTGAGGCTTATTTCTGGTCACTGGTTCTTCCCTGGGATCATTGACATCACAAATCATGGGCATTTTCAGGGCGGAAAGAGTGGCACTCCTCCAAGGCCAGTATGATGGTATTCTTGTGTTTTGGATGTGATCACAGTACAATCTGTCCCCCTCCCCAAGCCTTGCTCTTCCCCTGGCTTATCTCCCCATTCAAGAGGGGAGGGGACATCTGAGTCAGGCAAGAGAGCGAGAGAAAGAGGGCCTGGAACTGAGCGGCATACCAAAGCGCCTTTTCGCAGTGCGTATAAGAAACAAAGGACGAGACCTGCAGCTGCAGTCAGCCTCCAGGGGGCCAGTCACTCTGATAGAGAGAGAAAGTGAGCAGGCGAGTAGATCCCCATCGATAATGAGAGAGGAAGTGAGGAGGGGGTTTTAACAAGAAACCTGCCTAAAGATGGAGCGAAAAGACTGTCAGCAATGCGAGACAGAAGATTAATTTAGAGGAGATGTGCGGGTCATTTAATTTCAGTATCGCGTAGCTCCAGCGTGTGGGGTGCGATCTGTTAGAAGTCCCAGAGATTTTGATGGACAGTTTGCAGATATCCATCTGTCACGCTTTGCAAATGAGAAGAAATCAGGTGCCCGCACCTTCTGATTGTCCCTGTTCTTGTTGCTTAGTGAAAAGGTGTGGGTGTGGAGAGAAATTTGGGTTGTAGACGGGAGTTATTTGCAATTGGAATGACTGGAGTAATGATTGCTGAAAATTCAGCTTTGCAATCAATCACAGAAAGAATTTCTTTTTTTTTTTGAAACAATATTAAAATTTCAAAATTTGATTTAAAATTTCAAAATATTTTATAGTTTTTTATTGTATTTTTGATCAAATAAATGCAGCCTTGGTGAGCAAAAAGATACTTCTTTCAAACACATTCTTATGACCCCAAACTTTTGAACAGTATTTTGTATTGTGTGTGTGTGAGCGTGTGTGAGCGTGCGTGAGCGTGCGTGAGCGTGCGTGAGCGTGCTTGTGTATTGGTTGGTGGGTGGGTGTGTGTGTGTGTGGGTGGGTGTGTGTGTGTGTATAAGGTGGTGTGGGTGTGGTGCTGGGGAAAGTTACTTTAAAATTAATGTGATAGAACATTGAGTTACTCCCTACAATATATATAATTGTGTTACTTATTTACTTATGAAAAGTAATGTGTTAGCTTTTCTTTTATTCTCACCTGGGCTGGCTTTGCTTGTTTGTTTTTTTTTTAATTCAAAATCAGGAGTGCAATTCACTACCATTATAACGCTGGGAAGAGTCAGGATATTTTTTAATATAACTCTGATTATGTTAATCTGAAAGAGGACAATTGGCAAATGTACACCTGCCATTCTGGATTGTAGAAGAATAGGACACAGGAGTTTAACACTCTTACTTCAGCAATAAAAAATAATAAATAAATGAAATCAGAAATGTGATGTTTATCTAAAGTCATTATTGCTTATTAGTATGGTTGGCTATCAGTATGGTTAAATTGGATCATCAAAGGTCAGCAGCAAAAACATTGGCTAATTAGAGCCCAGTTTCACAGACATGGCTTAGATTAAGCCAGGATTAGGTCTTAGTTTAACTAGAGCATTTAGGTACCCTTTATAAATGTGCCTTAGAAGAACAAAAACCGGCACTGACGTATTTTAAGAAATGTCCGTGCAAGTTGCTTTCAGTTACAATCACTCTATGAATAGTCTTAAGCCTTGTCTGTGAAACCAGGGGAAAGTGAGATGTACATATTTAACATGTTTAGTTATTGCTGATTTGCATAATATTCTTATTTGAAAAAGTAACTTTGTGGTAAGTTATTTTGTGTTAAAATTAAAAGTAATGCAACTTTACTAATTACTTTGAAAAAGTAATCTGATCACATAACTAAAGTTATTTGTAATGCATTAGCCCCAACACTGCATATTGCAGTATATAATACTATATAGTATCAAATAACGCTTGTGTTCCTGGAAATTCTTAGAACTTTAGATTGCTTCTAAAATCAAAAAACTACATTCAGCATCCCTTTAACTCCCGCATAAAAACTAAGAAGGTCTGCTTCTGGCCACTCCTTAGCAGACAACTTTAACCACCTGCGTGCATTAATGGCTCGAGAGACGGTAGCCACACCAATGGCGAGGTGAACTAAACACTCTGTCATTCACCGGGGAGTTTTCTTGCTAAATGACATCCCGACTCCATGAGGCGTCCCTCATTACCCTCAGCTGTCAGTCAAAGGCTTAATCAGACCCGTCCTTGGACTGCTGCTGAATGCAGCTCAGAAATGATTCATCTCCCACGGTGTGGAATGTGCTGGAGATATGTGTGGGCAGAATCTTGAGGAGGTCATGACCCATCTTTAACGTGATAAAAAGTTTGATACTTAATATGATTTCAACCGTAAATGCGGACACGCACAGACTTAGCTATACTTCCAAACTGTAGGTGAAGAGCAGGCAGCGCTGAAGTACTTCTGACGCTTTCTCCGATTGGCCTCCTCTTCACTCGCTGTCTGGCTGCAGGGCAAGAGAATATCAAACATTAGCTCAATTCCAAAAGCTAGCAAGCTGTCTCCCTGCGTGCTGCCTACGTAGACCACTGCCTTCTGAGTTCATGGAATCTTATAAGTGACTGATTAAGAATGGACTTACCGCACCACACAAATAGTGATCCTCACACAAAGCACACAGGGGGCTTGGCTACCAGTTGATTTTGATTAACATTCAGTTTAACTATTTAAAATGATAATATATTAAAAAAGGTTAGTGTTCATTTTTAAAGTAAATATTTTCTCCTTTAAATGTTTATACGTTTTTTTTACGTGTAAAAACATATGCAGTTCATAAACGCCAAGGTGTTTATCCAACAGCAGTCAGTCAGTCACAGAAAAACATCGACTTGTCCTTAGGATAGTTTGCATCAACATAGGCATTATGTTAATACAGTGTCTGAAAAATAGCATGACCATGACTTTTCGAAATCAAATTAGACCAAACTACGATTTTATCTAACTGACTTGAAAAAGTTATGAACAGCCTTGAAGAAAAAAACTGCTGCCAGTTGCATTAACGTAGTTGTCAAGGTAAAGGGTTTGTCCACCCAAAAATGAAAATTCTGTCATTTATATCCCACCCTTGTGTCATTCCACACCCGTAATACCTTTGTTCATCTTTGGAACACAAATTAAGATATTTTTGATAAAATCCGATGGCTCAGTGAGGTCTGCATCATCAGCAAGGACACGCCCTTTTTCAGTGAAAGCTACTACAAACCTATTTAAAACAATTCATGTGACTACAGGGGTTCGACCAAAAAACAAAATAACGACTTTATTCAGCAATATCTAGTGACGGGCGATTTCAAAACGCTATTTCATTCTCATTTTTGGGTGAACTACCCCTTTAGGTGTGTGTCTTAAGAACTAGTCTGACCAACTACAATTTGTTAGGGATTGTCAGTCTTTTTGACTTTTTCGATTCAAATCAGACCATCTACTTTTTTAAGTGATCTACCTGGAAGAAAAAAATTAGATGACTACTCTAAGAAGTTTAAAAAACCCTCCCCTTATTGTATATGTACATACTTATAGACTGTACTTTAAATAAAAAAAAAAATCAAGATTCCGCAGCCCAAAATATGCATACAGTCAAAAACATAGGCTTTCAAAGTATACTCCACTTGATAGTGTGCACGAACGCTGGCGATCGACTCATGTGCTCTAAAAAGATTCGTCTTTGTCCAGTGTCTGCACCATTTTTCTCCCGAAGTTGTGACCCATACAATGTCTTTGTACTCTTTTAAACTAAAGTTGTGTCTGTTGTTGTTGTTGTTGTTGTTCCGTCTCTTTAGTTTTGTTTTCTACTGTGAAATAACAGCCCAATCAGTGTTGCCACCTTGTGAAACAACTGATTGGTCCAAAAATTAATATGCATGTGCAACCTGCACATACAAAATACACCGTTCCAAAAATTGGGCATTACACGCAAATTTCGTCACCAGAATAGTTAGCGAGTACTTGCATCACGCGCACGTAAAAGTTGAAGTATGCTTTGGGCTTTAGTGGACTTAGAATTCAGGCAGGTATGTTAAGTCCACCTGTTGTTTTAAAATGCTCCCACAGTAGTCAGTTGGCTAGGTTTTAAAACAAAGCATTGAACACCATAGAGCCACTTCAGCTTGTCAGGGAGCAGATGGGTCTATTTTTAACGCCCGTGAGTTTTGTCCACAAGACATCTGCAAGACAGCCCAGGTCGCTCATACTGTACCTTGCGGAAATGGAACTCATCTTTCATTGTAATATGCAATATTGGATGTCTCACAATGAAGTAAGGGGTCTTCCAATCCAAGAATTGTGAAGGAGACAGAAACCCAGTGCAGTGAAAGGAAGCACATGACGAATGACGACAGTCATCTTGCTTGCTTTGTGCGTTAGGAAGGCAATGCTCAGGTTATCCAGCAAGGACAGCCGACTTCTGTAGACACAGCTGGAGCAGAATAGGTTTCCCTACATGGCTCTCTTAGCAAATGCATTTTCGAATTGTCATGCTGAGGGGCGAAGCGCAGAGTAGACGGTAAAGTAACATTAATAATATGGATGATTGCAAAAATGGCATCCAGCGGGCAAACAGTGCTCTCTCACATGTGCACGACAAATAACTCAAACATTATGGCTGACAGGGGCCAGTTAATGTTAAATGAAATGACGTGTGGAACACAAATATTGTAGTCAATCTTCCATAACTCTCTGTAAAAGTAAAGTGGCTTTTTTTCCATTCACTTTTGAAATTCATTTGGCCTGTCGCAATGCATTTGGCAGGCTCTTACCCAATTCTGACTGGGAGAGAGGAGCGTCCTGCTTCCAGTGTGATTCCACTTCAATTGAGGAGAGGGGCTGTGGAGAATACAAATGTATGAGTGCAGTCTGGGCTGCCTAATCTCTTTCAGACAGACCCCGTGGCCATCACATTGCCAGCATGCCCTTCTGTACATGCGTGCGCGCGCGCGCACACACACACCAACGTTGCGTCAACGCTCTTGGGCTAATGGATTCTCAAATTCATCCATACTTGCCTCATCCATGCACCGTTCAGACTACATGTGTTCTGAGGAACTGATGTGATCGCTTGAGATTGACAGTAACTTGCTTTTCTGATTTCGTCTGTTTTCGCCCATCTGTTTTTGCTGGCTTTTTGATGAAGGTTGGCGGTTTTTGATTTTCCTCAAACTTGACACATCGTCTGTGTCGAATGTTCTACTTTCATGCGTTGGAGCATAATAGACTGCAGAGAAGAAAAATGGGCTTCTGTTAAATGAGAATTGATTTTTCTACCAGTCTTGCCAAAATGTAATCAGCATTTTATGATCATTTAATTTTGGAGACCGCTAAAAAAGGTTGTTTGAGAGAGTGACTCAGACCAGTGGTTGCAACCCAAAATTGGGTCGCGGGTCTTTTGGGGTGTTGGATGACGGGGGGAAAAACAATGCTAAGACAAGTCTTTAATCATGTTTCGTTCAGATGGTAAAATAAACAGGCTTAGCTATGTAAAAATAAAGAAAAAACGGTTACAGTTTGTTGTTGTTGACATAGATGGTGGATTAAAAAAACTAATCCAACTGTAAGGTGCAAATTCATCTTATTTATCCCATCATGGACAGCTTGTTCGACAGGCACTCATTCATGAAAAACCATTTACAAAATTAAATAACTAAAGGGGTCTATAAATGTAAATGTTGTTAACTCTACATTCTTGTTAGCTCTATTCATTAAAGAATTTTGAAATATTGACCCTGAAGACTGGAGTAATGGTGCTGAAAATTCACCTTTTTATCACAGGATTAAATGACTTTTTCAAATGTATTAAAATAGAAAACAGTTCATTTGAGTTAAATTTGTTACATTAACACTCATCAATGATAATAATTTAATAGTAATAGAGACTTCTTTCATAAAAATTACAAAATATTACCGACCCCAAACTTTTAAACCGTAGCAGTATAGTAGTCTTTCTTTGTTAGAATTTTAAAAAAGTGCTTCTTTTTTTCTCTCTTTAAGATGATTACTTTTCGTCCTGAATCAAAGCCACTAACATAGAAGATATCACTCAGCCACAGAGACATGTTTATTAGTAAAGGGGGTATTACATCTCCTCATTCCTTTGGGTGCTGGCGCCATCACTGCTCCTTTCAGAAATGATAGAGCTTTGTTTTTGTTTACATGTTTGTACCCATTATGAAGAACAGGATTACAGCAATTGATCTAAAGAGCTCGGTAATTCATGCCTTGATTGCCTATTTAATCAAGTTCAACCTAAATGTCTGTATATCAAAACAAACCACACAGCAGTTAGTCAAAAGTCTTTGTCTATACAGCTAATGCACGCTTGGGCTGCATAACATTCTTTTGTGGTGGAGACCATCTCGTGGGAAGGGGATGTGCTGGTCAAACTCACTTCCTGTCTGGATCAGCAGTGTCAAAAACACCCTTCCATTGAAAATGAATGTGAATGTGAATTCCTCAAATCTCAATCCAATCGAGCATCTGTGCGATGTGCTGAACAAACAAGTTCGATCCATGGAGGCTCCACCTCGCAATTTACAGGATTTAAAGCATCTGCTGCTAACATCGTGCCAGATATCACAGGACACCTACAGGGATCTAGTGGAGTCCATGACTCGACGGGTCAGGACTGTTTTGCAGCGAAAGTGGGACCGACACAATATATCAGGAAGCTGGTCATAATGTTATGCCAGATTGCTTTATAGGACCTAATAACAGTATATATATAGTATATGCATATGTGTATATTTATATAAAGACCCATTTATAATGTGTAAGAAAAAGCATGATATTTGCAAAAATTTGCTTTCATATTGTTACTGTACTGAAACCAAAGCAAATAATAAATTATGATCTGGATCAGCAGTGTCCAAAACAGCGGTCATGTTCCGCCTGCCAAAAAAGGCTTGTAGAAAGGGGGAATAGAGAAAATAGGAGAAAGAAGGAGAAAGGGGAACATACGAGTCCAGGCTCTACAGGAGGAGAAGCTGACCTACTTCGATTGTAATCGATTGAGCCTTAGGCTCAGCGTGAGCAAATGTGGGGCTGACTGAATCATGTCCCAGCAGTGCACCTTCGAAAGAGACAAGGTCAAAGTCTGTTCCTGTCGCTCGTTCGCCCTCGCTCACTTTCTTTCTCGCTGCATAACCGAGTCGATCACTCATTCTCTCATTCTTTGTATTATATTCTCCATCAACCTTTTCTATTTGTGAACATATTGTCCTGGGGGGGGGGGGGGGGGCCAAATGTACATGTGTCTGAACATTTGGTGCTGGAAGAAGCTCTGCACAAGCCTACTGTGAGAGTCATCTAAACGCTCAAGCAGAATTCCAAGTCTCCACCCTTCACGCGTGTTTCACAGCGGGACCGTGCATGTACTGTGTCAGCATTGCTCAGTGTCACCTAGCTTAAAAAAAAAAAAAAAAAATTCAGTTAATTCGGCAAAGCTCGAAAGTGCATATGGCATTTTTTACAACTGGGTCTCAGCCAGGTCTCGCTCCAAGTCTGTATTGGTAGCGAGAACAAAGTGTGCCAGTTCCATGGGCAAAGATGCACATTAGGAGAGGGACGGATGCCACTGAGCAGGCCGTAGGTTAAGTGTGCTCAGGCTTACTCGGTTCCCCATCATCAGCCAAGCCAGAGTATTCATTAACCTGAGAATACGCTTTATTGGTTGCCAAACGCACCTCACTTTTGCAGAGTGCATCCATAAGACCGATAAAAGCAGTCATTTTAAGCTGCCGAAAAGACACGCACACACACCTGGCTTCAAAAAGATGATAATGCCAAGGAACGAAGGCAATCTCTCTCTGAAAAGAGCTGTGGCAGGTGTTTTGTGAAGAAGTGGCACTTAAATGATGTCAGAATTTCAGGAGGTATTCAAAAGAAGTGAGAAAAGCCTTAGAGGGTGATGAGGCCTCAGAAGACACGCGCCTCGGGAAGACGTCGAACGGTTTTCACTCTATGGTACTACTTAAAGAATGACTACATCCTCCCTACAGAGTGCGACATGTGCATGTAAGGACAGCAGAAAGCACTTTTATGTTGGAGTACAGAATGTTTTGCTCCATAAAATGCGTTTCCTTCACGGTAGATGCATCATGTTGGAATAAACATCCATCAGCTCAACTCGAGCTTTGTTGGAGGATTTTCTTCACATCAAATAGTCTAGAGGTTTACAAAATTTTTGATGCTGAGGACCCCCAAATGTGGTGGTGATCTCCTTGTGAAGGACCCACTTCCTAAAATATAAACTCAATGCATAAAATTGCTTTATATCATTACTGTACAAAAACCAAAGCAACTTATGTACCGTTAACCCAAATTCATTGGCAAAACTCACACAATTTGAGGCAGTCAGTTGCCTCAATCTTTTAGTTAAGAAATTCAAAGTTTAAGTAATATTGCACACACAAAAAACATTCATTATAGCATTTACTCTCCCTTTCCAGTGCCATGGGCAAAGCATGCTGGGGAAAAAGAAATCTCAGCCCAGTTTCAGTTAAACTTAAGCGCGTAAAAACTCAAAACAATGAAACAGTTCAGTTTACTTAAAATATATCAGTTCTGTGAACTTGAAAGAAAAAGAAAGTGTTAAATACTCAGAAAATGTTTAATTTAAGTTTGTCCCACTCAAACCAATTCATTATTTTGAGCGTTAGGGTTTACAGTGTAACATTTGATGAATCAGCAGTGTCCAAAACACCTTTCCTGCTCTAGATACGATACAGCGTTGTTCATGACGTCACATTTAATCTGGAAAAATCAGAATTACACATACCTGCATATATAACATTCATACAGTTTTACAGTTAATTTTGACAGTCCTAAAAATAGTTTATACAATTTTCCTCTTGCCTTTATCAGCTCAGACAGATAGTTTTAAAAGCACAATATATGTAAGTACTAATTGTTTCCTGGTCACAGCAGTCATGTTAACCGCCAGAGTTACAGAAGGCACTGTCAGTATAAGTAGACTGGTTGGCCAACGTTGCATATGTGCAGAATTCTGTTGCATAATTTCTAAATGCTGTGCCTTGTGACAGTTCACTGCAAGATAATGGAGTTCTTCATTGGAGTACAGTACACTTATGCATACTGAGCCCAAATAGCATACCTTTCTCATCCTTTATTGATCCCTGGCAGATATCAAAGAGTTGTAAAAGGAAACGCAGGAGTAGTCTTCCCGGAAAACTTCAATCTCTTCCTGACTCACTGTCAGCTCCTTTCCGGTGCCGTGGAAAACCCCTGCTGCTTCCCATTGCACTGTGAAGAGCCCAATAGGAGTGGTGTTAATTGCTGCTCACACAGTGGGGGCTCTTAAGCTTTCAGCAATTGGTTGCTGAGCATACAGTGAGCTCAAACCTCCAGCTCTCAGCATCTCCCTCATTAGTGCTCTCTCGTGATGTCCTCCTACACCTCATCTAGAAGAGAGCAGAGGAGGAAGCATGCGCTTTTGCTATGGACGGTGTGGGCCTCCAAGGCTACGTTTACACTGCAGGCAAAAGTGGCCCAAGTCCAAATTTTGTTTTCCTCCCATATGTGACTAAGGTCCGATTTTCTTCTTTTTTTTTTTTTATAACAGTGCGAACAGCACAAACCACATGGAACAGTCATATGGGAACTCATGCGATTTTTAAGCCACTCTAGATCGACATTCTCCAACAATTCTGCACTGATGGACATTACTCAAAAGATTTTACATGCCGGTAGTTCTTTGAATATTGAAGATGGCAGCAAAGTCAGTGGACGAAGGATGAGCCATCTGTATAAGGTGACCGGAGAGAAAAACTTGGAAAAAGGAAAAACCGTATGAGAAAAACATCGCTCGTCGCTTTTTCCTCGTCCTCGTCTGTGTCCTCCTTATCACCTGCGCACAGATTCACTGGCTTTCGGCACATAACCTAAATGCGTAAATACGGACTTCAGTTTATCATTTTTGCACATGCTGGTCAGTTCATGAACATAACCAGTTCACACTTGAAACTGGTATTGGCTACATTTAAAAGATCATGTAAACAGCCAAACAAAACCAAATGGATCTGAGACATAAGTAAGAATGGAGCATCAAGGCTTACAGTGTGAATGTAGCCCAAGAGTGCTTGTTTTTATGAGACTCTGTCCTTGAGTGTCCCTGCCTCCCATTACATTACAGGGATTACATTAGCATCCGTTATAGCAGTCAGGGAGCTTATTGTAGCTGACCAAGAATTAGATTCTGCTTCCTAAAGATGTTTCTTTACAATAGAGAGGTTTTGCATCATGGAGCAGTTCTGCTGAGCTCCAGCTCATAAGCACCTCACATCTGAGGACATACAGATGTATCGCTTCATTTCCACCCAATCGATGACCGAGCGGTTCTCTGTCCCCGCCTGCAGGCTATTGTTTATCTGACCATTGTGGCTTCTACCTAGACTTTGGCTTAATTAATAGCTGAAATTCACTGTCAATTGCAAATCGATGGGAGTAATTACGTTCTGGAGTCACAGTCGCTAGGTTTTTAATGCCTGTTTCGTTCTGCTTTTAAAGATGGATTATTAGTGGCATTTTTCCTTTTGACCCCTTTATATTTTTGTATGGTTTGTTGGGTGGGATATAAGATTTGTGCCGTTCTCATACATGAATTGAAATGTTTTTAGTGATATGGAATTGCTAGTAGAATTTTGTGTCCCTAGATATCTACATGTTCAGTAAACATAGAAACGGTTTATAGAGTATACTATATTTGTTACCTGCAGATATTTTCAGTTTAGTTTATTATTTATTATTAGATTTAAAATCAACATTGCATATAAAGTGTTTAACATCTAATTGGATATCGCTCATTTACCCTGTCTTGGATTACCTTTACCGACATCTAACGTTCCGTTAAAGTTAAACAATAAATATTTATTTGTGTGTTCATGTATATATGTACAGTATACATGTATTATATAAGTTTGGGGTCAGTTTTTTTTTTTTTTGCAATTGATACATTTATAATATTAAATTCATTAAAATGACAGTAAAGACATTTCTAATGCTATAAAAGATTTCTGTTATGTATTATGGCACAACTGTTTTCTACATTGATAATAATCATAATAAATATTTCTAAAATCAGCATGTAAGAATGATTTCTGAAGACTTGAGTAATGAATGGCATTGATTATATTTTAAAATATATTAAAATAGTGAAGTTATTTCAGTTTAATATTAAGTTTCAGAATAATATTTTTTTACAATATTTTTTTTTTTTTTTTTACTGAATGCAGTTTTGGTGAACAGAATTGCATTGCACTTTCAAAAACATCAAAACGCTGGGGGGGGGGAATGAATTAATTAACATTACACACTATTTAAGGTTACTAACAAAATGAGTACATTTTCATATCATTTATCATGACTTCTTAGAGGATCAGTTCTTACACAAGATGCTCTTTAAATGGTTGCTGCTGTCATGAGCAAGAATTAGATTAGGGGTAGTCGTGGCCTAGTGGTGAATTGTAATCTGAAGGTTGCCGATCGTTCGATTCCCACGCCGGCAGGAATTGAAAGTGGGGATTGTGAATAAACAGCACTCTCTCCACCTTCGATACCATGACTAAAGTGCCCTTGAGCAAGACACCTAACCTCTAATTGCTCCCCTTGTAAGTCGCTTTGGAGAAAAGCGTCTGCTAAATGATGAAAAATGAAATGTAATCTAGTGAGAGAAGTGTTCACTTTTTGAATGGAACTGACTGAATAGATATATTATTATCTATAATATATACCTTTGGATGACACATCAGGAAGGGATCAGCGAGTCCTCGTTAGCTTGCAATAAAATACTGACAGCACAGCAAGCACAATACACCAAAAAGCTTTGCTACACCAGATAGGGCTTCCCAGAGATCAGCAAGGAGAGCTGTTCAGCCCCCTGAACATACAAATCAATGCCCCCCTCCCTCCTATTCTTCTGCCGCCTCTCCATTCCTCCCTCCTTCAACAGCTGGGAAAATCCCACTGACAAGTGAAGAGCTTGTTTTAATTAGCTCTATTCCAGAGAACAGGGAACATTTGCAGTGGAGTTTGGCTGTCATATCTGCAGATCTCGCTCCCGTGGAAAGAGCTCCTCATCAGGCTTGTGCCGAGGCATAAACAGTACATCTCCAGCTCCTGCTCTGCTAAACAGTGGGAGATGTGCTCTAATGAGGGGACGCTGTCCGTTAAACACCCTCTGTGACACACATGGAGACAAGCTGCATATGTCACCATGGCCAGTGACTTGACTTTTGGTTCGGGGCCTATCGGTTCACGGCGTGGCCTTTTCTTCCGCTCAGGTTTTTGTTACGAAGCAAGGTACTTATCCAGTACCTATCCTCGATGAGCTTAGTTAAGCTTTTTATATTGAAACATTTGTATATGGAAGTTTAAGTGGCGAATGGGTTTCAACTTAAACGTATTTTAGTTAGTTGCCAAGGTACCTTTTTTATTATAACATTAATTATCAATACCTTTATAATGCATTATACATTAAGGCTATAAGTAAAGTGTTACCATGATGATTAATAGTTTTACTTAACAATAATATCACAGAATATAGTGAACTTTATTAGACATTTTGCCTTCGTTTAAGTAATCAAAGAAGTTACTTGGCCTGTGCTGATGTACTGCACTACCTGGAAATGTAACTCCATCATGAAATTGATTTTCACGGGATATAAATGAATGGGTTTGACAAGAAACCGCGGATGAAGCAGAATAATGTACAAAGAGCAAAAGTCAACATAAGTCCCCTAAGGCTGATTAAGAACCGAACACTTTACGTCTATATTAGCTCATTATCCCATTCCAGCTTACTGCTCAAAATGGACGCTTCCATTGCACCGGTCCTTTACGAAGCATTCATCCTCATTGATCCTTTAAGATCGGAGTTGCTTTCTTAAATAAAACAAGTAGAAAACTGAGGGATTTAAAGGCTCATACGACATTTGATAGATGCCTTCTTTTCTCCGCTGACCTTTTAGTCAATTAGCTTAGGCTGAGATTTTCAGTAATTAACAATCTGATTCTTTCCCAAGAGTTGTTTTTTTTTTTAATTATTTTCAGTGAGTGATTAAAGGGGAGCTAGTGGATGTAAGCCCCTGCCCTTTATCCAGGTAGTAATTATTTGTCAACTGTATTTAAACTGTGATATTATATTAGACTTCATGTATAGATGATCCAAGCTGGCCTCCACTGAAAAATTAAAAGTTTCCCTTCGCAAATGACTTGAGGTTATGCTTAGGATTAACTTAGTAGTGCGCCGTCTTTTTTTTTTTTCTTTAAATAAATGCTTTGCCATTTTCTGCTTTAATTAAAGGCCCAAAGCATTTATCAGAGTTAATTGAATTTAAAAGAGGTAGAGGGCTGAGAGCTTAATTGATTGAATTTCTGTAGGTATGTGTTTTTATTCCTTCATTCCCGCTGTTCAGATATGCATGTGTATGGCCGAAACTCTGCTCTAATTCATTCACCACAGTTATCTCACACTTCAGTGCACGGCTGCCTCTTAAGTTAGGCCATAATCAATGACTTAAGTAGGCTCTGTGCTCACTCGTATAGTGCTTTCCTTTGGTTAGTGATTGTTTGACTAATGTCAACGCTTACATTGAATCGGTCTTAACCAACCCTTCTCGCCCAAACTTGGGGCAATTATATCTTTGCAGACGTTATACACATACACAAGTGAGTTTTTATACGATGGGTATTTACTTCTGATTTGTTCAGCCAAGTGGTCAAGCATCTTTCACTGTTAACTGGTGATGATATAATTCTTATCAAGAATATAAATATATGAATGCTTTAGTTTAGGGTCCAATTTTCACTATTAACTACGACCTTTGCCTCAAAATCCTAATTACTACTTATTAATAGTTAGTAAGGTAGTTTTTAAAGCTTTATTGTGTAGGATTAAGGGTTGTAGAATATGGTCATGAAATAGGGAATTAATATGTGCTTTATAAGTACTAATAAACAGCCTATCTCCTAGTAATATGTATGCTATTAAGCAACTAAACTATTTAAATATTTATTATGTTATAATATAGTTACACACAAGCACAGGCACATATATGTATGCACTTAAGATGTAATATATACACTACTGGTCAAAAGTTTTTGAACGGTTAGATGGGGGGGGGGGGGGGTTTGTTTTGTTTTTTTATAAAGAAGTCTCTTCTGCTAACCGTGGCTTCATTTATTTGGTCCAAAATAAAAAATATTTAAAATTTAAATTGTGAAATATTTTTATAATTTCAAATAACTGTTTTCTTATTGAATATATTTTAAAATACAATTTATTCATGTGATGGCGAAGCTGAATTTTCAGCTTCATTACTCCAGTCTTTAGTGTCACATGATCCTTCAGAAAAAATTCTATGCTGATTTTCCGCTAAAACAATGTTATTAATGTTGTGTACTTTTTTTCTGGATTATTTGATGAATAGAAAGAACCGTATTTATGAGAAATGGAAAGCTTTTGTAACATTTTCGCCACCGTTCAAAAGTTTGGGGTCAGCAAGTGTTTTTGTTTTTGGAAGAAATTAAAGAAATGAATACTTTTATTTTTATTTATTAAATTGATCAAAATTGACGGTGTAGACATCATGTTGCAAAAGCTATTTCAAATAAATGCTGTTCTTTTGAACGTTCTATTCATATAAATATGTAAGTCAAATATTCAAGGAACAATATTATATCAAAAGCTTCAGGGCTTTTGTTAAAATTACAGATCAAAATTGTGCATTTTTGTTAGATCATTTCTCGTTTGCGCTTCTACTTCGTAGACAGCCAAGTTTTGGTAAAAAGCCCATTCTGCCAGCTCTGAATTCCCCCTTTAAGCTGAGTCACATTATGTATGCTATTTTTTAATGGAATATCATTGAAAGTCTAAAGAAAGAATAACGGCACCTCATTCGTTATTTTATGACAAAGCTAGTATTCTTAAATGAAGTACAGTTCATATAAAGCAGCACAACTACCAAAGCTGTGAACAGAAAGTGAAATCAAGGTTTGCATCAGCTGCCTGCAGATGAAAGCTACCAGAGAGGGAAGACTTTCCTGTTGACCTTCATCTTCTCTAAGGCCTTGATGTTTGGTCGGTTGTGAGAGGAATGTAAACGTCGCGGTTTTGTGGCGTTAATTCCAGTCAGGACAGCTGGATGTTCTACACGTTCCCTCAGCACTTCACCTGCTTGTACGCAATCTGTGTTATGCAGACATTACGCTGCTCAAATCCTGAGTCAGACTCAGTCAAACGTTCCAAAAAGCTGTCAGACAAACATCCAGCCAGGCCTCTCCCCCTATTAAGCAGCACAGAGGGCTCTGTAATACCTGTACATCCCACTGGAGACTGCAGAAGTGAGATTGAGTTTGTCAGGGAAAGCTCTTTTTGTATTCTCATCCAGGTCTGTTATTTATCAAGGGAGCGAGTGGGGAGAGGCGGAGGTATTGGCTAGTGTTGGAGCTTTGCTCTCGCTCTTGCTTTCCCTCCCTCCCTCCCTCATTTTTTCATCCTCTGTCGTAGTTTGTCAGTAGCTTAGTTTTGAGGGCCATCGGTGCGACATATCACTAGCTCACCTCACCTTGGCAGTTTATTTATGTTTTTTGGGTTGGGCAAATTACGAGAGCGAGAAAAAATAGCCTTACATTCCTAATAATGTGAAGGGAAGCTGTTCTTTCGCCGGTATGTTGATATGGTGCGTGAGGTTTTTTTTCTAGACGCTTTCTCAAGGTTGTATTTTATATTTTAGTGTCTGTTAAAATATTTGCAGTGCGCATTGATCATTGATGTTGAGGAAGCTACTTTGAATCAGAAACTACAAGCTAAAAGCTACTCATAATTTAAAGTTTTTCAACTGTTCTGAAAAAGCTACAAGCTAATAACAAAAAAGTTGAAGCAGTGGCTTTTAAATATTTTAGCGTAGCTATTTTAAATACAGTTATTCGATGATATAATTTATAATTTACAAAAAAAATGAGAACAGTGTTGCTTCCTGCATAGGTGATCTTTTTATTTTCCCTCAGCATATCACTACTTTGTAGCTATTTGATCTATTTTTCCTCTTTATTTATTTTATATTGGTTTATTTTTTAATGTATGCATTTAAATATGACATGCCTAAAAGGAAATGTGCATATTTAATACAGACCCCATATATTTGAGGTCGCTTCATATTGGTATATGGTTGTTGTTTTTTTTAATGTATGTCATGTGATTAATCTTGATGTTTATGGTTATATTTACATAATGTACACGCCAGGTCTTATTAAGAGGTTCGGACACCACATGCTGCGCTTTTCATGATATTAAAATTTAATCACAGCTGTATGATGGTTTTTAAGTGAAGTCACAACATAAAAATTAAATAATAGAGTTCAGCCTGTCGTTTTCGATAACTGAAATAAAGCTAAAATAAAATATAAATATTACATTAAATAAAGTTTTAAAAATTAAATAAATATTAGAAATGCTGCAATGGCAACTAAATGAAATAAGTGCAAAAATAAAGTATATTAAAAATAATAATAATGACAAATTTAAAACAAAAACTAAACGAATAAAAATAAAATCTGTTTAAAATATTCTATGATAGTATATAAATATTACTAAATGAAACACTTAGGCACTGAAATCTGTGAACTATTCATTTTGTGCAGTTACATAAACATCTTAAATCATTTGAATGAATTTGACTATATGAGATTATTGCTTGGCCGTAAAGCTATGGCATTAAAAACGGCAATGTTGCATTCGGTTGCACTATACTCTTTAGAAAAAGTAGCTTGTTACTTGAAAAGCTCTACAACACATTGATCATGTCCAGGTAGCATGCAGTGTTCGTCAGTATTGATCTGTATTCTGAAGCAGAGCAGCAACACCGCCTCCTCTAGAAAGCATCCCGTAATGAACATTCCTGCCCTTCTCTTCTGCTACCTCATTTGCATTTATTCAATACATGAATCTTATTTGAGAATAGACGTCTTGTTTTTGGCTGATTTACTGAATACACAGTATGTGATGACGGTAGAGGCACACTGACAGATGTCAGCACCTTCCATGGACGGTTTGTGGTGAGTCTGGCATGATTTACCGCAGCGAACACTCTCCTATTATCACTGCTATAGGGCAGAGTGCCGTGTGTAGATGCAGAATTTATGTGTTTCGCACGTGAGTGTATTCAGGAAAGAGGCTTGAACTGAAGCTGTTTCTATAAGCGAGTGCTCCCGTTGTAGGTTGAATGCAATATGTCAGCAAGCATACTGATCATCAAACGCAGCAGCAAAGTAGCATACGCTTGCATTTCCACCTCGTGAATGACAGTTCAAAGGACTGTGATTGTGGTATCAGGAGGAAACCTGGGAGAGTTTGTCTTGCAGGTTAGAGAGAGTGTGCTTGGATCAGGCCGAGGTGAAATATTTATAACTGCTTTGATGGACACGGGAAAATAGGGAACTTAGGATTTGCCGGTCGATGCGCGATTGAAGTTGTAGGGTGGGCTTCTATGGAGAAGAAGGGGTCATCCTCCTTTGTCTACCGGTCATTTGTCAGGTAGGTTGTGATTGTTATGTGAATGTCAGAGGAAGAGGGAAAACGAGAGAGTGAATTATCGACTCATGTTTATCAAAGTTATCTTTCACGGACTCCCTCGCCTCTATAGCCTGGCAGGGCCCCTGGATGCACAATTATTTTCTCATGAAAGAGACCCGGCCCATTGTAAAGAGCTCTGAATAGCTCTACAACAGCCACTGTATCTGTCTGTCTGTCTACTAAAGTAGTTTGTACTGATGGATATCGAAAACAGTACTACAACACAACTGTCGGCTCAAATTATGCAATGTCAGTATTATAAGATCTAAATATTGTAGCTCGTGTCAGACGTGTTTGCTGACCTCGTGTTCAAGTTTTACTCCATCCGGAAGTAACAAGTGCAGAGTATTCCTGAAACATTCATAACTCTGAAAACAAAGCAGAACATGGAGATGTTCTCAAAGAATTTGTAAGCGAACTTTGACATGAGCTTAGTTAACTGCTGACAGAAAGACTAAGGTTAGTGGGCCCTGTTTAGTTTTAACTCCAATGATATTGAGAGATTGATGTCATGAAATTTGTATTCTTTGCGGTTGGCGGAGCTGGTTGAGGGTCAGACTCTGGCTCAATCATATTCTGTTGCCATCATTCCCCATGCAGACTTTCTAAAAATGCATCAAGGCGGGTGTATTGATATGCAATCTGTATGGAAAAAATCCAATCAGAACAGTGGGCATTTACATTAGTCTTAAAGGAGAAGCAGCACCAAAACTGAACTTTTCTTCAGATCATCAGAGGCCCTGTTTACACCTGGTATTAAGATGCGTTTGGTCGATCGGATCACAGGCAGATGAGGGAGACACATACACCTGGTGTTTTAATCCGTCTCTTTTGTCCAACAATGACGCAATTTACATATGAACTCGACCGGAGATGATGGAAAAACAGAGAACAGCAGCTTTCATTTCTATTCTGATAGCCACAAGTGAGAGAACATTGTGTTTGTACAATTTTTGCCTTCAAAAAAAACCCTTGTCTTCAGCCGACAAAGTATAAATCCCATCTGGCTAGAGGGCTTCCCATAATCTTTACGATTTGGTCAGTTGACGGAGGGTAAAGGTCTTTAGTGGCTGTCCGGTCGCATTGGACCACTTGAGCGTTTACACTACAAAAGCAATCGACTAACTGGAGCGGCCGAAAATGGACAGAACTTTTTAGACCCCATTTACACCTGTATTTAGTAGGGGTGTGACGAGATCTCGTACCACGTTGTGAGATTTCTCGTGAAATTACACAGGGCAGAAAACAATTGGTTGATTTTGTGGCACAACATTTAGCAGTGTTGGCATGTTGTTTTACTGCAAATAATTCATTAAAATAGAAGTAAAATGACATGCATTACAAGTTGATTTCCAAATGCACCAACATTTTTGCATTTTATGATTTTCAGTTGAATAAAAGACAATTTTCCCTTCATACGTTTCATTATTGAGGATTTCTTAAAAATACTATAAAAATCTCGTCTCGTGAACCCGATCTCGTGTCTCGTCTCGTGGGATAGGGGTCTCGTCACACCCCTAGTATTTAGTGTCGTCCACTTGTGATCCGATCAACCGAAACGCATCTTAATACCAGATGTAAACAGGGTGCTAGTTTTGGTGCTAACAATTTGAATGACATTATAGGTGGACCTCAAATAAAATAGCAAAATGTTGTGACTCTATTAAAGTGTATTATTTTCCAATGTCATTAGAGCACACATACTGGGCTAAGCTGAGGGTATCCACTGACTCTAGACTCATTTCACTCGCTTTCGCTCTTAGATGCCATCTTTTTGTGTAATCCGCCATTATCTGCAATTGGGGGCTTATTGCTCAAACAACAATTCAAGTCCCTCTGCATCGTCATATCAGCAGCGGCGTAATTCATCTCTTTCATTTGCCTGCTGTGATTTATAATCCAATTAACGTCCTTCATTGATGAGCTGAAAGTAAACTGCCCCTGAAAATAAGGTTTCTCGATGTTACCCGGAAGCTATAGCTTACACTTTCTCTCTGATAAAGATGTAAGGTTTTAGGTCCTTAAAATGACTGACTCTTTGTGAGAGGCAGTCTGATAAGATGGATCAAATACAGAATTCAAAAGGACAAGTCTTTGATTCAGCACGTAATAGTGAGTGATGACAGGCAGCAACAGTTTGGACTAAGAAGAGAGCTGTCATAAGGCGACAAGCGGCAGACGCACACGAACACTCACATGCTCATTCATATTCACACAATGCGATGTTCTTCACAGCAGGCAGCTTACTTTGTCAAACATCATTTGAGTGCAGAGGATAGTCTGAAAGTGTCTGAGAGATGGCATTCAACAAATCATAAGTTACGTTTCTCAAGTGTTCTGTAGATATCTTCAATAGCCGTGGCGTACGGTGGACTTCTGGATTGTGAACGTATCGTACCCGCTCGTTGTTTTTTGTTTTTTTCTTAATGCAGCATAAATTCATGTTTTATTTCCGTCTGATGTTTTGGTTCCTGGAATAGGTTTACCTTTGCTCTCGGTACATCCAATTCAGCTTTCCAAATGTGAGTCGTGATTTGCCTGCATGTTGTGAAATTCCATCAAATTTGAAAGCATCATGAGATGTTAACCTGCTGCATGTCTGCACCAATCACAGCCAAGCACAAAGAAGCTCTACTGTGCAGATTACCCAGAGGCAATTACTGTTGGGTAATTGCAGAGCCAGCTGTTGTGCGCTCCTGCACTGCAGCTGTGGATATCATACCCTGACTCCATGCGTTGAGGCTACTGGCACTGTGATATTGGGGGTGTTAGCCTTTTAATTATAATCTGAGACTGGTCTGCAATTTTATAAATATGGATAAGATTAGGATATCCGATCTTATACCACAGCCCAAGGAGAGAGGAGAGTGATGGGAATGCAAAGGCAGCCTATGCACCACTGCCTGATTTAATTCACTTTAAATGAGAGAGGCTAATTAGAAATAGCAACTCCATCTTATTTCCATGTACACTAGTGACAAAAAGAAGAAATTCTGCAGCAATGTAAATCAGAAAAGTCATTACCCATAGCAAACCGAAGCAAATTAACCAGCCTCTCATTGCAGTCGCTAAAATCTTGAATCATTCCTGACACGTTTGGCATTTTTTTGCGATGAGGTGGTTTGATCATATTGTGAAATTGGCAAAAGGTACGAATGGGAAATGTAAGGAATTCGGAAAAATGATTGATCTGTTTGTAAGTCTACTGAAGAATTCCAATCTGTTGAGCACTAATGATTCCACTTGAGATATATATATATATATATATACAGTATATACACTACTGTTCAAAAGTTTGGGATCGGTAAGATTTTTTGTTTTTAAAAGCAGTTTCGTCTCCTCACCAAGGCTGCATTTATTTAATTAAAAATATACTAAAAACAGTAATATTGTGACAAATTTTAAAATGTAATTTATTCTTGTGATGGCAAAGCTGTATTTTCAGCATCATTACTCCAGTCTTCAGGGTCACATGATTCTTCAGAAAACATTCTAATATGCTGATTTGCTGCTGAAGAAACATTTAATGTGTACAATTGTATAAAATATTTGTGGACAATATTTTTTGGAGGATTCTTTGATGAATAGATAGTTCAAAAGAACAGCGTTTATTTAAAATATAATATTTTGCAACATTTTAAAGGTCTTTACTGTCACTTTGTAATGCATCCTTGCTGAATAAAAGAATTCATTTAATTTCTTTTCAAAAAATAAAAATTCTTACCGACCCCAAACATTTGATCAGTAGTGTATAATGTCACAAAAGCTTTGTATTTCAGATAAAGGCTGTTCTTTTGAACTGTCTATTCATCAAGGAATCCTGAAAAAAAGTACTGTTTTCAACATTGGTAATAAGAAGAAATATTTCTTGAGCAGCAAATCAGCATTTAAGAATGAATTCTGAAGAATCATGTGACACCAAAGACTGGATAATACATATGTGTGTGTAATATATAATTAATATATGGTTCATTTTAAATAAATGTTGATGACAGCAATTTTAAAAACAATCCTTGCATTTTAGAGCTAGTTCACATTATTTTTCTTGTTAGGCATTTGGGGGGGAAAAAATACCAGCTTATAGTGTACCTGTTTGGCAGCCGAACGGATGCCAAAGCATTTACTTTCATTATTTTGTTGACACAGTCTTTTTTACTTGAGACACTGTTACTAAAGTTCACCGTACGCAATTTTCTCCTGTTTTACTCCTGGCCGCCTCTCCGAACTTCACACAGCCTTCATCCATTCTGGACTCGCTTTTCTGCGGATTTTTCACTTGACTCTGTAAATATGTTGAATTTGAGCATTCACACTCCCTTCGGGCTCTTAAAATAGATGTGTAGTCATGAGCTTTTAAACGCGAGGACTGTGTCCTCATCATATCTAACCTCACGCAGACAGCTGAAGTCCCAGAGCCCTTGAGGTGCTAGTCAGCGTGCAGATCCACTTCCCTTCATCCCAGCAGAACTAAAGACTGCTGACTGAGAGGACACTTGTTAATCGAGATCCTCTGTCTTCACTCACTGCGGCGAGCTCAATCCTATTGTGATTCACGACCCAGCACATCCCCACCTGCAGTGGCGAGAAGCCGGAACTTATCAAACCCTTGCAGGAAACAGTACGTTCACTTTGCTCTTCAAAGAGATGCTAAACATTAATGGTGGAAACAATGGCCTGCGGTTATGCAAAATGCCGCGAATATATTTGTGGATTCTCCTTGTGTGTAAGCCCACACATTGCTATTTAAGTAGGACGTGTTCCTGGAAAAAACATCCCTATCAGCCAGTCACAGCCTAACCCTTACCCTGAGATCAGAGGGCATTTTTTGCTTCATTTTAATGTTCTTGATCCAGGATCGAGTCGTGTGTGTATAATTCATATTAAACCATGCTATTTGCACACGCCATCTGCATTGTTTTAGCGCTCGTGTCATTAAATGAATCGCACAAATCAAGTAAAGACGTAAACGCACCCACCACCGGAATCCAGACACCTTTAAAATGTCAAAAATGTGCTCGATTACAGTGCTTGTCAGGATATATGCTCCGTTATAACGATTTCCTCCGTAATTTGATGAAGAACTGCTGATGTGATCAATAAAGAATGTAATCAAACGTAACAAACGAAGCTTTCCGCAGACTATTTAACACCTTTTGAGCTCAACCAGATTCAAGAACAAGAAGCTGGTTTTGTTTATAAGCGTCACATTTGTTTTGTGCACTATCCCTCAATCTTAAAATGTCAGAAGCTTTCAGCATCTCATTTGACCGGCGTGAGATCGATCAAGGGTTAGTCGACTATCCGGGTCCGCGTGCAATCTGGAAGATGTTATGAGAGCAGACCTGTGAAGATTGTATTTTCCTTTAGGATCCTCTTATAGCGCTTTGATCCCGTCTCTTCAACCCTGTTCTAATCTGTGGGATTTAGATGCGACTCATGTCCCTTGAACCAAACTATATTCCACTTGAAGTCTCCACAACTCTCTCTCAAAAAAAAAAAAAAACAAGCTTGTGTGTTTTCGAGCTTTGGGAATCCCTCACATGTTTGCTAGTGTACGCTTTTGTGATTGGTCAAGTTTTACAGCGCTGTCAAAAATACTTGGCAATCCAGCCGTTGTATGGACGTCTTGACTCGAGACACATTATGACTATATCAAATAAATGGAAGAAAACATCTGTTTCTGCAAGATATTGTAACCGTTTTGCCAAAGAACACCTGTTTTTTCCTCAACGCCACAGGCAAAATGTTTCCGTGGACAGATGACGCTTGGTTCAGTGGGTTTCTAAATAGAACCCTAGAGTTCTTGACTCAATTTTGAAGAATTAAAACAAAATGAATTCAAACTAAATCCATAAAATGATCCCATGATGGAAATGTTCTATATATGAAGCGCCTGACAGGACTCTTTAGGGTATATGTACAACCTTTTCTTCTAAGAGTTACTAACATCATAACCTCATGTAAGCTATAAAGTATGTAGAAGAGGTCATAAAGACTTTGAGGGTCTGCCTGCTATTTGAAGCTCAACTGAGGCTGAGTGATGCAACAGGACAGTGACCCAAAGCACAGGAGTAAATCGGCTTCAACGAAAGGAAATACGCCTTCTGGAACGTCCACGTCGGAGTCCTGACCTCAACTCGAGTGAGAAGCTTTGGCATGACCTCAAAAGAGCGATTCACATCAGACATCGCAAGAATATTACCGAACTGAAAGGTGCGAAATCCCTCCTGACCGTTGTGTGGGTCTGATCCACAATTACAGGACACATCTGCTGGAGGTTATTGCTGCCAAAGCAGGGTCAAAATGATATTAAATTTGAGGGTTCACATACTTTTTCCACCCTAGGCATTTCATTTACAATTACAAAGACATTTGAAAATGAAGGTAGTTCATAGTAAAGGGCTTACGTATTTCTTCTGCAGCTGTATGTATTTCATCTTTGAGTACATTTTGTTTTTGTGTACTCTGTCTCCTGTCACACATCATGTGGTATTACATGTCCTTTAAGAAGAGGAGACATGCATCACATCAGATTTGCTCCTCTACCGTAGCATATGTGTGCCATGCTGTGCCGGGATTCTAAAACACTGCGCTGATTTTTATGCTGGTGGCATTCAGTGACATTTATGTCACCAATTAATTTCAAGACAGGACAGCCTGTTAATACAAAGACTACGCAAATCCTGGCACACTGTGTAACAGGAAAGAAAGAAGAAAGGCAGGAAGAGGAAACACAATGCCATTTCTTTTAAATGCATGAAGGGTAAAAGAAAACTTGCCTGAAACTGTTCATGGAAATGTAGTTTCAAAGTGATTCACAAACAAATTAGACTAACTGAATTTACACAAATTAGCTTATCTTTTACTTACTTAAATGATGTGTTTTTGTTACCGCTATTGAGGTTTATGTTTAAAAAAAATCTTTACATTGCAAGATTTCCTCTCCTTTTGAAGCAAATTGGCATTTAAAACTGCCATATAATGTCTAAAAAGGCGAATAAAAGCTAATTGAAAAATATACTAATCTGTAGTTATTCACAAGGACATTTGGCAAACAAATAAATCAAGTTGGCTGAAATATTGAGGACAGTTACACTATTACATTAATGTAACTTTTTTTTTTTAAAGTCATTTTTCAATAATAAGATAACGTCAAAGACATCCTTTCAAATTTCATTTTTCAACCATGACTGGACATGTCGGAGGGACGTCTTTTCAACAATCATCAATGCCCAAATATTTACTGGGTATTGTTTATTCCGATATAATTTATTGTTGTGAACTGCTGCTGGATAAGTGCACCAAGTGGTCTTAAACATGAGACGTGCTTTAAACTAAATCATAAACCTACATGGCTTGCCATCCTGTCAGATACTTGTCATTAAATGCTTTTTTTCCCACAGTGTACTACTTACAACTTGCGCTTGTATATTTACGTTTAAATGTTACAAATTCGCAAATTCATTTCAGCAAGTTAAGTTTACGTTTAACTTTGCAGAGCTCAATGAACAAATGCCGGTGCGTTTGCGCGACAAATAGACGAGGTGGATTAAAATGGAAGCGCAATAATTCTAACCTTTTTTGCTAACATATTTTGCATGCAAAAAGATCTCATCCCACAATTACAACAACTTCAGTAAGTTGCAGCAATATTGACAGACTTCTTTTAAATTTAAAGACAGACATAATTTGTGCAGTAAACATCCTTTTAATAAAAAGAAACATGGCTTGTTTGTTTTGTTTGTTTTTTTGTCCCTGCTGTACCGAGGAACGTACCAAACAGTCATTTTTGATGTTGTTTTTTGTATAGTCTGTCTGAACAGCAAGTAAATCTGATTTTTACAGACCCACACTCATACAGAGTTTTGATTTGGTTTGGTTTTTATATATACAGTATGTTAAAATGATGTCTAAAAGATCATCTGAAAATTCCGCTCCTTTTGGGATGCGGCTTATGGGTTTAGCACAACGGCAAGATGTTGATGGACATGAGGCTGAGTCTCTTCCACAATGACTAACTACTCTCATATGTCTTAAGTCATTACTATGGCAGTGTGAACAAAGCCTAAGCTCTTTGGAGTAATGCTTTCTTCATGGTGTGCTAATGCATTTTGTCATGCTAGCAGCAGGCTGGTGCTCTTGGCCGTGCGGCAACCTGGAGGAATGGAGCAGGAATAAGGCTGTCCATGTTGAGAAGCGTATTTCACACGGGCCGCTGATAGGAAGTAGGGCAGAGTGCCCATGTGAAACCTGCCATTTTCATCTTTAGCCATTTTGAAGCACACTCCAGTCATGGGTAAAAAAGCAAGATTGTTTCATCTGTGCATGGTGAAAAATGGCTTAGGCTCTAAATTGGTTCTCCCATCCAGGGCTGGACGGGCGGCAAAGAAGAGCTCTCTGTGACAAGCACTCGCTATAGTATTTCTCTCTTGCAGCAAGGCCATTTTTCTAGCCCTCGTTCTCCATCGAGTTGCAGCCTCAAAGAGAGAACCAGCGAGAATCGATGGCTCAAGCTAAGCGCGGCTGCATAACTCTGTAGTGCTGTTCTGTTCTTTTAAGCCACGATAAACCCCTGGCTGCAAATTTGTCGCACGTCGATGGACATTCCAGCAGTTTAGCCTGTCCTCTGACCAACAGAGGCACGAAAAAACAGCCCCAGGGGACGAGCCTTTTACAGCTGAAGTAATTGTTCCCAGAGGATACAATAAGTCCTGACAAAAACATAACAGGAGGAGGAAATAGCACAGGTGGAAAAAAATAGCATACTAATTTTGAAACTAATTTGAAAGCCAGCAGAAGGGCCTGGGGTGAGGTCAAAGGATCTGGAGCCAACTGGTTGAGTCAGAAAGCATTAGGGCAGCTGAGAAGAGCACATACTGTGACACACACACTGTGTGGCTATTAAGACACATCTGTGTACAATAAGAGGTAATGTTTTGCAATAATATTAGGGATGCACTTTAAATTCAGCTCCTGAAAGATATTCAGAACGGAAATGCCGTAAAATAAGATTTTCTGGTTTTGCCCTAAAAGAGAAAACAAGCTGAAAATATGACCAGAAACTATTATCAAAAACAACAGCATGCAGTGATTCAAATTGAATACAGCCTAATGTAAATGTTATTGATAACGTTGCATTTACATTTGATGTGGCACACAACTTCACACATTCTGTCACGAAAATCAGAGTGTCATTTCCACCACATCTCAAATCATGTTTTTATAACATTCGGTGTTGGATGATATAGTGATGGAAATGACATTTTGTCTTGCAAAGGCTAATTTCATAGCTAACATTTTATGTATGATTTCACAATGATTTGACCACTTTTGCACTATTTGAAAGATTAATTAGAAATGATGCGCCATAAAAAATATTCAGTTCACAGGTATTAAACATATTAAAATTGGACAAACTAGAATAACAGGGTTGGAAAAGTCATCAGTCCCCTTATTTAATACCTCGTAGAGCTTTGTTTGCTTTAATCAGAGCCATCGATCTTTTTGGATATGTCTGTACTAGCTTTGCACTCCTAGATTGGGGAATATTTGCCCATTCTTCCTCGCAGAATTGCTCAAGTTCAGTCAGATTCTGTGGTGAGCAGCTCATCTTCCAATGTCTAGCAAGGGGACGCAGGTTTTCCTCAAGAATTTGGAGGTCATTTACCTTCCAAAATGACAGGATAGGATAGGAAGGTGAATGTCTTTGAGTAGCCAAGTCAAAGCCCTGACTTGAAGAGAGCAGTCCATTGCCGCACCACAGAATCTGACTGAACTTCATCAATTCTGCAAGGAAGAATAGGCAAATGTTCCCCAATCTAGGAGTGCAAAGCTAGTACAGACATATCCAAAAAGATCAATGACTTCAAAGTGGCTCTATTAAATAAGAAATATTAAACCAGGAGACTGATAACATTTCCAACCCTGTTATTCCAATTTTTCCATTTTTAATAATCCTCCGAAATGTTTTAAAATGTTATTTTCACATTGATGATTAGGGTTATAATGTGTATGTACTAAATACTACTGTAATACTATTAAAACATGAATGTAAATATGCATGTGTTTTTCAAAAACAGGCTGATTTAAAAAGGATTTTCATCACAATGCGGCTTTTGGAGCGAAAAACGGGTATAATATGTTGTTGGTGAACAGCACTGGACAGCAATGTGTCCCGAGAGAATGAGAAAGGTAACATTGTGCTGACAAGTCTGTTTGCTGAACAACTGCGGGGGCCGACCTTCAAGAGACTATGAACAACCTGTTTGCAGCCTTGCTGCTTTATTTAAAATGTTTGCCATCCCATGCTTGTTTTTTACAGGGGAGACAACGTCACAGTTCAAGCAGCTTTCTAAGATGGCCTTCAAAGTGTGTTTTTAGTGTGAGTTTGTGTGATGCAGAATGTGCACAAAAGACCTGTTAGATGGATGTTGTTAAAATGACATATTGAAAACTCACAGCTACACCATTTTTTTTTTGGAAACTTGGTAAGCTCATTGGCTGTGTCTCCGCCCCTGCCATCAAGCAGGGCTGGAGATCCCAGCAAAAGTAATTATTCATGACTGAGCTGGATAGAGACAAGCAAGGCAGTGCACTCTGAGGAGAAGTTGAGCTGGGATGCCTAATTAGTTCTGTATATGAGAAGAGAGAGAGAGAGAGAGAGAGAGAGATGAGAATGGATTGGGCGGGGGAGAAGAGGACAAGATGCTCCTCCTCTTCCCCGCTTCTGTTTTGGATGACCCATTTAAGAAACACAGCGCGGCACAAAAACGCAACATCAGCTGAAACATGTAACACCTTCAACAGCCCAGGAAGCCTTTGTTGAAATGCAGATTAAGACAGACGTGTGTTTTCAGGTTCGGAAAAAGGCCTCAAATTTGCACTTTTCCATATAGATGCACAGAGATGCATCTGCACACACGTTTTTCCTTTTCTCCGGTTGCTTTTTTGGTGGGGAGATATCGCAAAATCAGACACACAAAAAAATCTATAATTGCAGAAGATTTCGCCATTTATTATATGTTTTAATAGTTATGCTCATGAATCAAATCATCCCATTCGTTCTCATTCATGTCCTGGATTTAAATTACCAACTGCAGGTCATGATACGATGCTTTAAGGTGTTTACATGGTTTTGTAACGTGTCCACCTCCATCTGATATCGTGTTTCATTTAGTAACCTTTGTAAGAAGTGACAGATTTGAAAAAGGGTAAACATTTGTGAAGATGTTTGTGACGTTCACAGCTCATGTTTAATTTGATCAGTTGCCTGTGGTGTAGTGGGAAATAGTTTTGAGCGTCTGAAACAGGGAAAAGGTTGTTACTTGAGTCAGTCTGTTTTCTAACAGTCAATGTAAATTTATATATTTTATTTTTCACAAAATATAAAACATTTTGAAGGGGACCTATTATGCAAAATGTGCCTTTATGAGGTGTTTGAACACAGATGTGTAAACAACCAGCCTATAATAGGGAAAATCCACCCACTCCTTTTTTATAATCTCCATAAATCATAAACAGTCTCTCCAAATGTGCAGTTCCAGACTTGCATAAGAGTAGGGGGAAGTCCTGCCAAAGACTGGTGATGATCTGCCCTGTTAGCAGAGATACCACCTTTGGTGAGCCTCTGCACCAAAAAAACATTACAAATGTTCTGTTATTGGATGCAACGATGAACATTGGAAACATTGGAAAATTGCCGAAGAAAGTTGGTAAAATGTTATATATTTGCACAAATCATTTAACGCCAGACTGATTCACAAACGAGAGACAGTACTGCACAAAAGTTTAACATGTACACGCTGGTCGATGAGTTGAATCATTCTTTAAGTTGTAACTTCTTCTTGAGTCTTTTCATCAGTGTCCAATGTAAGACTGAAACTGACAATCATCATTTTAGCTGCGTGAGATTCTCCACCTTTGTTGTCGAGTGTCCGAAGCATGAGCAGCAACTCATTTGCTTTTAAAGGCACCCACAAAAGTGGTGTGTTTTTGCTCACACCCAAATAGGGGCAAATTTGACAAGCTGTAATAAATGATTTGTGGGGTATTTTGAGCTGAAACTTCAGACACATTCTGAGGACACCAGAGACGTTTTTGTGAAAAGGAGTATAATTGGTCTCCTTTAATTGTTACTCTTCTGTTTTACAGCTTATTCCAAACATCCCACATATTTTTTGAAGTTGAGATTTTGCTCGATATTCTCACTCTGGGCTAAATATTTTCTTCTCTCTCTTTTTGTCTTTCATGTGGTCCCCTGGTGTGATTTCTGCTACTCTTTCAAATTAAAGGTAAGTCAATTATATATCATAATTATATTTTTTTTATACATATTCATGAAGGTGGATGTGGTTCATTTTTGTGTGATATACACTCATGCATCATTACTTGTACTCACTTTAAACCATTGTAATTCTGCTTTGGTTGTGCACTCTGATCATTTTAACATGAATAATATTTATACACGTAAAGTGCTTTCATATAATAGTAAGATCTCAAGGGCTTTACAAACAAAACAAAACAAAAACATGAGAACAATTATTAATTTAATTCTAACAGAGTACATATATAAAATTAAATGAATATTTAAAATATGCACTGTACAATAATATTAAACGAGTGATCATAAAATTTTAATTTAAAAAACATAGACGAGCAAAATGTTAATAAGTTTAATGCAGATATACGAGTCATGCAATTATAATGAGTAAAATAAGAAATGATGAATATAATTATCAAACACGTTGTTTATTTTGGGGCCTGCAACGTTAATTTGATATTCACGTTTGTTGAAGTCGTCATTATACGTGCTCTCTAAGTGTATGAAATATGTAAGTGTTAATGTATTCACTTTAGCTTGAGGCAGAGTCTCTGCTCTGATACCATACATAATTATATAGAGCTTGAAACCAAATGCTCAACAGCAAATAACAGGAGCTCCTGGAGCTGTAACAGGGTTTAACATCGGTGTATGCGAGCGCTGCTTTATTCGGTTACGTGACAAAGACCTGCTTAATTAAATAACAAAACGACAGATTAAATGTGAGATAAATTCTACATCTAATATGTTTGACATTTTCTGAAATGAGTCCTACCGAGTATTTTACATAACGTTATGATTGACTGAGCTCTGCTATCTTATATCTTTCCTCAATTCACCAACTCTCTCTTCCTCTGGCCTTTAAATGGGTGTCAGGGCTGATTAGAGGACATTTCAGGGTTGTCTGCCAGTGAGTCTTTTGGAGAGGCCGCAGCATTATTGAGCTGACATCTGTAGAGCTCTTTAAATGTTCTCTGAATTGGGTTTCCTCTGCCTGCAACTATCTCCTCTCGAATATAGTATCTCTCTAAAGAACCTTTCATTAATCCAAATAAGCTTTTACCTCCACAAAACATCGGCAGTTCTTTGTTCTTTTCAGATGTATCCAAACAATATTAGCTGTACTTTGTGTTGTGATATTGAGGATATTGAGACGATATATTTATAAATTAGTTTATACTCAAACGCTAGTTCCCACTGATACCTGTTTCATAGAAATAGAGTTAAGCTCATAGCCAGACACAGAATATGCTTCAAAAGAATATGTGCAGAATGCTATAGACATGTCTTGTTCCCTACATAGAGCCACATTATGGTGATGTTATGCATCAGCTGTGTGACGGTGTGTATTGTTAGTGTGTTTTATTGCGGAAATCACTCTGGATTCACAACCCATTTAAGCTGCAAAGCACTGCTAACTGATGGCTAAATGAGATTTTTAAGGGCCTTGAGCGTTAATGTTATGCTCTTCATACAACATATGCTCTTCCTCCACACCTTCTTTTCTTAGGTTTTTGAAGAAAATGTCAACGTGTCGATTGCCACTAACATATGCTAACCAGAGATTGACGAAGATCACATAGACAGCATCAGTTGCTGTAGTTGAGTTGAGATTTGTGCACTTAACTAGTTTAGATTTTCTTTTCTAATGTAGAGTGGCTATAATATTAGGTGTGGAATTATAAACCCCTAGTGCTAAACAGTGACTTAGGTCTGTTATACAGGAGGTTTTTATAGTCTTACTATTAAATATTCATCTCCCCTTCCCAGTATTTTTAATAGAGTATGTGCATTCTGTCTCTGCTTTCATTGCACATGGAGTTCCGAGAGGTTTGTGGCTGTGATGTGAATTGAGGGATGGGGGTTCTTGAGCACGCACAGAGCCCTGGTGGGAATGCACTGATTTGTTTATCGAAGCTGCCAACAAAAATAGGACACCCTGGATCTAGAAGTTTAATAAGTTATATGGCTTTAGTTCTGCAGCAAAGCAGTACATCAGAAGCCGGAAAAACCTCAACTGTTTACAGTAGCATTTACTCATTCCTTGTAGATATGCGAGTTATATAGTTAAATCTGACCCCTCTTTTCACTTTTTAGCAAGCGTTTCCTTGATTCCATAGCAAAACATTTTTATTTTTGTAACTAAATGTGAGGTAGATATCCTCATCTGAACTTGCAGTTTCATGCAAGCGACAGGGTTGACAGCTGCCGCGTATGCCGCGTTCCTTTTGCAAAGCATCAATGAGCCAGACAAGTTTATAAAAAACCTTATTGTCTAAGGTGAAGCTTAATGGTGTCACATTGCCTCCAATACAAAAATAATGAGTGAACACTGCAAATTCGATATCACCCCATAAAGAATACAGTTTTTCCTTGAGGTTTCCTTAAGCTTTTTTCTTCCTTTTGTTTTCCATTCTAAATATAAAGTGTGTTGTATTGAAACCACAAGCGTAATAAAATGAAATAATGACCTTAAGCATAAAGTTGAGCATAAATAGATATAGATAGAAATAGATAGTCACGCCCTCAACTCACGCTATTGGTTGAGCCAGTGTCGCTGGTCGGGATATTGAAACAAACAGCAGTGTTTTGATAGCGCCACAGAGACTCTGTTTAAACCTTTTGAGGGAATCAACCTACACCAATAAGAGGTGGTTGGTGATGATTTCACTTTTTTAACTTCTATTAGTTTGTAATGTTGCTGTTCGAGCATAAAAAACGTCTGCAAATGTTACAATGCTCAAAGTTGAATGCAAAGGGAGATATTTTCTTTTAAAGGATTCACTTTTTAAGGACTGCAACAAACGTCTGGTAGGGACCACAACAAGCTTCCTCCCGGGTTATGACATCACTAACCTTAAAATTGACAAAATAAACCCTGCCCCAGGGAACACGCAACAAACGGGGCGAGGCCATGTTGAGATGCTTTAGAGAAGAGGAAGAGCAGAGTGTTGTTACCATGTGGTCATTTTATGCCAGACTGCTTCACAAGCGAGGGTCAGTTCAACGCTGGATTTGCACAAAAGATTAACATGACACCACGTGCTAGACAATGAGCTGAATCAACTCCACAGCAACTACATAAATGTATTCACTAACCGTTCAGAAACATCCAGATGCATTCTAAAAGTTGTAACTTCTTCCCAAGTCTCTCCATCAGTGTCTGACTCCGATTTGAACAATTTAAGGCTGAATATTTTATAGTTACTGACAATTGCCATTTTGGCTGTGTGAGGCTCTCCAGTTTTGTTGTTGAGCAACCGAAGAGTGAGCTATTAAAGCTCCGCCCTCATTTGAAGAGCATCAGCTCATTTGCATTTAAAGGGACACACACAAAAACACAAAGTTTGAGCTTAAACTTTAACAGACACACTCTGGGAACACCAGAGACGTATATTACATCTTGTAAAAGGAGCATTATAGGACCCCTTTAAACCTGAAATTTGAATATCGTATCATCAAAAAATTGCATACTGCACCTTTAACTAATGGAAAGACAACTGACAATTGGTAAAGTGCAGTCTTTAACTTTTCTTTGCATTCAGAATTTTCTAACGGTTTCATAAAACAAACTGAAGGGACCCGGAGGCCTGCAACTAAATAAACTCTCCTCAGAGGGAAGTCCAGTCCCTCGCCGAAACATCTCACACTGCGAGTAATTCTCTGCCAGGTTTCTGCAATTACATGAAATTGCTAATATTTCAGCACTAGGCTATTAGCCTGACTGCAAGGTTTGAGTCTTCATTTGATTTCCATCCGTGCTGTCAACTTAAAAAGTAATTTAGATTTGATTAACCAAGGTAATATGGTAATCTAGAGAAGTTCTCCGATAAAACACCAGCGTTCAGGTGAAAGTAAGGTTTGCTAATTTGTTTGCTTCCTTTGTGATTAGACAGAAAATGCCCTCAGAAAAAAAAGTTGATATTTTCATATTTATTCTTTCAAATGTCGTGTGTAGCTTATTTATGGTTATGGCTGAGAGCCCAGAGTGTTATTATTGGTCCACACCATAAAATGAATTTCATTTGCAGCTTTCGAAAACAACCCATAAAAAATGTATTCCAGGTCCTGTGGTTTCAATTAAATCTCGCATATACCCGGCTTTTTCAGATTGCTTTTTTATACTGTAAATAGCATTGTGGCTATTAACAGACACCGCAATAATGCTAACAGGAATTATTTAGTATTTAGATCCTATTTGGTTGTTCTCACATCCCTGGTCTTATTTTAATTTCTCTCCAGCATGTTAAATTTCCTGCTCCTGTTTGAAATGTGCAGGATGTTCTTAGCCTGCAGAGCTTGCTTATCAAGTCTCAAAGTCTACTTCCACACTGTGGGAAAATGAGTGTAAATCCAGTGTGGTTTATCCTGCGTAATGTAGGAGGTTAATACACCCTGGCACCCGTGGAATGGTTTTGTGGGAGAGAAGCAAATATTGTGTTGCAAACATGTGAGTGGCTGCAAAGAATGCTAAGTAGACTGCGTCAGTTTCTTCATTGCAGATTTTGTATTGCGACTGCTAGATATAACGTGTCTGCTCAGCTTTTAATAGCGTTTCGTAGTATCGTTATCGCGCAAATGAGTTTGTTCAAATATTCACGCCAACAGGAAGTTAAATCTGATATACTGTAATCTACTTTTGTACTGTTTTAGTTCTCTGCACCATTCAAATACAGACTTTAACTTGGTTTCTGTAGGAGTGCTGAGAAGGGGTACAATAGGTTTGGCTGAACGCGTTGATTTAATGAACCGCAAATGATGGGTGTTCACATTTACCAGATTGACAGGCAAACTTAACCGAAAGGTTAATCACTCTGCAAACACTAAAGATGAGTATGTGTTTCATGCTACATTCTGTATATTTGAACAGACTTGATTTTACATTTGTGTCATGAAGTAAGAAATGAATGCTATAGAGTCTGGGCTAATTATGATTGCATGATGGCATGATTAAAACATTTATGTTATATCATACATCAGTCGCAGAGGATTGTGTCAGATGTATTTTTATAAGTCAGTATTCAAAACAGTCTTTGGCCAAAATATATCATTTTGGCAATAATATTGCAGCTAAACACCCAGTGAAAAGAAAAAAAAAGTGCAAAACAGTTGAACCGAATCCATAGAAAAAAAAATACTTGGGATGGCTCTTACAAAAATGTTCAAGTTGTCCCAAAAGTGGCAGCTGGTTTGTTTTTGGCTTACAATCCACATCCAGCAAGGAAAGATTCATTTATATTTTATTTATCCCTTAATTACTTTTCATCCTATTTTAGGAGCATTTTATTCTGTATAAAAAAGTAACATGCTATTAAAAACATTTACTTTTAAATTAGGGCTGGGCAAGTTAACGCGTTTTTATCGCGTTAACGCATTAATTAATTAACGCCGACAATTAATTTATCGCGCGTTAACGCACTTTTTATTTTGAAAGTCCGTTGCTCACTGCGTTTGAATACAGACTGTAATAATACAACCGAATACAACACAAAGCACGGGTCGCAGGAGGGGTGGGGTGTTTATCAGTAGCTACTGGCTGCTTGCGATGAGCGTCATCACGCGTCTCAACCAATGAAAGCATTTGTTGTTTGCCTAAGAGAGCTACAGCGCGAAACAGAACATATCTGGTGCGGACAGAAAAATGGAAAAGGGTACCGAAATCTTAAATAGACATTTTTATTTTAAACCTCTTCCACACGGCGGAGTTGATAGAACTAAAGCTATTTGTAACCACTGCAAAGCTGAATTGTCCTATCATCGGAGTACTTCGAGTCTGAAGTATCACTTAAATGCAATGCATACCGTTGATGCCAGGAACCAGAAGTACTTGGCCAGTTATAATGTTATTATCGAGGTTCATATATATATATTTACAATCTAAAAACGTTAATGTTTTATTTAATAAAACTTTAATGTTTTATTTATACGTTAGTGTTATATTTAGTTTGATTACATTAATGTTTAAGTTAAGATTTTCAAGAAATGTTAACTGCTACTAACTTTTAACTGCTGTAAAAAAAAGCACTTTATTTGTTTAAAATTTTGACAAACCAAATTTTATTGCACTTTTGTTCATACAGCAGTACTTTGAAAGAATAAAATTACACAATACACTACTTTTGATTTCATTATTGAATTTTGTGCATGCTACGATTAATCGCGATTAATCGCAGAAAATCATGCGATTAATCGCGATTAAAATATTTAATCGTTGCCCAGCACTATTTTAAATAAATATTGATATGCAGTAAATATTAACCATTAAAATTGTTCATCAGATTCGAGGACCAGATCTAACTGTTCTTAGTTCTGGTCCTCGATTCTGATAGGCTGAGAGACCTTTCAGGAGTGCTGGTATTTCACTAGTATCAGGACTGGGACTTTTCCCAGACATGGTAATGGAAAACGTGGCAACATCACGGAATTAAACATTTTTAAAACTGTGATTTCCATGGAAAAGTATGGCAATAAATAAAATAAAACCTTTAGAAATTGTTTTTTGTTTCTATAGTGGAATATACACTCGCTGGCCATATGTATTAGGTAACCTTGCTAGTACCAGATTGGACACGTTTTGCCTTCAGGGCTGCTTTATTTCTTCATGGCATAGACTCAACGCGGTGCTGGATTTTATTCCGTATTGACATGATGGCATCACGCAGTTGCTGCAGGTTTGTCGGCTGCGAATCCATGATGTGAATCTCCTGTTCCACCACATACCAAAGGTGCTCTGTTGGATTGAGATGTGGGGACTGCAGAGTAAAGCCATTTGAGTAAAGTGAACCCACTGTCATTTTCAAAAAACAGTTTGAGATGATTTGAGCTTTGTGATATCCTGCTGGAAGTAGCCATCAGAAGATGACAGTGTCAGCAACGTGACATGTGGCCAAGTATAGTGTTTTGTATTTTATGTCACATTCTTACAATGTGAATGTTGCAGCAGAATTCTAGAGTCATCAGACCAGGCAACGTTTTTCCAATCTTCTATTGTCTGATTTTGATGAGCCCGTCTGAATTGTAGCCTCAGTTTCCTGTTCTTATTTGGCAGGAGAGATCTTCTGCTTCTGTAGACCGTCTGCTTCAACGTTCGACGTGTTGTGAGTTCAGAGATGCTCTTCTGCATTCTTCTGCTGTAATGACTGGTTATTTGAGTAAACGTTGCGTTTCCATCAGCTCAAACCAGTCTGGCCATTCTCCTCTGACCTCTGTCATTAACAAGGCAGTTTTGCCCGCAGAACCGCTGCTCACGGGATACCTACTCTTTTGGGATAATTCTCTGTAAACCCCAGAGATGGTTGTGTGTGAATATCCTGGTAGATCAGCAGTTTCTGAATTACTCAGACCAATCCGTCTGGCACCAACAACCGTGCCACATTGAAAGTTAGATAAATTGCCTTTCTTCCCCATTCTGATGCTCATTTCTACGTCTAAACGCGTATAGCTGCTGTCACGTGATTGGCTGATTAGATATCTGCATTAATGAGCAGTTGCATCGTTGTACCTAATAGAGTATTGGCTTTGCTCAGGTTTGCCTAAAACATTTGATCAGAATATTATACTCTTGTTTTCAAAATAGCCTTTATATGTATAGTTTACATACATCTTGCAGAATCTGCAAAGTGTTCATTACAAACAATAAGATGTAATAACATTTTTGATGTAATACTGCACTGAATAAGCTGTTTTAGATAACAGATGTTTATGTAGTCCAAACAATAGCTGAGTTTACGCAATTCTACCTGGATGATCAATAACTGTTTGTATGTTTTGTGATAGTTAAACTGTTCCTTTCCAACAGTGACTATGATATTGAGATCCAGAGAACTCTCACACATCATATATGAAAGGTGCAAACACTGATTGATGCTCAAGAAGAAGCCTTTGATCATCCAGGTTAGACAACATAAACAATCAAGCACATGAAAACTTTTGAACAATGTAAATTCACTTGTTTTGTCCTGTGGTGTGTGAACCGTGAACTTCTCTTATTTTAAAATGGCAGTACTAAATAAAAACAAAATGCAATTTGTACAATCCCTCTTTTTTTTTAAATATTAATATTGCAGATTCTCCAAGGGTACAATAAGGACCTCAACTATAAATATTGAATGATGCCTTTTCAAATGACTTTTGGTGCAAAAAAAAAAAAAAAGTCATTTTAAATTCAATATCTCGTGTTAAATTCAATGTAGCGTTTAACCTGATCTTTTAGTACAGCACATATCTTAACTTTACGATTACACAAACATGGTGGAATAGTCTAACTCTAGACAATGGAAAATTTTGTATATCTTTCATTATTATTCTGTGCTATATCCTCGCTGCAGTAATGCTCATTAACACATTACTGCAGAATCACTTGATAACTTGGAATAATTTATTCAGGAAATGTGAAATCTTGCAAAAAATATCTCTGGCGCGTTGTGTAGTGTTCTTCATCTCCTGGACGCTTTCATCTGTCTGTATAGACTTTGATTCCCAGAACTGTGAGGAATCTAATGTCCAGAAGGACTAAGCCTATACACACATGATCCAGTGGACATGATTCCAATATCTCTCCTTCTGTGGGCATCTGGGAACACACAGCAAATAACTACACTGCTCCTAACTCACTTCCCTTTAGCCTCCATACGCACAGCTTATCTAATCACAGCATCTCACAGGAGCCTTCAGTGAAATCCAATCCCAATGCCTTATTGTTTGCCTTGTCGAAAAGAAGAAACATGTAAAACCTGTTTCAAAGCTGCATGAAAAGATTGAGAAAAAAATCCTTTTTGCTCAACTGTTCATTGGGGAGGTGATGTAGCCAAAATGTTTCATTGATTTATTTTTTGTTATTATGTGTTTGGTCTTTATCCCACAGGGTTTAGAGTTGTGATATTACCATAAGAAAACTGTGAGGAATATTTATTAATCTGAAAATATAAATTTTACATCCTGTCACTGGTAGGTGATACAAAGTGACTCTCTCTGAGTCTTTGAATCATTCATTTATTCAGAAATGGTGCTTTCATTTAGAATCAAGCAAGCCTTTAAGAGTTTTTCCTACATTATTTCTTCGAATTGATATTTGTATGTACAAACTTTCAAATGATGTTTGACATATTAGTAATGTTTATCTTTTCCAGTGATAAGTGATGTTTTTCTTTAAGTAGGTCAGGCACCTCAAAATAATGTAATTCATTTAATCTGTGTCTTTGATGTATTTCCATACATATTTACTTCACATATTTTATGTCATATGTGCAAGTAATTCACATATGTTTTGTTTATTATTTTCATTTTTAAATAGACTGAAGCAAATAACATTTTGTCAAATCCTTCTTCAAAATCGAGAAAGAATCCTTATTCTATTCTAATCTAAAGACATTTTTTTGTAAAAACAGAATAAAAATAAAGTCAATAAAAATGCAGTTTTTTTCTGTGAGGGTTAGTGTTAGGTTACAGTGTTTATATCTAGCTATAAACTATATGCAGTATCCTTTCAGATAGCTTAGTAAATGCGTTTGTATTGCTTGGTTATACATATTTTTTATTTATATGTGACACATACTACAAATGACACATGCCTTCAGAATACTTGCAAACAAACCATGATCTGTGCCTGTGAGAACTAAAGCCTAAAAAAGGCACAAGGCCTTCAATACCCTGGATGAAAATTCTCGTAAGGATTATAAAAGTAGTTTTATGATTGGTAGTTTTAAATGGCACACGGCTCAGGAACTGGTTTTATCTTGCTCAATACACAGGCCAGGTCTTTTTAGTTGAATTGCAGGAAGTAACTGAAGCAGGAAAATTGAATTTTTGCCTCCAAGACCTCCCCCCCCCCCCAAAGACGGTGTGTGTGGACAGTTCTTTCAGTGTGTTTATTGAATTAAACACTGTTTACAAATGCTTAACCTATCAGGAACTTAATGCACCAGCCCTCGCTTGTTCCACTACATTAAAGCATGACAAAGAGCAATTGCTGAATAATACAGATATTTTGAGTGCACAGTAACAGCTTAAATGTACCATACCTGCATCCTATTTTCATGTAGTTGCAAAAAATGGATAATTTCTTTCACCTATAGAAAATGATACAAATGGTTATATGTCATCATTTTCAAGGGCAGATAAATGAGTGTAGGTCATAACCCATGTAAGGCGTATATTGGCAGACAACGTTATCAGAGAGCTAAGTGAAGTGATATTGATTCCTATAGCACAGCCTTAAAATGATAAAGAGTGGAATCAGGTTCCAACATTTAGAAAAGAACCATGCTGATAAATTCTTTTTCCTTCCGAGTGAGGAAATCAATTCTATTTTGGAGACTTTGTACACTTTCTGATCGCATCATGATGGCGGTGGTTAAGTTTCACCTTCTGCTGTGAAGCGTCTGGCTAAGTGTCCCATAAAAAATAAAAAAATAAAATAAAACGTCCTTGGGCCTCTGCAGTCACATGGGTTGTCTAGATCACTGTATGGTTCATGAAGTGAAGTAATCTGACAACCCAACTGTCAATGGTGAGTATATTGAGAGAATTCCCAGCCATAAATATTCCTTAACAGCCATGAAACTGTATTTTGCATGATTTTTTATTAAAATATATATTTAAATCGCTTTGACACTGGAATTATTGAGCTGTTTTTTTCATAGAATAAAATGAGATGAGTCTGTATTCGTCTCTCAGTGAAACTGACTGTCACAAACGTCAGGACACATTGTGGTTTTGTTCCTAATACTTTCGTCTGGGTGGATTAATGTGAGAAATATTCCACATACAATTCATGTTATGGATAAATCTTTTTTTTTTTTTGAAAAGTAGAAATTAGGCAGTTTGTGGGTCTTCAATTGAATTAAATGCGACTTAAATCAGCGAGGGTCAGACTATCATTATTATAATTTGATTTAAAACGTTGCGGTTCTGAATTAAGTTACTGGCAAACAGCTTTAATTGACTTAATAGCCAATACCGAATTTTAGTGGCATTTAGCTCTTGGCGAGTGTTAATTTTGAACCCTTGTGACAACAGACACTTTAGCTCCAATTAAACAAATAAGCCTGATTGATCCCATGTGTTTTAGCATTTCATTATATCCGTTCCTCATATTTCAGCATTTCAAACAGTTGTTGTGATGCGTGGCAGCCCAAACTCAACAAGTTAGTTAGCAGCTTTCATGAGCAGGTGTTCAGCACTCTGTAACCCACATCCGAGGGGACCATTCGCCAGAATACTTAATTACATTCCCCCACACCTCCTCTGTTTGCTCATTTAGACGACCACAAGCGCCAGAAATGACAGGTGGCTCCACATCTTGGTGTTTAGGTGAGATTTGAGAAAAAAAGTGGAAGATCGGTCATTTAGCAAATCATTAATCAGCTTTCAAGAAAACCAGTTTACCAGTGATGACCAAATACCTCATTTAGATGCAGAGCGTAACAAATGGAGAGCACCTGACATCACTGTACTGTAGCAGAGCTATTAAATGATGTTATTTAAAGCCCAAGAAAAAGTGACCCTTATTTGAACACTTGAGCCCCTCTTAAAAATGTCTGATTGTCATTTCATTAGATATGTAGCATGAGCACATGGACATTTCAAGCAAAAAGTTCCTGCTTTAAAAAAATCCTAGGAGTATTTTTGGCTAATTTTATTCAAATCTATCATCTTGATAACATTTTACTGAGATTTTATTGGTTAATGTTAGTAAATAAGTTCAGAATACTTCAAACTTTTGAGGAAACGTAATACCTCAACTTTTAAGTAAACTAACTCATTTTTTTTTTAAAGTTGGCTCTGGCTGGGACACTCAAGGACATTCACACAGTTGTCCCGTAGCCACTCCTTTGTTATCTTGGCTGTATACTTAAGATCATTCCGTTGGAAGATGAACCTTCGCCCCAGTCTGAGGTCCAGAGCGCCCTGGAGCAGGTTTTCATAAGGATCTTTCCCTCGATCCTGTCTGGTTTTCTTCAGACATGCCGCTTGCCATTTAGGCCAAAGAATACAATCTTTGTTTCATCAGACCAGAGAATTTTGTTTCTCATGGTCCGCTCTAGGAAGAGTCCTGGTGGTTCCAAACTTCTGTCATTCACAGATGATGGAGGCCTCATTGGGACCTTCAATGCTACAGAATTTTTTTCTTCGCCAGATCTGTGCCTCGACACAATCCTGTCTCGGAGGTCTACAGACAATTCCTTGGCTTTGTTTTGTGCTCTGACATGCACTGTTAACTGTGAGACCTTATATAGACAGGTGTGTGCCTTTCTAAATCATGTCCAATCAACTGGATTTACCACAGGTGAACTCCGATCAAGTTGTAGAAGGATCTCAAGGATGATCTGTGGAAACAGGATGCACCTGAAGTCAATTTTGAGGGTCATGGCAAAGGCTGTGAATAGTTATGTTATTGTATTGGGTTTTTTTTAGTACATTTGCAAAGATTTCAAAAAAAATTATTTCACGTTGTTATTTTGGGGTACTGTTTGTAGAATTTTGAGAAAAATAATTACTTTAATCCTTTTTGAAATAAGGCTGTAGCATAACAAAATGTGAAAAAGTAAAGCGCTGTGTATACTATCCGGATGCACTAGTCACCGTTGTATATAGTCCACCTGTTGATAATCAGCTAGGACACCTAGCTGTGTGTTTGTTTTTTTATAATTATTATTTCAATTCTAGTCAGATGTATAAGTATTATTAAATAGTAAAAAATTCCTCAGAAATTTACATTTGATCTAAGAAAGGATCTGAAATATGCTTTTTAACAGTTTTTTTGTTGTTGTTGTTGTTTTGTTTGTGTGTGTGTGTGTGTTTTAAGTCTCTTGATGTATTTATCTGCATTGTTCATTAAATATAGCTGGATTTTATTCACCCAGTCAATTGCTGTGCCATTGTGCTTCAGCATTGAGGCAGCTCACATTACAACCTCTCATTTTACCCTGGCAAATCGGTCAACGCAGTTGCCCAGGTTCATTCTCTAGGGCTGTTTCAGCACAGATAGCTTGGCAGTTTAAAGCATGTCGGGCACCCGTCCCACCCTGCGGTGGTTTCTTACCAAGCTGACGCAGCACTGCACTGGCTCCATTTCAGATCCTCATTTCTATACAGTCGCTGTGATTCGATGCCATGTCCAATCGCGGTGAAATATTAGCGCCCAAGTGTGCAGCGAAGAACAAGAGCAACAAGAGGGCAAGAAGTTGAAGTTGGCATTGAAATGGGCCCGCCGGTTTTTCAAGGCCAGTAGGCATTTCATACCAAACTGACGCAGAATGTTTGTGTCTGAAATGGCAGTACTGAATATGATGTTTGTCACTAAGGAAACACGTTGCAAATGAGAATTCAAGGCACATCTGAACAGATGGCAACTTATTAAAGACAGAGACGCTTTTATCTCATATGAGGCGGTGCACAGGGCAAATGTGTGATGTGAGATAGTTCTTTAGCATCCATTTTGCCTCACACATTCACATTGTTGAATCCCTCCTGCTGTGCTGCTCCACATCTTACTCACTTTCATTCTTGCTTCACTCCATTGTCTCATGCAACATCTTTGAACGTTTAGTTCATGTTTAATGTCTTTCTTCCTTTGGCAGCTGGGACCACGTATATTTTTGGGAGAGGAGGAGCACTCATCACGTACACCTGGGCTCCCAATGATCGGCCAAGCACCCGGGCGGACCGTTTGGCCGTGGGCTTCAGCACCCAGCAGAGTGATGCCATCCTGGTGCAGGTGGAGAGCAGCCAGGGCCTCGGAGACTACCTGCAGTTGCACATTGTGAGTATCACAGCTCAGTTTGAAGCTCTAATGGGCTTCTTAATTTGCTTATTTCTTGTCCTACAGTCCCCTACAGGCACCAACGTATTTTTATTGCGTGTTCATTTTCCAGCTCCGTTTGGTTGTATTACTGCTTAAAATGAAAGTAAAACTAATAAAAAAGATATAATTTCTTGTTGATCTGACAGCCCTATATCTATCCCTCAACCACGATACCAAGTACGGATTCGTAAACACCCCTGATTGGCATTTGTGTTCACACGCTCATCAGAAATGTCTGTGATTGACTACAATGATCCGTGCACAGGAGTGTTTGAAAGCACAAAAATTGACAAAACAACAATACAACAAGCAACAAGCCACTATCCAAATGCCTTATTTAATAAAGTTATAGTTCATTTAGTGGGATGTAAGATAGCTATTCTATGCTACATTAAACAGTATTGTATGTATTTCATTTATTTCTTGTTCTTACATTGTTGAGACATTAACTGTGGTCAATTACAGGAAAGATTACAGTATAACTGTATATTTTACTGAAGCCACTACCATTTCGAGTGTTTACATATGACCGTACATGTGCTGCAAGTAATGTTGTGGTTTAATTACAATAGTTCTACGAGGATGTGCAGGCTTTTTACAATCCGGAATCTCGTAATTATGATAATACTGACATGGTGTGAATGCACCTTCATTCTGCTGTGATAAAACTGTGGTATGTGTTTTGTCTGGAGGGTTTTCTGTGAGCAATGCTACTGACGTAGTCTTTGTCATTTCCATTCACTCAGTTCGGGAACTGCTGACAGGGAAACTGATGCAAATTGACTTGGATAAAAATCTTAAGTTGAATCATTTCGGAGAACGCTTCAGGGCTCCAGACATATAAAGCTATATTCATGGATCAAATGATGAATTGAAGCTACGTCCTTACATTCAATTCTCCGTGATAAGATCCAAGCACCCCCCCCCCCCCCTCACCCACCCAGGCAGATAGGAGAAAATTACCCCAAAAATGATGGAATCGTTAATCGCTGAACAGTTTATAAAGAAAACAACATGCCCCTTCATATTAATTTAGCCTATTAAAACAACATAGGGCTAAGATAGTATGACGGTAGATCAAGCTTGTAAATGCCTCGTTGACCTCTTGGCTTATTACTTGCAATTATATTTCAAGGGAGTAAAAAAAAGATGCATTTTAATAAGGTTCCTCCGAATGAATAATTAATTCAGCGTGAACTGTCGACTTTCACACTGTGAGCTTCCATGGCAGCGCAGCCATAAACAGTCTGAGAGCAGCTGCTCTGCCAGACACAGACTGGGGCTTGTTTTCAGAAACTTCTTCCTCTCGTCACAGGCACAAAGCACAAGAGCCTCCCTTTCTGTGGGCTGAAGGATGGATCTGTGGAGGATCCTTTCTGGTGGCTTTTCCTCTGTGTCGGTATCTATCAGAATAGTGATTCCCAGCGTGGGGGAACTGTACGTGTCTTCAGAGATTTTGCATTGCGACACCTTTAGATCTTAACAAAGTTCTTGTTTGATAAATAATATATTTAATATGTTTTACAAATAAGTAATTATATGTAGGAAGAGATTTTCATGAATAACATTTGTGCTAGAATATGTGATACTTTGTGATTTTAAAGGGTTAGTTCGCTGCACACCCGTAGGACCTTCATTCATCTTTGGAACACAAATTGAGATATTTTGATGAAATCCAAGAGGTTTTTTTTTTTTATCCTCTACTGAAAGCAACAAAATTACCCCATTCAAGGTCCAGAAAATTAGTAAAGACATCATTAAGATAGTCCATGTGACTACAGTGGTTCAAAGTTAATGTTATAATGCGACAAGAACACTTTTTGCACTCAAAATAAAATAACTTTATTCAACAAAGTCTCTCTCCTAAGCCATTTACGTTGCAGAGCTTCCGTGTTTAAGTCCAAACATCAGCTCAGTCGAATCTATTAAGGGTTTGGAACGACATGAGTGTGGATAATTAATGACAGAACTTTTTAGGTGAACTAACCCTTTAAAATTGAACACAGCACATCAAAATGTAAAAATAATAATAATAATCTGACCACTTATTATTTACAAAATAATGAATTACAAAATTAACCAAAAGTGATTAAAAATCACTTAAAATAAACCATTAAGTGATTAAATATGGATCAAAATTAATCTCATGCAATTTTTTGTCTTCTTTCCCAAATTTTCCTCTGTCCCCCTTATCATTAATATTAATAGTTTATTGTTTATGCTGATAGAGTCTGTCAGCATATTTGAGCCTCACTAATGGGAGTGTGTTACACAAAAAGGTTGGACAAAAATCTCTGTTCTCAGTAAACTGGTCCAAGCGATGGCATCAACCTTGATTACAGCGCTCCATGATTTGGCTTGTGTCGTAAATAATATTTGGTTGTATATAAAAACGAGTCTGTAAACTTTATGGTAGACATAAACGGCGAGTTATGAAGGAGAGGTGTGGCAAATAGCATGCAAGGTTTCACGCTGCTCTCAAGACAACTCGGCTTACGCCTCAAAATTTGTCCTTCATGTAGTAGGATTTACTTGAGCTTGTAAATTACAACCAAGGACAGATAATCCAATTGGTCGTGAGCATGACAGATGTATGGAATGACTGACTTCAGTGGGCGTAGCAGAGCCCGGCGGCCCTTAGGTGGCTGACTTCAGGGTTTTCCCTCTCCTTCTCTCTTCCGACTCATCTCTCTCTCTATCTCTCTGATGATGTTGCTTGGGTTTGTAGCATCATTTATTCACCCACGGAGTCTGAGGTTAGATGATAGCTTAGCAGAAACAGCTCAGGCTGATGAATGAGACAGAGCCAGGGGTTGTTACGGCTTGAAATGAATAGCAGGCTCATTTTGCATTCTGGGTGGGTGCGTATCGATCCGAACCAAGGTTCTGGCCTCCTCCATTTTGCTGGCATCTTGCATTGAGGGTGCCCCAGGGTTCACCTGCCCACCTGTCAGGGGCACAGAGTGATGGATTAATAGAACTTTATGGTCTTGGTGGCCATGTTAAACGAACACCTTGGACCCCTGAAGAGAAGGCTTGAAACGGAGTGTAGGTGCCACCCAGACTGTGACCTATTGGTCGTGACATCAGCACTGCTGGGTATGGGAACTTGTGACCCTGGTGCCCTCTGCCAGCTGGCCCAGACATCAAAAAGAGGACGCAGACAGGATGGCAGATGCTTGAGTGGCCATTTGCGGTTGTACTTACCAATGCACTTCTATTTGTTTACACTGGTACATGATTACAATACAGAAACAATGAGATTCTGCTGGGCTTCCTGTGATTCGGCCGCAATAATAGAGTGGTGAAGGGATGATGTCAAAACACAGAAGACTAATTCGCCACTGGTTCCCTCAAGATTTTTTTCATAATGAGCTTTTTTCAATTTATTAGTAAAATAAAGCCTGTGATAAACATATCTTGACAATACTTTGATGTTTTGTTCCACAACGTAAACTCACACACTCACCCCTAGTTACTTATTAAAGACATACATTTTCAAAATAAACATAACTGCTTCAAAATTCTCATTTTCGGTATGTGTGTGTGTGTGTAATTTATGTTGATGAAAGTAACGGCAAAGTATCATCAAGTTATGTTTACCACAGTCTTTATTTTCTCATAAATTGAAAAACCCAATTATAAAATACCATAGAAAAATCTTGAGGGAACAAGAGGCGAATTAGCGTTTGGGTTTTTAACCCCACCCCTGCACCACATTATTACAGCACTGCTGATATTCAGAACAACAGCAGTGAGTGAGATGTAGTTTTTCCTCAAGAAGTCTGAATAACTTACATTATAGACAGTTTATGGAAAGTTATTGTGTGATATTTGTTGAACCATCAACCGAAATAGTTCCAAAATGAGCACATTACAGAATGAACCATTGCTTATCTCAAAAAAAAAAAAAAAAAACAGCAGCAATGTTTTGTTCCTGAACAAATCCCTGTTTTAACAAAACAGTTGTATGAATGACTCGCTTATAAACAGTGACTTGTTACATTCCTGAATGAATACGTTTGAACGATTCAGTTGAATAAATGATTCAGTGTCTTACTCATAAAGAGAATCACTTGTTTCATTCATGAATGAATCAGTGTGTTGGAACAAATCACCTGAATGAATTATTCAATGATTCAATTCATCCGAGTATAAATACTTTCAATATGTGAAAATAGTAGAATGCCTGAATTCACAGTATCCATTACACTGTAGGGTGAAAAGTACCTGGATGACTTAGGATTTATGAATCTGTGTATTTGAATGGATCAGTTGATTGATTCAATGACTTACTCATAAATGCAGTTTTCAGTACTTGTTTCATTCCTGAATGAATCAGAGGGTTTCAAAAAAAATCAATAACACTCTCATAAACACAATCACTTATTGCCACCTACTGGCAAAGCGATGTAACCTACAGAAGGAGTGACTAAAAAAAAAAACAGCCAGTTATGACAAGATTGACAATCTTTCCAAAATGCTAACAAAAAACTAAAAAACTAACTTGTGGAGTGACAGAAATAAGTCTCAGCGCTGTTGAACTGTTATATCAGCACTCTTGAACACTTAGACAGTCAGACCGGAACTAGCTTTTGTATAACAGGACAAAAGCTTAGAGAAACGTTTCAGACAATTCGATTTGCATCATTTAAAGCTACAAAAAATAAATTGAAGGAACTGGAGCACCTCCCACTGCAATTAGCTGTTCCCACCCTGTGTTTGACTAATAGGCAGATTAAATTGGCCTTTGTCAATCACAGCCCACTGTAAGCCTCCTTCATTAAGCAACTTTAGAAAGCACCCTGTGGCAAAGGCCATCTCTTTGGAAGGGAATCAGGAGTAGAGCGCAAAAGAACAGCTTAACTCTAGAATATTCACAGACCCATTTTGCTGGCAAATTCTATATGCATTGCTTGAGGGGAAATGAGTTATTCAGTTGATTACTTTTGAATTTGATCTAACCAACCTTCACCACAAATGAAAAACATAGAAGCATTTTATAAATTAAATATGTGTCCTCTATTCAAAGATCAGTTCCTGTGTACTTTGCCAACCCAACTAGATAAAGGGGATCGCGACGTGCCAGTGATTCCCAAATAGTGATTCCCGTGTGTCTCTGCACGCTCTAAACGGGCAGAATTTCTCCCAGCACGCACCAGTGTCAGAGGAGAAAAGCTTCTATAACTTTTGGAATACTGTTGTTGTCAGAGAATGTTATTTTAAGAGTTTTCAGACTAGAAAGTCGTTGCTTAAACTAAAAATCTGCAGTTTATTTCTAAAGATATGCCTATTTTTTCTTCCAAGGTCCAGGCGATCTCTGCTGTCGGTAGTCATGTTCACCCTGAAAAGCCTTACCTCAGCAAGTTCTTCTGACATATGCTTCTCAATATACGTTTAAGAATGTATATATTACTTATATTTAAATGCAGGGCTTGACATTAACACCCACCAACTGGCCAAATGCGGATGGATTTCAGCAGTGGTGTGAATTGCAGTCACTCCTACTCACTATTTTATATATGTAATATAATACATTTTTCAATTGTAGCATTTTAATATCTGAAATGATAAAATAGGGGCAATATAGTGTTGTCAAAATTGATGCATATTGATACTGAAATATCTGCAATGACTCCTATACTCATTTTCTGCACAGATACACGATACCAGCTGCACTTTCTTGCTCTCATCTCTCCAACAGCGAGTTGACACACAAACCCTCTTCCCCTCACTCAATCATTTCATTTTCATTGGATGAATATTCTTGGTGTTACAGGGCTTCAATTTTGGCACGGGATTGCACATATTGCGCATAATTTTACTCATTCTCACAGAATTTGTGCCCAAAGTCCACCTCACAGTACTAAAATGAGTTCATTTTGCTGCTTATTACGCTTAAAAAGTCAAATACACACACACGCAATCACACACACAAAAAGTCAATGTCTGTCTTGATGTGTATTCATGTAAAAGTGAACTTAAAGAGTTGAGAAAGAAACGCATGCGTAACAGTATAATGGATCTGTGCGTCAGGTCTTAAAGCGACAGCATGATAAACCTGCAGCCAAATTATGAGATAATACTAAAAATATCTAAATGGCAGTTTTTCCCCATGGCATCGATTGTTGCCAGTGAAAATGTTGTGTGGCTAGTAACTTTAGAAAACCACTAGCCACAGTGGCTGGCAAGCAAAAGAGTTCATGTCAAGCCCTGTTTAAATGTATATTCAGATACATATTTCAAAATGATTTGTATTTCTCAAACTGTATCAGTTTGATGTGAAGATGCTTGCTGAGATTCTTTTTCACCCATGGAATGTGTTTGGTTGAATAATTGTAATATTACTGATAATGCTAAATGATATTCAGAAAAACACATATGAAGTCATATTGAGGGGCCTGTGGTGGTATTCAAGTCAAAAAGTTGCTGGGAAACACAGCCCTATGGTACAGTATTTTTTCATGGGCCCATTTTGGCTGGGCTCAGTGCAGCACCTAAGTCACTGCACCATCCATCTCGCATTTGACTGGTCGAGGTGCACTTTGGCTATGGAACAGATGCCAGGGGCGGTAGCACACCTTAGGGAAATCATTCTTTTTAGTGGTGTGTATCCCCTTGACAGATGTGTCGTGATTAAAAAAAAAGGAGGCAAAATCTGTCAAAAGGCAGTGTGTGGCGTAATAATTAAAGGTGCAAATGTTGTGAAAAGAGTTGCGTTATTCAGCAAATTTTCTTTATCATCTTGCCCACTGAACTGTGGACACATAAACATTCTGCGTGTACAGAACACAGTCCTGCCACACCTTGTCTTGCTGTGAACTTTGACCTCGGAAGTCACTTTTAAAATGAAAGTTTTTTCATAACACCATATGTACTTTCTAAATGATTTATATTTTATGAAGATTTTAAGTCATTTTTATTTTGTTTTGCTTTTTGCACTTGGTTGACTGTGCACTAATGCTTAACCCCGGAAAGCAAAATTCTTCTAAGAAATAAACAGATAAATAACTGTAAATGTCATAGAAGGGGTATAGCAGATGGAGGGGACAAGGGAAATGACAAATTCAAATAATTAAAAAATACAAACGCAAAAACATACCGAGACAAACTTTCATATTATTTAATAAACTATTAAATTATAGAATTGTTAAATGGCAGTTCTTGACTTTGTAATCCGTTCTAGGACATCTTATTTTGAGAATGACCCATCTTCACTGTATACGTGGTCTATGACATGTTGGATGTACTTACACAGTGAGCTTTGGTGGGTTTTAGTGGGATTTCCGTGCAAAACAATCCTTATTGATGTGTAAAGGACTTTGGATTCTCCACAAGGACAGCTAGTGAACACATGCGGCATATATAAAGTTTTTAAATGGAATCTGTGAGGCATTGTCAGAGCTGTTTGTTAGATACTGAATGACACACGTCTTTCTGACCTCTATTGAGTCCAATTCTCCCAATGAAGGCTGCATTTGGCCATAATCTACCATGAAGAAGATAATAACTCTGGAAAGAAGCTCCAGCGCGGTGTTCTTATAGCTTTGCGTCCCATTTGTCAAGTCGTTTGAGGGAGAGCTCAGTTGCTTGTCAGTAGGAGAGATGACAATTGATTCATAAATTTGCTTTGATAAATTGTGCAGCAGGGCTGCGTGATTCTAGTGCTAAATCTAGTGAGGAGGAAGAACACGGGGCCTGTGCTGCCTTCCTGTTTATTAGCAACTTCCTGAAAGACTTCATGCTTTATACATTTTACATGAGATATTTTCAGCTGCTCCGAATGAATGCAGATGCATTTGGTTCCCGAAGAAAATATGTTATGAGTGTGGAGAATCTAGGGTTTGGTTGTGTGCCTCGGTGCACTTAAGCATGACACGAAGACTGAAACGAGAAGTGTTTTGCATGCGATTGATGGATTAGCCTTTCCTTTGAAATGCCTCGTTCAACATGCCTAGGACATATATCAAGCTCTTTTCTTGCTGTCTCTGGAATATACTGCGGTAAAATATGTGCATCTCTTATGCTTTTGTGCTCTGGTGCAAAGGTCCTATTTCTAGGCCTGGGAATTTAACGTGTTAATTTAATGGGATTAATTTTATAAAAGTGACGTTTCAAATAAAAAAATATAAATTAATATAAATTTTAATTATTTTAAAAATCAAAATAGATTTTAATTAACAAAAATAAAGTATAGTGCAAGCTATATCTGCACATAGATGTATATCTGTCTGTATGTGTGTGTGTGTGTGTATATATATGTATATTTATATTTGTATACTGGATTTCTGTTAATACATTTGAGTGAAAAAATAATTAAAAGTCACTTATAGTATTTTCGTTAGTGATCATTGTCATTTTTGAGCACTTATGTACTCTGGTATTGTTTTCTATAGGTCTAATTATTGAAATTTTATCTTGGCTTTTACCATAAACATTTTTCATAAAAATCCAAGTAGTTTTACAGTGATTTATATATATTTATGTTTTCTATGTTTAGAAAATGCCCCCAGAGCCATATTGTAAATGTAACCTTTTTATATTGACAGACCAAAACTCCCCACATCAGTAATGCATGAATGCTTATTTCAATATTTCCATGAAAATGTGTTCGCAATGTTTTCCATTTTGCGACATGCTTGGGGCGTGCCATGTTAATTTTAGAGTACACGTCTTTGAAAATGTCAAAACACAACACTGTTATGCAATCAGGATCTCTATCTAAGTGCCACTGTAAATGTATAATCCAAACAAATGATTCATGAGAACATCCACCTCTCTGTCTCATCACATTTAAGTAAAAGGTTTGCTGGGAGGAGACCCTGTGAGGGTGATAATCAAAGGTATATGTTTTTTGAAGCCATCTGCTTGCATTATTTCGGCTTATTTTAAAAATAATTGTTTAAGAATTTGTGGTACGTTACCCATGATGCTGTACTAGAAATTCCACCAATCAGAGAAGGAACATCATTGTCATGAAGGGGTGTACCTGGTCTACAACAATGTTTAGGTAGGTTGCGCATGTCAAATTTACATCCACGTGAATGGCCGGATCCTGGGTTTCCCAGCAGATCATTGCCCAGAGCATTGCATCCTGGTTCCATCACTTCCCCAGGTAAATGGCGCACACATACTTCTTCCACTGCTCCAAGGTCCATTTCGGACGTTTGCATGCCCGTTCTAGGTGCTTGACTGTGGACAGGGGTCATCATAGGTACTCCCCATACGCAGCAGAGTGTGAATATGGTCATTCAGAATGAGGCATTAATAGGTGCTTTATAAGTACTAATAAACAGCCAACATCCTATGAGATTGTAGTTCTTTCCCTCACTAAAGCTGCTTAATATGCAGTGTTGTGCTTTTTAAGCCAATTTTCAAATTCGTTTTTGTGTCCAATAAAAGCTTGTGATTCACCTCATAGCTGGTTGGTTTTGGGCAAGCCTTATAACACTTTAATGAAGCCTTTTTTTTAAAATCCCTATGGGAAAAATGAATGGAAAAAATACTTCCGAAACGAATGCTGCTGAAAAAGTGGACAGGCACTCTAATGTGAGGACAAAAAGGGCATTCACATCGATTACATGTTCACATAGTAGTGAGTGGCTTCTATGTGAATGGACAATTTAGGTGTCGTAACTATTATTATTATATATTTTTTGTCAGAAACACTGATTGTTTGAATGTAGCTGTATTATTGTAGTATTATATATTATAATATACATGTTATGATATATATATATATAGTAATGTATAGCACTAGCATGAGCACAATATTAAATATTAAATACTATGGGTGTAACGGTACATGTATTTTTCAATCTGTTTCAGCCGTGCAAACACATCAATAAAACAGCTTGAGAATAGTATCTCATACGGCATTAACCTCAGGCAAGTCATTTAGTGTCCACACCATGTTAGTTCACTAGAGAAATGAACTCTAGAGCATTTCACTAAATGTATGCACTACATTAGCTTATTTACTTTTCCTGCTAGTAATGTCTTAATTATTTAACATATGTTTAAATAAATTTGTCATGAAAACAAGTTATGACAGTAACTCTGTGAATGTTTATATTTCAAAAATGAACTGGAGTAGAAAAATTATTGAAAAATATATATATTTTTAATTGGATTTGGGCAAAACCTGCCTTGTGTGCAATTTACTTTTTTTTTTTTTTTTGAGTGTTGATTATTATATCTAAAATAAATAGCAACTGATTTAATTATTTGGGCTCTGTTGTTAATAGTAACCTTTAACATTATAGTAATATAGCTTCCTGTATACAGTTTACAGCATTAGCCGAGATGTTAATTATAATTGAATTTATTTATTGAGAGAGACAAGATTTGTTCAATATACCAATGTTTACTAAAAAGAAAAAAGAAAAGCAATTTTATGGTTGGTTTTCTCCCCCTTGCTGTACCGAACCCGTACTGAACGGTGACTGAACCATGACTTAACTACCGAGGTACGTACCGCCTATTATATAATATTATAGTATTTTAAGGGCCAGATTTATTAACAGCTTGCACCATTGCAAACCCTCTTTTAGCATTAAAAAAAACCCTCTTTGAAGACACAAAGTGCAATAGTAGTGCAGAAAAGGAGTGGACACGGTTATTTTTGAGGCTGAACTTATTGAATACGCATTTGTAGGAGTTTCCCTTTCAGATGCAAAATTTATGGGAGGAGAGTATTTAAATGAATCATGCGAGGTGATTTACTAAGATTTGTGCTCGTCAATTTACTGGTGTTTGCACCATCATTTACCACCCCCAAAAAAGCCTGTCTTATGTTAGTTGTAATCTCTGAAATGTTAGTACTTCAGTTTAAACTAAATGATTAAGTTACTAGGTTTTTCTAATAATTGTATTGTATTGTATTTCATTTCAGCTTTATTTCACTTACTAAAAACAATTTTTAATAGTTTTTGTTAACAATAACCACACTGGAAGTGGAACAGATCCTGAATATGCGATATCTTGTATCTAATGCAGTGATACTCATGCATTTTTAGTGTAGCCATTGTCCAAAAAATGTTTGGTGATACTCTATAATATTAGCCCGAGTCTGTGTTTTTCTCTACATTACGTGCAGAGCTCTGGGTGTGAGAGTGTTTGTGTATGCGTCTGAGTGTGTGTGGGTGTGAACGGTCCTTCTAGCTGTCACTCTCGCATTGACAAAGTGGTTTAGAGAGTCCTGTGGACCTACTCTCTACGCCGCAGTTGCTACTCTATATCAGACTCTCTTAACCGAAGCTATTGCACAGTGATTACTCAATGAAAGTGACACAGGTGACCCTCACTGTAGATGTCTAGTCCAACCTATGTATCCCACAATCCTGTGCTACATCTCCTCCCACACCCGACCAATCATCTCACCCTCCTCCCAGCACTCCGAATCACATTTGCTCTGCTGTCCTTGTTGAGATTCAGCAGAAACGGTCGAAATAAAGAGGATGTGCCTCCTCGGCTCCCAGTCCACAAGCCCGATGCTGGCGGATGATTTATTGTCGTCCGATATGCAGGGCCACTGTCAGAACCCGACCCGCCGTAGCCTCTAACTGCGCTCTGAATGCGAGACGGCACACCTTTGGGGAATGGGAATTTTGCCTGGGGCAGTACTGCAGAGTTGCACTGGTGTGCATAAAGGACGCTGAGAGATGGGGGGAGGGGGACACAAGGTGACTTTCCTCACCCTTCCTAAAGTGAATAAGATTATTTGATGTCTTTTTCCCTGCAGAGGCTCATGTATGTATTCTTTTAGACCATATGAAACCATTTGTACAGGATGCAGTGACTGTATTGCCATTACTATTAAAAACATTTGTGCTGCAGATGTGAGAAGTAAAGGAGAATCCGAGTCCTATCCAGTGACGAGTACATCATAAAGACTATGGGCTTGAGCTAGCAAGTAACCACTTAGGAGCCTCCCTGAATACTCTAGCAACAACAAGCAACCCTAGTAACAATAAGAAACCACCTAAAACACTTGTACATTGTGGAATAGACTAGTTCAAACAGGCAGCACTAGCTCATCCAAAAAGGATAGACCCAGATTGAATTTACATATTAACATTGATCAATACATAGAGCTCGTCAAATTTGGCAACCGAAAGCTCAGCGGTGTTCGTCTGACCCTCAAGAACCCATGAAGCTTGCTCTCGAGCATCAAACAAGTACAGTTGATCTTCTGTTTACCATATTCGATGTGCTCTACATATGTGCGTTTTCGGTCAAAATCTCTCTGCTTTCTCTACCATATCTTCATTAGTGTATTGAAGATAAACAAAGGTCTTATGGATTTGGAAGAATATGAGGGTGAGTAATTGATGACACAATTTTCGTTTTTTGCTTGAACTGTCCTTTTAAACCTAGTTTGCATTGTGATTTGCATTTGAATAATTTTTTGCAGAACATAGATAACTACAAAGAATCCTGTTAAAGGCACAATATGTAAATTTTCACCGTTAGCGGTCGCTTACTCAGAATAAAGGAGTAGCTTGACGATGCCTTGATTTCACAGAATCATGGAACGTGTTGTCTTCATTTCTACACAGCCGGTGGAAAAGAATCAGGACTGGACGAGGCCACTGGAGCGATTGCTAATGACACGACACGTGTCTCTAGAGCAGCGGAACTTTTATTATGCCGTAGTCGCCGCTTCCGCTTCTTCCTGTCATGCGTATGTGGGGTAAAGCAGTTTCATCATGTAGGGGGTAGTCGTGGCCTAATGGTGAGGGACTTGGGCTTGTAACCTGAAGGTTGCTGGTTCGATTCCCATGCCTGCAGGAATTGAAAGTGGGGATTGTGAATGAACAGCAAGACACCTAACACCTAACTTGTAGCCTCACTTGTAAATCGCTTTGGATAAAAAATGTAAATGTAAAATACTTTGTGTTCACTCGGTGGCTACTATGAGACACTTGTTGCACACTGCAGTAAGTTAGATATTAGGCTTGGTAAAACAAAATAAGAAAACGAGATTTAAACAAGACTTACTGTGTTGAGCTCTATGACATGATTTGTTTTCTATAATTAAAGTATTAAAGCATCTTTGGTGTTTCCAAGATTTCTACAAAATAAAACCGGAAATGGAGGGTAACGTGGGTATGATGTCATTGATAGGCGACGCACGGACACAGTCTGGTTAAAATTGCGTATTTCTCTGGATTTAAACATTCTTGGAAACGTTTGGGATCATGTAAGTTGTTCTAGTTATTTTTGGATATTTTAATCCAAAAATCTTACATTTTGTGCCTTTAAATGCACCATTGTTTTCCGTGAGGATAAAATCTGTTAATTCTTAAATTCTTAAAATAAATAATACTTAAATTCTTATTGTTTCAAACAATTTCTGCAGAAATTGATCAAGTGTGTATTATTTTTAAGCAAACATTAGCTACGACTAATAAATTCTGTTAAAAAAGCTGATAATACCTAATGCATTATTCATGATTGTATGCGCATATGTTAACATATAGAACCATATTATGAAGTGTTATCAGGGCCAGAATTACCATATGGGAATTTGGGCACAGGTCCAGGGGCACCTTGTACGGCATGTAAAGGATTTTATGGTCAAAGCTGTCAGGACAAGACTGCAAATGGGTTGAGAAAAAAAATCATCTCCTAGTACCCAGGGTGCATGGTTGATCAGGAAGACCCTCGGATCACTGTAAACACAACACCTTAATCCAGCCCTGAATCCTACTAGTATTTATTTGTGAGAATGTAAATGTACAGCCATGCAGTTGCGGCCATCGCCCCCCGCTCTTCAAAGCTCCCCCTGTTCCCCAGCCGCCCACCTTAACCTGCAATGGCTCCCTCTCCTCAATGCAATATTAACATGTGCTGCAATATAAACAGGCCACGAGACGTTTTTTGCTCGCAGCGTCTTGCCCATGTGCATGCCGCAATAGAGATGTGCCTTCAGGCTAGATTAGTCACAAGTCAGTCCTTCAGCCTGTGCCCAGACTTTAATTAGACTCTCTTCTCTTCTTCCTTTGCTGCACTGAGGATATCATCCCTCCATCCTTTTGTTTTCTCCGTCCTCTTCCCTGAATTTCAATAACTTACCGGGGCCTCGTTTGTTTTGTACAAACATTTTTTTTTTGACTCACTCTTCAAAATGGGTCTCTTGGAACCCTAGCTCATTTATACCGAGACAACTTGGGCGCTTCTGTCAAGCCTTGCCATTCATGAGATTGTTTTCTCCTTGCAAAAATGTTGATCTGTCCTATTACGAGCAGTCAGTCACATTGGTCGCCTGTGGGGCGAGCCAGAGCATGCGGCGAGATGTCTAGACATAGTCTAGTGGATTAAGGCCATTTCATTCCTCACATTAGGAGGTCTGACTCAGTGTAGCCACAAAGCCACAGGTCATGACACTTTACGTGGCAAAGTGGCCTGTAGCCATACTGCATTTCTTTTGAAAATCTCATGAGACAGTGTCGTCATGAAACTTCAAGAACGCTCACCCAAAAAGCCAAATGACGAGGGCAGTTTAGTAATGGGGAAAAGAAATTCCATTATTCCATTTGAGAGGGTAACTAATAACTTTGCATTCAAGTGGGCTCCTGCGTTAGATCAGCGTCGCACAGAAAAACAGCGCAGCTCATTAAGAGGAAAGTACCAGAAGAGTAGGCTGTATTGTGGCAGGGCGTTCATCTGCAGAAAAAAAAGACGGGAATTTTATGTGGGACATGCCAAGAATAAAAATGCACTCTCGTGAAAAGCTTTTTCAGCATCCAGACTTAAAAGCATGTGTTTCATTATGAGCCAATGTGGCCAATATGAGTCCCAGTCATCTACCTCTAAAGCGCCATCTGAATGAGAACTCTTGTAGCACCCATTTCGCAAAGCTGCCATTAACATGAAGCTAAAGGTTTCAAGACGTATGGCAACAGTGCAGCTCTAGGTTGCATCCTAAATTGCATACTCTCGGAGTAGGTACTTATTTTGAATAAGTAAGAACTTTGCAACTGCTAAAAAAAGCATGTTCTATATACAATGAATCAGCATTGATTTCAATAGCAAATTTTGGTTCAGTTTTGGTCATAGCCTTCGGAATAAAATGGCGTTTCGTTTTAGTCATATTTTAGTGGTCTGAATATTTTCAGTTTTAATCTAGATTTAGTCGTCTACATCTACAATAGATTTAGTTGACTAAAATGTAACAGTCAGTAAAAAAGAAACAAAAATAAGCACAAATAAATACAATAGAACAAAGATGCAATTGAAATAAACAATCTCTCAGGTAAGTCTAACTGTCTATATTAGCTAAGAAATACTACCTTCTGAAATTGAATAAAGTAATCAAATGTAAAATAAGTGTATAGTCTTCCTTATAGAAACCTTTTTTTAAAGCGACCAAAGGTACTCATCAAGAGCAGTGAGTGATTTTCTCTCTGTTTTTTGTTGTTTGAATTAATATTAAGGGCTCAGCAGCAGGTTTAGGCCACTGTCCCTGTAATAATTAATGCACAGATCCAAATTTGCTTTTTATATATATATTTATAAATATACAGGTGCTGGTCATATAATTAGGATATCATCAAAAAGTTGATTTATTTCACTAATTCCATTCAAAAAGTGAAACTTGTACATTATATTCATTCATTACACATAGACTGATATATTTCAAATGTTTATTTCTTTTCATTTTGATGATTATAACTGACAACTAAGGAAAATCCCAAATTCCGTATCTCAGAAAATTAGAATATTACTTAAGACCAATACAAAGAAAGGATTTTTAGGAATCTTGTCCAACTGAAAAGTATGAACATGAAAAGTATGAACATGTACAGCACTCAATACTTAGTCGGGGCTCCTTTTGCCTGAATTTCTGCAGCAATGCGGCGTGGCATGGAGTCGATCAGTCTGTGGCTCTGCTCAGGTGTTATGAGAGCCCAGTTTTGCTCTGATAGTGGCCTTCAGCTCTTCTGCATTATTGGGTCTGGCATATCGCATCTTCCTCTTCACAATACCCTATAGATTTTCTATGGGGTTAAGGTCAGGTGAGTTTGCTGGTCAATTAAGAACAGGGATACCATGGTCCTTACACCAGGTACTGGTTGCTTTGGCACTGTGTGCAGGTGACAAGTCCTGTTGGAAAATGAAATCTGCATCTCCATAAAGTTGGTCAGCAGCAGGAAGCATGAAGTGCTCTAAAACTTCCTGGTTTATGGCTGCGTTGACCTTGGACCTCAGAAAACACAGTGGACCAACACCAGCAGATGACATGGCACCCCAAACCATCACTGACTGTGGAAACTTCGCACTGGTCCTCTCCTCTCTTCTTCCAGACTCTGGGACCCTGATTTCCAAAGGAAGTATCTTTAGCCCAGGCGAGAAACCCATGTCTTACATACGTCTGTGCGTAGTGGTTCTTGAAGCACTGACTCCAGCTGCAGTCCACTCTTTGTGAATCTCCCCCACATTTCCCTCATTTCACATCTCCCTCCCCTATTGCTTGTACACTTTTTTTCTACCACATATTTTCCTTCCCTTCGCCTCTCTATTAATGTGCTTGGACACAGAGCTCTGTGAACAGCCAGCCTCTTTTGCAATGACATTTTGTGTCTTGCCCTCCTTGTGCAAGGTGTCAATGGTTGTCTTTTGGACAACTGTCAAGTCAGCAGTCTTCCCCATGATTGTGTAGCCTACAGAACCAGACTGAGACCATTTAAAGGTCTTTAAACACCACTTAAAGGTGTTTTGAGTAAATTAGCTGATTAGAGTGAGGCACCAGGTGTCTTCAATATTGAACCTTTTCACAATATTCTAATTTTCTGAGATACTGAATTTGGGATTTTCCTTAGTTGTCAGTTAAAATCATCAAAATTAAAAGACATAAACATATGAAATATATCAGTCTATATGTGTAATAAATGAATATAATTTATAAGTTTCTCTTTTTGAATGGAATTAGTGAAATCAACTTTTTGATGATATTCTAATTATTTGACCAGCACCTGTATATGTATATATATATATGTATATAATATGTATATATATATATGTATGTATGTGTATATATATATGTATATGTATGTATATGTGTGTATATATATATATATATATATATATATATATATACACATATACATACATATACATATGTATATATATATGTATATGTATGTATATGTGTATATATATATATATATATATATATATATATATATATATATATATATATATATATATGTATGTATATGTGTGTATATACTGTATATATTCTGCCAAAACAAAAATCGAATTTGGATCTGTGCACATTAATTTTTACGAAGTTTTCAAACACATTATCCCTCTTTCATTTGTCAGAAAAACAGATAGTCCCATCCCCAAAAGCACAGCATTGGTTGAACTGATGTTATGACCAGGCCAGTTAGATTCTCAAACAAATAGTAATGTTTTGATAGTAGCACATTGTTTACACAAATCAACCTTCAAATTTATTATCAAAAACATAAAGAAGACCGGTAAACATCAACAGAGAGAAGTCTGTTGTTTCACTTGAAGAGTGAGTTATGACATTCTGAATTACAAGGTCAGAACACGTTTTAAAAAATGAAACATGCATGGATGAATCGTTCACAATAAGATCAATACCATTTAGAAAATAGATGAATTGAGGTGAATTTCCATTTCTTGCCTTTAAACTGGGATAGAAAAAAAATTGTTTTGACAGGAAAAATGGCACATTGCAGCTTTAAGAAAATGCATGTCAGAATTTGAACTATTAGACTCTAAATGCAGATGATTTGATATGTTAGAGGGATTTTGAGCTCAATTAATTTTATCAAATTACCCAGTGCTTAAAAATCAAATCCCCTGAGCGAACAATGGCACTTGTCTCTTTAAGCCTATCTCTGCCCTCCGGTTGACTGTGAAGGTCATGTTCAGTGACTCCCATTAGCCTGCAGTGTGTGTGGGTAAACAGACAGGTGAGCCCATGCGTTAGAGCAGCACAGCCAAAGGTCACTATCGCTGGCCCCCGCTCGACGCTCCCTGCCCACCCTCCGCACACCGATCGGGAAGACATGTTTACCTTTAATTAGTGTTATCGGTAATATGCAGAGCAGCCTGCCTCTTATCAGATAGACTCTGAACTGGCAGAACAAAAGCCTGTGGTTAAATTTGCCTCAAGGGTTTACAGGCTCTCTTATTCAAAATTAGCCTCCTTAATAGTCATTGTCTCCTCTGCTTTACCTCGCCTTTGCTCCTCCAGAAAGTAGGGCAGGCGTTTTCAAAGCGCTCATGCAAATGAAAAGAGGGCTATTCCATTTTAGAGGGAGAGAAAGTAAACACGTCGCAACGAAACAAGGTTGTCTGCCTCAAATCGGGGGCAGAGATGTTGAAGTTAAATTGCTGCAGGCTTCCAGTTGTCTTTTTAGTATGATTTTCAGCTATTGTCTTGATGCAGAGTTGAATAGTGGTCAGAGGCTCTCTGGGAAGGTAAATGCTGACAGGTAATGAATCTTTCCCCGCTGGTTTATCTTTCCTCTGGGTGGTTTGAAGCAGCCATCATTCTGTGTCACGAATGTTAACCTCTTGCAGTCTCTGTCCCAACGAGCGTTCCTTAAACAGTCATTTTGAACCTTCAAAACAGTCGCATCTCCATTACGAAGTGCTTTGAAGCATACAGACTGTGGATGTTTGTTTTATTTCAATCGTATGTTTCTAATCGGCAACAAATTCTAGCAGCATAGGTTTAACTTCTTCAGCTCAAATCGTGGTACTACATGTATCATAATACACATGCTTTCTAGTTTAAAAATAAACCGATAATGCCTCTATCAAAAAAGGAATTGGCTCTTTAACTAAAAGACAGGCTTTCCTTTCCACAGATGCCATATTGAGCATAATAATTTCTCCCATTTGTTTCTCTCTCACACACACACACACACACACACACACACACTCTAAGCAATACTGCAAAGCTCTGCACTCTCTCCGTTTCCCCATCTCTCCTCCTTATCCGCAATATCTGTGCTACAGTAACTAAGCAGCGAGCAGATGTCTGCGTCTGGGCTGCCCCGTCTCTTCTGGCAGCTCTACAGCCACGATAAATCATGTCCTGCTGGGTTGTAATGGTACAAAAGGTGTTGAACATCCTCATGTTGAACAGCACTCGTACTACGAGATCCTTTATAATAGGGTTAAAAAAATGATTAAGTGATGAGGAGGAGAGTGTAGCTGGTCTTCATGAGGTTTGGGCCAACATGCGATAGTGAGAGAAGCATGGCTTCTAGGGAGTTTTTGAAAGCCAAACACTCAGTAGGAGAACAAAACTGCTCTATCCGACTTAACCCTTATCCCAAGTATAGTGGCAAGGGATGTGACCAATTTGAATTCCCAGTAACAAAGGTTCTATTTATTAACATGAACAAATATTTTACAGCAATTTTTTGATCTTAATTTATCATTCACTAATACATATTAAAATCTAAGGTTAATATTATTTAACGGGCCTAGGATAATATGAACTAACAAAGAACAGTTGCGTTTTATTAACTAATGTTAACAAATACGAATAAATACTGTTACAAATGTATTGCTCATTGTTAATGTTAGTTAGTACAGTTAACGTTAACTAACAGGACCTTACTGTAAAGTGTTACCAAAATTCCATCAGAATTTTCTGATTACTACAAAACTTATTTGGACGTCAGATCCCACAAGTTTATTGTTGTTTAGCTATATCATTATTAATTTTTTATGTTGCAAATTAGCTCAAAAGATATATGAATAATTCATTATAACTTGTTATATCAATTATACATATTTGGATCAGTTAATAGAATTAATTTAATGTAGTTAAGTTAATTTTACAATCAATTAACCTGTTTGTCCAGTGAACACTTGGTTAATTGTTTATTAATTCTAAGAAATGTTCATTTCTGGGTAATGGGAAATGACATTCTTACTGTACAGTAATACTTGTAGTCTTCATGACTACATGTAGTCAAAATCTGCATGATTAGGGACTCAGTATATGAGCATGAAACACAGACAACTTCACATGTGGCATGCACAAGACTTTATTAACAAGACACTTAAACTACTCTAACATTCACACTCATACATAAATGCATGCAGTTTACCAAGGGAAAAAAGAGAGCTGATGCAGAATACAGGAACACAAAAAGTTACAGCATTGTTTGAAAGTCAACTGATCAACAGCCTTGAACAGCAAACCATCAGTTTAGTTCTAATACTTGATGTATCAAATAACGAGACTAAGTGTGATACTTGCATGTCTCGCCCATTTGAATTAAACTGTCCTGATGCAATTTGTGGAGGTTCCCGTTGATCTTTGTTGATGTTGTCTTGATGAGTAAGAACCAGTTGGATTCAGATGATCTTTGGTCAAGTCAAGTCACCTTTACTTATGTAGCGCTTTTTACAATGCAAATTGTGGCAAAGCAGCTTTACATTAATAATTGGAAAAAAAAAATTGTCCAGCTTATTCTATATATTATTGATTCATTCCATTGGTGAATGGCAAGACAAGGCCGCAATCTGGCACAAACTTGGGGGTCTTCAGAAGTCTTCCAGCTCAACATCATCTTCACAACAGCGTTTTCTCTGTAAAAAACAAAAAAAACAAAAAAAAAAAACCTGTGATCTTGTGATCAGAGGTTTATAAAGTGTGAAGATGCCACACCCTCTGGAGGTGACTGAGCCCTTCGGAGGGAACTTATTACCAGTCTTTGTTCTTAAAACATGAAACATTTTATTGGATATACGAGAGAAGAAACTTCTAAATTCTTATAATACTAATGTGTCACAGTTTGCAAAATGTAATGAAAATCAGCAGATTGAGAGCAAAAATTGGAGTCCATAGAGTACAAACATGCTACCCATGTGATTTTTGTTAGCCATAGTATGCAACTCTGAAACATTAATACAGAAAAAGTTCCAAAGAGAGAAATAAATACATAGGTCAAACGCTATAAAAGGAAAATCATAAGACGGGAAAATTGGATACATGTTTATACATTTCTCCTGTGGTAATATATATTATTTATAGGATTAAAAGGGTTTATTTGTCCTTCTTCAGAGTCACAAGTATGATGGTGTTTAGATGGTGTCCATGGGTTCCACAGACCTCAGAGTTTTAAAGATTATTTAAGTGTGACAAATAATCGTGTCTGATTTGTCTCAGTTGTTGCATTTATAATGTAAAATTTTGCTTCCTGAAAATGTTAAAGGGCAATTACCGCAAAACAGTCAAAAACCTTTTAATTTTTTATTTATTTTGAAAGGGTATAATTAGGAGAATAATGAAATTTATTATTCAGTGAAATTCATTATTCAAGTATTTAATTTGTCAAAATGCATAAATTTACATAGAATATTTGTTTTACATTAATGATATCTTTTAAAAATATTTTGAAATTATATCAGATGGTAGCCTTTAAAATTGTATATTTTCTGAAAAGTCTAATGACAGTTGTGATAAGTTTACCCTTGCGGGTCTTATTATCCCAGCTAAGAGGACATTTAACCCCAATAGTTGGAGCAATATGGCCCACTTTCAAGTTTTTTTATTATTATTATTATTTATTGATTTATTTTCTGCTATAACAATTAAATTAGCACATTTTTTCCATTTATTTTTGTTAATAATATATTGGATGATGTATCATCATCCTGTACATGTTAAAGCCATCCCCTATTTCCAGTTCAGTACATAACGAATTTTCTTAGCAGATTCATTTGAGGTTTGTTAACATATTCAGACAGTTGTTAGCTATGTTGGGACTCCTTAACAGATATAGTTTTCCTCTCAAGTTGCTTGAAAAGAACACAAATATGATGCAGTGAATCCACATTTCAAGAACACATCGACACAAATTATTATTTTTCACCCTTCTTGCATATTTGAGCCCCTATGAGTCTCCCCTCTTTTAAAACAATATTCCTAGAATCGCCACTGGCGTCCATTCGCGCACTCACCTTGTATGGAGGACATCATCCATTTTAAAGCAGCAGTGGGGTTACCCACAGGCCATAGGTGCAGGGAAAGAGTGGAGGGGGATGATTGTGTCCTCTCCTTCAACTTCTGCCCTCATCAGCTTCTATCACATAATGCTCCAACTCCTTCCTAGACACTCCGAACTCTCCAAGCTCACATAGAAGCTGCAGGATGTGGCAGCTCAATGCCTGTGTGGTCAGACCCGGGTCAGTGGGCTGATGTGTTTGAGGGAGAGACAGGAGCTTTATTACAGCACAAGGGCAAATCAATGTGTAGCTGGACACTTTGACTGTTGTAGCGAGTGTGGGAGATTAAACTAACCAAAAGATTACATGTGCTCTGTTTACGACCTACCGAAACTGTAATTATGTTTGCTCAGTATACATTAATTCAACAGTTTTCAAACTTTTTTGATACCATGGACTCTCAGATATGATTATACCGTTGCCCTTTCAAAAATATAGAGGCGGAAATATATTTTTAAGGGTATTAAGAGCTGTTTTTTTTTCTTTCTGAAAAACATTTAGTTGTCTAATACATGTTTTTTTTTTTTAAATAAGTCTCTTATACTCACCAAGGATCAATAAAACAGTAATATTGTGATATATTATTACAACTTACTATTTTAATATAATTTAAAATGTACTTCCGCATCATTATTGTCTTCATGGTCTGCCAGAAATCATTCTAATAAGCTCATTTGGCACTCAAGAAACATTTCTTATTATTTTCAATGTTGAAAACCGTTGTGCTGCTTAATTTTTTGTGATTTTTTTTTTTTTCTCCCAAGAACAGCATGTATTTTAAATAGAAATAATAGAAATCAAAAATATCTTAATTTGTGTCCCGAAGATGAACAAAGGTCTTACGGGTATGTAATTAATGACAAAAATTTCATTTTTGGGTGAACTAACCCTTTAAGTTGTGTGGAATGCATCAGACGTCTGCTAAATCAGTGCATGATGTGTCTGGGTAAACTAGATTACACTTGCTTGTAATTAAGGTGCAGGTTTTCTTGGCACAACTGTTCTTAACATTCACCCTAGAGCATTCGTATCCTTCTCTGCCCTTGTTTATCTGGGCATTTTATTCACATTATCTTCTGACCTTTGTGAAATTTGCTCTGTCAGTTTTGTTTTTCCAGATGTTTGACATCTGGGCATTAAAGCCAGGTGTTTTGCACTTTAGCTAGCAGGGACAGCCTGTTGACAGGTGATTCTGTCCTGCCTCAATATAGCAGCACGCTCTAGAGAGATTAGTCACCCACAATGCCCTTCACTCATATGCATCATCAGTATTGCATCAAACAAAGAGGCTCTGGATCATAAATCACTGTCATTTCTCTTTCTAGTCATGAATGATGGCTTGCATTAGCCTGTTGCCGGCTGTCTGTTATGGTCACGAGATCAGGAGGTTGTTGTGCACTTAAGGGCACGAATGGACCCCTTGCTTGAGGCCACAAGTTTGGAATTAAGGATCCGTTACTCAGCTCTTCAGTGTCCTTCAATATCTCTGCTTCATCTTCCAATGAGAGTCCTCAAGCTACATTGTACAGCTGAGTTTAACAAACAACACTCACTAAATTTTTTACTGTCACTTTTGATGATTTTAAAAGAAAAAAGAAAGTATTAATTTCTTTCAAAAACAAAATCTTACTGATCCAGAACTTTTCAACGGTATATATGATTTTTACACTATTTTTACCTTCTTTTTTTTTAAGTGGAGAGAAAAGTAGTGTAAAACAGTTTAAAAAAAACTGTAATAAAATCACTCCCTTATTTTAGTCCCGAGGGAAGAATGTTCTAATAATTGTGCATCTTTTATCAAATTGGTCTGTTCTGAGAGTTAAAGGGTTAGTTCAGCCAAGAAGGACGTTTCTGTAATTAACTACTCGCATTCATATCATTCCAAACCTGTAAGACCTTCGTTCATCTTCAGAACGCAAATTAAGATATTTTTGATGGAATCCGAGAGGTATCTCAAACACATATGCAGCAACGTCATTGCATGTCAGAACAACGACTCAGTATTGGCCGGCTCCTGCATCAACATCGTGCTGTTCACGTTCCGCTCACAAATTCCACCATGTAAATAGCGAATCCGCCATGGTGCAAGCGCAGCTGGCTTTTGAAGGGAATGGGAGATGAGATTCTGATTGGTTTATCGCACATTACGCCCAAAACACACCCGTGACTCAATAAGAGACTGGGTACAGCCCTTTTGGACGATGCGCTCGCAGCACCGACCCTTTTTTCCATCGTTAAACTAGCAAAAGAGGATTCGGACATGCCTTTACATTGTTAAAATAGTTTTTGACTGTGTCTTAGTCATTGTTCTTATATTTTTGCAAAGAGTTTATCCATGCATTTCCTGTCAATTGGCTGCCTCAGAATAAGCCATGCCCTTATCCTTGCGATCAAGTCAATAATATTTTTATCTACATCTTGTTGTTTTCCATGCCCAGTGAGACATTCTGCTCCCAGTATCGTTCATAGATAGGAGTGTCTCAAACCAAATGAAAAATAATAGGAGTGTCTCAAATCAAATATAGAGTAAAATTGGAGAGTGAGGAGACTGATGAAGTGTTTCATAACATGGTTCCATCCGAACAACTGAAGCATTAAGCTCTGTTCAAAAAACTTCTTCATTCCTGTCATTCTTCTACCTGGATTTACTTAAACAAAATGGATTTTGATGCTACACTGAGTCTGTAACAGCAGAGTGTGTTTGAACTGAAGTGACATTCAAATTGAATTATTCTTTTGGGTGGAATTTCAGTTACTCGTTGTCGCTGTTGAAGTACCTGCAGCAGTATTGGATACTGTTGTGCATTTTAACTAACTTAACCAGTAAGAATCAATCAGCATCTAAAGAAAAGCCCAGATTCACTGGACCACCGGCAAAAACCAGGCTGGGCCAGCAAGAAAATTCATTCGAGTCTCTTTCTTTCTTTAAAAACATAACTCTTCACATTCTCTTTTCTTATTGAAGAGTTTTGCTTTGTTTATTTTTGGCTTTTATATGAAATGATAGTTTAAAAATTTGGCTAAAATCCTCTTGTGTATTCATTCAGTTGATTTGTCCTCATTGGTATGGTGAGGAGATGTCAATATCAGGCTAGCATTAGCACACACTCGCTAGTTTTTTGTTTTTTTTTATCTTCGCCCTTTAGACTCCAGAACATACTCTGCATTCACCTCATGCTCTGTTTGATATTTGTCAGACATCAGCATCTCAATGAGAACCTGTCAGTTGAGGTCAGAGAAAGGAAGGAATATATCCAAACTCTAAACGTGTGTGGAAGTTTTATCAATCTGTAGCTTTGTGTCGGAGAACGCGAAGCTCTTTTTTTAATGTTTTGGCTCTTTCCAGAAACTGACAGTTGACCATGCTAAAGCTGTGGAATAGTGACATGTTACACGCTATCAGCATGACTGGATGTTTCCAATAAGAATGAGGTAGCATTTCTGAGGCATTGCACGCTCAAGTGCGCCACCCGGAGTTGGCTAGGGACAGGTGGAAGTGTTCTGGGGAGAGACTGAATCACTGTTAAAATAAAACCAGCAGGAAACTGTCAGTAGTTATACATGTCAGGATGTCAGTAGCTGGCGAACCAGTGTGTGCGCACTTTTGTGAGGAAGAACGGTGATGAATGCAAAACATGGAGCCACACGCCATTTCCCCTCCTGCATTACAAAGGACGCTGCTGAGCTCCTCTCCCAAGGGTGAGCCACTGTACCATGACCTGATGTTTCTCTTTGCTCGCAAGATATTCCCTATCGCTCTCGCTATTATTCATTTCATTTTATTGTCTCATCTAATACCTTTGAATATTGCTGGTTTTAAATATCTTCATTTCAAAACATTTTCTGGATGTTTAGGTCTTGTGGTGCATATTAAATCATCTAGAACTATTATATTCATGTGCAAAAATATATATATTTTAAAAGTCGACTTGCTGGTTGCCTATCTACTTAAAGAAAGCCTTGCATAATTACAGGGCTTCCTTGCTTCAGGTTCACCTGAACCCAATCATATACATTTCCTTTGGGGCGTTTACAATCTGTCTAGCTTTCAGCGCACTAATTAAAGCGTCTTTAAAATATATTTTTGAAAGTGTTGAGGTTTCTTCAACTCAGGGCAATCTTATGTCACAGGGGTTGATTTTTTTATTTAAACTAACAAATTTGAACTATGTTTGTAGATTTGTTTATTCTGCGTTTTATTTCACTTGCAATTAATTCAGTCAACATGCTGTAAATTTGTTAATTTATGTCAAATAAGTGTGAAAATATAATTGTGTGCATTTATGGAACATTAGTGGGTTAGTGCACCCAGAAATAAAATTCTGGCATTAATTACTCGCCCTCATGTTGTTCCACACCCGTAAGACCTTCGTTCATCTTTCGAGCACAAATTAATCTGAGAGCTGACTAACTCCTCCATAGATAGCAATTTAATCACCAGTCCAGAAAGGTACTAAAGACATTGTTAAAATAGTCCATGTGACTACAGTGGTTCGACCTTAATTTTACAAAATAAATTAAATAAAAATAACAGACAGGTCTCGGATTTCATCAAAAAATATCTCAATTTGTTGTTCCGAAGATGAATGAAGGTCTTACAGGTTTGGAACGACATGAGGGTGAGTGATTAATGACAGAATTTTCATTTTTGGGTGAACTAACCCTTCAAATGCTAGTTATTACATTTAGGAAGACAAAGGATTTTATTTTATTTTCATATTCCCACAACAATGTCAATGAAAAAAAAATACTTTCATGTATTTTCACACTGTTGGACATTATTATTAAACAGAATAAATAAACTAGTGGAAAAAAGTCTCTTTTAATAGTTTATTTGAACAAAAAGTACACAAGACCAAAGGTTCCCTCAATTTAAGTAGACTAGTCAACCATCATGACTCCTCCCCAGTGTCCACCTCTAAACAAACTGTCCATTCTTTCACAGGAACAAGGGAAGGTCGGCGTGATATTCAATGTGGGCACAGATGACATCACCATAGATGAGCCTGCGGTTACTGTGAACGACGGCAAGTACCACGTGGTTCGCTTTACACGTAGTGGTGGCAATGCCACCCTCCAAGTGGACAACCAGCCCGTCATCGAGCGCTTCCCATCAGGTAGGACCCCTTAGGGGACGGGGAAAGCCATCTGGGGGGAGAATCCCATTACACGTGTGGTTGGTTGAAATACTGGGAGATGCTTCCCCTGGGACTGAACACGTGGGGTCAGAGAGAGACACTGTATATTTCCACGCGCACATCAACGGGACGTTGTTTGAAGCCCTTGGCCTGAATTTGGATCCATGTTGGAGGCAAGCCTTATTGAAGGGCACAAATTGATTTATAATTTCAAATGTGAATTATTTAGGTTTTAAGTGTGCCATTTTTACCTCAAAGTCTTCCCAGAGAGTTTATGAGTCACCACATGCAGCGCCCAGATAACCACCGCATGCACAATCTAATAACAATTGCAAATTGACACATTTTCCCCCAAGCTGGCTTGCCTAATACATTCAGCCCGAGATGGATTTGGATCCTTTGCAGTTCTGAACTTCAGCCAGCTTTGCTCTAGGCGGGCTGAGGAAGGTGTCTCTGCGCCTGTGAAGATCCACCATCCCTGAACTGCACACAAACTTTGAACCACAAAGCACGCTTTCATTTTTTAGCGTTAGCCAAAACGCCTCTTGCAGGTTGCTCTTTGAACCCTCGAACATCTAGAGTTGTGGTGTATTCAGCGCTGTAAACTGATATTGCACAGCCTTAAACTTTTGTAACAAGCCTCGATTGATGATCTCAGCCCTGCAGTGGTCGTTCCCGTGAACCGTCCCTGTCCTATACAAACATCTCGCTCTGCGGTGCCCTGGCCTTGTGTGCTTTCCAATTAAACTTGAGCAAACTCTCTCTCTCCCCACTGTATGCTCAGGGAGCTGCCTTCCTCTCATAGATGCTGTTCCACAGGAAGACATTTTCTCTGTCTCTAATAGCAATCCTGTCTTTCCCGTCCTCGTTTTTCAATCGTTCTTTCCGATGTGCTGCTTCACGGCAGGTTAGTGCAGCGTCTAGCAGTCCTTAGCAAAAATACAGCTCTAGCCAAATAAAGCTGCGCCTCTGCTCACCTGCAACGCTCCTTCCACCCCCGCGTGTGGGGTCTTGTCTCGAAATTGCCAGAGGTTGAATGGCGCTGCGTCCCTGCGGCTCGGGCTTGAGATTTCGTCTGATTTCTGAAAGGGAAAATTGGTTTTCTACTGCTGCGACATAGGCTTCCCATCCGCCTAGTCTCCCCCTAAGCCCCCTCAGGTGGTGAGAGTCAGATGGGGCGGCCTATCCAAAGTGCAGGGATAAAGCTCAGCTTCAAAGTCGTCACAATCATGTCATGCTTCCTTTAAAACTGAGTTATGCGCATTTAAATGGAATGGCACAGCTTTTATGTGGCACCTGTCATCCCAGGGATTTAAAAACCGATGATATAGGTCTTGCGTGTCATCCAACACTCACAAAGCTCACGTGTGCAAATGAAGCTGGCTGTGTATCGCTTAGATTAGCCGGCTCGATTAATTCAGGTAATTAAAATGGAGGATTAGATAACTGGATATGTTCCCCCGGTGGCAGATTTGTTGCTCCCTGTGGACACTGGCGTAACTGACCGCTCGCCTCGGTATCTTGCTTAGCACATCATTGTGTTGCTTTAGAAGTAAATGAATAGCAGTGCTTCAGACTTTATTGGATGGATCAGTTTGTTTTCACTTTTTTTCCCGCTTACTCACAGACGAGACCTATTTCAAGTTTTCTTTGACGGTTCAGCACAGAATTTGCCACACATGAGCTCTTTTAACAGGCTTATGGGAGTGGGAGGTTTGGCCCTCATTCAGGTTGCAGGGTGGGTAGGACGAACGCAAGGCTTGTATCTCACACGGCTGTCACTGAAGGAACATGACACAGTATGTGGTATGTCAAAAAAAATTCAGTTAACGCTTGGCATACCAACATCTTCCTTCAAGAAAGAAGAGTTTTAACTCGAAAATGACTTATTAATGGCTGTGTCTGAATTTCTGTACTTTCATAGTATGTGGGTCAATGGCGTGACTCATCTTTTTTTTTTTTTTTTTTTTTTGTCTGTCATTTTTTAATTAAAATAAATTTTTACATTTATTTTTTATCATTTGGAAAGCACAGCCGAGCCGCTTTCTCTTTCTTTCCAAAATGCTTGCACTCTCATGGCGTCTGTCATTGCTAAGCAACTACGAACTGGGTTCCTCGACGAGGAACAAGTTTCAACAAAGGATAACCCCTTATTTAACGCTTATTTAAGGGTGATTTATACTCGCTGCACCCGCAAGTTCGCTTGGGTGCGCGCGACAAAAATGGTGCCATCGCGCCGTTGGCGGAACAGCCCATTGTGCGTGCCAACCCGGCATGCACGGCAAATTTTGTAATTTTCCTCACGGCTCCGCATCCTGAAGATGCACGAATGCGAGGCGAGTCTGGCCGAGCATGAACATCTCACCACATTGGCACCCAGTTTGCACTTCTAAATTAGTTGCTTACATTTATAAAATGTGCCAACAAAACTAGAAATAATCTATTTGAATGAAAATAAAGGTCCATGTTTAAAAAAAATGTTCACGCAACTAAGTGAAAATGTTCAGTGGTATTAGAAGAGTCTGCAGCTACTTTCGCCAATATTTATTGAAAATAAGAAGAGTTATTTTCTTAAGTTGGCACATTTTAGAAGAGTTTTCCTTTTTCTTTATTATGAACACACATTATATGTCATTGACCCATGTACTGAATTTGATGGACTCACTGAAATGTTCTGGTGATGTCACATCTGCTGCAAAGTTGTATACATAATGTTTGCTGTGTGGCAAATTGTAATAAGGGGTATTAGGATGACATGGATTTTAACAGGACAACGGTGGAGAGCAGAGAAAACGGTGATCTGAGGAGATTGTTCTTTTGAGTGAGTAACAGGACTCGCGAGCTCATTTTAGCTCTGATGAAGGGAGCTGTCAGAAAAAGAGAAGCGTCTCTTATCTGGCAGCCATGACACCGAGTCGATTGCAGCTTTTGTGTCTTTTTATAATTACACATGTCCTAATTTATGCAGGTACCTTGAGATTTTGATACTAGATGCGGCACTGATTGCATTGTTCTCACTCTGATTTCTTGAAGAGACCAGAAAATGTCTTCCGGAGCAGTTTTGACACTACCATTGTATAGCTGCACATTATAATATGTGACATTATCACTGATATCATTGTTGTCCTATTGATTGTATGAAATGTTCCTCAAGTAGTATTCGCTGAGATGACATCACAATCAACCAGACCAAAATTAGAAGATAAACAATCACTAAATATGTCCTCAAAGCTTTCTAAACAGAATTAAACATGCTCTAATTAGTCTCAAGCTTCTAAACTGTCTAATAACTAAGTGCAATCCACCTTAAAACAACATAACTACCAGCATAAAGCTCGTTTAGACTTCCTAACTTGCTAAACTTGATAGTCTTGTTGCCATGTTTTTAACCATGTGACGCTTGAACTTCCAGATATTAACCTCTTATCTGTCTCTCTAAATTCTTTGAAGGGAACATTGATAATGAACGGCTTGCAATAGCCAGGCAAAGAATTCCATACAGACTTGGTCGGGTAGTTGACGAGTGGCTACTCGACAAAGGTAATAAAAATGGATTAATTAAACAATGACTTAATGACTTATTAAGGCTCTGTAAGAGGTGCAGTTCCCTTAAAACCACAAAGCTGCAAGCCATTTTGAATTATAAACTTCCCAAAAAAAGTCAAAAATCAAACATTTTGCATTGGCATATAGTGGGCCAAAACAAACTGTGAATTGTGGCTGCCCACACACAATATACATCCAGTCAGTCATTTCCATGTGGCTTGTGCTTTTCGTGTCACATTCTTAAGTTAGAACTGCATCACTTCAGAGATAAAGGTTTAATCTTAAACATAATACCTGACTAACCCTCTAACAACGCTCCATAACTGCAACAACTGTCTGTAAATAGTTTATTTTTCTTGCTGTCTTATGTTTTCCTTCTGTGATCCTCTCTGACTTCGCTAATTTTGAAGCAAAAAAAAAAAAAAACATTTTAAATCTTACTGAGGAAAAATATCTTTTCCAATCCCAAGCAGTTAAAGGGACTATTGCTTTGCTTTTTTTTAAAAAACTTCTAACACTAAAATCAGAATAAAGTTTCAAAATCCCATTTAACCCTTTGAGTCTAATGAAAAGAAAACAGATTGTTATTTGGACCGGTTGTATTACAGTCTAAAACTTAACCATATAGTAATCTTTGGACCCGTGAGACATCTGTAAACAGATGAATCCTGCATGGTATTTGATTTTCCCAAGAAACCTTCTCAGTTATTAAAGTGCAGAAGCAATCTCAGACATCTGCATCAGCACATTATCAAAGAATATTGGCCGTTAATGCTCTACTGGATGTGTAAGTTATCAAGACTTTTTGGTTGGTTGCGCCTTTTTCATCTATATGCAAACTTCTTTTTTCTGTTCATGTGCTGAGCTAACATCACATCTAAATGTTAAGTGTAAAACAAATACACTTGCACTGTTTTTTAATGGAAAACTGACCTTTCTAGGTCTGCATACCTTCGTTGATTGAACCCCGTAACATGCAGAGTATAACGTGATCCAAAGTTCAGTTCTACATTTGTCTAAAAGTCCTTTTTAGACGTTTAGCTCTCGCTTGTGCACCCAACTAACATCTTTTATCAATATATAATTGTGTGTGTGTATGTATGTATATATATATATATATATATATATAGCACGTGTATTTCCTCTTAGTTCGATTTGAGTTCTACCACTTGATATAAATAGGGCGCTAAACTAAAGCTAATTCCGTCTTAAACCCCCCTAAATCGGAACTAACTCAGAGGGTTAAACAGTCTAAATATTAATGAAAGACATTTTCGCTACCAAATGAGAGGAAAATTGCTGTCAGCCTTTGCACATTCAAATGTGATTAACAATGTCCCTTTAACATGTGTAATTATTTATCAGTTCTAATCTATAAGTAATGATAATGACACAAAGCCCCTCATACATCAGGTCTGTGTCCTGTATGAATGGTACGTTTTACTGAGTGACTGGTCTTTGTGTAAGAAATTATTCTTCTCTGCCTATTGCTCTGTATCGCAAAGGCTCTTTGGTCTCCTCATTCTCCTCCATTAAATGTTCTAACCTCTGTCACTGGGTCTCATACATTTAGCTGCAAAGAAGAGATCTGTCCAACCTGGAGTTAATCAAAGGAAAACCTTTTTTGCATTTATGCCAGACATTTTTAAATAGCAGTGAAAGGATTAATACGCTTAACTATGAATATTCTGTCATTATTTACTCATGTCTCATGTCGTTCCAAACACACACAGGACACATAAGGAGAAATGTAAGATACTGTCCTGATTGCTTTATTCCAATGAACGAGAACTGGATAAAAAATTATCATAAAAGTGTTCTTTTGAACACTGATAAATCAGTGAAATAGCTTGTAGCTTTAGAATGAAAGTTAATGGAGTCCAATGTCATTTTGGCACTCATTGACTTTAATTAAATTTTAAAAAAAAAAACAGTTCTAATATAAAAATACAAATTTGTAAATATCTTTTAAATGGTGCATGCAAAATAAATTTGTACGGGTTTGGAACAACATGAGGGTAAGCAAATGATGACAGTGTCTTCATTTCTGGGTGAACTGCCACTGTAAGTTCCATGCAATAGTATGACAGAGATGATAAAGAGAGCATTTACATTATATTTTTCTCATTGGTACTTTGTATTATGTCACCGTATGTAACCGCCCTTAATGTCACGCATTAATCAGAATAATCGTCCCACTGTACAATAAAAGAACATGTGCAAGTGGAAATTGGCCATCTGGCTTCTTCCCACTCTATTTCGACATGCCTTTCAGAGGTTATGGTCTTTTTATCTCCACTTTCATGTCAAACTTGGTTATTTTCAACTGTAAAAATTAAGACCCTACTTGTGTTAAATGGCAACCCTTCATTAAGCATTAAGTGGCTCTCACGGAGGGGATAACAACTGCCCACTTCATAATCAGCTGTGTCAGAGTACCTGTTCATCAGGATTAAATGGATGGCAGCAGTCCAGCTCTCAGGGGCCAAAGGAAATGGCACTTTGAGTTAACCATCCTTTTCCTCTTTAAGTAGTAATTTTAAAGGTTTTGTTGGCCTTGAATTATATCGAAAGTTTGGCCTGATTGCTTAACATTAACCATTAGAATTCAAAACCACTTGAATCAAACCTGTAGCGCTGTGACTACCTGTTACCACAATGAAAGTTTTTATAAAAATTGATTCGATTCCTTTTATTTTCATGATCATCAAGTAAATAATCAATTCAACCAGTGGTATTTTCTATGCGAAATGACTCAGTGACAATGGAGATTCAGGGGACAAAATCCTTAACGCAGAGGCGTAGTGTGTGTGTGTGTGTGTTCATGTGTGCCTGCGCCCCTATGTACGTCTGTTCGCGGGGCTGGAGGGGAGATGCTCCTCTTGCCTCAGTGACACATTAGCATTTGAGCTGGCAGATGACACTTATTCATGCAGATTAGTATCAACGAGGCCTCTGTTTCTGAATAAAACATATCAAAATCTCTTTACATACTCATAAATATTGTTTTCCAATTTGGTCCTCCTTATTCAGTTCATTATCCACAGCTCAAGCCTTAGTAGTTTAATGAGACTCAAATGATAATATACAGCCATTATTCCATAATGATCGGGGCTCTTCCATCCCCCCTCTCATAGAGGAGCCACCTCAGGCTCTGGGATTGATCTTTGCCATCATGTTTAATACAACATTTTGTCTCCTGCACTATCCGGGTCAGAAACGACAGCCATTAGAATTGGAGATTTCCATCGCCAGGTTCAAATGTTAAAAGTGTTATCAGCTGATTTGGACACATCCTGTCTGTGACGCCAAAAACAGCCTGTACTGATGGCCGCTTTTTGCTTCTTTCTTTGCTTCTCTCCTTCCTGTCGTACTGCTCTCTCTCTCTCTCTTTCTCTCTGTCTTGCTCTCTCTCTCTCCATCTCCTCTCTGATGCACCCCAGGTCGGCAGTTGACCATCTTCAACAGCCAGGCAGCCATAAAAGTGGGAGGTCAGGATAAGGGCCGGCCATTCCAGGGCCAAATCTCAGGCCTGTACTACAATGGGCTGCAAGTGCTGAAACTGGCAGCTGAGGGGGATCCGAATGTGCAGGTGGCTGGAAACTTGCGTTTGGTTGGGGATGCCCCGTCCGTCTTGTCCACAGAGACCACCTCTGCCACCCCTCCGGCTGCGGCGGACATGTCCACCACCATAATGGAGACCACCACCACCATGGCCACCACCACCACCCGTAGACAGCGCTCTCCCAGCCTGAAAGACAGTATTACACAGGTGAGGACAGGACAGTGGAGATTACCATCATCCAGAGAGAAGGTCCTTTTTGGCCTGTCTGTCTTGAATATGAGGGATGAGGTTCAGTTTATAAAGAGTTTTGTTTTACAAGATGTCCAGTTGGTATCAGCAATGAAAGAGCTGACAGGACAGACCACCCTGGGGTAAAAAATGTGTCATTTATTGGTTGAAAAAGAGCCGTCACTCTGCATCTGGAGGGCCCTGAAGGACAAGAATCATAAAGCTCAGATTCGCGTGTGTCAGGATATATCTCCCCACATAGGCTTTTCCTTTCATTCCTCCCACACGTAGTATTTTACTAGTCACATTTCCTTTGAACAGTCCTGCAATTTTCTCAAGTCATTATTTTCTAAGCCTCAAGAAACAAATTTAGAGCTGTAGCACTTTTCTTATGAAAGCGATCATTTGAACGGTTAAATTTCTGTACATTTGTCAGATTTACAGTTTGACATCCCTTTTTTTTACTGGGATTAAAGGACTTTTGTTTATTTAACAGCTTACTGTATATGTTTAAGGGGGAAAAAAACTATGTTAACAACATTGTTGAAAAATTATATTTTAAATACTCAAATTACTTCCACGACTATCACAAATCATTCTCACAATTTCAACAAAACCCCATCTTATCTGGCTGGTTTCTCTCTTGTCATTGACGAGTAGACTGTCCATTGTTGTTCCTACCCCAGCAATCTTTCATGCCTATTGACAGCTAAAAGAAAAAAAAATATTATCCTCAAGCAGCATCTGTAAAATGGTGGAGCACAAGGCTATTAATATGGAGAATATCGAGTGTCATATCTGACTTGTGTGTTGTCTCGGCCCCCCATTCATCACATATTGGTAGCGAATTAGGAGCGCTTGCCTCCCCCACTGTCAGCCTTTATTCATGTGGTGTTCAACTCCATTGATCAGGAGATGCACGTTGATAAGAATAAAGGCCAAGCTCAATAACAATCAGTGTCAATCATAGCGAAACTGCCAAGATCCATAGCCACTAGTGGCACACATTAGCGCAACAGAGGACGAGCATGGATTCTCTCACGTGTGAGCTGTGAATCACCCCTAATCCGTGCTGTCCTGGGTGTAAATAGTCATACAAAGCAATAGCAGGGAAATGGGGATTTGAGTGAGACAGCTTAGTGCTGAGAAAATCCCAGTGCACCACTCCTCTCCTCATCTCCTCAAGATGAGTAAGACATTTATATGGAATAGGACCAAAAACACCGTCTAGACTACACATTTATTCCATTATGCACGATATTTACATTCGCTGTGTAATAAAGACAATTAAAGGACAATCTCTCTACATATGTGTGGTTCAAAAAGAATATTTTACCCAATTTTTATGATCTATGTATTGTTATGCTTATAAGACCAACATCATTTGTGAATCGATAATATCTAACAGTATTTCATAACAAGAAATCAATTGATTTGATCCTCTACAGAATACAGTGTATTTCAGCGTTAACTAGGCAACATACTGTTGTAACTATTGAAATCCATTGTGAGTCAGTCTTGTGCGGTGTATTTTATCCTTAACTTGGCAACATTCTATTGTTACTATTGAAATCAATTGTAAGCCGATCATGTGCAAAATATTTTTTTGTTTGTTTAACAACATTCTTATGTCATATTTTATTGCAACTAATTATGAACCAATTTGTGTAGAGTGCTATTTGTGTAGCCTGGGGGATAGCACCAAATGCCAACCCCGGTCATTACGATTCTACGAGGTAAATAATGAATTAAAACATTACAATGTAGTCTTCAAATATTTTTCAGTTAAGCAATAATTGCTTTTAAAAGGTCAAGTGAAAAGTCCTTAATAAAATGAAGAACAAAGTCTGTTTGCTGTAGGCCTAATTATCACTGTCAGTAATTTCAATTACGGCAGAGACTACTGAACGAAAATGCACAGGACCAGTTGAATGTAATCGCCTTTCTGTGGGTACAAGTAACTTGAGTTACATAATCGGATTACTTTTTTCAAGTAACTAGTAAAGTAACACATTACTTTTTCAATTTACAACAAAATATCTTAATTACTTTTTCACATTTATTGACTGACAGCTTTCCTGTCCCCACGTTTAGAGAAATAGAGTAAGTTCAGAAGTGAAACATGTATTTACTCGTCGCACTTGCATAAAAACATTTAATATTCCTCAAAATGAATAAAAACAGTAAAATGCAATCTCTGAATTTAACATAACATATATATATATATATTAAATTACACAAAAAATACTTTGTTTTTAATCTCACTTTATTAACCAATGTCTTTGCTGCTGACCACCAATGATCCGATGTAACCACACTAATAAGCAAAAATGACTTTATATTAGTTTTATAAATAAGAGTGTTGAACTTCCATCTCCTGTATCCTATTCTTCTTTAATCCAGAATGGCAGCAGAGCTGAAAGGTTTGTTCGAGTTGTGTTCTCTAATGTGCAGGTGTAAATATGTATTTCCTTCAGCCTGAGGCTTATTCTTTTCACTTTTGGTGTGAAAAGGCCTTTACATTTGCGAAAAAAAAAGAACTTTTTTGTTGTTATTTAAAAAAGCAACAAGTGAGCCCCGCCCAGGTGAGAAAAAGTAACGCAAAAGTAATGTAATGCATTACTTTTCATAATAAAGTAAAAAAGTAATGCAATTAGTTACTTTTTTAGGAAGAACCGCAATATTGTAATGCATTACTTTTAAAAGTAACTTTCCCCAACACTGCCGTTATCTAATTAAGAATGACTGATATTGTCACATTTTTACAATTTCAGGATCCACTTTCTACCAAAGTATGAGTATTTTTGACAGCACTAACATAGTGAGGCAAAGGAATAAGAACAACTTCTCTCGCAAGGCTCACTATTCTTCTAAAAAAAAATAACTAGAAGTCATCTGCTCCCCTGCAGTCTCTCGCTCGCTCGCTCTCTCTCTCTCTCTCCACTATAAGACCAAACCACTTTCCCTTGTGATAGGGGGAATCGCTAACATGGGAGGACACCTGCTGCCCAGCAAATGAAGATCATTTCTCATTTTTACAGACGGAAAATTGAGTCTAGAATAACAAAGTTATTCCTAATGAGGGCATGTTGTTATTACTTTGTAATTTTGTCACGATAATATTATGGATTATCAATATATCTTTGTGGGCCCCTGTTGCTTATGTAGAGTGTTCTGAATCAGTTACTTATAAGGTTCATGACATTTAGGATGCTCTATAAGGCAGGGAGGCAGCTCATATCCAGCCTTGAACGTGCAGGAAAAACATCTGAATATCTGAAGGCATGCATTTCAAACTTAAATCAAGTGTTCTGAAAATCAGTCAGAGATGCAGGGTCAGACATATGTTATTATTTCAGCCTCATTGTCAGCAGCTTGTGCTGTTTTATATCAAAGCTTCCATAGATCCAGCAGCACAAATCTTTTGTTCTAAGATTGCTTTTCCATGACCTCAAAATTGGACCTTAAATTTGTGCTGCGTTTGAAGTGAACCTCCACGACTTCCATAAATCCCGGCTCGCGTCAGAGCTCTTGCAGCGTTTTGGAAATTGTGCCAATGGTGTATGTTAAGTAAGCCCTTGATCAAGCTGGCACAACACTAAAAGGGAACACCCTTTTAAGGATTAGGATATTGAACGTGCCCTTGACTTTCTTTTTGTCATATCAGAAAAATTAGTTATGGCATATTTGTCAGAAATATATGCACAAATCTAAACCTGCAATTTCAGTACTCTTAATAAACTTGTCTTACTAAACACACAGGCATTGTGCAAAAGTGCAGATAAGAAGCGCGCTAATTATCCTTTAATAAACGCAGTCAGGCAAAACTAATGCTGCAATGCGTCTTTTAATTAGAGGTTCGAAATGTCAGAGTCTCTAGTATTTGTAAATCAGCCTCAAAAAGCGAGCAAATTTGTCATCGCTTTTCTTTTGCCTCAGTAAATTCTTTGATCGTTCAAAGGTAGGCTTTTTGTTTAAATTAACCCTGATGGTACATTTAATGTTTGTCGTCAGTATTTGATGGATGTCGAGGACATGAAATGTTCTTGTATATTTGGTGTAAATGAAGCATAATAGCATTGCTGATATGATGGAAAGGCTTTGAAACAGAATGTTTTCCTTCGAAAGTAATTTAACTCTGGCCAGTTGAGCTTTCAAAGTGTTTGTTGCTGACAATAGTGAACAGTCAAAGGACTAGAAAACAAAATGTGGAATGGATCAATACGCCACTATTTCAGCCAGACCTATTCAGTTAGTATATGCACGTCATTCATGGTCAAAATGACCAGTGTTTAAATGCAGGGATGATGCATATTTGCATACATTAAGCCAGAATCATATTGGGTCACAAATGAAGAGATAAAAAAGTATTATCTCGGTAATCGCTTCAACCACAGACATTATCCTTTCAGGCTCATTGAATTAACTATTTAATGGTGTATGATGCTTACCATGAATGTTTTCATTACATGCATATGTAAAAGGTATTTCTCTAGCTGTGTCTTTTGTTTGCGTGTGTATTAAAATCGAGAGCATGAATGCAAAAACTGGTATCACCATCAATAAACACCTCCATATACCTCATCTAGCGGTCGCAAGGGAAGTCTCATTCTGTTGATGCCTACCAGCCTTGCAAACAGATAAATATGCCCATATGAGTGAACAGCGAAATTGTTCTGACCTCTCGATGGGAAAGGACAAACTGATGCGTCCAAATCAGTCATGGCCCAGATCCAATTACATGTTTTATGAATGTGAGGTGTGAGTCAGGAATGTTAATTCAAACTCAGGTCAAACCAAGGGGCAGCAAAGCCATTTGGTCTAGCATCACTGCATCGAAAGAGCTGAATAAATGCCTCCGCAACCGATGGGGGTTTCTTCAGATGTAGGTGCTTTCAGTACAAGTAAAAGAGCGGACGTGCATCACAGAAGAATTCTGTCAGAATCTTTCTGGAAGTCAGGAGTTATTTTTACTACAGTGTTTTGAAATGTCATTTCAACCACAGTCGAAGTGGTTCACCCAAAAACAATTCTGTCATTAATTACTCACCCTCATTATCGTGCTGCTCACGTGAACGGCGTCTGCCAGTCCTTAGCAATGCGAATACATTTTTTACATCTTTACGGTAGGAGATTTACAACATATCTTCACTGAACTTGATCTGTACTTTTGATTTTTGGCATAAAAGAAAAATCAATCATTTTGACCCTTACAATGGATTGTTGGCTATTGCTACAAATATACCCGTGCAACTTATGACTGGTTTTGGCTGGTAATATATTTGCACTCTGTGTATTTCTTTTGTGTAATGAATTCATCAAGTGCACCATCGCAGTGATGAAGACTATACTCTTGAAAAACTAAAAGTACTGAAAGTACTGAGTAATGACCATGGCTATCTACTTTAAAAAAAAAAAAAAAAAAAAAAAAACATTACACATGTTATTTTTTCATAGCTTGATTTCTTTAATGGAATCTGTACCTGAATAAATCATGTAATATCTCTATGACACAATGAATTTAATATTTTTTATTGAAATGTGCTTTTTTAGTTTAAGTTGACCCTTAAAAGTGTGTTGTATTTGACTGAGTCATGTCGTACAATTAAAAGACTGTATGCTGCTAGCACTGCACAACTTGTCAGCTGTTGTTCACTGATCAAAGCAACATGCTTCATAGTTTTAGTTCATGCAGTTCTCAACCACCTAACCATAAGCTCTATTCTTCTGACAATGGTAAGGATCAAAACTGGAAAAAAACAGAAACCCTTTCAAATGTCAAACGTTTCAATTCAGTTGGTAACCTGTTGAGGCGGTGGGGGTGTACTGCTTATTGCGGGCAGAATCAGCACCTAGGAATCTCACAATAAATATTGAAATTATTTCTTTATTCCAGTCTTTGTTTAAATAGTATAAGTTTTACATTTTTAATAATTCATATGTTTATAGTGAATTTTCATAGTGTTTGTCAAGGGAAAAGCTATATCTGATAAATTTGTGTAAAAACAAAGCTGAAATTTGTTCGTTTTAATAAAAATCAATATACACATATGACAAAAGCCGTGGAGTAAAAGAAAACTGGCCGAAAAAAGAGAAGTCGCAGCTTTCAAAAATCCAACTGACCCTTCGCAAATAGTTGGATTGACAGACGATCTAACCAATCATAATCCCGAATCTGGCATTTTGTCTGACAAAGCACTAGAAGTATAGTAGTTTAACGTTGGTGAACTTGAACTCGAAAAATTGTGTACTCGCGTATTTCCGCGCTTGAGAGCGTGGCGTGCCTTGTCGGGCATAGCAACCGTAACTAAAGGGGGCGGGTCAGTTGAATGGAATCTGCCTCCAAACTTGTAAAAATGAACCGTCTGTACCCGTATTCTGTATTCTCTTTCAGAACTCAGATGACCTGCTGGTGGCGTCAGCCGAGTGTCCCAGTGATGACGAGGATCTGGAGGAGTGTGAGCCTGGCACTGGTGAGTACACATTCACACAGCAGCACCATACAGACCCACACAAGCTTCAGATGCTCACCTGTCACAGCTCACTGACAGCAAACACATCAGATCAAGCTACTGTCTTAAACAGAGCAACATTTTTTCATTACGTAGAGGTTTTTAAATGACTTGTGGATATGTTCTGATTGGATGTAGTGCAGTTCCATAAATAATTCCTCATTTTAGTCATTCCTCATTTTTAACACAATGTAAAATTTCTGTTCAGTTCATACATAAAATGAAACTATTCCATAAAATGACATAATATGATGTTTTGGAAATAACATTCATCATTTGAATCTCAGTATAACAAGCATTAGTGTCGAGTAGCTACACGAGATCTTGTTCCTAATGTGAATTCTGTTTCCCATAATACTTATCTGCTTGCACAATTCCCTCATATTAACCCTACAGAGAATATGAAAGTAAAAGTAGGTTTAGGCTAAAGGTTATATTTCTTGAAGGGTGGCCTTCTCCTACCATCTGGGCTATTCATAACGCTAAGTGGCCATTCCACTCCATCGTTGAGTTCTACTTTAGGCAATCGTATGTCAGTAAAGTAGGTGTGACATCAAACTGTGTTGCTTAGTACATTTATTACTCTGTGCTCAGCTATTGTTCCTGTGATTGTGCATTATGTTGCAATCATTCAGTGTCGTTGAGTGGTTTCTTTCTGGTGGCCCATCTGGAAAATCAGCTGTTGCTGTTTGACATTTGTCCAAGCTTTTGGTTTCATTTCAGATTATTTTAGTTGAACAAAATGTTGAAATGATAAACATATTAACACAGACATTTCCTGTTAAATAATTGGTACAACCAGTCCTATATATTTTGGCTCTGTCTCAAAATCTAGTCAGCCGCCTGCCTAGTTGTTTGGACATCATTTGTGCACTCCTGACACACACAAAAAAGAAAAAAAACTCTGAATTTGTCAGTAGAAAAACTGTGCAAAAAATAACTCATCGTACACAGGATGTGAAGCAGTATAGCTTGTTTCCTTCATGGATAAGGTTTTCCAAATGTGATGTGACAAGCTTCATTCAAGGTAGAGGATGGAGCTGAGAAAAAGGTTTTAAAATATAATATAATATTTATATTTCAATATTTTTTTTTAAATAATTGTTATTTAAAAAGTGGGAAAAGTTTGGGATCAGTAGGATTTTTTAATGTTTTTGAAAGAAGTCTTTTATGCTCATAAGGCTGCATTCATTTGATCAAACATAGAATAAAAACTCAAATTTTATTACCATCTATTTTAAAATATTATTTATTCCTGTGATGCAAAGCATCATTACTCCAATCTTCAGTGAAAATCATTCTAATGTGCTGATTTGCTGCTCAAGTAACATTTATTATTATTATTAATGTGGAAAACAGTGCTGCTTAATATTTTATGGAAAATTATACAGAGCCTTTTTTTTTTTTTTGATGAATAAAAAGTTCAGAAGGAGAACGCTTATATGAAATGGAAATATTTTTCATCAATTTAATGCATCCTTGCAGAAAAAACACTAACCCCAAACTTTTGAACTTTTAAAGTTAAAATGCAGTATTTGAGTGTCTGTGTCGGCATAAAGGGGACCTATTTGCGCAAATAATTTTACGGCGTTCTGACGATTTGTGCTACCCACTCCAGATTTTGTTGCCTCCCATTAAAAGAGGAGGTAGCACAATGCAAATATAGTGTTGGTAGCAGGTAGCATTATTCTTCAGAACACCAGACTGCTTCACAAATGAGGTTCAGTTCAACGTTGGATTTGTACAAAAAGATTAAAATGACACCACGTGCTAGAAAATGAGCTGAATCAAGCAACTACATAAATTTATCCACTAACCTTTCAGAAATGTCCAGTTGTATTCTAAAAGTTGTAACTTCTTCCTGAGTCTCTCCGTCAGTGTCCGACGAGCTGAAACTTCACAGGCACATTCTGGGGACACTAAATAGGTCGTAATAGGTCCTCTTTAACCACATGCTAAATCAGAATCTGACATGTCCCGTGCACATCAGTTGAGTCAGTGTTTGAGTGCCATATTAGTGACTTTTAATGAAGTTTCTGCCTTTAGTCAAATCAACTTGTTTGTAATATGATTTATATAGATGATTCCGCTTATAGGCATTACCGCTTTACTAAGTTTTGAGACACAGCATTTAATGATTTATCAAAGAATGCACATATGCAGAAGATTTTATCATTGCAAATGGAAATCTGTACTTATACTAGTTAGATGAAAGACTAGAGCACAGATCAGATGAGTGTGTCAAAGAGTATAAAGGGGAGAAAAGTTGTGTTTTTTAAAGGGACCATCTTACACACCTTTGTTTTTTGTAATTTGCTTTTTTTCCATGCAAAAATCATGCGGCGTATTTGTTGATGTAAGTGACCCAAACTCCATGGTTTGCTATCTTGTTTAACCAAAGAAGAGCCAAGAGCTATTCAAGATATGAGTTGGTTCTGTTTTAGCTTTTACTCTAGAGATATAGACATTTATGTTAGCCATTTGAATAGGTTTAGAAAATATTTTAGCATCTTTTTCCATGTGAATATAGAGTATTGTGTGTAGAATCTTTGTCTAAGAATAATTTGCACATAACTGTAGTCCAAATAGATTTCTAATTCTAATACTGATAGAGTATGGGTGTGTGTACATTTAGATATTGCCGAGTCCTCGCTAATTCTTCTTCCTCTCACCCTTTTTCCTCTCTCATCCCAGGAGGTGAACTTGTGTTGCCCATAATTACCGTGGACACCCAAGACACCCATCCAATGGCCACCCGTTACCCCGCCATCCCCGCCCCTCCCACTTCCCTGACCCCTCTCCAGACCACCAGAGAGTCCCTCGTTCTGTCCGACCCCCGTCCGCCATGCCCTCCGGACCAGGAGGACTGCGGCGACCCCATGGAGGTGTCGGCCTTCGGCTCCGGAGAAATGACGGAGTCCGATGACGAGGACTTTTACAAAAACTCCCCCATGGTCACGGACAGGACAGTCCTGCCGCCGCCTCCTGCCGTGGGCAAGAGCGGAGGCCAGGGCGCAGGTGACCACCGTCCGCCAGCCCCCGCCCCCACCACCCACCCCAACCAGCTCCACATCCCCGCGGGTAAAATGAACACCCGCGACCAGGTGCTCCTGCCACCTGCCCCATCCTCCCGTCACACTCCAGGTCTAACCTACCCGCCTGATTTCCCCCATGTGCCCACAGCTCACCCCACCGACTTGATGGAGAAGGGCCGCCCGGGCGCCGTGGAAGTGATCAGGGAGTCCAGCAGCACCACAGGCATGGTGGTCGGCATCGTGGCTGCTGCCGCCCTCTGCATCCTCATCCTCCTTTACGCCATGTATAAGTACCGCAACCGCGACGAAGGCTCTTATCAGGTGGACCAGAGCCGCAACTCGGGCTCCGAAAGCAACGGTGCCGTAGTGAAGGAGAAGACGCCGAGCACGACCGCCGCCATCGCAAAAACGACTACCAAGGGCAAGAAGAATAAAGACAAGGAGTATTACGTCTGAGGGAAAAAGCGAGGAGGAAGTTCACAGACAGGAATTGTGCTGAGGATTTTGAAACTTCAAATCACCTCCTCTGCATCCTCAAGCATTTAAGCCACACAATCTTCTGTTTACTTCTCAAAAAGTTTTTCTGCCACCGAAAGATACGGACGTAGGGTACGTGGAGGAAGACACTAGCAAACAGATCCTCCTTTCGTTGCTGTCTTGCAAAGCCATTGTTGTATGTAATTTTATCTCTATCATGTCTAAAGAAATTCTTCCATTACATTCCAGATGATGTAATGCCCTCTTTGCGATTAAAAATTTATGTTTTGCGTGGTCCGGGCCTCAACGGGAGAGTAACGAAACACCATGGGCAGGGAGAGAAAAGCCGCCGGTTTAAAAGATGTCTCCACACACAAGCTTTTGGTGCTATTCCTGAACGTTTATTTAATAATACCTTCATAGAGCTATGAAATTGAGATCTTCTACGAGACATTCGCTGACCCTCGTTGTAATAATTCACGAAGAACAGAAGCGATTGTGTTAGTTATTTGCACGAGACAAGCAGATGCTCCCATCAGTTCCTGTGGAGATGTTCAATTTGACACCTTTTTAGGAGGGGGTGGGGGGGGGACGTGTTCAGTTGGACAGGCGGCTGATAAAATCACATATTCCGTTTCATTCTCTGATAGAGCCGAAATACCAGTAGAGTTTGAATTCATTTCCACTCGGATATCTTTTGTCAGGTGTAGAAATTAGGATTTATCTGTCCCTGTCATGAAACACATGAATCTAATTCCGTCTTTGTTGTATATCCGCCACGGTTTCATAAACACATTCTCACTTAGAATCGCAGATCAGACGGCGAAGCCTGCTTTAACGGCGACACCTCCAGCAGCAGGTGTAGAAGAGCTCGAGGGTTGTTAGAACTTTAAAAAGAAAGGCATCTCTCTCTCCATGGTGTTGAAACATTGTGATCTGTTAGCCTACTAATTGTGTTCCATGCATGATGTACTCACATTCAGCTTTCCATGAGACTATTTTGATATGAAATGCATAAAGTTGATAACTCTCATCTCACCCGGAGGGATTCATGACACCGTGGGCGAGCACGACGAAGACAAAAGAGACCTCAGTAAGTGGGACTGTCCTGAACTGAACATCAGCTTGGACAAAAGATGTATCTATGTAAATACAGGACATTGCTGAAAACAGGAGACAGGTTTGTGTGTATCGTGCACACGGTACGTATGCGTATTTGCGCGTGTGAGTGTTTGTCCTCGTTCGTCCTCCGGCATGAGAAAGATATACTAAGACTACGAGAACTCTTTCTCTTGCCTCCTATATTCTCTATGGTGTTAAACTACAGCCCAATACCCATCCGAATGAGACTACAGACACTGAAACAAACAGGATAAGGAGAACGGAGGCGAAATCATATTTTGAGAACTGTGCGGCATCTCTTTTAGGAGGAAAAAAAGGAACTTGTTCTCATCGAGATGCCAGCGCACCACCTCCCAGACCTTAAAGGAAAGCGTAAAGGAGCGAACTGACAAGACTTTAATGGATAAAGCAGCACAACCTTGTGTCCAGACTTTTGTATCAAAGGACACCTCCTGGAACGGAGGAAAAAAAGGAAGAAAAAAAAAACACAGTATACTGTCTAGATATTTCTCACATTTGAAAATATGGTTTTCCTGAATTGACATTCCTTGTTATTAAAAAGCAGTTTTTGTTTAGTCCTTTGAAATGAAAATGAAAAAAAAAATATATATCTACTTCAGATATATGAAGTGATTTTGAAATGTGAAATTCTGGGGGGAAAAAATGTTTTGGGATTTTATTGAATTTGGTAAAATATGAAGCATTATACCTAGCCATACCTCCATTTTACATTTAGGGTTTTTTCGTTACGTCATCAACATGGCAAATTTTTGTTTGTGTTTTTGTTTTGTTTGTTTTTTTTAAATATAATTGTCATTTACCTATGCTGGTCAAAGTATATTCCCGTTCTTAATGTAATTGTAAAGTGTTACTGTGAGATGAAATCTAAATATGTGTACATTGACAGAGGGAAAAATACACTTGGTTCTATACTTCGTACTGATTTGGTCAGTGTGGTCTCTCTTATTTACAAAAATCTCTAAATTGACACTCGTCAAAAGTTTGGAATCAGTGAGAGTTATACATATTAAGCAGCACAACGCTGATAATAAGAAATGTTTCCTGAGCAGCAAATCTGCATATGAGAATGATTTCTGAAGGATCATGTGACACTGAAGACTGGAGTAATGATGCTGAAAATACAGCTTTTTATTCACAGGATTAAATTACATTCTGAATATAGTAAACTAGAAAATGGTTATTTCAAGAATTTTTAAAAGAATATTTCATAATATTACTGTTTTTACTGTATATTTGATCAAATAAAAGACCTTGATGATCATGAGACTTTTCAAAAACATTAAGCATAGCGATAGTATATGTAACATCAGTCAAGCTCTTTTCCGCTGACTCCCAGCTGATCCACGTCTACCTATGGAATATGACGCCTATCACAGCATCCATACACTGTATGTACGGTCCATCAGTATTATCAGCTGCTATCGCATTGCTCGGGAGCTAATTACACCCCTGCATCCCCAGCTCAGGATTTGGCCTCTGAGACTCAGACTAATTTCTCGACTTACGTTGTACATTAAGTTATTGAACATTAATGATATCATCAATTCATTTATGTTGGTTCTGTTCTGTTCGCCCCGGGGTGTTATTGCTGCTCTCCCCGCTCGTATCCATGCTAGGCTGCACGGATACGCAGGGAGTTCTTGCCCAGAATGGAACCATACCGCCAGTCCAAACTGTTTGCTAAATGTCAATCATCTTTGACGATAGTGGTCCTGACAGAAATAATAATAACAAAAATATCTTACTGACCCCAAACTTTTGCATGGTCCTGCAAATTGCCCCAAACCTGTTTTATATATTTTGTGCGCAAAAGCAATGCAAAAAGAACAAAATATTTCATTTTATGTCGCACAGTAGAAAGAAAGTCATACAGGTTAGAAACAACATGAAGGTGATTAAATGGTGGCGAATCACTTTGCAGTGTAATCTTCACTTGATTTATTGTTGTCTAACGTTTTAGACTAAATATAAGCATTTAATCTTAGAATAATGGTATTTGGAGAACCATTATTTCCCAGTGTCTTTCCTGCCTGAAAATCAAGCTTTATCCATTGTAAGAACTCTCACGCTGTGAAGTCAAGCCCTTGTCTTACATGGCAATTTCATCATCTGGTCTTATATATTGATGAGTTCCTACCCCAGAAGACTCCACATACTGCTAATACAAAGACGTCTTCATATTTTTCTGCTGTCACACTGCTCAGATCTAGGTAGACGGAGCTCTAAACAACACTCCTCCTCTATGGTCTTGCAGGATCTGAAAGGAAAGCAGCCCCCACATTCTCTTTGCCCTCTCATTGTACCCACTCTATATCATGTTCTTCAGGTACTTGTTCCTAACTAACTATATACGCTGCAGTACAGATGGAGCTGCTAAAGGCATGTTTACGGAGAGCAGTTTCCTAGAATAAGAGGCAACTTGATTTTGGAAAAGATTCAGAGTGATAAAGCTATAGCTGAGCCTTTCAAAGGATGAAAGCTGGCAATGGCACACTTCTGATTTGATCATTATTCTGGGTCTATTGTAAATCTAGTGGAGTAAATTGCATCTGGTCAAAATACAGAAAGCATTTAAGCATTTGGTAAATGAGTGTTTTCATTCAGTCAGTGGCTGTTTTCGCAATTATATTCTAGCAGATGTAAAATGTACCAATCCCACCTTCTATAAAAAAAAAAATACATGCAAATCACAAGGCTAAAGTCAAAAGGAATACAAATGATGGATGGATAGATTTCTATATCTCTATAGGCTATTTTATATTTACATCAGCCCTACTTACTCATAAATATTAAAATACAATGCATAATATGTATAAATATTGAAATTGTTCTTAATGTTTATTTAATTACTGAAATAAATATAAGTGAACTGCACAGATGTATTGTCAGGAGGAGAGCTTATTAGAGATTGTAACATTCAGGTTATATGGTCTCCAAAGATAAGACCCAACTAACATCAAGACAGCCTTAAGGCTTGTATGGATCAATAAATAGTGGGAAAGAATTAGTGATTTTCAAACAGAAGACACAAGCTTTGAAACTGAGAGCAAGACAAGGTTTATCACTTATTGCTGCAGTTAGTTTTAAACATCTTCAAAAACCCACATTAAAAAAGACAGAACAAAAGACAGGGAAAAACTGTCAGCACATTCCGGTGTCATTCTACTCCGCATCGTTCTGAACTCTGAGCCCTGGATTTGCGATTTGATGAATAATTCAGCAGCCGACTTGCTCCCCTTTTCCTTCAAAGTAGATAGAAGTAAAATTTTGTTCACTTCTGCCAGTGCACCTGTCCTGCCAGAGGAAATGCATTAAGAGTATAAAAACCTTCCTAAATGTCACTGAAAAGAAAAAAGAAAAAGTGTTTGATGGGTAAGGAAGATTTGAAATATTCCTTTTCTGCTTTCCCAAGAAGGCTGTCGTTTTATGCTCTGATTCAGACAGAGAGTGAGCGGTAATGGGCAGTTGTGATGCCACTGGGTTGAGAAGGAAGTGTCAACAGAAGGGCTTTGCATTTAAAAAACTGCAAAAGCATGAGACTGCCATCTGCTGTCTAAATCCTCTCGTTCATCAATCGATTGGGTTTCACCTTTATGTTTGCTGTATTCTAACTATTTGTCAATCAATTAAATAACATTTACTCTGACGTATTAATAAAATATTCATTGAAATTAAGAATGCAGAAGGGTATCTCCTCACGGCACAGCAGTGGCTCCTCAGTTCAGATCAACACCATCAGGTCACCATCAGCTTACTGAGGCTTTGTATGATGGAAAGCGATCAAAATGTCACTTGAGAAGAAACGAATGTTAACCATGGTTTTACTACAAATAAAACCAAAAAAACATGATTGGTAACCACAAAGTAGCCATGGTTTTGTTACACCAACCATGGTTTAACCATGGTATTTGTAGTAGAAGTGTGGTTATAATCAATCTGCCAAAAAACATGGTTCATTTTCATAAGGGTGATCAGCTTTGATAGTTAAATGTGGGTGGAATATGAAAAAGTTTTGATATATTTGGGAGGGATAAAGGCTTTATATTCTCAGCCTTTTTTGTTATGCTAATATTTTGCAAAAATGATAGACTTTTTGACAATGTCACTGCTTTTAACTGGAACCTTTTTTCCCCCCAGTCAAGTGGAACTGATCATTGAAGTTCATCGCAAATGTTTGTTTCAATTTAAAAAGTAAAAAAAAAAACCCATCAGATTAAGTTTTTGTCCCTGTTGGAACACCGTTTTATATCATCTTAAAGGGATAGTTCACCCTAAAATTTACTCACTCTCATGTTGTTCCAAAACAGTGAGTTTCTTTGTTCTGTTGAACACAAAAGAAGATATTTTAAAGAATGAATCTTCCATAGTATTTGTTTTCCTGCTATGGAAGTCAACGGGTGCCATCCACTGTCTGGTTCCCAACATTTTTTAAAATATCTTCTTTTGAGCTCAACAGAAGAAAGAATCTCGTACAGGCTTGGAACTATTTGAGGCTGAGTAAGTGATGACAAACTTTTCCTTTTTGGGTGAACTTTCCCTTTAAGGTGGGTCGCACTGGATTTTGGAACCTGGTTTGTAACTGGTCCAAGGTGATCAGTCAAACTCAGGACTACCAAGTCAGTCTTAACCCCACTAGCTGATCCATCATCTACATTATCTTGGACCAGCTAATGACAACAAATCACCAGTATGGTCCAACAAGAAACTATATCAAATTAACCCAGTGGTTTTTATTGAGGAACATAGTTATTGAAATTTCTGGAATCACAAAACAAACTGTGGTTATATCGACATTCCCAGTTCTTGTTAATGATGCATGGATATTGTTAATATTATACTATTTTATATAGAGGGCCTATCAAAGAGGTTGTAAACCTGTATAACATGATTTATGATTAATCAATGCTATGATGGTAATATTATGATTAAATATTTATAATTTCTTTAAAACAATTAAAGAAACAGATCCGAAAAACAAAGAAAAGTTCTATGTCATGTAGATCGATTCATCAAATCAATGATCGTGCACTGAATGACAGACACTTACTGCAACCAATCGCATTGAAGGATCAGTTCCGTCCCAGCAAGTGGACGTTAACAGCAGTAGCCAATCGCGTTGCAGCATCAGTTCTCTTCCTGTAGGTGGGTGTTTGCTACCTGTGTGAATGAAGCGATTCGACACTGGAACTTAGCGAGCTCGCATTTCGGGCTTTTCTCGCTGGACTTTTAACACAGCGGCCCAGGACTTACCGTGGAAATGGCTGCTGTGGTGACCACGTAAAGATATTTTGCGGTCTGTGTGTGTTTTTGTATTTTTATTTTTGTCACAAGGAGCAAGCACTCTGTGCTGCCGTTAGCCGATGCTAACTCGCGTTCAGTTTCGCTGTCCTGTGGTTTTCCTGCTCTCGTTTCTGAAGGAATTAACGCAGACCCTGTCGAGATAACCCATGGAGTGTTGACGGAGTTGAAGAGGGCACACATTTTTGCTACAAAACACTTAAGCCAAAGTCAGAGGTGTCTCACTACTGCTTGTAGCATGTTAGCGGTGTGGCTAGTGAGTGTCAGGTGATATTGAGCTGTAACAGGACAGATATGCGTCAAATGAAGTCGAAAAACTGAGGAGAAAATAGATTAAATATAATATCTGCGTCCCTTCTGATTGGTTTGATGTTTGGCAGTTTGATTCGGGCTAAACTTGAGTCGTTCAGCTGTCAGCGTTAGCGGTGTTGCTGTTCAAACGCACGGTTTGTTTACAGTTCTAAAAATATTCGCGCTCTAGTAACATTATTATTGAAGGAAATTGGAACTTTCCCTGCACATCAATCTCTCTACTGTCTCTATTTAGACTCGGTGTAATTTCAAAGCCGCTCTAGGCAAGTTAACACACCTATGCTAACATTAGCTGAAGTTGTAATGGTTTGAAGCCAATTACACTGAGACATTTTGTCAGCTTTCGTTTATTTAAACTACTGTTGTTTTCCGAGGATGCTCAGTGTGTCTCATTTCCCAGTTGTAGAGATTAGCTACTGCCATACAGGGGAAAGTTGAAAGGATTATATGACCGTTCAAGGCCTGGACTTGGAGATGGCTGTAGGTTAAAATCAATCAGCAGTCAGTTAAGATATAAAACTCTAAATGGTGTCATACACATATCTCTTGGGAAAGGTTTACAGATTTGTTTAAAAAAAAAAAAAAGAAAGAAATTGAATTCTCAGGACTCTGAAGCTGTGTACCATATTTACAATAGTTACAGAAGAGTAGAAAGCCAGTGGAGACATTAACTAACTGCCCGTCTCTAAAGAGCTCATGCAGTTGTTCAGTGATCTTATACATATCTCTTGACGTCTCTAATGTTCAATATTATTTTACACCCCTAAATGAAACCTGATTCCCGAATTGTATTTTCTAGAAATCCCATATTAGGCTACTTTATCTAAATCAGAGAAATGTCTCAAGCCTTATCACACCACAAATAGGTTAAAATGACCATATTCAAAATAGCCTGTTGATCTTAAGCATGACATCAGAACAGCTTGTTTATTTATGGAATTCTGTTTGTTTAAAGTGCTGGGAAGTTGTAAAGATACCAAACCAAGCAGTTTTGATGATTCCTCAGGATGAATGTTTTCATGTAGCCCTTGGGTCACAGTTGTGCCAAAAACCCTTGATGAACTGCACTACAAACAGGGCTCTGCTGGAGGAGCATGCAAAAGAACAGTTGATGCTGAAAAAACACAGGCCTGACGTTGTTCTGTATCGTCTCACTCTCTAATTTTTTGGGCAGCCTTTTAATTTCCAGTCCGAGAAAGTCCATCCTGAGATTCCCAATGGAAGTACCGCACTAGAACCTTTTGAGAAGGCAAAGTAAAGAACTCTTGAGTTGTCTCGTCCCGAAGCGATAAGATGGGCTCTCAAGCTCTTCAGATATTGCGGCAGGGAGTGTGGGCTTCTCTGACCGGAGGATGGTACGTGGACCCTCATCAGAGTACCTTCTCGAACTGCTTTCATCTCTACCTCTGGATATTCCTCTTGGCCTTCCCCTTTCTTCTGTACATGGTGAGTTCATGAAGTAATTCCCCAGGTAGAGAATTCCGCCGGCACATATTCAGACCGTGTCACTCAGTAATGTTTAGAAACTCTTTACCTGCTGATCTCAAGCTGCACCCTAGAAAAATTGTTGAAATTGAATCTTATCAAAATGCAAGACAGCTGCACGCGTGGGCCGATTTTATGAAGCTATTTTAAGGATATTTTCTATGGAATATCTTTTCTAAGACCATAGAAAAGCGCAATGAAGCAGGACCAAGATAACATCAAACTTTGTGTCAGAGAAAAAAAAAAGTGGATATAAATGTTCAGTACTTTAAATGGTCACTAAAGACGTATACATTACTGGTAACACTTTACTTGAAGGTGTGTGTGCGTAAGACTGACACGAACCTTCATAATCGTGACATGACACAGGAGGGTTTATGACAACTCACATGAAGTTTCATTTGCTCAATTATGTCATTTTTTTAAGCAAGGAGGACATTGTTTGAGATGTTGGTTGATTTTGACATTGGCTGTCATGAGACCAATATAATTGTCATGAATATTTTCCGTCCACTTTTTTTTCAGTGGTACAAATCATTAAGTCAAATTGATGTCATTAAGTGTTAATACTCTGTCAAATTATTTTATAACACTTTCATGAATATTTTTCATTCCATGATATCTTAAGTACCACTGTAGTTTAGGTCAAGAAGAATATTCATGATGCTGATATATGTCTTGGTAATGTTAAGTTGTCATGACAAAGATACTGACATGATGTATTGATATATTGGTTTGTCAAGTTGTTTATCAAACACATCTCAAACAATATCATCTTTGCATTAAAAATTGCATAAGTGAGTTAATGACACTTTATGTCAGTTGTCATAAACATGCATAAAACCTCCTTCATATTCATGTCATGTCATGATTATGAAGGTGTCGTGTCAGTCTTATGCACACCCCTTCAAGTAAAGTGTTAGCAAACTTTTTATTCATGAAAGAATCCCGACAATCCTGGTTTCAAGTACAACATTAAGCAGCGCAACTGTTTAACACTGTTAATAAATGATGATAATAAGAAATGTTTCTTGAACACCAAATCAGTCTATTAGAATGATTTCTGAAGGATCATGTGACACTGAAGAGTGAAGACTGAAGTAATGATGCTCAAAATGTAGCTTTACCATCACAGGAATAAATGACATTATAAAAAATATATATATATTAAAATGGAAAGGAATTCTTTCAAATTGTAGTAATATTGTATTTTCAATCAAATAAATGCTGCCCTGATGAGACAAAAGAAAGTTCAATAAAGTTCCTTCAAGGCAGTAGCCTGTTTTAGAAGTTTTATAGAATGTTAATACAAGTACCTTACAAGCACAATCAATGTTGTTTGATCAGATATACAAGAAGGAATCATTACTTCAGTATTCAGGAAGACATTCCTTTGCATCAATTCTCTCAGTATGGCAACCACTTGGCGATGATACGAAAAAAGCATGTGGATAAACATGAAATGTTATGGCATTGCTTTTTTTTTTTTTACTTTTACTTTTGCTTTCATGTGAACTTCCATCTTATTGTTCTTGTAACACTCCTAAGTAGAATGTTAAACATATTTTATATTTTAAACATATTTTACAGCTTTTAATTTCATTAGACAATGATGGCTTTATTCTGAAAGTTGTCGAAGGGATTATTAAAGGATTTAGTAAATCAGCAACATGAAAACTGTCATGCCATTTTTAATATTTATTTTTTTTATAGTTATCACCATGAAAATAGTCTTAATTGCTGATGTAGCATAAACATGAATAAATACATTCACTATTACTTGTGTTGTATTTTGCATACTGTTAGAGACTTATGCAAGCGCATTATGAACTCCGTTTTATTGCACAAGTCTATTCTCCACTGTGGCCTACATAAGATGCAGTGTCTGAAACGAAATTGAGGTTGCAGTTGTTGCAACCACATTGACGTGATTCTCCCTTATTAATTCTTTCAGGCACTTCCTGCCAGTTTAGTGGTGGCTGGTGTGTACTGCGCTGTGATAGCGGCCTTCTTCACGGCTGTAAAAGCGGTGAACTTCCGACTACATGCCATGTTTGACCTGGGCGAGATTGTGGAGAAGAGGCAGGCCTCGTTCACCACTGACCACCATAGAGTGGAAGAGGGAGAGGAAGGCTCTGGTGCTCACGACGGAAGCCAACACAGGTACTGTGTAGCTACATTACTACATTCTTTTTTGTTTTCACTTATCTATCGCTCAATTCAGCAAGTAGACAATCAGTTTGTATAGTGTTACAAGCATCATGCTACTGAGTCAGATGTTCTTTGGGGATTTGTTGTTGGTGAACAGCTGTTGGTGTCGAACGGTCACTCTGCTGTAGTCAGTTTTAGCTCATGTCGGCATGCCTGTGCCTACAGGGACAGTGGTGTTGGTGTGGAAATGACGGTGTTCCGAAAGGTGAACTCCACCCCTCCTGTACGCTGTAGTTCCCAGCATTCACTGTTTGGATTGAATCAGGTGTCGGTGAGGATATTGTTAATTTGTTAATGGCAAATGTCATTCTCATTAACTTGTTGGAATTTCTTCTGACTCGTTTTCTTTTTCTTTTGATCAGGAATTTTTACCACAGCTTGAAGACCCTGGAGGCTCAAAGGGTATGTTGTTGTTGTTATTGTTGCTTTCATAAAAATATACAACACCAGATAGTTAAAATGAACTGAAATGCTTGCGTTTCAATTCTTCTCTGATTTTTAAAATTTCAGATATTAAGGAGCTCATGCAGGAGCAGGGCAGTAATAATGTGATCGTAACCTCTGCACATAGAGATGTCCTTCGACACAACTCTCAGGACAACACTAGTAAGAACTGTCCCTTTACTGCTTCACTACATTAGTGTTGCATTGGACAGTTCCCTAAACAGTCCCCCAGTTGCCTTCCAATCCAGTGGCAACACACATTTTCAGCAGCCTTGGTTAAAAAAAAAATCAAGTTCAATACTTCCCTATTTTGTAAATGCATGTCTTAGATTTTGCTGTGAATGTTTCATCTATGCATGTTTAAATTAAATTTTATTATTTTGCCCCATTTGACATGTTTAATGAAAATGTCAGAACTTCCAGTAAAAACCTCCAAACTCTGGTGGCATTTATTTTTGAAATGCCCACAACTTATCAGTCAACAACTGATGGATAGAACGAAGTCCCTGCATTTCTTTTTCTTTTTTCTTCCAATAATTCATTTTAACTTGGGGTTTATTTCACAATAAAGATGAAAAGATCTGTCACTATTACCAACCAGCTCTGAGATGATCCATAACATAAACTTTAATTAGAAGAAAAAAAGTTGTCATTGATTTATATGTGTAAAATAAGTTGCTACATGCTTATTGCAAAATATTACATGATATTTAAATGTAATAAATGAAGTTAACAGAATGAATTGATATCTTAATAATAATTGGTTTAAGATGATACTTCTACTAAGTTATGTGTACCTCCTGAACATGGTTAATCTGCTCAGTAGTAACTGGACGTTTTTTGTTGTTGCAGGTGTGACGCCATCCTGTTTGGTTGGAGATTACAGAGGGCTAATTGGTGTGGGTGATGTAATGTCTGGTGGGTTTAGTGGCCTGCACCCAACAAACTGTCCTTCCATCCCTCCATCACCCTCCAGCCAAGAAGATGGAGATGAGAAGGACCAGGTGGAGAATGGGGGAGTGGAGCAGCTATCCCCGCAGAGCCCCGATGGAGAGGGTCTAGGAGGCTACTCCCCCCTTGGACCCTCAGCTGATTCTGAGAGCTTGGGAGATGCTCCACTCAGCCCTCTTATCAAGAGTAGCTTGAGCGAGGAACTCAGCGAGAACTTGTTGGGTTTGGGCCTAGACCCTGTCACTTTTGCCCCCGGTGCTGAGCAACCAGGCAGCCGCACCGGAGTGGCCCTGGCTGCGGGCTCCACTGACAGCTGCTTTAGTGGAGGTGGCGCGGCCACAGACAGAGAGACTCTCAGTACGGTCAGTAGCTACCGCAGCGAGAAAACAGACTCAACACAGCTTGAGAGCCCCTCGCTGGGCCAGACTCATAAACCAGTGTCTAACGCTCCTTCCGCAGCTTTGCCTCAGGGTAAAGGCCCCTATCAGCAGCCTGGAGACATGCTGCCGGGTGGCAGTGACACAGATGACCTGTCAGACAGCGTGCTGCTACGCTCACCCTCCAAAGAGCTCTCCTCTGGGCAGGGCCTAGACAGAACTCTGGTGGAGGGGGAGGACCTTCCCCCTTTGCTCGCAGACATTGCACTGCCCTCCTTGCAGGACTCGTCACCGTCTAGCAGCGGGCCTTCTGAAACCTGCGATCTTGATGGTGGCATCCCTATACCCCCCTTCCTCCTCCACGCCAGGCCAGCTCTGTACCGTCAGGTTTGGCACTGGGCTTGGTCTGCTCAGAACCTGCTCTGCCTGTCTCCGCCCCATCCTACCTCCTAGCAGAGCCACCATCTTTGCAAGCTCAGCAGCAGGTGGTGCGACCTAAAGATCTGAAGCTTCTACGTGCCGGGGGCAGTGTGGGTCACCGCCCCGGTCGCAGGAAAGCTCCCCGCAAACGAGGTGCTGCTGGCAGTAGCAGTTTCGACTGTGGCTCCTATCGCCGGCACCACAACCGTGGCCAACACAGAGACTACATCCCTGTACGCAGTCGGCTGGGTGCCAAAGCCTACAGCGAGAGCTTGTTTGAGGACTCCAGCGACGAAGATGATGGCAGTGACATGAGTGCAGGATCTAGCCTGGGATCTCAACGTCGCTTCAGCTCTGACGACGAAGATGATGATGAAGATGACGATTCAAGCTCCTCTACCTCCTGCTACTCCCCTGATCTGGCAAATGCCGTCATCCCGTCCCAGCCTGGCCCCCCTCAGTTACCTAGTCCTGGAGAGGGGGAGGAGCCTGACAAAGTAGGACCCTCCCATTCTCGCAGTGCTCAGCGCTCGGCCAGCACGGCCAGTGCCAAGACTCATGCCAGAGTGCTCAGCATGGATGGAGCTGGTGGGGGTTCCAACAACACAGGGACCCTTGCATCTACTATGCTACCTTTACCCCCTTCTTCCACTCCTGCCCTACGTCCACTCACCATCTCTAAATCAGACCTGGAGGCGCGGACAGTGCACTCAGAGGGTTTCTCCAGGGCACACCACAGGCTAGACTCACTTGGGGGCTCCTGGGCTGGAAACCAGACGGGCTGGAGGGCAGGAGAGCTGCTGGAAGAGGGGGCAGTAGGAGGAGGTGAGGAGTGAACAGATTCATTCTCAGCACTTTTCTTGCATTTTGTAAGGCCAATTCACACCACACAGACAAACTCGAACAAACACGTTTGTTGCTTGTTGGATCAGTTTGTTACCGCTGTTGGCATTGCTCTGGGTTTGTTTTCATCCGAGTGAACATGTTTAAGCAGCGTTTGTTGGGGCAGAGTGAAATTTTTCCAGAAAATTCTAAATCCAACAGCCAACTTATTTGTTACTGTTAGTTTGTTCAGTGTGATTTTCAGAGTCTTGCATAGCTTTTCATTGTGAGATGTTGATCTTTTGGTCATGGTGTGTGAGACCTTCATCATACCACATTATATTCACCCAATATTTTGGCTGGAAAAGCCATCCAATTTTTAAAAACATTTTTAATTATATTTTCTTTTCTTTTATGTTTTCAATAAAAAAAAATATATATATATATATTTTTTGAAAACAGGAGCCCCCTCGTTTTTTTAATTAATGATTTTTAGATTACTACTTTTAATTGATGAACTCTTATTAATTTATTTCTGCTGTGAGACCCACATTATTGACCTATTTTACTTTAATTGATTTCTGCTGTAGTCAATAATATTTCATTTCAGTGTTGTGAAAGTTGCTTTTAAAAGTTATTCCCTAAAAAGTAACTAATTGCATTAGATAATTTTATGAAAAGTAATGTGTAACATTACTTTTGCATTTGCTTTTTCTCACCTGGCCTGGGCTTGGTTTATTTATTTATTTTTTTCCTCAAAAGTGAAATGAAATAAGCCTCAGGCTTTTGCTTATTAGTATGGCTGAGTTAGATCATAGAAGGTCAACAGCAAAAACATTTGCGTAAAATTCTGAGATGGCATTTCACTGTTTTTATTCATTTTGAGGAATACTGAACGTTTTTGTGCAAGTGAGATCAGTAAATGCATGTTCACACGGAATGTAGAACTACAATAGCTATCATGTTTACATGACGCACACAACATCTCTGCGCTTTATTTCTCAACATGGGGACAGGAGAGTTGTCAGTCAATAAATTTGAAAAAGTATCTTGCATTACTTATTTGAAAATGTAAATTGGATATTTTGTTTTAAATTAATAAAGTAATGTTACTTTACTAGTTACTTGGAAAAAGTAATGTTTACGTAACTCAAGTTAACCCCAACACGGTTTAATTTATTTTCTTTGCCCTTTTAAAACTATTGTTGCTTTTTTCCCATGTAGCCCCAGAGGAGGGAAGTAAACGTGACTCTGTGAGCAGTGTGAAGAGGACCCAGGCCATTCGCAGGCGACATAATGCTGGTAGTAACCCCACCCCACCCCCTTCTGCTATGGGCTCTCCTCCTAGTCTACAGGACCTCCAGAGAGTCCGCACTTCCTCTCACTCCCGCACACGAACGCTCCCCTCCGCCCTGCACTTTGCCGCTTCATCACTGCTGCTTTTGCCCCGCAGCGGTGTTCACGAGGCATCCACCTTTGATGACACCTCAGAGGGAGCTGTGCACTACTTTTATGATGAAAGTGGTAAAGAATCATTTGTGCTTAAATGACGTGTAACACCAATTTCATTCTGCTTTGGCTGTTTCTTCAATTGAAATGATCTAATTTCAGGAGTCAAGAGGTCTTATACTTTTGGGCCTGCTGGTGGAGGATATGAGGATCCAGTCCAGTAAGTCTGAACTTTTATCTTTGGGATAATATTCAGCAGTCTCCTAGTGTTTGACCCGATTTCATTGGCACAGGGAGCGAGAGCGACAGTCACAGTCCTCCAGCTTTACCTCCACTGATGTCCAGGAGGTGCCGCCGGTGCTGTCAATGCTGCAGCCCAGACCGGTGGTCCTCCAGGGCATGCAGGTTCGTAGGCTGCCCCTGGATATGCCAGAGGTGAGACTTAACTCTTTAACATCGTCAAAACACATGTTCTGTTTCACAATCCTGCTGATTGTTTTCACGGTTTTTTGTTTGTAGTTTGACCTAGACCCTGAGTCCCCTCATGAATCCCAGGAGAACACGTTGATGATTGAGGAAAAGGCCAAGCCTAAACAGTATTACCGATTCTGGGTGCTGCCGGGGAAGTGGTTGAGAGTTCGTTACGACAGGCTAGCATTGCTAGCCTTGCTGGACAGAAATCGACGCGTTGGTGAAAATGTGTTTGCTGTGGTGTTGGCCAGCTTAGTGGCATTCCTTGGCTTCTTGCTTCTTCGCCAGGGCTTCTTTAGGGACATCTGGGTTTTCCAGTTCTGTCTAGTCATTGCCAGCTGTCAGTACTCCCTGCTAAAGGTCAGTATGAGAGAGAGTATTTTTTATTGTTTTTATTTCCATTTTTCGTTGTTTTTCGTTTTTGGCATCTCTTGATCTTCAGAAGATGTGTCCTGTGTTGATCTGTTTCTTTCTTGTCCATTTCAGAGTGTACAGCCCGATGCAGCATCTCCAATGCATGTGAGTATTTGACTTTATCAGTCTTCTCTTTTCTTCGACGTTCAGTCAAAGACTAGCCTAGCTCATTTCATGTGGTCTTTATTGCAGGGCCATAACTGGATCATTGTGTACAGCCGACCGGTGTATTTCTGCCTGTGTTGTGTGCTGATCTGGGTGTTTGACTTGGTTGGCCGCTCAGACAGTATGCGGCCTTTCACACTCTATGGGGTCACCTTCTTCTCTGCCCACTTTCTGCTCTGTGCTAGAGACATTCTCATAGGTCTGCTCACTATAACTCAAAAGCCAGTTCTGTTAAACCTCTGTTAATTGAGTTGTGCGTAATATAAAAACGTAATTAACCATGTTTTCCTCTGCAGTGTTCACCCTCTGTTTTCCCATCATCTTCCTGTTTGGGCTTCTACCTCAGGTCAACACATTCCTCATGTGTTTGTTGGAACAGGTGGACATGCACATTTTTGGTGGAACTGGTGAGACATATTTTGCACATTACTAAGGCTATAGGGGTAACGCTTTACAACAAGCTCCAATCAGTTAACGTTCACATTAATCAACATTGGCAATGAGCAATACATCTATTATAGTATTGATTAATCTTTGTTAATGTTACTCATAAAAGTGCAATTGTCACGCTCAGGTCCATTTAAATATTAATGTATACAGATTAAGGGAATTTTAATGTAATAATAAATGTTGAAATTATCATCTGAGAAAATAATAAATGCCTTAAGTATTTTACGTTCAGTTAATTGTTTGTAATGTTAACAAATTGAACCTTATCGCGAAGTGTTCTTATAGCTATGATGTTCCTGCTCAACTGATACAGCATGATACTAGCAATGCAATGGTCTGATTCTGAGACCAGCCATACTAAAATATATATGTATATGTAAATGTGTGCGTATTAATTAATTCAAATCACACATACATTTATAGTTCTTTCTGGTTCTCGAACTGATTAGTTGAGAGCTGCACTATATTGCCCTAGTATCAGCAATTTAATCGTTTCACCATTTGTATCACTCCACTTGCGACTGTCATGGCGGTCGAGCAAATCCACCTTGTTTCTTTTAAAACTACATTGTGAAATAACAACAGTAGTATTTGAGTTTTTTTTTTTTAATTTTTAGGTGAGTTATTTTTATAGTTATTTCAACCTCAAATAGGGCTGGCTGGGACAATACATCAGTTCTCGATCGATACAATGAATCTAGATCGATCCTGATATTTTCTTTCTTGAATCGACTCTTAGCTTTAACAGCAGATGGCGCTCTAGGCTAGTTTTTAACCGCACACGCTCAAACGCTCAAAAAGAACGAGTGTACGAGTGTTTCTAAAGTAAAGTAGTGCCATCTGCTGTTGAAAAACTCAGAATTGATTCGAGAGAGAATCGCGATACATCACAATGTCAGAATTACTCCAGATTCTTTGTATCGAGATTGTATTGTCCAAGCCTAACCTCAAATATGGACAACTCGTGTATAAATATAGCGACTATTTTACAATTTGTTTGGATTCTTACGCAGATGTGAGTTTAATCTCGGCCAGTCCTTCGGGTGTGTTTCGTCCTTCGCTGGTTCTTATGTAGATTAGAATTTATTTTGGGTTTATCAAACGGGCGATCTTTGGTCTTAACCTATTGTTCCAGATCAACAAATGATTTGGGTTAAGGAGAAGTGTTTCATACTTTATATTTAGGCTGTATTTAATATACTTTCTTATATAAATCCTGTACTAGAGATCTACTTTTGTATATTTTGATTTGAATTGTTTGCTTGTTTGACTTTTATAATGGCTATTGTTGTTCATTTAAATATTGTTCAGAAAATATTTTGTATAATTATGCCATATATGATATTTAGAGGGGGTCTCATATCAGTATCAGTGAAAGTTACATTATTATGCCATTAGATGGTGGCAAAGACACTATGATTGAGTCAGAACAAGTCCCTTTTAAAAGGACCAAAGACTAAGATGTTTCCTCAGCGGACATTCAAATAGATGGTTTGTTTTTATAATGGATATAATATTATGGACATTGACCTATAGAATGAACGCAATATATTAGATGCAGATAATACTCGTTTGGTCTATATATTATTTTCTCTCTCATATAATACCATAATGCTCTATCTGTAAAATGCATTAAGCTTCAACGAAGCAACTCAACGGTCCTTCTTTAATAGTTTTAAAGTGATGTTTTAGAATTAGTAACAGAGGCTTGGGCTCAACTTTTAAACTGTCAACTTGAGATTTGAATCCATGGCAGAAGGAAGTAGTTCTGCACAAAAAAGGGGGTTTAAAGAAAGTCTGTTGTTTTTACTTTATTTACCGTTTAACTTGTATAAACACAATATCATACTCGTAGCTGTGCGATATTGCTATATATCTGCATGCTGTGATTACCTACGGCTTCATTTATTCTTGCACCACGAGTATGAGATTTATTTATTAATTTGTGTGTGTGTGTGTGTGTTTGTTTCAGCCACCACAAGCCCCCTGTCTTCAGTCTATAGTCTGTTGCGCAGTATGTTGGTGGCAGCTCTGGTTTATGGATTTTGCCTTGGTGCCATCAATGTAAGTGGGATGCTGTTTGTCTCTTTTACAACAGTACTGTTTATCGGTGCTTCCTATACTCATTTAATGTGTGTGTGTGTGTGTAGGCTCCGTGGGGCGAGGCACATGTCCCGGTGCTCTTCTCTGTGTTCTGTGGCCTCCTGCTGGCCTTGTCCTATCATCTGAGCAGGCAGAGCAGCGACCCAACCATCCTCTGGTCAGCGTCACCACACATGCTGTTGACTTCCCAATCATCTCACTTCACCAACAGCTCTGTGATTGACATCTAACATGTTTTTTGCGCTGTTCACTGGGCAGGTCTCTGGTCCGCTCTAAGTTCTTCCCAGAGCTGGAGAGCCGAACTCCAGAAGAGCCCCAATTAGAGATTAAAGACCCTCTTCCAGAGAAACTGCGTGACTCTGTGGTAAAAGCTCTCTCCGTCTGCATTTATCTTTTGCTAAATAAGTGTCCTAATGTTTTTTAAATGGCTCCTCTATCTCTAACTTTGCAGAAAGAGACCCTTCACTCAGACCTGGTCATGTGCCCTCTTATGGCCATTATCACCTTCGCCATTAGTGCCAGCACTGTCTTCATTGCTCTGCAGGTCAGTATGCTGCCCAGAATGTGATTGAGTATGTTAGTAATTTTATTGTGTGCTGCTTCTGAAAAACTAGTCCTAAACCAAGGACTGAACATCATTTCTAGTCTTGTAAAGGTGGGAAGTCTCTCTCACTGAAGTAAATCGAGAATTTCATTTCCATAAACAGTTGTTTTTGGAAAAACCTTCCATTGATTTGATTTTAATGTTTTTCGCACAATTTTTCAGCCTGCTCTCAGTTTCGTCCTGTACATCTTGGCTGGGGTAGTGGGGTTCTTCACACACTACCTCCTGCCTCAGCTCCGCAAACAGCTGCCCTGGTTCTGCTTGGCCCACCCTGTGCTTCGATCTCGAGAATACAGCCAGTTTGAGGTCCGAGGTGAGTAGTCAAACCAACACGCACACATTAATGTCTGAAAATCTGAACAAGTGTGATGGACTGATCTCTGTCTCAGATGCTGCTCAGCTCATGTGGTTTGAGAAGCTGTATGCTTGGCTGCAGTGTGTGGAGAAGTATTTCATCTACCCAGCTGTAGTGCTCAACTCCCTCACCACTGAAGCTCACACTGTCAGCCAAAACCCTGACAAACCTGGAGCCTAGTAAGAACAAGAACATTTAGAATCCTCAAGATGTCTTAGTATTAGTGAAGATTAAAGCGTACCACTAGTTGATGTTAACCTGTTGTTTTGGAAGATTTTGCATCCCAGAGTTTCTCATACTTTTAGATTTTCAGACTTGCACAGTGATGGTATTCTTTATCTGTTTCTTTAGTGGCCGTGCTCTGTTTATCTCAGTGGCTGGGATGAAGCTACTTCGTTCGTCCTTCTGTGTCCCGTCTCAGCAGTATGTTACTCTGTGCTTCACCGCCCTCTTCTTCCAATTCGACTACCCGCGCTTTTCACAGACCTTCCTCCTCGACTACTACTGCATGTCCATCCTCTTCAGCAAGGTTTGAGCATACAGTCAGATCTCTGGGGGGAGAGGGGGTCTTATCACAGTCTAGTTTTTGAACTATCATTCTGAAGTTTGTGGTTGGTCAGTTTTTTTTTTTTTGTTTTTTGTTTTTTTTAAGTTTTTGAAAGAAGTCTTTTATGCTAACCAAGGTTGCATTTATTTGATCAAAAATACAGGAAAATGGATATTAAAATAACTATTTTCTGTTGTAATTTATTCCTGTGATGGCAAAGCTGAATTTTCAGCAGCCGTTACTCCAGTGTTCAGTGTCATACGATCCTTCTGAAATCATTCTAATATTTTGATTTTATGGATAATTTTGAAAACAGTTGTGCTTCTTAAAGGGGTCATGAACTACATTTTTTGTTTGTTTACATATAATGTTCGCTGAGATCTACTTATGTTATAGAGATTTGTTACATCAAAAAACATTCAAAATTTAGACGTTATAAGCTATTTTCTATCCTGCTTTTGACCCTCTCTTTCGAAAACCTTTTTGATAGGCGTGCCGCATTCAAGACTTGTAACTAAATGCTCACTAATATAATTGGGTAGCAGTTTTGCATATTAAAATAGTTTGACGTATCCGGAAGTTTTCAAAACAATTCCACATAATGGCAATGTTTAAAAATATCCCATCCTATTGTTGAAACATTACCAACAATCCGAAACTTTTGTGTATTTGTAAGTCTTGGTTGTAGCAAATGTTTTAAGGTTTTGTAAATTGGCCTTACAAATAACAGAATTATGAATGAATGTACCATCGTTTGACGCACGGTCATTCTTATAGGCTATCATTGTTCATCCTTTTCGTATAAAGTGAAAAATGTGAACATTGCCATTTGCAGTGTTGTTTTAAATAAAATGAAGCTTGTTGTTTTGTATTACTGATGACAAAACTGAAGATCTTGCTCACTGAATCTTTTATTCAGGATTACAGCAAATGATTTAAATCAAAACAATAACAAAAAGAGTGTTTTCTACATACTTCTGTATCCAGGAATCCCTCATATTAGCCCAAAAGTACTGTAGCAAAGGAAAGAATGGCAAACAATACAGCTGACACAACTATTCAGTTTGACTGCTGTGCCACAGTATAAATACTCAGGAAATATCAAACGATTGTAAAAACATTGTTGCTCACACTTGTGTATTCCGTTATTGTCAGATCCATTATCGTTGTCATTGCATCATCTTTTATTTTCGGTCTCTCTGAAAAGCTTACACCGAGCGGTGTTTTGTTATGAAATGAATCTGCTGTAAATTGAAGAAAATACTGTCTTGCAAAATGGAACTTTAAAATAAAGTTCATCCACAATTTTCTTTAATGTTAGGATGACAAGGTTGGTGGAAGGAAGGGTGTGTTCACAGTTTGTGTGTGTGTTCACAGTGTGTTTGTTCAATACTCACTGCTGTGTGTGTGTGTGCGCACTTGGACAGGTGAAATGCAGAGGACAAATTCCGAGTATGGGTCACGGTTTCACTTTAATACACTGAAGAGAAAGTTCATAAGAACAACATTTATTTGAAATAGAAATCTTTTGTAACAATGTAAATTTCTTTACTGTCACTTTTGATCATTTTAACGTGTCTTTGCTGAATAAGTGTATTAATAAATGTACTGTCCCCAGACTTTTAACAGTAAGAGTATATAGGTTGTTAAAGCATTTCATGTCTGCAGCTGTTTTTTGTTGTTGTTTTTGTTTGTTTTATAAATGTCTTTATTTCAGATTTAAATTTAGCTATATGAATGAATAAAAAGTATGGTGTATGGTTGCATTTTTATATATATTTCACACATTCTGTTTTTATGTGTTGTATAACTTATACTCTTGCTGGAGTGCGGTTGTAAAGCAGAATCTCAAGACTGATGTTACTGTCATCTCTCCTGTGTGTGAGCAGATGTGGGATCTGCTGTATAAGCTACGTTTTGTGCTGACCTACATTGCGCCTTGGCAGATCACATGGGGTTCTGCTTTCCATGCCTTTGCTCAGCCATTCGCTGTTCCCCGTATCCTTTACCAGTGTTACTCACACAGACCTGAATGCTGATCTCATAACTTTACCCTGGTGTTAATATGTTCCCAGTGGGAATGCTGCCATTTCCTATAGCAAAAACCATTGGTTTTGCTCTGGGCCACAGTTCACATATTCCACCTCAGCTGTTTTAGGTAGTTTTCACACTTAACTGAGTTTTAGTTTTGTTTGTCCCTGTTTCTTTTTCACATTCGGTATGTTTACAATGTCTTGCTGTACAGTTGGTTTTTGAAAATGCCCCTTAACTTAATTTTTGCTCTCAGACTCCGCCATGCTATTTGTGCAAGCTGTGTTTTCAGCTCTCTTTTCCACTCCCCTCAACCCTGTGCTGGGCAGTGCTGTTTTTGTTACATCCTACACCCGACCTGTGAAGTTCTGGGAGAGAGACTACAAGTAAGCCATCAGAAACCTTGAGCAAATGTCAACTGCATTGTTTTGCTAATTCAGACACTTAATTTAAAACGTTTGAAGGCATTACTTGAACACTTAAATATTATTTTGCCTTTCAGCACCAAACGGGTGGATCACTCTAACACTCGTCTGGCCACACAGTTGGACCGAAACCCTGGTATGCAGTATTGTTTCTAATTGATTCATATAGACCATTTCATCTATGTGCTTTCCTCTTAATGTCTTCTAATTCACCCTTTATCTCTTTCTTGAAAAGGTGCTGATGACAACAACTTGAATTCCATCTTCTATGAGCATCTGACACGCTCTCTGCAGCACTCATTATGTGGGGACCTTCTGCTGGGCCGTTGGGGAAACTATAGCACAGGAGACTGCTTCATCCTGGCCTCCGACTATCTCAATGCTCTCGTACACATCATTGAGATTGGCAACGGCCTTGTCACTTTCCAGCTCAGAGGCCTGGAGTTCAGGGGTGAGCCGTGTTGCAGGACTGAAACAAAATGCAGCACTATTTTTCTTAAACGATGGAATATACTACATGACTTTTAAAATCTGATCTTAATAATCGGATTTTAAAACTCTAGGCATCATACCTTTGGTTATAGAGCACTGGGCACTGCATACTAATCTGTTAAGGATCTTACACTACCAAACGAAGTCATTTCAAACAGAAACTCGCACAAACCCATGTGCTAATAGACTCATGATGAATGAACACAATGTGTTCTAAAATCGGCTCAAAATATTGAACGTTTAATATTGTCCACATGGGTAGAATCGTATGAAGCAAAAAAAATCTTTGCCTGTGCCCAAAAGGTGGTTTTTGCTGTGATGTCATAGAAGAAAGATTTGTTTCCACCAAAGAACCTTTTTTTTTTCCCTTTAATTTGCGTGAAGAACATTTTAAAAATCTGAAGAATGCTTTTCTGCTATAAAGAACCTTTTGTGGATTTGAATAGTTTTGGTGCAGTAAAAGGTTTCAGATACTCTTCATTTTCTCTTTTATAATGGCTGTGTTTTCAGGAACGTATTGCCAGCAGAGGGAGGTGGAGGCGATCACTGAAGGGGTGGAGGAAGATGAAGGCTGTTGCTGCTGTGAGCCAGGTCATCTCCCCCACATGCTCTCTTTCAACGCTGCCTTTGGTCAGCGCTGGCTGGCCTGGGAGGTGGCTGCCACCAAATATGTGCTGGAGGGCTATAGCATTAGCGACAACAACGCAGCTTCCATGCTTCAAGTGTTCGACCTGCGCAAGATTCTAATCACATATTATGTCAAGGTCAGTTCTTGACAGACGAATGACAGAAATAAAGTGGCTTTGTGTTTATGTGGACCCTAATATCCATTTGTAATTGGACTAGTAGCACAGTCGGAATAAAAGTCACCTGTAACCATGTCAGTCAGAATGAATTGGCAAGTATTCGGATTGTTTGGGGTGGTTTAATAGGATATATATGAACATTTCTAATTAGGACCTGAAATTGATAAATATTAAGTCTGCAGTTTAAAACAAAGGGAAAAAAAATATGGTTCTTATGTAGCAACAGTGGGAAAAGGTGTATTTGTGCAGTTTACACATGTCAAGAGCTCAAATCCGATTTGAAGCTTGTAACATATAAACGTGGGCGAGAATCTGATCACTTTATTTACCATTCATGTAAACACTATGTTCGGATACGTCATTCAGAATGATTTCATTCTGATTGAAACAAAGTGTGTCCGTGGAAATGTAGCTACTGAGATGGAGCAGTGATCCAAATCTCTCCACCACAGAGTATCATCTACTATGTGAGCCGCTCACCCAAACTGGAGGAGTGGTTGGCCAACGAGACTGTGCAGGAAGCACTGCGGCCCTGCCTCAGCCCTTCTTATGTGGATAGTGATCCCACCTTCAACCTGAACATAGATGAAGACTACGACCACCGTGCATCTGGCATCACTCCCTTTTCCTTCTGTCTGGTGTATTTGGAATGGATCAAATATTGCAACAGCCGCAGAGAAACGGTATTTTAAAGACAGCTTTGCTGTTTACATTTGCTGACTTGTGGTCTAGTTACATGGGAACTTTTTTTTTTTTTTCCTGTTACAGCCAGTTGAGAGCGAGAAGGATTCCCCTCTGGTCACACTCTGTTTTGGGTTGTGTATTCTGGGCCGTCGAGCTTTGGGCACCGCTTCCCACAGCATGTCAGCAAGGTAAACATTTAAACCAATCAGTGTTTTTGCTTAAATCATTTAAAATAACATTTGTTGTCGGCTTTTGCATTTTTCACACTTTCAGCTTTTTTACAGAATGCTTTTTTCTACTGCTGCATGCTTTAATTTTTATAAGGACTGAAGCACCTAATTCAATACGGTACATAACAATTGGTCTGTTTCATACATGCTTAATTATATGTATAGGCACTGATATGAAAATTTGGTAGTTACGATAATTCTTTATTTGATAGCCGATAACCAATGTATTAGCCGATGAATCTAAATTTATGTAATTTTTGAGAGCCTTTTCACAAAAACAAGTCTCACCATTACAAGCCATGTCCCAAGCATTTTAACACAAATCAAACTGCTGCTGTACTCTTTCAAAATTAATTTTACACTTCTATGGTCATCAAAACAAATAAATAAACAAATAATCATATTGACTGGGGCATATTGACTTGGAAATAAATAAAACAACGTATAATATAAATATTACTAAGTCATTGGACAACATTACTTAAGGAATATCTGGCAACCCCCGCTACCTCTCTGCGACTCCCGTGCTAAGAACCGCTGAGTTAAATCACTGTTGATGAAAATGATACAAGTAAAATAAGTGCTATTATTAATGCATTAATGTTTTGTTTGTTTGTTTGTTTTTAAAGAAAGATCTAAATTTAATATTACCGTTTCAAATAACAGCATTGCTGTTTGAGATGTGTGCTGAAGAGCTGAACGAGCACCGGAAAAATGAAGAGCTTTGTTAGTGGGTTAATTAACTCAATCAAACGCATCCAAGATGAGATTAATCATATAGGCTATTTATACAACAAAAACATTACAATACGACCTATTTCTGCACAAAATGTTGCGAATGCACAAGTGAACTTGTTATGTGCGAGTCAGAATGTGTAACTCCTGTTGTGGATGTGCTCTTCCTGTAACAATACGCTGAAACATGCTACCTAAACTAAAGAATTCATGCTTTTTTATCATAATGGTGTTTTCTTTATAATGTTGTGTAATATGGCAGTCCCAATCATAGTTAATAATGTTGTGCATTGCTGTTTGAGCTGCATCCACTGAAGCTAAAGATGACATAGGATTCGTTTAGTTAAGAATTAACATGGTAGTAAAGCTATTTGAGATAAATCGGATCTATAGGCCTATACACAAAATAAACATAATACAGCATTTCCATAATCCATTATTCACCAACTTTAAAATTTTGGTCAAATAGGTGGATAACGATAACTTTAATAATTATCATATATGTGCCGATATATGTGCATTCCTATGTGTATGTATGAAAATGTGTACACGCTGTCCTCATCAACCTGAAAAACATTTGCTCTGGCAATCATTAGCTCCACCCAACTGGAAATCAGCCATTTTGTATTTAATGTGGATTTATTTTGAAAATCGCAGACTCTGGATTTTTAAATACTCCTCCATGGGGAATGATGTGATTCTCACTAAACTTCAACATTAGTTCAAGACATTAAGGATGCCAAATTGTGAACATTTATTTTTGATATTTCAAACGGCAAAGGTTTAAAGAAAAGGGGAAACATGAAGAGTCTTATATCTTCAAAGTGAAATGGACTGTCTGATTTTGATCAAATTTGTGTTATGTTTGGTCATGGGGACTGATTGCATGGATGAGACTATTGTGCATCATGGTCATGGTGCTCCCAGTTGGTGGCAGGAAGTGTGACAAATACAATAGACTTTGGAAATGGTCCACTTAATATTTACATGTTTAAATGCATGTGTCCAATGTACATTTTTCCTAAAGCCACCGGCAAGTGCCATCATATAGCTGCAAGCAGCGACGATGGGCTCAAGTACTATTTTATTATAGCCCTGCACCTTTTCACTCATTACTAGTTGTTGCATAACCACTGCTGATTTGCATTTCTCAGCCTTTTGCATTGCTTAGCACACTCACCCTCGCAACATAAAATCTTGCTATTTTTTGCTGAAAATCACAGTGAATACTACTTGAAACCATTTTTAACAGGGGTAGATCATGAACCATTTATGTAAGCATTGTTTTCTTGCATTGAGTTTTTTATGAGTGAAATTTGTTGTAAACGCACTGATTCGCTTTTTTACATTCAGTTTGGAGCCTTTTCTCTACGGCCTTCATGCCCTGTTCAAGGGTGACTTTCGCATCACCTCTCCAAGAGATGAGTGGGTTTTTGCAGACATGGACCTGCTGAACAGGGTGGTAGCTCCAGGTGTACGAATGTCCCTCAAACTGCACCAGGTACAGCTGAGACATTTGTCCATCCCCACTGATATCACACTTTAATCAGGTTTCTGGGGTAATGCAGTGATATTTTCATAGCCTGTACTAAAATAGACTTCAGGTAAGGTACAGTTCACATCTCATGCTGTATAAAGTAAAAGTAGTCTGATGATGATGATGCTGCAGTTATTATAAAACGGCTCTCTGGAATGCTGGATTCAGATTTGTCTCGTTCACAGGATCATTTCACCTCTCCTGATGAGTATGAGGACCCAGTAGTGCTGTACGATGCCATCACAGCTAATGAAGAGAAGATGCTGATCTCTCACGAGGGCGACCCTGTTTGGCGCAGCGCTATTCTGGCCAACATGCCTTCTCTGCTCGCTCTCCGCCACGTTATGGATGACGGCAGCGACGAGTACAAGATCATCATGCTGAACAAACGCTTCCTTAGCTTCAGAGTCATCAAGGTGCTTTGCAGCAGAAGCCTGTTTATTAGCATGTACATATGTATTTTATCGTGACATTACTGTAACTACTCTATCCCTGCTGCTTCCTTCAGGTGAACCGGGAGTGTGTGCGCGGGCTGTGGGCCGGACAGCAGCAGGAGCTGGTCTTCCTGCGGAACCGGAATCCTGAAAGGGGAAGCATTCAGAATGCCAAGCAAGCTTTGAGGAACATGATTAACTCGTCCTGTGATCAGCCCATCGGATACCCCATCTACGTCTCCCCACTCACCACATCCTATGCTGGGGCCCATGTCCAGCTACGGTCGGTCTGGGGAGGACCCATCAGCCCCCACAACATTTACACCTGGTTCATCAGCAGCTGGGACAGGTCGGGCGTCTGAAACATGCATGTATTTTTACATCACATTTTAGGTGTCTAGAGTGGTTTTTATGTGTTCGCTCTCTTCAGGCTTCAGAAGGGATGTGGTGCCGGATGTAACAGTGGTGGTAACATTGAGGATTCAGACTGTGGTGGTGGCTCTACCTCTATCAGTAACAACCCTGCAGCTCATCCTCCTCAGAGCACAGCATCTAGCATCCCTCAGCCTCATCCCACTACTGTACAGCCCTTGATGGGTAAGATACCTGCTGCTCTTGTACTTCTAATCTATAACGGTCTACCTCGAATCAATAAAGCAATGTACAGGCTGAGTCTCACTTTTCCGTTTCTTTCTTAAGGGACTGACAACCCCGTTGGACCTTCCTGGCCGCTGCATCCTCAGCCCCTTCCACTTGCCCTGCTCAGCCAATCAGAGGGCAGGATGGATGCAGGGCTGGTTAGCTCCTTGCAACGCACCTCTTCCATCCATGGTCTTATGGGGCAACACCTGTCCAGCTCCCAGCTGTCTTTCAGTGGTTCAGTGGCCCTGCCTCCTGCAGACCGCTTCTGCCCCAGTAGCCTGCAGGACAATCTAAGTCATAGGGTGTCTCAGAGGGGCCTAAGCCTGGGTCAGGGTAGCGGGCTGCACTATGAGGCCCTATATAGCAAATGGAGTCTGCCAGGGAGGAAAGGATTCAATGGACCTGCTGTAATGGAAGGGGATGGTTCAGCATCACAGAGCATACGCACACAGGTAAAGACTAAGGGTGTCCTGAGCCAGGGATAGGCTTTGGGGCAAATTAAGGCTTTTTTTTTTGTTTTGTTTTTTAAATTAAACTGATCGGTATTGTACGGTGGCCAAGAGAGCTCAAAGCGCTGCAAATTTAAAAAAACGTGATCATCATTTTGACAACACATGTGCTGCAAACACAAAAACGCGCTGCATGTACAAAAACGTGCAGCACAAACTAAAAATATTAAAATATATTATGTAGGCATTAACTCCATGTAATGAGTTGTGAGGATTTGCAGCACATATGTTGTCAAACTGATGATCATGTTTTTTTTTTTTTATTTGCATGTGTTTTCTTATTTGCAGCGCTTTGAGCTCTCTCGGCCAGCTTAGTATTGGCTGTACAAAGCCCGATGCTTTATTTTGCATCAGCTGTCATGCCACAACTGTGCCACCATAACCGCCATAAGACTAACTAAAATGTTTAACAGCGAACCATAATTTGAAACTCTGTGTATAGTGTATATACAAAATTAACCCATTTCAAATTTTTCTTTTTTCTCAGCCTTCGCAGCCTCCCCTTCCCGTCTTGCCCATTGATGTCAGCCCAACACTGGATCCAATGGGTGTAGTCGTACCCTCTGAGACCACACCCCATTCATCATCAGACCCGCCCAGTGCACGGGAGGAGTCTACAGAACTGCCTTTACTTGAGCACCTCCGCTGAGCCTTCATAGCATGACCAGTAGAGCCCAGGGTCATCCTCACCATCCAAAGGGAGAGCTAAGAGGAATTCAAGCATCTTCAGTCAGTTCTGCAAATATTAGGATGTTTGTCGCAAGTATACTTAAACACATCACCAGATACAGAAGCACACTAGTAGGGTGCTGCCTAAGTAATGAACTCTGGACTGAGCTCTCCTAACCTTCTTTGGCTACTGTTTTGGCCTCCAGGTCCATAAGCCAAAAAAAGTGGGCAGTCAGTGCAATCTTAAGGGATTTCTTTGTTTTGTTTTTTTCTTCTTACAATGGGAGGTTCAGGTCATTTAATCAAAGCAAATCTGTGACCTGTACCACCAGCAGTAACAAAAAGGGAACTCTCCTTCTCTGTAGCAGCCTTAAACCTACTCAAGCTTTTGTTTTTACCCTCACGCATCGTCCATTGCTAAACATCCACAAATGCCGTGCATCAGCTGCAGGATTTTTCTTTTAATCTCCCTCCGATCAAAGCCCAGAGCTTTCCACCATGTCAGCCACTGTCCTTTCAAGACCAAAGGACTTGATTTTTGAATCCCCTCATAGCTCTCACATTCCAGAAAAGACATTTTATCATGTTGGCGGCCCATCAGACAGCTGCATGTCATGTGCTCACGCTCTTAAATGACACAACCGCGACCGTTCTTCAGCGATCTTCAGGGATAAGACTTGAATATTCACACATGTTCTCGCTTACATGCGCTCGTCCCTCAGCACCTGGTGCTCCCTGCATAGTTTACAGCCAGCTCAGGTGAGGATGGAAGGGCCTGAGTTTTGGGTAGTGAAGTGTAGGACAGCTGGGACAAGAGTAGAAGACTGGTTGTCTTTTTCCCGACCTTTTATTTCTTTATATATCCCACAGGGGATCAGACTACCTTCTTAATTCCTAAACTGCTGCCTACCGAATGGGCTCTGATGGCGATGTAGTGGGCCAGAGCACATGAGGGCTTCATGGCCTCCCGTCGGGCTTTTTCCTGCTACTGCAAGCGTCTCCCTCTTTTGCAATACTACTGCTACTGCACCACCCCCTTCTACTACTAATAGAACTAACCAAACTACTGCTTCGATTTCTAAACTCCAACGTTTTAGTTGGAAGAACTTGATGGGTGGGGTGGGAGACAAAGATGTACCAATTCTAAAGACAAAAATTTATTTGATTCCTGATCTCAAATGAAGATGGATGGAGTGGCTGTTTTTTTTTTTTTTTTTTGTTGTTGTTGATTGTGCTGATACTAGTTGGACATGAGTGAACTGTAAGCTTTCCCCCCTTCTTGAATCCACCTGATTGTGACTAGCAAATTCCCTATCTGTGTGTAATACAACTGGAAATGTAGATGTCATTATATATCTGCTGTTGGGCGAACGAAGCTCAGACCGCCTGCTGTGGAAAGCAGGGCACTCACTGCCTCTACAACAACAAACATATCAAATGCTCGCAGTCAAACAATACACCACTGACATCAGCCTGGAATAGCTGCTGCGTGTCGATGTAAAGGAGCTTGAAATATCCTGTGAGCTGTTTAAAGTGGTTTTTGGATTCAGAAATCCGTTCAGTGCTTCTTCACCATACAATTTCCTAGCTTAAAATGATTGACGTGTCTGAGCTGTGCTCTGAAAAAAGCTTTGCGTTGAAGGATATGGTTTGAGAGTCTGGCTGTGGGGGCCGCCATGAGAAAATGGTGCCTTATGATTTGCCTGGGTTTTACGTGGAAGAGAAATTTAGCTCGATCTAACACTGGTTCCTCAGAGTAATGCTGTTTCATTGCAAAATAACAATCGGAAGTGTTTTTTCTACTGAGCGGCCCCATACATTTTACGATGCTTGATGCATTCAAAACCGATTCTTCTTCAAGTTTTGATGTGATTTTGAGTCTCTAGCTTCGTTTAGTGCTAGCAGAGGCAGTTCACAACGATTTGACCAATGCTCATTTATTCATACTCACTTAAACCACCAATTGTTCATGGGTTTATAACACTGACAGTACATGCAGTCGCTCTCCGCCCATCACAGACCATATCACAAGTTTTTTGAACACTAAGCATGAAGTCTATCTGTTCCCGATCACCACACATGCTCTTTAAGCCATCTCAAGGCTCTCATGTAGTCTGCCTAGCAAACTCTGCTCATTTATGGCCTCTCTCGTGATGGACTCCAATAGCTATCGAGTGTTTGATTTGAGGCTGATCAACCTCTTTCTCTCTTCCCACCAGGACCATTACTCTCATCTTTAGGGTGATTTTTCCAAAGCAACAGGGAGTACTTCTCTTACTGGGAGAAAGCACAAGTTACTGGATAGTCTTGGGTGTCAGTGATTTAAAAGGGATCTAACCAATCTCTGCCATATATGTACAGCATGTTTTGTATATAAATATATTTAAAAACATATATAAATCTATTTTATTATTATTGGATTTCTTGTTATTTTTCAATGGAGGACACTACTTTGAGTCTTAGGGGAGTCACGCTTCGGTGTATCTGTGTTTGCAGAGGGGGACAACTCTCTCTTGACATAGAATCATGAAGTCTGGGGAATTGAATCAGTTAATACTGCTTTTGCACAACTATTGTAAAATAGTACATCATCCTGTATTTTTTTTTTTTTTTTTTTAATTTTAGATATATTGGGGGTTGTTTTATTTAAAAACTGTTATTCAAAGTTATGTACAGTTTTTTTTTTTTTTTTTTTTTTAATGTGATTTCTTTTCCCCCCTCCTATTTAAATTAAAGCTTTTTTTGTGTTATTGTTTGCAAAACAGTCATTTCGTTCATGTCTCCCCCCCCCCCCCCCCCCCCCCCCCAAAAGTATTAATTGCTGTCTAGATTTATTTAAAGGGTGGTAAAATCAATTCAAACTATATAGGATTGATAGCATTGCAATTCAATTTCAGTAATTAGCTGTTTCGTTAATTTTAAGTCACAAATTAATTGTACCGATTTAAGTTTGCATTTATCATTTATTTGATTAAAAATGCAAGAATACAAAAATAGGTACTCATTATTAACGCTTAAAGTCATTAAACGTTTCTATTTTAATACATTTTCAAATGTAATTTATTCCACTGAAATTTTAGCAGCCATTTCTCCAGTCAGTTTCACATGATCCATCAGAAAATTATATATATACACACATGCATATAGACATGTGTATGTTTATATACGTGTATACACATACAAAGGAATCATGTAAGATGATTTCTATTAGCGCAGAAGAAACTAAGTGCATGTCTACACTTGCCATCAATTCCAAAAGCAAAATGCAATAGTTACAATAAGCTTTAAACCATGTACGTAACAGTATGAAAACAATGTCCCTCTACAGAGGACCCAACTCAAAACGTGCATTGATTTTTATAGCGATTTGATTCTTGAAACAATGTGCAGCTTAAAAAAAAAATCAGCCCTTAAAGTAATATGATGGGTTAAATACAAATTAAGATCTATTTCACAATTCATGCCATGCTGTTTCTCGCAGGGAAAAAAAAACATTTACAGTAGGCAATTACAATCCAGTTAAGCTCTGAAAGGGATAGTTCACCCAAAAAAAAAAAAAGTTATCCCATGATTTACTCACCCTCAAGCCATCCTAGCTATATATGACTATATTCTTTCGAGGTCTATTAAATTTCCCTGCTCTTTCAAGCTTTATAAAAGGCGGTGAACCCAACAAAGTGCATTCATCCATCATCAAGGATTTCCACACAGCTCTGGGTGTTAACATTCCAGCCTCTAAAGAAGACCTCAGATGACCATCACCTGTGAAGAGACGGCGCCAGTTTCTGCGAGGACTTCACAAGCCGCAATCATCTGGATCAACATGCACATTACCCAATTCTATATCCTAATAATTGTTAAAGTAATTCATTTTGCGGGAGCTCTTTGCTTCTACCTTCAATTACGCCGCTAACTCTGATTGTAAATTACCTAAATTATATTATTTGCTAAGTGAATTCTTTAACTTGTAATGTTGACATCCATTCTCTGTAAAGCTGCTTTGAAACGATATGTATCGTGAAAAGTGCTAAACAAATAAATTTGAATTGAATTAAACTAATAAAGGCCTTCTGAAGCGAAGCAATATCCATATTTAAAATGATACGAACTGAAATAACTAGCTTCCGACAGACGGCCGTACGCATCGGTTTACGGCAAAAGAGTAACTTTTGACCTGACGCATGACATACTGATGAATGCGAAAGCACAGAGGATAGAGCAAAACAAAACACTGGTCACGAATTGGAAGTCTAAAACGAGAATTTGTAAAAGAGAAAGTCGGAGGATTTGATACAAAAGAAGAGGAGCTTGCTTTTGTTGCGCAGCCCTATTTGTTTGAACCGCGAGAGGCATCTAAACTTGCGCTACTTGGCGCAAGTCGACTTGTGTAGGCCGTCCTCCTGGAAGCTAGTTATTTTAGTTTAAGTTTTAATTATGGATATTTTTCTTGCACAAATGCATCGCTTCAGAAGTCCTTTATTAACACCCGCGCCAGGAAGAGCCAGGACATTAACATATCTCCCATTTTATTTGTCTGAAAAAAGAAAGTCGTATTCACCTAGGATGGCTTGAGGGCGAGTAAATCTAGGGGTAATTTTCATGCTTGGATGAACTAACCCTTGAAGTACTTTACCTGACAAAATCCTTGTGGGCCAGTGATGTTAGTGTATGATCTTTCATTTTCCATTGAGATTAGTGCAGAGATGATCCAGCTGTGACTACCTGTCCTAGTCTCAGACAAAGGAGCGTTTAATGAGAGAGGGTGTGTATTTGATCTCATTATAGCACTCATCTTCCTCATGGCTGATCCTCCATTTGCTCTCTTGTGCCGAACGGTGGAGCCACAGCACCAGCACCATCAGAGCCAGCAACAGCAAGGCCATAGAGAGACTCAGTAGCACCCCCTGCAGGATGCCTGGGGAATTATCTGGAGCTGTGGTCAACAAAAAAACAAAATCTGTCATCAGTTACTCAGTACTCACCCTCATGTCGTTCTAAACCTGTACGACTTTTTTTATTTTTACTTGCATAGAACACAAAAGAGGTTTTCAAGACTGTTCTGGTCTCTCTTATCTACAATGAATAAGCACAGAAAAGCACCTTAAAGGAATCATAAAAGTGTACAGAAGAACTTACGCGTGTACACAGACAGGCTAATGTAGCAGTGCTGAGTTCCCAGCGGGTTGGTCACAGAGCAGCGGTAAAGGCCAGAGGTTTGCGCAGACACATTGGCGATGTGGACAGAACCTGTCATGGCACCTGCGAGACATACAGGTTTACGAAAAACATCAGGCATTCAGAAACCGTTTTTTTTTTTTTTAACACCAAAGCGTTTTTACCATCCATGTTCACCGGCAGTGATGTCTTATCAGGTTCTAGCTTCTCCCAGATCACCTGAGGAGCGGGAAAGCCCTCCACCACCACACAGGACAGTCTCACATTGCCCCCAGCATCTGTGTCTCCTTCCCACAGACACACGGGAAGAGATGGGGGTGCTGCACACACATACAGAGTTATGAGACCTGAACACTTCCAGCTGAAAACTTAAACATCTTCACATTACAAGTCTATAATCAGAAAAAAGAGTTTCACTCTGTGTAAAGTGTAGCAGCAGGATCTGGGTGGAATCATGTCTAAATCGGGGCAAAAACTAATATGCGTTGATGGAGTAATGTTTGAAACTTGACAGAGTTGGCAGGAATTAAACCCATGCATTGGGTCTTAAGTGACAGCAGCCTAATAAACTTGCTGCTGTCTTTGCCGTTATTTGAATCAAACAGGCTTCCATAGGCTAATTTGTTGCTCTAATAACTAACTCCTTACATATAGCACTTTTCTGTGTCAGTAAGCACCCCGTACTGCGCGGCACATATGAGAGGAAATCAAATTTGGCACCCACAGAGTGCCTGCAGGTAGTGATGGGAGAAACAAAGCTTTTCAAAGCTTTGAATCAATTGAACCAATTGCTTCGCAAAATGATTCAGTTTCAAAGCGTTCGAAACACCGCACACTGGTGACCCCTGCTGGGCAGAACAGTGCAAATTCAACAAAATCTCAGGCCAAATATGCATTGAAACACCTTTTACAAACCCATTTCAAATGTTTTATTAAAAAGTCAAATCTATCAAAGGAAGTTAACTAATACTCTAATAAGATTAAATATCAAGTGTCTGTATAGAGTGTTCTTTTATCGATTTTCAAAGCTCGTTTTGTGTCTTCCATGTATGGCTCAACTAAACAGGCCAATAAGAGACTATTAACTACTATCTAGTCTAATTAAAACATCTACAAATGTATAAAACTGACCAGAGATATAATGATATAATGAATGTTTTTTTTTTTTAATTAAAGAGAAGATGGTGGTCTATCAGAGACGAAAGAAAACATGCTTGTTGTATTATTGTGTACCTCTGTGTGTTAATTCAACGAGACACGTGGATATACACGATTTTTAGATCTTTCTCCGGTCGATTTTAAGGTTCAGGCTTAGCGGTGATCCCTCATGATGATCTAATGTTTGCTATAGTCAATCCTCATCAGAGATATTAATAAACATGGCAATATGAAATGGACTGTGTATGCTTTAGTAACTTTATTTGATAACATTATTATCGCTCATCATTATATAATTTAAATGCATATCATTTTCAGTGTTTGTATTTCGCGTTTCTATAAATTACTATATTCATTTAGTTCAAGTGAGATGAGAAAGAGCATCAAATTATTATCTGTCTGGTCTATACGCAGAAAAAGCCTGACCTGTATTGTGTTAACTACAATTAAAAATGTAAATGAATCGCAATCTTTATAGCCCTTGTTTTTATCTAAAAAGATGATGCAAAGAAAACATGTAAAATGTGTGATCATCTTGATGGAGCAATTGATAGAGCCTGGGTAAGTGAAAATATGCGCAGAATTGAGAAAGCAGTATTTAGGTAATTTGTAGGAGGGCAAACGTGTGAAAGTTCGCAAGGCATTTTAAGCATAAGGCATAGTCATTATCTACGAGTTCGCTCATTAATCTAATCCATGCATGCGTTTAAATGCCATTGGCTAGTGTAATAGTGATGCATATACACAGGGCTGGGTAGGTTACTATTAAATTGTATTTCAGTACGGATTACAAAATACATGCTTTAAAAAGTAATTTGTAACGTATTTCATTACATCACTCAAGTTTAGTAACTTAATCTAAATACTTTAGAATACTTTGTAATACTAATAAGTGTGGAACAAACACAAAAAAAAGGTAATTGCAAGTTTTTATCTCACAATTCTGACTTTTTCCCTCAGAATTGTGTGATATAAAGTTGCAATTTTGAGTTATAAAGTCAAAATTATGACATATAAACTGACAATATTGAGAAAAGTCAGAATTATGAGAAATAAACTCACATACTAAATTCACAATTCCAAGAAAGAAAAGTTAGTATTGCAAGTTTATATTTCTAAATTCTGACTTTATAACTTGCAATTGTGAATTTAAATCTCGCAATTCTGAGAAAAAGAAGTCAGAATTGTGAAATGCAAACTCACAATTGTGAGGGGAAAAAAATAATTGTGAGAAAAAGTTGCAGTGACGAGTGAATTCTAAAATGACTCACAAACAACGATCACAACACATGAAAACAGTCGTGGATCATCAGGTCATGACAGGACAGTTAACTTGACTGTTTGGCAATTTATTTTATACATAAATTCAGTCATTTTATTTTTTTCAGGACGGTACTAAATAAAAATAACAATTTTTATGATCCCTCTCCAAAGTATTAAATTGTTGGTGAAACTTAACTCCGCTTTTTCAGATGGTCAGAGTCAGAGAATCACCAATCGCTGTTTAAATGACATTAAAATTCAAAGTAATCACTTTGGTAATCTAAAACACGTTTCAGATGTAACTGTAATCTGATTACCACCCATTTAAAATGAAACTGTAATGAAATACAGTTACTCAAATTTTGTATTTTAAATACGTAATTAAGTTACTTGCATTTCGTTACTCCCCAACCCTGTATATACATATATATTAATTGTATTTTAAGTGATGTAACAAATTGTAAACAACTATAATATAGAAATCAAAACCAGAAGTATCTAAGCGTACGATCGGAAATCCAACACGGCGGCTGCGTGTAACTAGTCCATTGAAATTTCTAAACGTTTAGAAACAGTTACGACCCAAAGAAGCTTCTTTTACTGAAATCAGCGACTTTGGCAGTTTGATACCCGCTCCGAACCACTGATTCGAAACAAATATTCAGAAAGGGAGCTTGATGAAGCAGTGTTTCGGACGCGGCCATCATCAGCACCTGCAGGCAGTGGAAGCGCAGCGCTGCACACACACACTGTCCTGCTGTTTCAGGAAATACCACTAATCAATAAAGTATTGTTTTTATCACCAGGGTATTGCAATACACTTCATATAAACGTTATGCGCCAGAGAAACAGGCGCGCAGCCATAATTTGACTTTTGTTTTTGAACTTCCGTTTTGTGCTGTGGAAACAGGTGAAACTGATTAACTTATTGTAGTTAACTAGTTATTTTAAACATGGAAATGTTTGAAGCGGATGTCATAACAAATGTCAGTAGACCGGAAAGATTTTAAAACGAGCGGTTCATTCATACATGCGTAAGATCTTACCATCACGCTGTAGAAATACAAACTGGGACAGTACACAAGCTCGGCGCTGAAAAGGGGGCGGGGCTAAAACTCCTTCCGGTATTTACGAGGTGGGAAGTCGTGTTTACTACGGTAAAGAATAGAAGGGATGTGCATGCACACATCAATGCTGCGAATGCTTCAGACCGGTAATCAAGCTCATGCGAAAAATTTCGCATGTCTTGAAGGGATACAACTACGGCCGGAAGTGAGGCAAAACCTCAGGATAAATAATAGTAAATTAAATGTGCTTTTAAAATTATGTTTTATTAACATCTACACCTACCCCAACCCTAAAAATACCCTTACAATACTACAAAAACAGTTATTAAATTAAAGAAATAAATTTTAAATGACGCAGTATTGATGTGCGCATGCCCAGTGGCCGTAGATGTATTCTGAAGTTCGTACAGCTTTCTATGATGGTTTTTGATACATTCTACAAAATATGAAAAATAGATGAATCTATGATCCTCTTCTTGGACTGTAATACTGGCAATGATATAATTGATAATATATTCAAGTTAATTATTCTTCTTGGGAAGTTTCATATACATACAGCTAATGTAATGTCTATTACACCCTCATTTGATTTCTTCTGTAAAGACCTTGAAATATTTTATGACTCTTTGATTTCAACCAACAGAAACAAGAAATGTATAAAAACATCTCTTATATTGAAAAAAGTAATTTGCAGAATTTAATACTTTGCCATGTTTGATGTAGGATCTGTTATATATATCCCCAATCGATTTTTTTTGTTTGTTTGTTTTTTCTTTTTCTTTCTTATGTTAAATCTCATTGTATGTTTGTATGTTAGAAGTTGATTATTTTTTTATTTTTTATTTTTTTTTTTAAACCGTTCCGAAGTTCGTTTGGTGAACTCTGACCTGCGACTTCGCATCACGTGAAGACGTGCGACCAGTAGAAGATCGATTAATCAAGGCATGACCTCTTGGCTGAATTAAAAGAATGATATTTTTTGCAGTGAACATTGAATTTTTGTATATTTTTACATTTTGAATGTATTACTATGTGAAATATTTTTGTAATTCATGTTTATAAAAAAGACGCTGTAGTGACGTCACACGTTGCTGCAGCTCAAGAAATTCCTCCCGTTCAAAGTCCAGTGTGACCAATGCATTACAGGAAAAGACTATTTAGTTTGAGGAAATTTAATTTTTTACTCTTATTTATTTTTTGTTGTGCTCTGTTCTATTGGATTGTCTTATGATTCTGTATTGTACTTGTTTCTTTCTGCAATTAAAAAAAAATAAAAAATACTAGTGTGACCGCGGCTTAAGATGGCGGTGTATCTTCTCTTAATTCATTACAAAAAAATACAGCACTTTTTTTTTTTGTTAAACACGTATTGTGGTATTCCGCCATGCTTCTCACTGACGCGCCCCCAACTCGTACAAGAAAATCCCGAACTTCCCACTCGTATTTACGACATTATTTGTAACCATTTTCGCTGGCCGAGCAGTAACTGCTTTAATTGACCAAAATGTAAATTACCCCATTTACTAAAATGATTGTCTATTTAACTTGTGTAAAAGTGATATCACACTTGCTGTCTTGATTGTGGTGTGAATGGTTTGAGTCTTGCTTCTGTAGGCCTGTTGTTTTACAGAACTATTAGTTAATTGTATTGTTTTAAACTGGGACAGGGGGTGCACGGGAGTGATAGGGGGTCCTTGAAAAAGTCTAGAGGAAAACTGTAAAATAAATAAAATGAAATGAAATAAATAAGATTTTAATAGTAACTAAATAAATTAAATTGAAATAAATAATAATAATACAAAATAATAATAATGTTGGCCTGGTTTCACAAACTGTGCTTAGATTAAGCAAGGATTAAGCCTAAAGTCAATTAGGATATTTAAGCAGCTTTTATAAATGTGCCTTAGAAAAAAATATTGGCTTGCATCTTGAGACAAACCAATGGCACAGACATATTATAAGATATCAGTGCAAACTGCTTTCAGTTAGGACTAGGTTTAAGCCTTGTCTGTAAAACCGGGCAATTAGTTTGTTAGATTATATTAATCAACATTTGTATATATTTAAACGAATAAAATGAGATTATAATTAAAGAAATAATACAATTAATAGTGAGTATAGAAAATATACAATAATGTTATTTAGTGCAAACAAATTTTAGATGTATAATATACATTTTTCAGTGTATGAATTGGGTGTTTATAAAAGATGTATGATACCCAGAACAGTGAGGCTGAGCTCTCCTATGCCAGGGTCTCCAGTCTCAGGTGGGTTGCTGACCACACAGCGATAGACTCCAGCGTCAGACACCCGCGTGTAATTCAAGATTATGTCTGCGCTCCAGGGCATGCCAGCAAAGCCTACCCTGCCCATGAAAGAAGGGCTTTCAATCACCTGCCCTTGATCATACACGATCACCTGCACAACAAGAAAGAAATCAGTCCTTATAGATCTTGGCCAATCTAACTAGCACCATATTTCATTTTTGAAAGGTGTGAAAGGCTGTGTGTTGGATGGATCATAAGTTTTTAACAACATGCCAATGATCGAGTTGACTAAACATATTTACAAACACTTTCATTGGACAAAAATTCAATCAAAGCTGTTATGAAAGTTGTGAGTTTTCAAAAACGACCTATAGGACTGTGCCAAGTAGGCATCGTAAAGACTGTAAAAGTCTAAGGGTGCATTGAATTTCAAGGGGTTCATGAATCGATGAAAAGCTGTTATTTAAATCATGTCCTTGAAATAAATCACTTTAAAATAAAATAAATCTAAATTCAATTTTGCTTTCCTGCATGTCATGTGACCAACCGCCATCAGAGAACTGTAAACATGCAAATGTATTGTTAAATTATTCAAATATTAACTTAAAATCTCAGAGGGTACTTGAGAAAAAAAAAGCTTGGGAATGCCTAATCCCTGGTGTACACAAATTCGGGCATTAAGGACATTGGCCGCCTACACATTGGGACACTACTCAATTTTCAGCGACTATACAGCCTTTCGTTGTAACGTCGCCACTGGTATTTCTCAACAATGTGCAGAATCCTGCAACAGTTTAGGCAATTTTTAATCATAAATTTGATCTACTTTATGTTTACTACCTGTCTAGCACTTCAGAATTCCCTGTTGAGAGAACATGAGGTGCATCCCAATTCACATACTTTGAGGAATTTTTTAAGGGAGCAAATATTCCTGTAGACTGGAAGGATTTTGCGATTGAGACAGTACATAAAACCTGATTAAGATGCACCCTGTCCCTCACAGGCCCATTTTAATCTGTGGTTCATTATGGCATCTGTCCTGATTAAAAGCCATTCAGATCAACAACAAAAGCCATGGCTGTATCTGAAATCACATACTTCCCAATTCTGTGAATTCCAACTTTCCAGGATTCCAAAACAGGACTCCAAATTCACAGTAGGTTCTCAAGTGCGCATCCAATGGACACTTTACTATCCCATGAGGCCACAGGAGAGGATTTGTGAAAGGCAATGAAGCTAGGAAACTGATGCTGGTAGGTCACATGACAATGACAGCATAGCAAATATACTACAGCTAGGTTATATTGATACTTCACACATTCATACTATACAGAACATACTTTTTAATGGTCTCAAAGTAATTACATATTCAAGTACCTACTATTTCAGATGCAGCCTATATTAATTCCTATACTAGCATCCAGATCAACGACGATAACACTGTTTTTATTTTAGCTTAGGGTATATTCCATATTTTAAAGATGGATGTATTTGGATTGCCTACCAATGTTTTAAATGGCCATTAGTTGGGGGGGGGGGGGGGACTTTTAAAATGATTCCAACCACATTGTTCCCATGTCATTATCACTAGTTGTGGTGTAGACCAGCAGATCATAGTAAATACTACTGTAGTCAATGGGAGGCGAGATCTGCTTGGTTACAAATATTTGTGTACAGCAGAACAAAGACATTTATACAGGTTTGGAACAAATTGAGAATTAGAAAATCATGACAAATGTTTTCAGTTTTGGGTGAACTATCCCTTTAAGTTCGATTAGCTGATTGTTGTATATAGGTAACACCTGTGCGGGGGAGTCAGGGTCGGAGAGTGGGGTCAGAGTCCAGATGATGCTGAGTCTGAATAAGGGCATCATGGTGAAGAACGAACAGGGCAGTGTGACAGAATCTCCCCGCACAACCTCCAGAGCAGATTCCCTCACAGTCACCCGGACTGCACCTGAAGGGGGTGGAGGGAAACAGTCAAGCTGGTTTCTTTTTAATGTACCTTTGTGCCCTATTGGTGACGGTTTTTCTGGTTGCAAACAACTGGCAAAGATAAATCACTAGCAGGCCCATGTATTCTACAGTTTTGTTGTGTAGCTCTCAACCTCTCTTCTTCCTTCTCAATGGTTGTCTCATTACTGTAATGATGAGTCCCACCCCCACTGCTCTGTCACCCCCAGGCCTTTGTGTGTGCGTGTGTGTGGGAAAGCCTAGTGACTATAAAGCCATAATTACAGCTGACAGCCTTGGCAAGGACAAATACACCAACTGGGAGAACAATGGCTTAAAGTCTTCTTCTAAAAAAACTGACCCAAATTGCAAATACTTCAATTACTGTAACATTACACATAAAACATCAATTATAGAAATGCTTAAATGATATTATCGTTGTTGCACCGTTGGTTTTTATTATACCTCACTCAAACATTTAATATCTAATGGACTGATTTCAAAAGGTACAAAGCTTGTAACGGCATGTTAAACCCCCAAATCAGCTGTCTGTAACAGTTCTCTTCAGTTGTGTAAATGAGTCAAAAGGTTTTTCTGACCATATTTAACAGCCTGATGTTAACAATAAAAGCAACACGCACCATATTGAAGAAAAGTGGATGCCATGCAGGCCAGCCAGAGGAGTCTCCATCCTGTACAGCCCATCTCTGAGAAGATACGTGTGCGCTTTCCTCCATACAGGTCTGTGTGTTCCCCCTTCAAACCTCAGTCACTGGCACTGACTGGACAGACATAACTGGGTTATTGGGCATCAAAGGGGGGCAGTTCTGGCTCTCTCTCTCTTTATCTCTTGCCCTCCCTTTATCGCTCTGTATCCCCTGTAACCACACACAGTGAACAGTTTACATGTCCCTGTAGTGTTGAATAAGAAAGCATCTGCTAAATCAGGGGTTTTCAAACATTATGGCACAGGCCCATAAATGTGATGATCCTTTTAGATGACCCCCTTCCTAAAATATAAATACATTTCGCAAGTTTAGGGTGGTAAGATTTTTTATTTTTTTTTTTAAAGAAGGCTGCATTTATTTTTTATTTTTATCAAAAACAGTAATATTCTGAAATATTAATACAATTTAAACCAAACTGTTTTAGTTTTTAATATATTTATAAAATTGTCAATGCTAAATTTTCAACATCATTACTCTAGTCTTCAGACATTCACAATGTGTAAAAGCTGTAGGCTTTTTTAATTTACTGCCAGTGTAAGAATAACATGTAAACATAATCTAATTACAGATACTTAATTTTTGGAATCCGATTATGTAATATGGATTATTCACACATTCCAATTGACTTTCCGATCATCAAATATCCTGAAAAAATGTATCATGGTTTCGATAATAATATTAACTTTTATTTTAACCTTAAATCAGTATATTAGAATGATTTCTGAAGCGTCGTATGACTCAAACTTCCCGAAGTTCCAGGTTTGTGGAATTGCACTTTCAGTTCAGCCATTAGTCATTTGACTATTACTGAATACTGAGACTGGCATAGCACTTCATCACTGCATTTACAGAAATCATTTCACTTTTAATAAGTGTTTTATCAACATTGCATATTTAATCAGCTCCCGATGAACACATTAATTATTATTTGAATTATCACCCATGAGTCATGTAACCATGCATTACTGTCTCTGGAAGGCTTTTGTCTTTCAAACACATTAAAATGTACAAATTAATGTCATTTCACATTTGTCAGCTGAACCTCTTTGGTTGAACTTGAAGTAAGCCCTTAGAATTTAAGTTAGGTCAATAATAAAATTAAGTAATAAAAGTCATTTTAAGTAATAAAAAAAATACAACAATTTATAATAAATAATAAAAGGAAGTTCACAATTCTCTGATGTCAGTTAATGGTCTCTCGACATGCAGGTAAACATTTAAAATCTTTTTTAGAATTTTTTTTATTTTTATTATTTTTATTTTAAAAATAATATTTTTTTTATTTTAACGATTTAATTACTTAATTAGCTTTTCATTAAACTCACGAACCCCCTCATGAACCTCAGTCTAGGAAAACCTGAAGTTATCTAATATTTAATGCACTTCATGTTGCTGATGACAAAGAACAGAATATATTTTCTTTATCTTTGTATTTTTATGTCAATATGGTACAAGATTATCCCAGTCAAATCAATGATAAACGATTCAGGTCAAAAGGAATCTAAAAAGTAATTAAAAATAGTCAGAATACAAAATAAGTAATCTAGATTACATTACTAACTAAATTTTTTGTTGTGTGTGTGTGTGTGTATATATATATATATACACCGATCAGGCATAACATTATGACCACTGGCAGGTGAAGTGAATAACACTGATTATCTCTTCATCACGGCACCTGTTAGTGGGTGGGATATATTCTCAATGTTAATGTTTTAGAAGCAGGAAAATTGGGCAAGCGTAAGGATTTGAGTGAGTTTGACAAGGACCAAATTGTGATGGCTTAGAGGACTGGGTCAGATCATCTCCAAAACTGCTGCTCTTGTGGGGTTCTGCAGGGGTCAGTATCTATCAAAAGCGGTCCAAGAAAGGATCAGAGGTGAACCGGCGACAGGGTCATGGACGGTCAAGGCTCATTGATGCACTTGAGGAGTGAAAGTCTGCCCGTGTGGTCTGATCCAACAGACAAGCTCAGATTGCTGAAGAAGTTAATGCTGGTGCTGATAGAAAGGTGTCAGAATACACAGTGCATCTCAGTTTGTTGTGTATGGGGCTGCAGACCAATCAGGGTGCCCATGCTGACCCCTGTCCACCGCTGAAAGCACCAACAGTGGGAACGTGAGCATCAGAACTGGACCACGGAGCAATGGAAGAAGATTAATCACTTTTTCCTTTACATCATGTAGATGGCCGGGTTTGTCTGTGTTGCTTACCAGGGGAACACATGGCACCAGGATGTATCGACTGTCTATAAACACTTTTTAAATGAACTTTAGTCTCTCCTTTCTTACAGACAACACATTTTCAGCATTCAAACATTCTAACTCATAAAAGTAAACTAAAACAGAGATTAGCAGTTCACAATAGATTTATTAGTTCTGCAGTTAATTGTAAATGTCAAAATACTACACAAAGCTTTATAGACCAAAATATACAATACTGACTTTTCACATGAAGAGTGTGTTATCAAAATAACCACATGTGTAGTGCAATCATACTTATCAATATACTGCATCATGCAAACTAGCTAGAGTTGTGTACAACAGATTTAGAAAGGCAATAATGGTTCACAATTTTCAAACGTGCTTTCAGGTCACTTAGAATATACAAAAACCATATAATGTTTACCCTTATTATTACTTATCTCAGATAATCGTATATGTTATGGAAGGTATCGGGGAGGTAGAGAGCAGTTTTTACCTTTAGTGATGGCAGATTAATAAATTAATAGCGACAAAGAGATTAAACTCAGAAACCACAGTGGAATGGATTAGGTGGCCACAGCAGCTTAGACAAACCCTGATGTAAGCACATATACATACATGCTTTAATTATATATAGATTAAATCACATAAGCAAATATATATTTTTATACAAGTGGACAGCAGAATATTTCATACATAAAAATATTCTTTCATAGAGCATCTTAAAGGCATCTTTTTTTTCTTTTCATAGTGTATGAGAAGCTTTGGACGTCATATTCAATTAGTTGAAGTAACACTAATCATACATTAAAGTACAATAAAAAGGTACAAATAATAAATCACCAACGTCTAGTACCATTTCAATATAAACACAATACAATATTGGGATATTATTGCATCATGAATCGCACAGCAGACAAAACACTGGTAGAAAAGGTTCATAAATAATATTCTAAACCCACTCATCATCCATCCTCAAGTCTTTATCTGCTCTGGCCTTCTATAAGCCAAGACCAGATCAAATAATCCCACCAATCACCGATGGGAATTTCAAGATCTCCCACTTTGGCTCAAGTATCTATCGTGTACAGGAAGTACGACCGCTCAAGAAGAACAGCTAGACCTCGATTCCATCAGAAGGCTATAACAAGCAGGGTCAGGAAACTTTACCGTGTTTTTTCCCCCAAGTCTCGGGTCACTAGGAAGATGGTTTGTTGAACCCAAACAGCCCAACAGGAAAGTACTTCACATGAGTGGGCCACTGTGACGCCAGCTGGAAGAACTTCACATCATTCCACTCCATCCCATCTACAGACACTGAAACATGTCCATCTCATGAGTGAAGTGTGTTCATGAATACAGTGGGTCCATTTTAAAAACCCATTGACATTAATTGACAGGTTACAACAATGAAATAAATGAAAATAAAAAATGCATTATCATCAGGTAGGTTGTGTGGGTGGAAGACTTTTTATTATTTAAGTAATCATAATTGACATTAATTTTTTTTTGCAGGGGAACATTTTTATATATTTTTTGATTTGATGACTGAATGTCTCCAAACTTGGGCTTTATAGTGTGTGTGTCTGAAAAAAAAAAAAGAAGAAATATAATATAGACAAACAAGTGTTTTTTTTTATTGTACATCCAATCTCATGATCGAGATATCCTGATTTGCTCCTACCTAGTAACAACGAATGCAGAACCAATCGAGTTGGAGGAAAATTATGTAGTGAGTCATGTCTCCTTTAACATGTTAGAGAATAGATTTGTGGGTGTCGAAGAGGAGACAGCAGTTTAGCTTAAGTCAGGTGCGTAGGGGAATTTCTACCCCAGTATTAAAATAAGCAAATGTGTGACATTGATCATGTAGACAAAACAAAGATGTTCTGAAATTCATGTACATTTTAAATTTAAACCTCTCATTCATAAAATATGATTATATGCTATATATTCAATTAGGAAAATCACACTATTTTACCACATTTTGCTAATTGCCAACTTTCAGGGCCATAAACAACATAAACACTAATGTTCAGGTTAGGGGTAACCCATATCACTATGGGTTTTTCCAACATCAGCCTCTTAAACTTACCACTGACCCCTCAAATTTGGAATATTTGGTTACATCCTTGGATACTAGAAATCATTTCATTTACATATTCATGTTATTGGTATCAATCGTATTTAAATATTTTAGGCTGCATTTACACTGCAGGACTTGATGCCCAATTTAGATTATATGCAATTTTTGATGACCCGCATACATCGCTTTTAGAAGTGACCCATATCCGTTATCTGCATTTACACTATACACTTGGAGAAACAACCTAAGGTATATGTACTGACCCAGAAAAGCTTAGGTGCGATTTGCCAAGATGAAATGTTAATACAAGCTTTAAAGGTCAGCAAAACATTGGTCTCTTAAGGTGGAGAAAAAAAGGTGAGCCCTTGTTACAGCCTGGGCATTGAATAGAGTCATTTGATCGTAGTTGGTGTCCACCTAAGTTGAGTTCATTCCCCATCATCACTTTTTCAAAGACTAACAACTCGCATTGATGCGAGTTCATCCAATCTGTTCACTTACATGGCGAACGCAAATGCTCATATCCGATTCATAACAGATTTATTCTCACATAAGAATGAGATTTGAAACCAACATGAGAATATAGGTGTCTATGTGCTTTTTTTTCTACATACACGTTTGTAGGTCATTTCTGATCTGCGCCACATGCAAGAAAAAAAAAATTGGGGGTCTTGAACCATGTAATGTAAATGCAGCCTTAGACACATTATTACAAAAGGAAACTGGTGATAAGAACAAAGGATGCGTTCTGTAAAACATCCGTTTCTTGCTACCTCTTAGACTGGTTTGTTGATTCTTCGCAGAGCAGATGAGTCTGGTGATGCCTTCAATGATCTGACTCTTTGACTCCGTGTCTCTCTCTTTCGGCTTCTTCCCTAAAAAGATGGTCGGGACTGAAGACAGGGCAAAATGAGTGAGTATTGTTATTTGTGGATATGGATACACGTGGAGATTATCAACAATAGTATCAGTACAGTGAGAGATACAAAAAAGTTCAGAAGAAAGAAAGAGAAAGAAAAAGAAAGAAAGAAAGAAAGAAAGAAAGAAAGAGGAAAAAAAGAAAGAAAATTACAGGGATGAAAAACACTATATAGAGTCAAGAAAACACAGTCATCTTTAGCAAAAGGACAAATGTGCATTTTCTATAAATTTAATGGACAATCTCACCTTTCTTGTTCTTCTCCTTGGTCACCACAGTCATGGACATGGTGTTAGAGCCAGTCTGGAGCTCAATGGAGCCGGAGCCAGGCAGTCGGCTAACCTGCAAGGATCTGAACGCACACTTCAAAGTGATCTTATTGTCTCTCCGCTCTCCATCTTTGCGCTTCTCAACCCCTGAGGATACCCAGTAATCCACCTGCAGACCAATTGCATCCATGCTGGGGCTCCTAGATAACACAATCAGTTTGACCAGATTTACCAGGCCAGCATTTTTAAACTGATAACAGGTGTAAGCCATAGCAATGTGAGAAACAGCAGTGCGGTGCAGGTTTCTGTACAATATTCTACACAAACCCTAGAGCAGCCAGTCCGCCGCTTAGTGAAGGTGATGGAGGAGGAGTTGCAGAATCTTTCATCATCCCAGTGGGAGATCCATGAGCAGGTGGAGACGTCGAGGGAACCGCCAAGCTCAATGCCAAACCTTCCTCACAATCTCCACCTGCAATGAGTCAGATAAACATATTACCATTAACTAAAATAATGGTAATATGCAATTTCATTGCAAAGTGATAAAATAATTAATAAAAAAATATAAATACTTGCTGTTATTAATAACTGGCCAATCTAACTATATATTAAGCAACAAAAATGTGTTTAAATTAATTAATTCTATAAATACTCCTGATAAAACTAAAAAATGTGCATCTTTAACTTGAAAAAGAACCAAGAATCCTTCATTTGGAATTCAGACAACACTGGTGCTATTGTGCATCTTTTGATTTGCTGAGAACAAACTCACAAGAATCACTTTTTGAGGAATCAAACAACAGTTGGACTGTCTAGTTTTTTGCCCCCAACCCTAATGGTAATACAATATTACTGGTGAATTTTTCGAGACAGATGCCAAAAAAAAAAAAAGACAAACCTGAAGATCCTGGGCTGGGCTCTACCAATCCCACCTTAACCACCTGTTGGAAGAAAAAAGGAAATATGAATCCATCCATCATTGAAAATTAAAATACATTTGTTGAATATTTTGCCATACATTAGAGTTAAAGTCAGTATAATGTTTTATATATATATATATATATATATATATATATATTTATTTTTTAAAGAAATTAATACATTTATTCAGCAAGCACACATGAAATTGTAAATGGACATATGACAGTATGTTACAAAAGATTTCCATTTCAAATAAATGCTGCTCTTTTGAACTTTCTATTTGTAATGTCTAGTTTTGGTTTTGTGTTCATGTTCATGTTTCATATCTTTTATTTTGTTGTCATTGTCATGTTTCATGTTTGTTTTGCCATGTGCTTCCTTCAGTCATGTCATGTGATTCGCCTGTTTGTCATATGGTCCTGCCATGTGCTCCTGTCATGTGACTCCCCTGTTTCATGTCATGTTTTGATAGGTTCACAGGTGTTCATTGTTTGTAATTAGTCAGTGTATTTAAACCCTCATGTTTGCCTTGTTCCTTGTTGATGATTGTGTCCCTGTAACCACAATGGTGAGTGTTATTTGTTTCTGCCAAGCCATGCCATGCCATGTGAAGACTTCGTTCTATTTTCAATGTTGGATTTATGTTATGTTTAATAGACTTTAAATAAAACTGCATTTGGGTTCAATCTATAACTCTCCTACAATGGATTACTTACACTATTCCCAAAAGAACTCTGGAAAAAAAGCATCCTGGTTTCCAGGATACATATTAACCAGAACTCTTTTCAACATTGATAATTATAAAAATAAGTTCCATTTTAAAATATGAAACAGTTTTTAAATAATAATATTTCACAACATTACAGTTTTACTGTATTTTTGATCAAATAAATGAAACACTACTGAACATAAAAGACTTCTTTCAAAAAAAATATTGAAGAACGCCAGTGTAACATTAACTAGAAATGTACTCACACCCACAAAAGGAACAAAACTTTGGAAGGAATCTTCATCTTGCCTAGAAGAGTAGGAAAAACATCAAATGAAATGAAGTAAATATTTGAAACGAGGTAATAGAATTCATCTCACTCACGTCTTGTGTTTGCAGGTCAGCATGGCCTCAGCAATGGGGAGCTGATGAGTAACCGCAGATCCATTAATGTATTGTAGAATTCGTCCAGCCACATCCACAAAGTCAGCAGATGAAGAAGCTGGAGAGATACAAGAACAACTCGTGTAGACAATCGCCAACTTAATACATCTCAACGGGCACAGAAAAGAGAAATGGTACATTCTACTTCAAGATTAAACATGAAAAATAAACAGCCATGGTGGGGTTAAACAAATACATTACTTACCAGTCTGAGGAGGCTCTGGGCGGCTGAAAAACTCTCTCCATGAGCTGTCCAGGAAGGAAGAACTGTAGCGATTATCCAGACAACCCAGGTGTTTGGCCACGGGGTGAGAGCCTGTCGAGACACTCGTATGATACGGCCTGCACTTTTTATTTTTGGAAAGCTTTTGTCATTTTTGTATGCCAAGATCACTGTGATTAGAGGTTATCTATACGCACCTAAAGGCACCACGAGGAACTTCATGTGGCTGAGCCAGTCAGACATCTTGTTGGCGAGCTGAGAGACAAAGAATCTCAATACGGCTCCTAAGTAGCTCTGACCTCCAACCGCCACAACCTTCACCGGTTTGGGCATGATGGAGTTACAGTTGCAACTGTGAAAACAAAGAAGGACCAATAAAAAGATGTGCAAACACGGGAACTGGTAGAAGCACATGGTGTTTAGATGCTAAAATCTTCGCTCAACATTGTGATTCATATTGACAACCATGAATATTAACATCATGAGATCTGACAGCCAGCCATTTGTGTTTATTCTCACTGATTCCACCACAGTAACACTCACAATTTCTGGATGCGTGTGAGCAGGGCGGAAAGGACGGCCTGGATTTCTGATCCTGAGCAGGTGCAGACCACTGGCAGCTTCTGGGCCTGCAGCAGCTCGGCCACATACTGCAGACACACAGAGTCATATTTCTCTTATCTGAATATGTTTTATCAGCATCTCTGTGCATACTGATGATTTGATCTATTTTGAAGTAAATGGCTATTCTGTACAGGGTGGTCAGACAGGCAGGCACACAGGAAGTGAAGTAGATTGGTATTTACATGTCCTTGCCAATCGCTGCCGTTCACCAAGATAAGGCTGTCAGGAAGGGTGCTGTCAGACAGCAGAATCTGGTTGAGCTGGTCGTATACTATCTTTCTCGGCATCTGAAAAGAGGAGTGTGACCGAAAGCATTTTCTCAGACTAGCATTTTAAGCATTAACTTTAAGGTGCACTGTATAATTTCCAGTGTTACAGTGTTTAAGGGAAGCTACTAACTTAACTACCAACACAGAAGTGAGACAGCAGCTAAGCTGTTTTCAAATAATGTAGCTTTTAAAGAACACGTTGTAATGTCAGCTCTACATCCAACAGTCTGGAAGAGTAAAATTTGAACAGTTAATGTAAGCAAACAAACTTTGACTTTGTTTTATCCTTGCAAGACATATTTTACTGATATTTATCAGTTATAAAATGTAATTTTCTAATTTATATATCATTCAAAATTTTGGGGTGTATTTTTTTTTTAAAGGAAATTAAAAGTTTTATTCAGCAAGGATGCATTGAATGTCAAAATGACAGTAAATATTTGTTACAAAAGATTTCTATTTCAAATAAATGCGGTTTATTTTTGCAGCAAACATCAAAGAATCCTGAGAATTTTTTTCCAAATGGTTTCAACAAAAATATTACACAGCACAACTGTTTTTAACATTAAGAATAAGAATAAGAGGAAGAAGAAATGTTTCTCATGCAGCAAATCATATCAGAATGATTTCTGAAGGATCATGTGACACTGAAGACTGGAATAATGATACTGAAAATTCAGATAATATTTATAGTAATAATATTTCACAATAATTACTGTTTCATTTGATCAAATAAATGGCGAGCACAAGAGATTAATTTCAAAAACATTTCTTCTGAACAGTAGCGTACACCTTAAGCTTATATTCAAGTTTAAATGCCATCTTCATTGAGATTCTGACATTGTTTTGCATCGGATAAATATTACTGCAGAAATAACATTCTTATAATTGAATTGATAGGGGTTTTTTTTCTTATACATCTTTGTTCACAGCTTATAGTATAGCTATCTACATTTTTAAAGAGTATTTTATGAGATTAACATTGATAATTTCTTTGCCACTAATGGAAGGAAACTACATTTTTTACAAATAATTATATCTAAAGCTCCAATGCAAAAACACATCCAACAGCCGGTGTCTTTTATTGTTTTCCAAACAGACAACCCCACCCCAATCCCATGCCTGAATCAGCTGACATGCTGAACCTTCACTTTTCAGGAAATCAATTTAGGAATAGCATGCTTATAATCATCTCTGCACATTAAACTGAGATAAGAAGAAGTACTTCAAAAAATTACACTGAAAAAAATAAACGCTTCACCTTTAAGACACGGCAAATTCGGTCTCCGTGAACCGCATGGTTTCTCCCAAACATTTGATAAAGAGCAGCAGAGATGGTGAGCAGCAAAAATATGTTTAAGTGGAATGCATCATGCAGGGAGAATTAAAATAGACTTCATCACAATGGCCTTTGAGTATGTTTTGACACCTCTGCACAAAAGTGAAACGCCATGTGAACAAGGTGTTGAATCATGCCAGACCTAGTACAGAGTTACATAAGGACAAATATCGCCCACTCTCTCTCTCTCTCTCTCCCTCTCCTTTAGCAACACACCCACTCCCCCTGCTCACTAATCCTCATGCACAGGCCAAATGAATCACCATATTCTCTGCTTTGCCCTCTCACATACACACAAACAAACAATTTCCCGAGCAAAGAGCCCTTGGAGGTTTATTGATTCTGTTGAGCTTCAGTCAGAGCAACTTAAGAAGAGTGAGGCAGCTGTTCTTGGCTAAGTGCTATCTGTGTGTGTGTGTGTGTGTGTGTGTAGTGGAGGTTGTTACCTGAGGGGTGAGGCTGAGCTCGGGAGATCGCTCACTGTCGGAGCTGTTGGTGCGTTCACTGAGGGGTTTGGACAGCTGTCTCTCTTTCATAGGGGTCCCTCGCCTCTGTTTGGGGGTGTGACTGCCATCCAACCTGGAGAGAATTTCACAGCTGCTTTTATTTATTTGCAATACGCTCCATTTTTTCTCAATATGTGCACGAGAGTCTAAATGAACAAGGAACTATATACATAGTTTGCGCATATAATACATTAGGAGTGGGCGGTATTACCCACAATTTCATGGTATGAGTCATTTTATAACAGCAAGAAATGCAAGTAATTGTTTATATATAAAGGTGCTAATGCCCATTATTAAAATAATCAAATTAATTTGACTTTATCAATAAAAGGTACTCCATCTCAAATGACTATTTTCTTTTTTTATTTGGTACTTGATGGAATAAAACCAAAAATTAGGGTAACACTTTACAATAAGGTTCATTAGTTAACATGAACTAATAATGAACTGCACTTCTACAGCATTTATTAATGTTAATTTCAACATTTACCAATACATTATTAAAACCTTGTTAACATGAGTTAATGCTCTGTGGACTAACATGAACAAACAATGAACAACTGTATTCATAATGTTAACAATATGTAACAAATAAATAAGGGAACAAATGTATTCCTCATGTTAGTTAATACATTAGTGTAAATTGTTACCCAAATTAGTAAGGTCTGGTACTGGTAGAGAAACTCTGTATTGTCTGACACATTTCTATCACTTCATGCTTCATCGTGAACAGTCCACCCAAAAATTAAACTGTTATCATTTACTTACCTTGGTCTTAGTCCAAACCTGTTTCAATTTCCTTCTTCTGTGAAATACAAAAGAAGATGTTTTGCCGAATGTTGGTAACTGAACAGTTTTTGTTCCTTTTGACTTTAATTGTATGGACAAAAAATGCAATGAAAGTCAATCGGAAAGGATTATGTTTGGCTATCAACATTTTCATTTTTGGGTGGACTATCCCTTTAAATACAGGTTTAATATGAAATACAGACCTAGGAGATGGCATGTTAGTGCTGTTGCTCCTCTGTGGGGTCCGGGGCCTTTCCACTGATAAAGTGATGCAAGGGGTCCCGTCAGCTATCACCTCCACCACCTCATTGAGTTCCTGTAGCATAAACTTCTCAATGAATACTAGTTTATAGGCTCACAGAGGACAAAAGGTTTTACTACAGACCGAATGCGAGGGGTAGAGAGTGAAAAGTGGACAGGACAAAAAGGTGCAATGAGTCTCACCAGTGTTTCCATTTCTGAGAAAGCATCATCCATCTGTGCACTCGGGGAACGCTGGATTTTACCAGATACAGTCTGGTCACCTCTCTTCAGGAGAAAGAATGGACGCAAGAAAGATGAATTGAAAAGAAATGAGACATACAGTGGCTTCAACATTTGAATCTGTTTGAATGTCATCATGGTGGCATTAATGGCATATGAACTGAAAAAAAAAAAAAACTAAATATTTCACCAAAGGAATAAATGTTAAAATATAAAACAATAAATATAGTCTACAAAATGAGGACAAAGAGTATTTGGACACTTTCATATAGTTAATGTGACCATAGTCAGTTGGTTAAAAGCAATTTCCAAAATTGCTGGCTTAAGGTTTTTTTGTTTTGTTTTTTCTCTGAGCATATGTTGGGATGTCCTCAGAGCACATTCAGACATACCAAATGTTAGGAGGTTTCACCATGAAAACTCCCTCTCCTTGGTCTTTATGACTGAATGATCAAATTTTAGCACGCTTATGGAAATGTGATAATCTTTGGTAATTATTTAAAGACTAATTTTCAAATTGTTTGTCATAAATCTCAGGAAAACATTATGGGGTTTTCAAATCAGAATATGACTTTCTGTTAAAAGGCCATCTATTTCATACATGTCCTACGTCGAGGTTTATCAGACATTTGTGGAATAGCCAAAGAAATGATAGATCAATATTTCTATGAAATATAAGACGAAATTAAAATGTTATTACTTCTATTACTACACTTCTCTTTTTCATTATATGTTACCCTTAAAAATACATTAACATGCAAATTAGATGTATAGAATGGGACTACCCAGTAAAATGGTATATCAAATAATTATGTTATATCTTTCATAACACATTTTAGAATCAACTTTATGCAAAGTTTGGTTGAAAAAAATACCCAGAAACCTAAAATTGATTGGTGAATGAAAAAAAAAAAAACCCATTCTTTTTGCCTATATGTCTTTTTGTAAATCAAAAAAACACAAAAAAACAAAACAAAAAATGTGTATTCATTTCTTATGCTACAAACAACAAAATGACTCTAAATGAAAAAAAAAAACTGAATTTACAAAATATTTTTTCTGGTTCTGGTTCATTATAATAATATTGCTTATATCATTTACATATTACAAATTATATTATGTCAACCAAATATTTATATATAATCGAATATTTATATATAATCAAATATTATATATACAAAAAGTCAAAGCAATGTAAAGCTTAATCACAGTGCTAAAAATAAGGTCTCTCTCTCTCTCTGAATGACACTCACAGGATTCAGCTTGTCTTTGCTGTGGCTGCACCTACTATTCAAGCTACCAAACTCCGTCTGAGAGCTGGACTGTGACATGCCTTCAAAATATGGCCTAAAATACACACACACACACACACACACACACAAAGAGCCAGGGTCAGAATAAGAAAACTGAGATGTAGGCAGTTTGCCCACTCAGTATGTGGCTAAAAAAAGCTCAGTTTTTAGTCAGTTTATTTCTACATTTGAGAGTGAAATATGCTATGTGTACAAGCTTATTCTTATAAACGATATATACCCGAATCTTTTGCAACAACAACACTACATTTATTGGCTGCCTCCTTCATTGTATAATCAAATCTGTATAATGCAAAGCAAAATTACTAAATCAATATCAGAAAGTGGGTGCCATAAGAGTAAATATTAGCCAGTGAATGTGGTACGGGAGTTTGGGTTTGGGGGTGCTGATAATACTGTCCGTCTCCTCCATGTCCGGGCCGCTGTCACTGGGGTTGGACAATTCTAGACTGCCATAGATCTCATCCAGGTCCTCTTCCACATCCCGGATCTGCTCTTGGGACACATGATCCAAGCCAAACCCCACCTGCATGCATAATATTACCCAGAGACAATGAGTAATCGATGATATATAGCAACCATATCAATTATCGGACGGTTTTAGATTTTTTTTTATTATTTATCGGCCGATATAGGACATTTATTATGTATGCTCAATTACCCTATTTTTACCTTTAGGTTACCTTTCTCATCATCTGATACTCACTTAAGTGTCAATATTTAAAAAGACATACCACAAAATGTTTTTTTTTTTTAATGATTTATTTTCATTAAATTTAATTATTTTAATGTCAGGAATGTATTGGTTATTAAAAGCCATATTGGTTATTACATGAAAATAATTACTAACTTATTTGGATCTGCCAGAATTTATATAGATGGGGGAGTCATTTAACTTTGAATTAAAATTACATTTTTTAATGAAGATTTGAACCGTTCCAAGCGATCAAATACAATAGACAAACTGGTGGGAAACAGAAGAGAAAAGTCCTTCACCAAAAGAGCGTGTGAACTTACAGACAGTATGCAATTACCTCATCGGAAACTTTGAACCATTTCACCAATGCCATAAGCTTCTGTTTGATGTTGGGTTGCTGGATTTAAAACACAAACACCTTGTTAGACAGAAAACGGGGGAGTCATAAGCAACAATAGCAAAGAGACACAAATTAACCATGTATCTGGCTGAGCAACAGCAGGGAACAAAAATAGCAGCAAGCAGAGAGGGGAAAAAAGCTGTCACAACAAGCACAGAGCGCTGGCGAAGGCTTGTCAGCTAGAAGACGAAGCGCCCAGGAAAACACAACTGAAGGCATCTTAGAGCAGGAAGCAGATAAAACGTTAATGTGCTCAGAAGCGCCATCCCTAGTTTCCATATGATTGCAAAAATTGCAGCAGCTCCAATTGCCAACGATGCTACGTGTAAAGAACATCAGCGGCCGCAGGGGAAATATGCAGTAGTTCGGTCTCTTGACAAAGCCTGAGTCAACATGGAGACAAAGAGAAAGCTGCTCTGGTTCTCGGAGGTCTGTTTTCTAATTCTGGAAAGATCACTTACGTCACTTACATTAGCTCTGGTGATGGAGGCTGTGGAAGGGAGTTTACGACGAGGTTTCTTTTTCCTCAGTTCATCCTCGTCGTCGTAAAGGTACTGCTCAAAAGAGACAAATCAAGCTTTAAAACCACCCCAAAAACACAAGCATATATGCATATATATGTATATATATATATATATATATATATATATATATATATTATATGTGATGTAGCAATTAATAAATCTAATTAATAAGAATTATTGAGTTCAATGAGAAAATCATCAAATAGATAATACAAAAAGTAGCTCAAGAGAGAAATATTTAATTTTACACAAACTTTTAGGGTACAGTGGCCTTTTTTTCAGAATCTGAATTGGCATTTAGATATATTCATAGACCAAAACTGTTTGGGTACCAACATTCTTCAAACTAAACATTCTTCCAAAATAAGAAAGAACGTCATACAGGTTTGAAATGACACAAGGGTGAGTAAATTTAAATAAACAGATTTTTCATTTTTGGGCAAACTATTGCCAAAATATGAAATTCTTTTTTAAAATGAAACTATACTCTAAAGAAACTAAAACTGCCAGTAAGTATCAGTAAATGTCTAAATGAGTAATTCATTAAATCATTCATTTATTAGATTCATTCAGGAATGAAGTAAATGGGTCTCTTTCTGGTTCGCGTAGTTGATTTGCTCAAAACACCGATTAATTCAGAATCAGAAACGAAACACCGCTGTCTTGTTCGGAGATGCACAAAAGTTCTGCTCTGTCTTTCTAGATAATATTTTCATTGACAAAACTGAGCAAAAACAGACAACACTGTGTCTAAAATGTAACAATATTAACTTGTTTTTGTTAATTTGCATAAAATTAACATCACATTTGCATGAGACAAAATATGCTTCAAAATATGCACTCGTGTGATATTGCTTAAGGCTATCATGTGAAATAAATATGAGGCAAAAACTAATACAGAAGCATTTTTTGCACTGATATCTTGAATTTTAGGAGCATTGTAACTGTATTATATAGGCTTCATCACTCAGTGAGTTGTTGTCCTGCATCACCAATCAACTTTGAAACTGAAATCTACAAAAGGTCTGGGATAGTGAGGGTGCGTTAAATACATATTAATTAAATGAATGCATTTGGATAAGCGGTTTGGAGAATGAATGGATTTTCTTGATAACCACCAACTGGAATGGATTCAATGGAAAAGAAATGCATGAACATTCTTTTTTTTTTTTCGGTTTCAGTCATACATGTTCAAAACTACATAACAGACTGAATAATTTTTTTCTTTTGACTAAATAATAATAATAATTTCCTCTCTTTGGCTAAAGGGTCTTTACACCACTTGACAAGTTCTTACACTTGTTATCTAACAATGTTTTGTCTCTACAAAGACCATGTAGCGCATTTCTTCAGTGATCTGACTTCAACAGATTCCCTTTAGTCTCTGTGCATTGTTTTAATTCACTAAACAGGAAATAGGCAAGATGGCTGACTATCAAAATCAATCAGTTCAATGTCACAGGCCTTACCTGCCCCTGTAGAGGATCATCACTGCCATCCTGCTCTGATGAATAGCTTTCCTCTTCCTCCTCAGAGTAATTATCAAAGTCTGGTGAACGATCTGAAAGGAAGAAAACAGGAACCATGCAAGTAATTAAACCAGAGCAGGCCTGGCTGAAGAGCTTACAGAGTGTTCTCAAAAATGTGAAAAAAAAGCAGTAATTTGTCATTAGCTTGTTCAATTTGAAATGTATAGATCAACCTGTGCGGCTCACCGTATAGCTTGGACTTTGGTCCCTCAGGGTCGATGGGCTGACTAGAGAGAGAATAGACCCTGATCTCAGCAACGGGTACCGGTGTGTCCTTCACCGTTGTGTGCAAGCCCAACACCTGAGCACCTTCTGTAGGGTGCTGCATCACCTACGGACAGGGAGAACAAAAGCCCTTAAGGAGACTGAAAGACAAGGGGATCAGAACATAACTGCTAAATGATTAGACTGTAAATTTTTATGCTAGTTAAGGTTCCTAAATTTAGAAATGTTTGCAGCAAACGATATTTAATATATTGTAACTGCTTAAAGGGTCTAAAACAATTTTTGTGCTGATAACAGTTTTAATATTTTATTCTTGGTTAACTTGGAGATTTTTTTGCTATTTACTTCTTCGTTTGAAATTAATAATATGAAATGACGTGGATGTGCTTTCAACAGTTAGTGAAATTTACTGAATCATTGCACAAATGCAAATGTCTTGGCATTTATTTGGCCATTAAATTACAGATACAAAATGACCTGTATGGATTTTGGTGCATTTGTGAGATGTTTCAGTACCGTTAACTCCATTAAAGTGACATAAAACTGACTGCTCCTATAGCAGCTTCCAAGTCTTATTTGGCTTTTTTTTTTCTTTCTGAGAAGCATTTTCAAATCTGTGCTGAAATGAGAGCCTTCATTTTCCTTTAACAACATTCACATAAGCAGTCTAGAAATCACAAAAATGTGTCCAAACTGGATTTGTAAGGTTTCGTGGTTCCTTACCTCAGCCATATTTATCATTCCAAGTGCGAGGGTCTTATAGCCCAGTATAGTGCGATTCTTGTACCTCTTGCGTCTCTGGAGCATAATCTGAAGCTTGTTGGCATCTCTCTTCAAAAAGTGTGGGTACTGAAGCCAATATGGAAGGGAGAAAGTACTGAAGAATGAACATTAATCTAATTGGATCCAATTTATTTAAACAGAAGGGAAGAGCCACTTAAGCACTTCCGAAAAGTTTCATCAAAACAAAACCGTAATACCTTAATATTACATTTGCAAATGTCAGTTTAGTACTAATCTCATCCAAAATGCACTCAAACACAGCCAACCTGAAGAGAGAAGGTCAGCTGAAGATCAGTCTCTGTAAGGCCAGCAGAGGATAGCATGATTTCATTTGACCGCAAAATGCGCTTTGAGCCCTAAAGAGATCAATCATTAGTCACCCAAACACAGATTAAGCAGTTTTTTGCAAAACAGAAAAAAAAAAACTTTTTACCTGAAGTTTAACTGCAATGACCACCGATGTGAGATCCCTGTCCAACTCCTTCAAAATCACTAATTTTTTAAGAGTTAGACTGAGAAGTCTACAAGAGAAAACGAGAGATGCACGTTGTTGAGACGAACGTGTTGTTCTGAGGCCAAGTTGCTATGGCAGCTGAATGAATAAGTTGTCCCCAAGAGTGTCCCTAACAGAGTTGACATTTTGGGCTTAAATCCCAGATGCAATTTTGGCTGACATTTCACCTAAAATTCTACACAACAATTGTGACCTTTCGTACAGTGAGTGAGAAGTGCCATGATGGTTTTTAATATATGTCACAATTACAAATCAAAATGTGCCTCCTCATATAATTAAGGGGAGTGATATTTACTCGCCCTCATGATGTTCCAAAGCCGTATGCTGCGTTTTTTTTTCTTCCGTGGAACACAAAATTAGATTTTTTTAAATAATTTACACAGTTCTTTTTCCATAGTGCCTTTGTTTGTCTAACTTAACTTGCAAATATACCCTTTTGCACATTTTTGTCGCTTTTTGAGCCTGCCGTAATTATCAACGGTAAATTAAGAACAGATTCCTTAAAAATTCTTCTTTAGTACTACCAGTATACATTTATACAGTACACACTGGATTAACATGAGGGTAAGTAAATAATGGCAAATAGTTTGATGCAAAAAAAAAAAGAAGAATCAATCTATAAAACAAAAAACGAATATGACTGGAGATTCAATACCCTGCTAGTGATCTAAGGACAGCTACCAGACGAAAATCATTTCTCCACACCACATGACACAGGACATCTGAAATAAACTCTAATTGTTGGTAACAGACAAGGAATGCAATGTCCCAAAATCTGAGTTGTCCTCTGATACATCTCCACAAGGTGTGCTGAGATGTTTTTGGCCTGAAGTCAAAAACATAGCATTGGCGATATTAAATCCAGGGGATAAATCTCAAAGTGACACAGCACTCAGGCTCTCGCCTCATTCAGTTTCTGCGACAGGTTGTACTTTTACAGAATGACAGGGGAACATTGTCATAACATTGTAAGAAATTATGTAGATGCATATCTAAACCAATATGAAGACTAAAAGTAACATTAAAAATACTGCAGTAACACTATACAGTCATGTTATGTTTTATATATATATATATATATATATATATATATATATATATATATATATATATATATATATGAGGATAAAGTATTGGGACACACCTCTTAATTATCGAATTCAGGTGTTTCAATCAGACCCATTGTCAGACCCACAAGTTTATAAAAACGGCAACTAGCCATGCAGCCTGCATTTACAAACATTTTTTTTTTTTTTTTTAAAAGGGGGGCTCGTTCTCAAGAGCTCACTAAATTCAAGCGTGGTACTGGGATAGGATGCCATTTTTTTTCTAATAAGTCAGTTCATGAAATTTCATCCCTGCTAGATATTCCACGGTCAAGTGGTATTATTGGATAGTGGAAGCTTTTAACAGCAGCAACTCAGCTGTGAAGCAGAAGACCACATAAACCGAACAGGATCACTGCTGAGGAGCAGGGTGTGTAAAAGTCGCCAATGCTCTGCTGATTCCATAGCTGAAGAGTTTCAAACTTACACTGGAATTAATATCAGCACAAAAGCTGTGCGGCGGGAGCTTCACGGAATGGGTTTCCATGGCCAAGCATCTGCATGCAAGCCTCACATCATCAAGTACAATGCCAGGCGTTAGATGGAGTGGTGTAAAGCTTACCGCCACTGGACTGTGAAGCGGTGGAAATGTGTTCTGTGGAGGGACGAATCACGCTTCTCTGTTTGGAAGTCTGGTGAGGGGGTCTGGGTTTGACAGAATTTTACGTGCCTGACTGCATTGTGCCAACTGTAAAGCTTAGTGGAAGAGCTGTTTTTCAGGGGTTGGACTATAGGCCTCTTCCAGTGAAGGGAAACACTTCAACACACCAAGACTATTTGGACAATACTGCTTCCAACTTTGTGGAAACAGTTTGGGGAAGGCCCTTTTGCATGACTGTGCACAATTGCATAAAGCAAGGTCCATAAAGACATGATTGGATGATTTGGTGAGGAAGAACTTGACAAGCCCGTAAAGAGCCCACGACTTCAACCCCACTGAACACCTTTGGGTTGAACTGGATGGAGATTGCAAGCCAGGCTTTCTCATCCAACATCAGTGCCTGACCTCACAAATGCTCTACAGGAAGAATGGGCAAATATTCCCACAGAAGCACTCCAAAATCTTGTGGAAAGCCTTCCTAGAAGAGTGGAAGCTGTTAGAGCTGCAAATGGAGCTGCACGATTATTGATTCAAACACCCACACGATCTTATTCCTAAATGACAATGGTTTGGCCATGCCTCTTGAATCTTACAAGTATAATAGCAGTGGAACATTCATATCTGCGGTGGCACAGCCACTGACCCAGAGAGAGCAGATGTCATGTAGCCTATAGGTAGCCTATTCACAAACAGTCTTTTAAACCACACAGTATTATTTGTACATTATGTGTCACGGAATCATTCATTCAATAGATTTGTTCAAACACTGATTCAATGAATCATTCGTTCAAGCCAATTTAAAAATAAATAATTCATTCAAATGAATTATTTTTAATTAGACAGCAGCAATTAACATTTTGTCAGAACCTCTAATAAATGACATGTCATTTTGTTTAGTTCTCTATTCAGAATCGTGGGAGAATCATGATCTCTGTTTGAAACAAACAAAACAAAACAAAGAATTGTGATTCTCAATTTATTCAGATATAGCTGTAAACGTCTATGTATTTAATGCAATGTCATTACAGTCCCTGATGGTGTAATGGTCTGGTTTCCCAATACTTTTGTCCATATCGTGTATATATGGGGGGGGGGGGATTAAAAGGCTGCAGCAAAATTAGGAGTATCTCTGAATTAACTATTTATACGTATGTGTTTGACTAAAATGAACATGTTTGTTTTATTCTATAAACTACTGACAATATTTCTTCCAAATTTCAATGTCATTTAGAGCATTTATTTGCAGAAATTGACAGCTGGTCAAAATAACACACACACACACACACACACACAAACAAACACAATGTTTTCGGATCTTAAATAAAGCAAGATTATAATTAATTTTTAAACAATGCAGTACTAATGGTTTCATTAGGAAGAGTGTGATCAATATTTGGTAGAATCAATCAATCGGCATTTATTGGCCAAATATGCTTAGAATTCGAGGAATTATAATAAATGCAGGTACCAAATACAAAGTCTTACAAAACAACATTACAACAACATATACTATTACATTATAATTTTATACTTTGTTACGATAATACACAAGGGAAAAGAACAGAGGTAAAAAATTTTAAAGCTATCAGAAAAAAGGCTATTCCAAAATCTGGTAGCTCTCGTTTTAACCAGACTGTAACTCCTTCTAAGGTAAAAGTCTGAAAAGATTTTGTGCGGGATGAGAAGGGTCACAGCTTGTTTCATGACACATGACAAGTGCAGATCCTGAAGGGAGAGTAAGTCAGTCCAAATAATGCGTTCTGTCGTTCTAACCCTGAATAAACCTGATTTCCAATCACTGCTTTCATGCGTCACGACATGCTCTCTACCAGTCTTTCACATTGCGGTTGGTGAATTTATGCCACTCCTGGGGCAAATATCCAAGCAGCTCGACTTTGTTTGATGTCTTGTGACCTTGTGTCTTTCCTCTTGATCTCATCCCAGAGGTTTTTGGTGGGGTTCAGGTCTGGAATTTGGACTGGCCTTAACAGGGTCTTGATCTGGTGGTCCTCCATCCACACCTTTATTGGGCTAGCTGTGTGGCATGGAGCATTGTCCGGCAGGAAAAACTAATCCTTCGAGTTGGGGAACACTGTCAGAGGAGAAGCAAGTTTTCCTCTAGGATAACCTTCCTCTAATGGTAAGACAGAGATCCAGAGAGGTCTACAACCAAAAGTGTCTCACACCCACTGTGAAATATGGTGGAGGATCTGGGGGTTCTTCAGTAAGGTTGGAATCAGGCAGATCCGTTTTTTGTGAAGGACTTGTGACTCAAGCCATGTACAAGGTTATCCTAAAAGAAATCTTTCTTCCTTCTGCTCTGGCAGTGTTCCCCAACTCAAAAATATAAGAATATAAACTTGTTAATGCATTACTCGAGATCTGAAAACAAGGCATTTTTTATTATTTTGACCAGTTGTCATTTTCTGCAAATAAATGCTCTAAATGACTATGTTTTTACTTGAAATTTGGGAGAAATGTTGTCAGTAGTTTTTGGAATAAAACAAAAAGTTCATTTTTACTCATTTAATTTTAACATATAGATGAAAACTGCTTCTTTTTTTTTCTTTTTTTTGCAGTGGTCTCTTTGGGTTTTTTTTTCCACAGCTGTAAATATTTGAATCCAGCATCTGAATTTGTGTACAATTATATATTGTATTTTATATTATATCAAATATATCTACAATACAATTATATCTATAGCTTCACTTACAATCTGGTTTTATCGCTAAGAGCTACAGATGGCGTTCAATGGCCATGCATTATATAAAAGCAACATCATGAAAAGACATTAATACATAATAGCAGCTTGAACCCAGTCCTCTCTTTAAAGTGTGCTATATTGAACGGGTCTAATTCACTTACAAGTCTGTCCCTGTGCATTAGAGTGTAACTCTAGAGCACAAAGGTAATGAAATTGGGAGACGAGGGGAGAATCGGAAACACATCTCACCTTTCAGTGATCTTCTGCAAGATTCTAATGGCACAATATACAACAATATCCATTTAGGTTTTACATTCAGCACTAATCTTACTGATGTATTTGAATAGAAAGTACAAAGTAAGAAACTAAAGGCCTAAAAGAGTCTCAAAAGCTTTTGAAAGCATTATGGAGGCAGTGTCATAGAAAGAGACAAGATTAAAAATGTCTTCATATTTGATTAATTCTCTTTATTCTGTGTCTGTCACAGCGATTCTCCTTTTCTTCTCTGCTGGCCACTCTCACAGTCAGCCTCTTTGCATCTTCATGGACATCTTTTATTCCGCCCCCTGCATCAACAATCTCACAGCCCCTCCTGCGAATTTCCTTATCGCAGTCCCTTAATGGAAATGATGAGGCTAAATACTGGTAAATATTAAACAGCGTATGCATTACAAATTTTTGTAATTCTATAAATTTAAAAATAAACAACTCTTTTGCACTAGTTTTCACTGCGGCAACAAGCACTGATATTTTCACTTTCCAAATTTAATGATGGCTCCTCATAGATGTGTTGTTGTTAGCAGACTGATCACTTTCCGTTGAGTACTGTTTTTATAGTTACTAGCAAAGGAAGAAAATGATGCAAAAAGATCAGCAGTAAGTATCTAATGTCTAATAAGGCAGCAGTTTTCAACCAAGGGCCCTCTAGGGGTACATATTGCTTTTCTCCTAGTCACTATTCCAGTAATATATTACTTAAAACATACATATTAGTTGCTAAAGCTTATTTACATATTGGCACTCATTTGTAAGTCACTTTGCATAAAAGTGTCTGCTAAATGAATAAATGTAAAATGTCATGTATGTTGAATATGCCACACATGCAGCAAATTCATTTCAAACTGATTATATCATGAGATATATGTATACATATACATGCATATGCATGTATACATACATACATACACATTCATACATGTGTACGTATATACATATACATACACATATTTATGCAAATGTATGTATATGTATATATGCATATGTGTGTGTATATATATATATATATACACACACACACACACACACATTACATATATAATGTATTAGTAGCTAATGAATGAATGGTCTAATTAAGTAGGCTATATCGTATATAGTACTAATGAACTAAATACCATATGTTATTTAACAGTTGCAAGTGAGCAAAACGAATTACTCAATTGTAATTTAAAAATGGTAAAGTAAAAGTTACAAAAATATTTCAATAGTTCAAACGTCTTTTCACTGAGTCTGTGTGTGTAAAGGTTGAAAGCCATTGTCTAAAGTAAGAAACCACTGGTTCATGTGATCTCCAGCAGCGTGATCGGGATTAACTATTTACTCTGATACAAAGTAGCTCTTTCAAAGGACACACAAAAAAAGTGCAGGTTTACTAGTAAGCGAAGAAGCGCCATACCTGGGCACACAGCTGGGAGAGGAGCTGTCAATTTCCCATGTCGCGAAAAGATTCATCTGAACCGGGCGACCCGCAGAAATGGTGACCGTCCTGAGAGGCTGCAGGTGGGGAGACGGAGCTGCCGCTCGCTGCTGAAGCCCTCCGCGATCCGACATGCTGAAGTCTCGGGATCTGTGCTGACACCGGACTCGGTCAGTTTAGACACTCGTTCGTGCCTGTAGTCTTAAATGATGATGACACTTTCATGGCACGAGCCTCTTAACGTTCCCGCCTCCGCTCAGTGCTGGATTCATTGGAGACTTCAGTGAGTTGCAGCTGGGCTCAGTCCTGCTGCTCTGGCTTGTGATCAATTGAGCGTTTAAAACAACATCAGGAAGCGGAAAAAACATATGGGCTAGTAAAGCAACGCCTCTCGTTAAAGACGCACGTACTGCAAGCGAGCGACGCGAATGAACTAAACTGAACGCGCTTCTTGTGCTTGTAGTGCAGTCGAGCGCTAAAGTCCCTGCAATCTGAAATAAGACACAAAAACTTGTTTCTAATATCAGTCCCGGTGCATTCCGCTCTAATTAGTGTCTGAAAATTGCTTATTTTCAGCTGACCATTAATTCAACCCTGTAAACAATGATGATCCCCAGACATGATATACAGGGATTTTGGCCACTTCTTCTTCAATGTTTTAGAAATGACAGAAAATATGAAGTCATAATCATAAGTCTCGCTCTCTTGCTGTCTTTCCATCTATCTATTTTTTTAAACGCAACCCACTTGAATCTATTATGGTAGTGGCAGCTCCTAAAACACTGCAGCCACCCACACTGGCACCATTTGTAGTTTATCTCTCCCTGACAGATTGGAGCCAGAGAGAAGTGAAGTTTCATGACATCAAGGCCTGAAACATGCAGACTGCCGAGGATTAATCAAAAAGAGCCCTGAGTTCCTTACACTTTCTACATTTTAATCTTTCCGGATAAAGCTGAATCTGAATACACGTATTCCCTAAAGGTTATAATGTCTGCTCTATTTCAAGAGTGTCCTGGATTTTAAGGACTGTGCTTTTACTACACTATACATACAGTATGCTGGTGCAACACACTTCCTACACATATCTGACAGGAATTCTGGTTGCATGACAAGAAAAAATCAGGAACAAAATAGTACTGAGTAAAATACATGTATGCTTTACTTTCTTCTGATCTGATCTCTCATATACACTAATCAGACACCAGAATTCCCAGATAAACACATGTAGGATGTTGTTGTTGGCACAAAATATCTAGCTCTGGAGACTAGATAATCCAAGAGCTTTCCATCAAAGGATCATTCTCTCTCTCTCTCTCTCTCTCTCTCTCTCTCTCTCTCTCTCTCTCTCTCTCTCTCTCTCTCTCTCTCTCTCTCTCTCTCTCTCTCTCTCTCTCTCTCTCTCTCTCTCTCTCTCTCTCTCTCTCTCTCTCTCTCTCTCTCTCTCTCTCTCTCTCTCTCTCTCTCTCTCTCTCTCTCTCTCTCTCTCGTGCAATTTGGCCTTATTTTAAACCACAATCAGATGGCAGTCACATTGTTACAGCTCTTTGCTGCCCCCTTTTGGTCATCGTGTAACCATTTCATTTAATATTCCAAACTACTAGGCCTGGGTATTTTTTTAGTGCCCAGTCCATAGTCAAGGACTGTTTTATATTTTCGGCATATTATAAACCACATACGAATGTAGAATTCATAAAACATCCAGGAAGCACTCTTGTTGCCGAGAACCTTTAAAACAATGCCCATATTTATCTGTATTTGCCTGTAGATGGTAGTAGCTCCACACTTTTAGCTTATGTATGAGTGGTAAGGGTTTTGCATTAGAGGTTGTAGTGCTAATTATTGGTTTGACATTTATTGAAAGTCTAATTATATAAATGGTGGATGACAAATTGAGAAGAAACTTACTAGGTGATGGTTTCTAATCTATTATATTGTTTTACACCGTAGTTACCAAATCTGCAATGAAATTGGGCGGTGCTTAGTGCCTCAAACCACGTTGTGTCCGGCTGGTCAGACTCAGACAGGGTTTAAATTAAATTATTCATTTAAATTCTTCTTGTGCTTTTAGTGTAGTAGAGCACTAAGGTCCCCTACTGTTAAAGTCATAAGCTATTCGAAAACATAAACTTGATTTCTAACGATTACTAACAGGTCGCTAACACCTGTCGTGTCATATATTATATCAATGTCTACTTTTCAATGTGTAAACCATCTTAAATGTTATCCTAAGCTCTACCTCTATATTTTCCAAATGAATGACTTCCTGCTGGTGTAGCGCAGTGACCATGTTGTCACATGTAATCTGTTTCTTTTCTCTGCGCTAGTCAGAATGGACCAATCACAATTGTTTGGTTACTCAATAAGGTTATTTTGGGGAAAACATAGTGGTTATTTCAGGCGATTTACCTCTATGTGTCATGTATCGGTGATTTGTAATTTGTACAGTAAAATATTAATCTACAAAAATAATAAAGTGCAAATGTCTCCAGCCCCATTGCGCCATCTAGAGGAATTCAACTGCTCGTCTCATAGTAAATAGTAACATTTGGAACCACACACGTGCGCGCGCTCCGCACTGCAGTCTTTACTGCAGCCCTTACATGCTGGGACAAGCCTAAAATAAGTTAACTGAACACAACCTTGTTGCAAGGACAGTCATAACAGGATTTGGAGAGTGTCATTTTAAGGTAAGGTACAATATTTTTACACTTGGTTGAAGCCTAGACTGGAAAATACGTATCTTGTGGTTGTCAAATGTTTTCACTCTCTTCATAAGTGGTTGGCAACAACAAGCTGTATGTGTGTTATATTTAACCTCTAACCATATTAACATAATGGGTGGAAGGATTTCTTCCCCTGATTTCTACTTAAAGTCTAAAAAACATATGACATCATCTGCTTCTAATTTAATTTTGGGGGTAGATATGATAAATAATAGCATAATAAATAAATACATAAATGATAATAATGTGATGGCTGCTATGACTGATCAAAGTGACTCACTTGGTTGTTGAAATAATAATGAATGATAAGGAATAATGAATTTGACCTAATGTGATGTGAGGTAGCAGTGATTTATAGTTTTTGAGTGTCTCTGACAGTTCTTTCCCGGATGGAACCAATTTGTGCCACGGGAGTAGCTGCTCGTTTGAGGAGTGAGTGGGATCGAAATGAGGGATTTGGTCAGAACCATATGGCCCTTAAGTTTTTGGGCCAAGATTTTGAATACTTACGTGAGCACTGCCTTCAGAGTGGATGTCTGTTTGAGGATGAAACATTCCCAGCCCAGCAGTCTTCTTTAGGATTCAAAGAGCTGGGCCCTGGCTCTGCCAAAACCAAAGGTGTTCGCTGGATGAGGCCAACGGTGAGAACACTAGAATAAACTGGGAGTCTGAGCTGTGGGTTAATATTTAAACCTTAGCAAGATCAAAAACCTAACACGTATAAACTTAAACCTAACACAAAATGTTTTTGCTCACTTACTTATCTTTTGCTTCATTTTTTCCATTATTTTTTATGGGATAGTGCAGCTCTAAATGAAAATTCTGTCATTGTTTACTTATGCTCATGTTGTTCCAAACCAAGCGATTCTTTTAATATTCTGAAGCACTTTTTACTTGCAAAATACTATAATGTAGAAATAAGCAGAGATGTTCTAGTCATTTCTATACCCTGTCTGACCCATAGGTCTTCTCTGTGTACCCCAGGAGTTCTGCACTGATCCACACTTTATCGTAGATGGGGCCACACGCACTGACATCTGCCAAGGAGCTCTAGGTAAAACAAGCATCTACTAAAACAGAACAAAATCAGTGAAGAACTCAAAAACATTGCATGAATGCTTTCCTGCCATTTAAGTCACAAGAAAGTGCATGTTTTCTGCCAGTGATCACGTTGCTGCGGCAGTAATGAAGCATGGTTCCCATCTGTTTCACTACACTATATTGATTGTAGGAGATTGTTGGCTGCTGGCAGCCATTGCGTGCCTTACCCTCAACGAACCCTTGCTGCATCGGGTGGTGCCTCATGGCCAGAGCTTCCATCAGCAATATGCTGGAATCTTTCACTTCCAGGTACTGAGCATTGTTCGTTCAGATTTTAAGTTTTATTATTTATTAATATTATATTTTCATTTCTATTTGAATACATGTCTAATTCTAATTGTTACTCATCTAATTAAAATCAGAATATATATATATATATATATATATATATATATATATATATATATAATCAAATGACACTTTTAACTACCTTTTAAAGAGAAACATCATGTAGATAAAGGTAATCTACACACTTAGTCCCACAAGAAAATGAATATTTTATTATAATTTAAGTAAATAAATGTAGAACCCATTAGTTAATCTTCTGACACATTTCCCAAGCCCTGGTTTTGTGAAAAATCCCAATCATATCCTTCCTTCCAATGCAGCGTGTAAACTGATCTGTTCCCCTTCCATTTGATTCTCCATAGCTCAGCAGATCTGCGTTAAGCCACAGTCTCTAATGTCTGCCCACCCTGTCTGCTGCAATGACTATATATACAAGCCTCGCCCAGAAAATGAAATGTCCACATCTAACTCCCCTCTGCCAAATTCCCTTCTGTTTTCCAGCCAGGAGCCGTTTAGGCTCAGTCACTCAGTGAATGCTTATAATGTTCAGAGCATTAGTGCTGCAGAGATACTTGGAGTACAGCCAGCAGCACCTAGTGTACTGATGTTTACATAGAGAGAGAAATGCACAATTTATAGATATTATTGCATATTCTAGTTATCTATCTATCTGTCTATCTATCTATCTATCTATCTATCTATCTATCTATCTATCTATCTATCTATCTATCTATCTATCTATCTATCTATCTATCTATCTATCTATATATAGATGATGATGATTTGTGTTGCTTAATAGTTTTGTGGAAACTGGGATACATTTTTCAAATTGCAATTTTCTTATCGTGTAAATGTTTGTATGAACATAAAAAGATTTAACAATTGAGACAAGAACTGAACAAATTTCAGAGACATTTGACGAACAGAAATTGAATAATGAGTCCCTGAACAAAGAAGGGCCAAAATCAACGGTAGCAGTCAGAGTAATGGTGTGGCCACCTGCTGCTTTAAGTGCTAGAGTATCTCATCCTCATGAATTACACCAGATTTGTCAGTTCATGCTGTGAGATGTCAATCCACTCTTCCAGGGCACTTCCAAGTTCTTGAGGGGGACAGAAGGATATACATGATTTGGCACTTCAGGGGTGATCAGCTGTCCTTACTGTCTTAGATGTCTTACATTACAGACATTGCAGTTCATTGCTCTGGCCAAATCTGCAGTCCTCATGCTTCCTGCAATATGGCATGTCCACACAAGTTTATCTAGGTGTTTTTCAGGAGTCAGTATAAAGGCCTCTTTAATGTCCTAATTTATTGTAACAATAATTGCAATAATTGTTTATTGTTCATTGGAGAAGCATGAAAAACATTGTTTAAACGCTTTACAATAAAGCTTATTTGAATTTTTCAGATTTAAAAAAGACTAAAAATGAATGTAAGAATTAAGCTAGCAAAAAAAAAAAAAAAACCTTATTGTTTAAGGCCTGATTTAAAACATCATGTGATTGCCAAAAATGTAATACACCAATTCTCCTATTGTTCGCACTGGTTAATCGCTGGTTAATGCTGCATTCACGTCATCTCAGTACTTTCATAATTACGAGTTCCTGACAAGTAAAAAACATTGACATTTTCCTCAAGCTCCTAATTACAAGTAGAAAAGTTTCAAAATCACCAGTTGCCATCTGTGTCAAACGAATCTCGAGTAAGAGAATGTCAAAGCTTCCGAGTAGAATCTCTGATTCCTTTTTGTCTTTGTCATCCTTTTAATTACAATAATTGTGACATGATGAGAGTGCAGCATTAAACCCAACAGAACGTGTATATTCTATTGGGTTTTCTAGTTTTGGCAGTTTGGGGACTGGGTGGATGTGGTGATTGACGACCGGCTGCCTGTCAGAGATGGGAAGCTGCTTTTCGTCCACTCAGCTGAGGGAGCCGAGTTCTGGAGCGCCCTGGTGGAGAAGGCATATGCAAAGTAAGAAGGCTTCAGTTGTACACTTTCACAGATAGACTTCAGACCAAGGACTTGTTTGGTTGTGTAATGAGTTTGTTGTCATGAATGTGACAGGTTGAACGGCTGCTACGAGGCTCTTTCCGGAGGCTCCACGTCTGAGGGATTTGAGGACTTCACCGGTGGAGTGACAGAGATGTATGAGCTGAAAAAAGCTCCACCCAACCTCTTCAGCATAATCAGAAGAGCTGTGGAGAGAGGCTCCCTGATGGGCTGCTCAATAGATGTTAGTGCGCAGAAAAAACATAACCAATAACCAATCAGTCTGTAATATCTGGAGAAGTCTGTATCTGGGTAAACATCTAGGTTAATTCAGGTTGATTGGGAAACGTTTTCCCTGTCATCTTCATGGCAAAAAGTCCCAATCAACTTGAATTCACCCCTACATAAAATTAGTCCATTTCAAGCTTTTTAGAGCCCATCAATAAATATTATTCAATCATAATATAATATAATATAATATAATGTGGCATACATTCATCTTTCAAACTGCTTGTCCTGTTGAATTTAGGGTCAAGAGAAAAATATATAATACTTTTGAATGACTGTCAATGGAGAAAAATGCTATTTGAGTTTAGTTGGTGTAATTTCAGCATCTACCAGCAGGGGCCATGCTAAACTTACATTCTAATATTATTTGGATTGTTATTATAATACTAATAAACTTATTTTATTTTCACTTTCAGATTACAAGTGTCTTTGACATGGAGGCCATCACCTTTAAAAAGCTAGTTAAAGGTCACGCCTACTCTATTACAGGAGTGGAGGAGGTGAGTGTTGGAGTTTGATTGACACGAAACTCAACCAATCACAGACAACTCATCATTGGCAGATGTAAATCTGTTGGCCAGGTGGAGTACAGAAGAAACCTCACAAAGCTATTGCGCATCAGAAACCCTTGGGGAGAAGTGGAGTGGATGGGACCCTGGAGTGATGAGTGAGAATGATGTGAAGAGGAGGGGTGAAGGGTGGAAATATTTCCTAAAAAAATAATGAATAATGTCAGATACCTTTGTTAAATACTATCACCTATCTGTCAATTCAGATCAAGGGAATGGCGTGAAATCGACCCGTCTGTAAGGTCCCGTCTTCACAACTGCCAAGAGGATGGAGAATTCTGGTACATGTTTCTTGTCTGTTATATAGGAATAATTGATTACTCAATATTTATGGCACCATTATAGCAATTTTCCTGTGTTAAATACAACTTATGCTCAAGTTTATTTGTGGCATATCATCCAAAATATGACACACTTAAAGGGACAATTCACCCAAAAAAGAAAATTCGGTTATTATTTAGTCCATTTTTTTAAAATATCTTCTGAACTATCCTTTTAAGCTTTAAATATGGGTATTGTTCACCCACAAACACAGGATGTCATTCACTGACTTCATGCGAGAGTTCAGCAGACTAGAGATCTGTAACTTGACCGCCGATGCGCTACAGAGCAGCGAGGTGAAGAAGTGGAATACATCCCTGTATCCTGGTGAATGGAGAAGAGGAAGCACTGCTGGCGGCTGCAGGAATTATCCAGGCATGTTCTCTACGAAAGACTTTAGGATGCTTGTGAGGCAGTGCTCTCACATTAAAGTCTATTTCTCTCTACACAGCAACATTTTGGATCAATCCCCAGTTTAAAATAGTCTTGAAGGAACCAGATGTTGAGAGTCAAGATGACTGCACTTTTCTAGTGGCCCTGATGCAGAAGAATCGCAGAAAGTTACGTCGGGAGGGCAAAGACATGGAGACGATTGGATTTGCCATTTATGAGGTAGAAAACTCATTTGATATGGGCATAATTAATTAAACAGCTTTGAGTAATAGCTAGATTGAATCATTAAATATATTTCTGTATTATAGAGGAGACTGGGGCAAGTTGTCATCTCTAACTATAAAGCTTTAAGGTATGTTTTATAGAGAGTCGACTTTTCAAAAATAAATATTAACTGGCACAAAAACTGTGACAACTAGCCCCAGTGTTCCCTATATTACATAACTGGATATAACAAATATTATGAGAAATGGTTGCTAAAAAAAAGTGACTCTGATTATAAAGAAAGAGTGATGGATGCATATTTATTATTAATTATTATTTTTTCAAAACTTTATTTCCCACAGGTCCCTAAAGAGGTACGAGATGTGTGCCAGATTTATGAAACTCATCAGCATTGTTTGACATAGGTAAACCATTTGTTATCAATTATGTCAGGTTAGGTTAGTGCCTAAACTGCAGATTGGTTCTTAATTTAGATAGCGTAATGAGAGGTCCTGCACATGGTCAGCTCACACAAGGGCCTTTCACACTTGAAATAATTAATCCTGGGTTATTCTAAACCCCGGGTAAATGGAATCCTGGGTTATCTTGCTTCACATTTCACACTGCTCATAATTTACCCAGGGTTAACAATTAATCCCTGGTATTCATAAACTGATGTTTCATATTGTACATTCTTAAACCCCGGGGTAACGTTCAACGTAAATGTCATTGATTGGATAAACGCAGCACACGACCTGTTTACCTGCTCTAGCATTGCGCACCCTCACTGGACTGTACTATCGAGTTTATACTGAATGAACATTTCGGACTATAAAGTTAAGAAACATTTTTTAGTGTTTATATAATGTACAGGTAAATATGAGTACAGGATTAGTTGTCTAGCTGTATACACTGCATAAGTTTGACATTGAAATGCGGGGTTAACACAGCAAAACCAGTGCAAACCCTGTTCCAGATTCATAACCCCGCTTCTAAATCATAAGTGTGAAACGTTCCTTTACCCGGGGTTAAGCGCATGCGAAAAGACCTAGAGTGATGTATGTAGTGATATGAATCTCCTCCCCTTGTTAGTGTCTTGGCCAGGTAGGTGTGCATCTGAAGCGTGATTTTTTCCTCAAACACACATCCAGCGCTCGTTCCGAGCTCTTCATCAACCTTCGAGAGGTGAGCTCGCGCTTCTGCCTGCCAGCAGGGGAGTATATCATCGTCCCCTCCACCTTTGAGCCCCAGAAAGAAGGAGACTTTGTGCTGAGGGTCTTTTCAGAAAAGGCTGCTGACTCCCAGTGAGTGATCATTTTAAAATAAATGTTTATGTTATGTTTTTTTTTTTCCAAGAATAAAATATATTCAGAATGGTTCTACAATAACAGAATTTGTTTAATACAATATTTTTAATGGAGCATTAATAATTATTTGAAATGGTTAGAAATACAAATAATGAAACATCAATGGTCCCTTCACACATATGCAGGTCACTCATGCTGTTTGTATTGATGCACCCCCATACCATGACAGATGTTTGCTTGTGCCTTTCTTCTTTGGGACTGAGAACTAAGTGTCAGTTTTCCCCAAAAACAAGCTGAAACGTGGCTTCATCTGACCACAGCACACATTTCCACAGTTATTCTGACCATTTTTGGAGCTTGGGCCCTGAGAACTCGGTGGCATCTCTGCACAGAATCGATGTATGGATTTCTCCTTGCATAACAGAGATTCAAGTTGCATTTATTGATGCAGCAGCAGACTGTGTTAAGTGACAACGGTTTTTCAAAGTACACTTGAGACCGTGTGGCTATATTTAACACAATAGCTTCACGGATTCTCAGAATATTATTACAATCTTGACAACTCTCGTAAGATTGTTAGCCTGGTTATGGATATGACAATGTTAATGTATTTGGTCTTGGCGGAATAGATCTTCTACGCTGCTGCTGGTGATTATCGGTACTGCTGCAGAGCAAGTACAGAAACTTGCTACTGCCAAGTAGTGAGTAAGACATAGATCTGCTGTACAAATAGCATATATCAATAACCCATAGTAGATCTGTACAGGTGGAGCTGGGGAAGGTGGAGGGTGTTAGAGGAACTTGAAGCGCACTGCAAACTGCTATTAGTGATGTTCGGTTTTTGAACGAATCGTTCTTTTTTGAAACCGGTTCATAGGAAGTAACCGGTCAAGCCAGTTCACTAAAGCAATCTTATCCAAGATGAAGGCTAATCAATATTGGTCATTCGTATCTGACATAAAGGATCTGTGATCCAATGAAACTGTGACCACAAACTCCATTAAGTGAATGAAAGGCAATAATCAGCAATATGCATTCACACAAATAACTTTATTTGAACGTTTCATTGATATAACATGACACTGAGTAGTTAGAAAATAAATGCAGAATGACAACCAATGAATCGGTTCATTGAGCCGAACTGTCAACCGGTTCATGGAAATGAATCGGACTTTTGCATCACTAACTGTTATAGTGAATGTAACCAGCCGTTTAAATGATGTGAGAAACAAACTCATTGGCTGGAGAAGTGACATGGACCAATCAGCTTGTGCCAAGTTGTTAATGCTGTAATTACCCATCAGCCTGCACATCTAGAGTTTCATGACTGAACTATGTATGTATGGCAGATGGTGAAAGACCTAAATTTTTAGGTTTGAGAGAATTAATAATTCTTTATTTTATTGCATTTTTCTTTTCTGGAAATGGGGTTGTAAATTAAAATTTGATTACATTTTTAAAATATATTTTTAATATAATATAATGATTAGAAATATAAATAAAAATGTGATTGATTTAAGTCGTTTAATACAAGGGAGTAACAAAACATTCATATATATTCAGTTAATGAAAGCTATTAAAGTAGTGCATATTAAAATGGAACTGAGAGACAATAAAAATGTTTGTTCTCTCACTAAAGGGAGCTAGATGATGAAATTTCTGCAGATCTACCGGAGGAGGTGAGTTTCCTTGTGAAACGTTTTAACAATACTGCACACTGATGAATACTGCAAAGTTTGCTCTTATTGTGTTGTTTCGTTGGCAGCCTGCGCTCCAGGAGAGTGACATTGATGAGGGCTTCAAGGCACTTTTCGCAAAGCTGGCAGGGCCGGTAAGACGGCAGGAAGTGGTGTTAATGGGTTTTTATGCCCAATAGCTTTGTTGACTTGCTCCCTTCGGTCAACAGGAAATGGAGATCAATGTGTCCAAACTCCAGATGATTCTGAACCGGGTTGTTGGCAAACGTAAGTGTGCTTATGGACACATAAAGCATATTTCAGTTTTCACAATTATTTATGTGCTAATTGACAACATGCCACATATGCTGTGAGTAAAACCAAGGTCATACTTAACCTTGAATATTCCCTATATGGAGCAAAATGAAGTTTAAATTGACCTTATAATTCCTCTTCTTACAGATAAAGATATTAAGACAGATGGATTTGGCAAAGAGGCCTGTCGAGGCATGATAAATCTTATGGATGTATCCTTTAAAGACTCTTAAAAAAAAAAAAATAGCATGTATGGGCCATTTTTGAAGGTAAGACTGAATAGTATGGATTAAAACCTTGACCGTCATAAAGACAACTGGTCTTGGAAAGCTGGGACTGATTGACTTCCATGTGCTCTGGGAGAAGATCAAACAATATCTTGTCAGTGGCTACATTTTATTCTTACTTTATGGTGTATGTATGAAATATTAGATACTCATTACCATTCAAAAGTTTGGGGTTGGTAAATTTAAAAAAATAATAAACAAATACTTTTATTGAGCAAGGATGCATTAAATTGATCGAAAGTGACAGTAAAGACATTTATGTTACAAAAGATTTCTATTTCAAATTAATGCTGTTCTTTTGAACGGTTTTTAACATTGATAATATTGAATGTATTTTAATGCGCATATAATTAAAATTAATTGCATTTTAAAATGTATTAAAAATACAAATAGTATAAAAAATTAAATAGTATTTCACAATATAACTGTATTTTTTACCAAATGCAGCGTTGTTGAACATGAGACTTTTTAAAAAAAATGACCAACCCCAGACTTTTGAATGGTAGTGTAGATGTTGACTATTCTTTTTTGTTGTTTAAATAAATCACTAGGCTGTGTTTAGGAAGTTTGACTTGGACAAGTCTGGCACAATGAGCTCTTATGAAATGCGTCTGGCATTAGAATCAGCAGGTATCTGCCACATCCAACTCTTTTAAAAGCTCATCTATAATTACTGTGGTAAATTATGTTTATGACGACGCTTTGGATTTTATGTTTCTATAAGGCTTCAAGTTAACCAACAACCTGTTCCAGCTGATAATCCTGCGCTATGCAAAGTCAGACCTCAACGTGGACTTCGACAACTTTGTAGCTTGTCTGATCCGCCTGGAGACTATGTTCAGTAAGTGTGCCAAGTAAAAAACTCCTTTTTTTTAGGCTGATTTTCACAATGCAATTACAAATGAGGTCTAGATGTGTCAAGAGTTCACATTTATTCCAACAGAAACTTTTAAAGCAATGGACGCTGATGAAGATGGATTGGTATCCTTCAGCTTCGCCCAGGTTAACTGGTTTTTAGTAATGAGAACTTCAAAAAACAAATGCATCCCTGTCTCTCTGTGGCTCAGTAATATTTCTCTCCCTCTTGTTTTCTTCCTGTCTTTTTATAGTGGATCACCCTCACTATGTTTACTTAGATGGATGTTCCTTGTCCTCACTGCTTTCTCAGACCCAAATCTTCTTTACTACATGCCTCCTGTGACCTCAGTAGTATTTGTGATGTGGGTGCTGACCAGCAGTAGAGCACTGATACTATCAGCTATGGCAAGATGCACGATTGTCATTCAACATGGAAAGCAACAGCCAATGGAATATATGAACCTGACTTTTGTTTGCACTACATATCAAATGTTTGAGGTCAGAAAGATTTTTGTATTCAGCGAGGCTGCATTAAATTGATCATAAGTGACAGTAAACAGATTTATAATGTTAAATGTATCAAAGAATCCTGTAAAAAAATGTTCACCAGTTGTGCACCATCACCAAATCGGCATATTTAGAACAATATCAGAAGGATCATGAGACACTGAAGACTGATGCAGTGATCCTGAAAATTCAGCTTTGCATCACAGGAATAAATTACATTTTACATTACATTTATCTGAGCCAAAGAATGTTTGAACTTATGTAAAAGAAGTTGAGTAGACAGTTTAGAGTATAACTGTGAAATAGAGTGCAACAGTGGGCTTCCGGAAGTAAAATCTCCATTCGTTTTGTTTTAGGGAAATTGATTTTTAATGACTTTAAAGACAGCCCTCCTGTGAGCTCTGAGGTTGTCAATCAATGGCATTTTAGCATTATTTCAACAAATCACTCCACAAAATCTCGGTAGCTCTGCTCAATCCCACGAATGACCTACACTCCCAAAATACTTACATTTTTGTATATATGTGCGTATTTTGCATAATTAAAAGAAACATTTTTAAATTAGCAATTTCATATTTCTCTAGTTTTTTAATTGGTTATGCTGTTTGCAATGCTTCATGGGATTGTAGGTCTATCCAACACTAGAGTACGGTGGCCGAGAGAGCTCAACGTGCGGCAAATAAGAAAACGCATGCAAATTTAAAAAAAAAACCATCCAAATAAAAACAAAACATGATCATCAGTTTGACAACACATGTGCTGCAAATCCTCACAACACAAGCAAACACAAAAACGCGCTGCAAAGAGCACAAACCACAACGGAAATGTTTCAAGGGGGACCCCAAAAAGTGACGTACCCTACTTGACAACAGCACCAACAAAAAAATATTCAAATATGTAGGCATTAACTCCATGTAATGTGTTTCACTAACAGAAAAGTGTTTTAATATGTGGCATTGTTGTTAACTCATTAAACTTTTAAAAAATATTTCGTTACTCATCTGTAGCGTACTAATGTAATGTCATCATAACGGCCGCCTGAGGCGCTCGGCTATCATCAGTGAGCGTGAGCTTCTAGCAAACTGAAAAACACTTTATTAAAAATAATAAATACATGAAATAATGTACACTTATTTTTGTTTGCAGTTTTTATAGTATTTCATGATTGTGAACATATTGTGCACTCAAATGCCGTACACTATATAGGGATTAGTGAATAAATGAAGTTTTGGACGCACGTCCTAGTAGGGTTCGTCACTTTTTGGGGTCCCCCTTGAAACATTTCCGTTGTGATTTGTGCTATTTGCAGCGCTTTTTGTGTTTGCTTGTGTTGTGAGGATTTGCAGCACATGTGTTGTCAAACTGATGATCACGTTTTGTTTTTATTCGTCTGTTTTTTTTTTTTATTTGCAGCGCGTCGAGCTCTCTCGGCCACCGTACTAAAGCTGTCATGTACAGATTTGTCCTTTGTCCAATTTTCAAATCATTTTTTACTTGAAATCAAAGTTTGATTCACCTCGAAGATGGTTGAGTTAATGGCTTGTAACTCTTTAATGATTTTTTTTTTTAAATCCCTATGGGAGAAATGAATGGAAAAAATACTTCGGGAGAAATGGATGGGTCTGTTGCACTGAAAAGTGGGAGAGAATGAACTGACCTTTCGCTAAGCCCCGCTCCATTTGGTTACTGATGCTCACTCAGACCAAGTTTTTCTCTTAAAGTTTTGGAAAAATGGTATCCTCTGTATTCTCTTTTGGTACTGTAGCATATCACTGTTATAGTACTTGTAAACCCGGTTAATTATTTTACAGAAGTCATCTAAACAAATTGGAATTCCAGAAACACACAGAAGAGATGAGCAAAAGCTTGTGTGATAATATGGCAAGCAGCAACTGGCTTCGTGAAGGGTCAGCCGTCCACAGATTCTCGCCTGTGAACGTTCACCCTTGTGCCTCTTCATGTCTTGCAAGATTACCCCCATAAACTAGAATGCTGAGTGTGTACTGAATCATTATATTACAATAAAAGAGATTCAATAAATCCTAATTGAGCTATAAAGTGTGTGATCATTACATAATAATAAATATAAGGAATAACAAATATTAATTTACATACAAATATACATGCCTACCACAAATAAACATTAGAACAACTCTTAAATCCAAACTAAATGACCTATGGAGCACTTGGTCTCACAGCGGTCAATCAACGGCTCCAGTCACTAGCCATTAAACGGAACTGAGGTATTGCTTGTGAGGGAACGCCTCCCTCAATCCAGATCTAAGCTACAGGAAGCACCGGCTCTTTGGCCAGCACAAGCTTCTCTTTACTCCTGTGACGTTTCAGGCAGCTTCCTGGAGAAGCCTTGCTGCTAACTGCTGCTAGGAGCACAGCAAGAGTTGAAGACGCCTGTGAAGCTCAGCTAGACGACACGACTCGCTCTCAGTTCAGTGCAAGTCCTTCACTCACAGGCATGTTGATGTGGGCGGTGAGGAGAGGAGCACTCTTTCCTTCTCTCAGCACAAACACCTAAAATCACAAATGTAACATCAGCTTGATTTCATGCATACAGTAATCAACATCAGGGAACTGTACAGGGGCATCATGCTCCTATTTTTTGAGGTGGCACCGGTGGCAGAATGATGACAGAATATTAAGTTTCAAGAAAATTTAGACATGAATAACCAATTTATGCCAGAGAATTGAGTTAAACACATTTTGTAAACACACACACTACCTTTCAAAAAAATGTGTATATACAGGGGTGGGGAGTAACGAAATACAAGTAACTTAGTTACGTATTTAAAATACAAAATTTGAGTAACTGTATTTCATTAGTTTTATTTTAAATGGGTGGTAATCAGATTACAGTTACATCTGAAAAGTGTTTTAGATTACCAAAGTGATTACTTTGAGTTTTAATGTCATTTAAACAGCGATTGGTGATTCTCTGACCGTCTGAAAAAGCGGAGTTAAGTTTCACCAACATTTTAATACTTTGAAGAGGGATCATAAAAATTGTTATTTTTATTTAGTACCGTCCTGAAAAAAATAAAATGACTGAATTTATAAAAAAAAAAAAAAAAGCCAAACAGTCAACTTAACTGTCCTGTCATGACCTGATGATCCACGACTGTTTTCATGTTTTGTGATCGTTGTTTGTGAGTCATTTTATAATTCTGCAACTTTTTCTCACAATTAGTTTTTTCCCCTCACAATTGTGAGTTTGCATTTCACAATTCTGACTTCTTTTTCTCAGAAAAGTTATAAAGTCAGAATTTGGAAATATAAACTTGCAATACTAACTTTTCTTTCTTGGTATGTGAGTTTATTTCTCATAATTCTGACTTTTCTCAATAATGTCAGTTTATATGTCATAATTCTGACTTTATAACTCAAAATTGCAACTTTATATCACACAATTCTGAGGGAAAAGTTAGATTTGTGAGATAAAAACTTGCAATGACCTTTTTTGCGTTTGTTCCACACTTATTAGTATTCCAAAGTATTCTAAAGTATTTAGATTACGTTACTAAACTTGAGTAATGTAACGAAATATGTTACAAATTACTTTTTAAAGCATGTATTTTGTAATATGTAGTGAAATACAATTTAATAGTAACCTACCCAGCCCTGTGTATATATATATATATATATATATATATATATATATATATATATATATATATGAAATAGTAATTAATAAATGTAATTTGATCCAGTTATGGCAAAGCTGAATTTTCATCAGTGTCACATGACCCTTCAGAAATCATTTTAATATGTCGCTTTGTTGCTCAAGAAACATTTCTCATTATCATCAAAGTTGAATATTTTTGTGAAAACCATGACACATTTTTTCAGGACTCTTTAATGAACAGGAAGTTCAAAAGAACAGCATTTATATGAAATATAAATATTTTGTAACAAGTCTTTACTGTCACTTCATCATATGTACGTGAGTGCCGTCTAGTTATTATTCTGTAAATAAAAATTGTTAATTCAGTTTTGTATTAAAAAAATGGGCTAATTTTGCTATATTGTGATCTGCTGTGAGCAATTTGCATATTTTTACAATACACACATACTACCCATTCTAAATATAAATGCTGCATAGATGTTCTGAATGGGTGAGAGTCTTACTTTGATGATGTCAGAGATGCCTTTGTCACTCAAGCACTCCACAAAAGTGTCAATGGGGTAATTCAGTCCTGGAACTAGTAGGGGAATCTACAGACACACAACAGTTCACTGTTATCAGAGAAACATTTCAATAACTATACATAAAAGGTCAGCACATATGAATAGTGATCATGTAACAGCTCAGTTGAGGTCACCTTGAAGAAGGCTGTCCTCATGCTGTACAAATTTTCATCATACAGAAAGCTGATAGCTAGATTCATGACCGGACGAGACACTGCAGTGTTCTGGATGTTCAGAGTGAGCTTGAAAGATGGGCCCAGCCCTTGAACCTTTCAGGAAGAGGAAGCAGAAGTGGAGATGGGTATCGCTCATCTGGCGTCATCTAGTTCAAGCATTCAGAATTGCACAACTCACCACAGCGTTCATCTTGAGTGGCTCGGTCAGGCTCGCCGACATGGGTGCGAGGCTGGACTCCAGGGCTTTGACATAAGCGCGTGCTGCAGCCAGACGCAGTCTGCTTAGGTCCATCTGAAAAGCTCGGTGCATGGCTGCATGGAAAAAACAATACCAGTCTATTACAACGGGACAGAAACAGAACATTACACACCGTCACCTTTCAAATTACATGCTTTTGGAGCATGCTCTAATTTAGAGCCATTGGGGCAGATTTCAGATTTTCAGTGTTTTATTTTCACATTACCATATGTAATTTGTTTTATGTTTCTTCTGAGAATAGACAAGACTTTCTTTTCCTCACCAGAATTCCTCAGTAACTTCTACTATTCGAAGACATCATTCAGAGGCAATAAATGCTAAATTAAGGCAGTTCAAAGGTAGCATTCTATCCATGTGTAACAATCAACGTTAATCAACGTCAAAGTTACAGCGCCACCCTCAGGCTGAATAACGCAACAGATGCCAAAAGTGCCTCTGCATGTGTTAAGCGATTCGAATATAAAGCTTAAAAGGTTTATCATAAAACTAGTGCGAAGACCCAGAATGTGCCCTGCCTAAATTTACGGTCAGGAGCCGCTACTGCCGATACCTCATCCTGGGTGGACATTTCATTCAGTAAAGTTAGGCAGTTGTGATTTGTATGCTGTTTAATGTTTGATGATCGTGTTATTTTACATGTGAATACGCAATGCTTCTATGGCTTGTTTCTTCTTTTTCACCTGTGATTTGATCTGGAGATTCTATACTTTCAGAAGATACGTAATAGCGTCCCCTACCGTATATAAAAGTAAAAGCATGGATTGCCAGAAATTTCTGTCAATGGTGGGGAAGTGTTGTGTCGTTTTTGTATAAAAACTAATTTTGGTTCACCACTAACCAACTGCATTTTCACGCTCTCTCAAAGTCTGGTCCACATAGAGCTTGGTTTTCTTGGGCACGTTCAGACGGATGCTCTGGGCTATTGGGGGTCCAGGGGCCGAGTCCCTGTCATCAAACACAGCCGTCCTCTTGAGGATCTTTACAATCAAACCTCCTCCTGGATCACAAACAGATAAAAACATTTTAAATGCTTTGTAGACAGACTTTTAGTTGACGTAGACCGTTTTATCTACCATGTTACAAGCGTCACTAACCTTTGGTGGTCATTATCAGAGTGCCGTCTTCCCGTCCATAGCGCCCAAAACAAATGCTTGTCACTACGTCCTGTACGATAGAAATTAAAGTGATTACGAGAACAGAGACACTTCAATTCTGAGCTTTGAATTCACGACTGTTCTTACTGGTGTTTTGATGGTGCTGATCAGATTTTTGTCTCTGAACATGTGTACTTCACAGTTGGACAGACCCACCAGTACAGCCTGGAATCCTCGAGTGGGGAGGTCCATCAGTGCCATGGTGGTAACGGGGGCTGACAAATAAGCCGTCCACAGCTTTTTCCCCTACAGGAAGATTCATTAGAAAGTTAGCATTATCATTTCTGGAGGCATTATTGTTACTGTTACTGTGACAGATATGGATACATTTGTCATACCTTTTGAGTGTAACCCTGCAGCGTCTCATCGGTACATCCTACAACTACATTCTTTCCCATCCTCACCAGTCCCACTGGGTGAGAGGACAGCTCAATGCAGTATTTGGGCTTTGGGGAATCTCTTTAAGGCAAAAAGAAAATGGCACTGAGCACTTAGCTGTTTATTGGCCTTTTTAACATGTTACCACATGTTTATGGAAGCTTGCTTTATTAAAAAGCTTTATTAAAAAAATAAAAAAGGTAATTGTGACTTTTTTTTACTTGCAATTCTGATTTTGTATCTCTTAATTCTGAGAAAAAAAATTAAGTAATTGTGAGATACAAACTCACAGTTCTCAGGTTTTTTTTCTCACAATTGCAAGTTGCAATCTTTGAAATTCAAGTTCACTAATGTTAATCTACTATACTCCGATGACTGCTTTGTCAGACAAAATTGCGGATTCTGGGTTATGATTGGTCAGATTGCCTGTCAATCAAACTGTTTGCAAAGGTTCAATTGTGAAATATAAACACGGAATTGCAAGAAATAAAGTCAGAATTGTTTCATTTTTCCATGGTGGAAACAAGCTTCCATAAAAGTTACACTAAATTGACGGTCACAATACACTTTTCGTTACACCGATTTCCATTCATATGTATGCAAATGCTGGAAAGTGGAAACACAAAGAGGTTTCGCATTTCAATGCTTGCCTGAAATCTAACCTGCAAATCATGATCTTGGGAAACACTGCTTCAAAAAGCTTAGATGCATGCTTATGCATAAGAGCATGTGTCTAACTGACCAAGTCACATGATTTCAGGAATGAGTCTTTGTTCTATCTCACCGTTTCAGAACATTAGGAGAACATGCCGGGATTATTAAAACTACATATTACACAGATAATTTATCCTAAATCTTATTAACGATATTATAAACAACATTTTGTACACTTTATAAAAACATGTTTAGAACGCAATTACACATATTTAACCAGCTGACATCCTCATCGTGTTCCGTTTCATGTGCTTTGAGATTTATTTTGTAAAGCAACTGGTTCAACTGATTGCAATTTTTGAAAAGCTTTCCCATCTTGGACAACAAAAATGTTTAAATGCGTTTTAATTCGCTCAATCACCTGCGCAGTATGTAGATGTTGCCGTTGCGACAGGCAACAGTGATACGGAATTCCACATCAAACTGACCAGTCACGTCCATCAGGGTGGCTGTACTAGGCAGTGACATCTGAAAACAAACAGGGAAACTCATGGTAAAGAGTTCATTCTTTACTTTAGAACTACATGTAAAATGATTTTAAACAAGTCGCTGGTATTCTGATGATACATCAAAACCAGAAGCTAATAGCGGAATATAGTGCATAAACACATATGAAGCAGACAAGGCTGTGCTGACCTTATAGAGAATGGTAAAGGCTTCTGGATCTAATATGTAAACATCACCGCTCTCTGTGCCAATCACTAGGCAGCTAACTGCATCCTCATCTGCCATGTTCTTCTTCAACGTCCCTATACATGTAATGACCGTCTGAGACATTCAAAGAGACAAAACCCATGTTAGTGCATTTGTTTTTGTTCATCTATGTGTGAGTGAGTGACTGCACAAATGCATTCCAGAACTAGCACCTGTCTACGTATAGGCTGGTCTTTGTGAAGATGAACAAAATTCTCCATTTCCTGTGGCTCGAGCATGAGGAACCTGAATAAATCACACAAGAAAGGTAATTAATTAATAGATGAAAATAATATCTCAACTGTAAGAATTAATATACTATAATTATAACCTTAATATGAACAAATATAACAGTTTTTACCGTAGTGATCGGACAGAGAGTGGAATTTCAGCTTTGTCCCTGTTCAAGAGAAATTATTTCATTATCTACAGTACAGTAACTGTAAATTACACATGTATTTTATCAGGCTGTACTCACCTTAATCCTTCTAACATCTCTTTGAGGGTCATTGGATCAATCATGTCCTAAGAGTCAAAACACAAGCAGTAAAACATTGCAGTAAAATGAAATCAGTGTAAACAAATGGCAGCCTCACACACACGACATGATGTGAAGATGTAACCCTGGTGTCCTGGCCAAATTCCGTACCATTGGCCCTTATCAATCATAGCCTCCTAATAATCACCATCCAAAATATTGGGTCTATCACTCTCGCTCTCCTCTCCAATTATAGCTGGTGTATGGTGAGCCCATTGGCGCCATCATTCAAGTGGATGCTCACACTGGTGGCCCCCCATCATATGATTGTACAGTAGCACAAAGGAAACGAGCTATGTAAATGGCTCATTCGTTTATTCGATGCATAGAGCTGAATGTGTATGAACAGCTCACCTCCCTGGCCTGACTCCAGACGTCCTGCTCCAGAGGGTTCACCTCCAGACTAGGCAGCGTGAACTTGAAGTAAGGCCTCAGGTTCTTGTAGACGTAGATGAAGGGACCAGAGGCCACAGCGATGGCTGGTGTTCGTGGCTCATGTAGGTCCATGAGGAAGGAGACCAGGCCAGTGGGCAAGTCCAGCAGGGTACTCTCACTCAACAGCCCAGTGCCACGATACACCTTTAGCTTCATGTTACACACTCCCGTGCCAAGGTCACCCACCACCAGCTGGTACACAGACAGCTCAAATCACTCTTTATTGCCAGTCTACTTCTGAATGTTGAATTACAGCCATTGCATAAAAAGGTCACGCCTTGTGAAAAAAAAAAAACTTTACACTTTAGCATACATGTTAGTACTTCTTATGGAGACAATATCATTTTAAAATAATATACTTACTGAACGTAATATTTTTGTAACCTTAACTGCGTGTTATTTACAATTAAATGAAAGGTTTAAATTTATATTAAATACAATTAGCTATTAAGTAGGACTGAAATACATATTTATATGTAATTTCATAATTGTGTCTATTGTCTTTGAAATATGGTTGAATGTACTGTCAGATGTAGTGGCAAGCATTTATGGTAAACTAAAACATACTTTAATTTCATTTCTTTTGAAGCTTGTATGCCATGTATTTTTATCATACATTTGTAATGATGAATGAAGTTGCAATTTAGTACACTTAATATATATTTTAAAGTACACAGTACCATTATTGTCAAGTACGTAGAACACATATTCACTATCAACTACAACTCTCGCCTCATTTAACTCCTAATTTACTGCTTATTAATAGTTAGTAAGGTCGTTTTTGTAGCATTTAAATGTAGGTATTGGGTAGGATTAAGGGATGTAGAATAAGGTCATGCAGAATAAGGCATCAATATGTGCTCTAAAAGTACTCATAAACAACCAATATACTAGTAATATGCAAACTACTAAGCAACTAGTTAAAAGTGAGGATTGAACCCTAAAATAAAGTGTTAACCAACATTTAAAGAAACGCACCTTAAAGTAATACTTTTAATTTGATATTATTACAAGGGTCACTTTTTAGAAGTGTATTTAAGAGCATTACGTCATGAAAGTGTACTCTCTTTAGGAACCCTCATGTGGCCTTTTACTTTATTAAAGTCCCCCTATTACGCTTTTTCGAATGTTACCGTTCATGCAATGTGTAATGTAGCTGTCTGTAAATCTGCAAAGGTGTGAAGCCGAAAGTAGATGATAAATAAAGTTATTGTCTCTCAAAAGAAAGAATCGACTCTGAACAGCCTAAACGAGTTGTTAGGAATTCGAATCCCACTTTTGTGACAGCCACACGTCACAAAGTAGCACATTTGCCTAATGCCTGCCTACGGTCTCCATTGGCTGCCCACAAACGTCTACTTTGACTGTAGCTGGCTTGTTGTGTACATGTTGAAAAGATGCTGTTTTCTGCTCAGCGAATGCAAATTCTCTTTGTAAACATTCCCAAAGGATGAGGATGTGAAGAGTCAGTGGTTAAAATTACCACAGCGATACAACAGCAGAATTGCTTCTAAAATCTCTGATGTCTAAATGGGATTTACAAAATGCCATTAAATATAGGACAATAGCCACTTTATTTGGACCAACTTGCTCCTCAGAATCACAGCCTGTAAGTATGATTAATTATTGATGTATATATTTTCTACTGGGTGTTCAAAATATGTAGTTTTGTGTTTGATGTTGTGCTAAGTCTCCAGCTAACCGGCTGACTCACAATGTCATTGTCTTACTGAAATACTTCTATATACTATTACCTAAATTTGAGTTCATTAATGATTATCTGTCGTTCTTACTACTCTAAGTAATGATAAAGTATGGAGCAAGATTTTTTTTTTTTTTAACAAACTTTAATGTTACATCGGTCATTCTTCTTAGTGCTTAGATAACATTAGCTCTATTATTGATAGTTAATAATACAGTTCCTGCATATGCACGGCAATGAATTAGAAATATACACATCGGTTTGTTGATGGACATACACTTGTTAATGCTGATGGTGAGGAATTACAGTTGCAACATCTCACGATGAACGTCAAACGGAGTAGCGTATCAGTTCTTGTCGGGTTGAATAACTAGTTCTTCTAATATTTCGTCATATTCATCACTCAGATTGATATGATAAAATCAACATCATCTTTACTGTTTAGCCATGTGTTCAAACGCTGAGCTTTATTAAGCCTCCGGAGCTGAATCAGTTATGGTAATGGGAATTTCGTTTCCACACGCGCTGTAAGAGGTAGACCAATCACAACAGACTGGGCCATCTGGCCAATCAGAGCAGAGCAGGAGGGATTTAGAGAGATTGATTCATCCGATGAGTTGTTTAAGAATCTTTGAAAAATGTGCTGATGTGCAATGTATATTATGAGAAAATGAAGTGTTTTTTGACCTTTGATGCATGTAAACCTGTTATAGGAGACCTCCAAAACAGAATTAAGAACCTTTAAAATAACATAATAGGGGTACTTTAACATTATATTACATCCAAGTACATATATATATATATATATAAACATTTACTTTTAAAGGTGCAGAAAGAGAGAGAGAGTTGGCTGAGAGACATTACAAAAGAGAAAAGGTGAAAGAAATATCAGTGGGAAAAGAAGGGTTATGATCAGAAAAGGATCCCGTGTGAATATTAGAAAAGCTTTCCAGTGCTGAAGAGACCGGAAAACATTGTTGCATTGGTTTTGCTATATTTCACAGACCATCTGCTGTCGCTGTAATGTTAGCTATAGTAACAGGACCGTTTTGAGTGTCAGTTTGTCTGGAGCTGGTGTGCTGCTGGAGACTAACAACCAACTCGTGTTTGTAAATACGCTTATGTATGCATGTAAGAGTGTAAAATGTATTATAGCCTTATTTTGCTTCACTTCAGCTATGATAAAAAGACTTTCACTCTTGCATTGTGCGTTCGATCTGCATTTTGGGGCAGGTGCAGTGAAGTAAAAGCGAGGACTGTGTTTGTCTGAGACAGTTTCAGATATAACAGTGTTTCTCAGAACTCGCTTGCTGCGACTTGAAGCGTTAAGAGCTCATCTTTCTCACAAGGGACACAATGGCATGAACACACTACCTCACCTTATTCTCACCATCTCCATGCAAATCTGAGAGAGCTGTGGAAAACAACAGGAAGAATGAGCTGGTGAGGTTGGTAGTAGCAGGCTAAACTGCTGAAATGTGTGTGATTGTGCACGTGACTCACCAATGCAAGAGGAAAATGTGTATAGATTGGCGACTGGATCATAGTGGGCATCAAGCCATTTGGAGCTGGCCACTGAACTACAAAAACACAGGGAAAACTTACTAACTTACTTCACACAGGCCAGCATTTTATTAGTAAAGCATCGGATTTATTTCTATGCGCTGGATTTGAAACCACTCCAATTCTGTTGTATCGTTGTGTCGCGATATGTGAGGAAATAATAGTTAGCTGGCGTTAAAACATAAGCTACTCGAATATGCTATATATCAACATGCAACATGCTAACGCCAATCGCAATTTAACGCGATTCAGCAAATAACTACTCACGTGTCTTTCAGCTCCTGGGGAACAGAGGACATGATGGTTTTGTTATTTTCAAAAGCTGGTTATCAACCTATGCTGAGGAAATCAAACTGCTTCGACTGTCTGCTGTAATCCTCAGATCGGCTTTCCTCGTTCCTATGGCAACCACTCCAGCGGGAGAGCTTAAAGGCGCTACACTGAAATGCTTCCTCCAGGAATACTTCGTTTTAATAATTAGTTCCGTTTTTTTTTTAAAAAAAAAAGGCCCGAGCTGTGTCCGAAACTGCTCCCTATCCACTATATAGTGCACTATATCGGGTGTTGGCCATTTTGTAGTGCTGTCCGAATTCTGAGTGAACGACTTCATTCCCTACATTCGTTCACTACTTTTACCCACAATGCCCTCTGATTTTGTGTGTACATTCGATGTACACTCGTTAAAGCGCCGTTACCCAAAATCCAACGCGATGAGACGATCGAGCGCGAAAGAAAAATAAATATGGCGGACGGCAATACGGGAAGCGGCAACTTCTACAAATGTAAAGCTGTGTCCGAAACCGCCCACTCATTCACTCATTCACTAACCCCTATATAGTGCATGACAGTTGAGTGCACTATATCAGCAAAGAGTGAACGAAAACGAGTGAGCGAATTCGGACGCTGACGTTAATAGTACGCGCCAGACAATTTCGTCATTAACATTTCCTATACCCATCTGTAATATGTCCTGAATTGTATATTACTGTTTATTTGTCATGTTTATTGAGAATAAAGAGAGAATAAAAACACCTGTGTCATGCTATTTAGTAAATTTATATTTAAAAATAAATGTAAAATATAAACAACAGTATACAATGTACAACAGTTCACTATGAGAAAAATCGACCAAATTATCATATGATAATAAGTATATATATTAGGATATAAATCTATATCATTTCGCTTCAAAATATCTTTACAAAGATGTTCTAATTCATTAAAAATTACACTTACATTTGTAGAAGTTGCCGCTTCCCGTATTGCCGTCCGCCATATTTATTTTTCTTTCGCGCTCGATCGTCTTATCGCGTTGGATTTTGGGTAACGCCGCTTTAACGAGAGTACATCGACTGTACACTCAAAATCAGAGAGCATTGTGGGTAAAAGTAGTGAACGAATGTAGGGAATGAAGTCGTTCACTCAGAATTCGGACAGCACTACAAAATGGCCGACACCCGATATAGTGCACTATATAGTGGATAGGGAGCAGTTTCGGACACAGCTTAAGTGTCATTTTTTATTCATTAGAACATCTTTGTAAAGATATTTTGAAGCGAAATGATACAGGTTTATATCATAATATATATACTTATTATATGATAATTTGGTCCATTTTTCTCATTTGTTAGTGAACTGTTGAACAGTGTATTTAACTTACGTCTTAGAATATGATGTATTGACGAATTTTTATTTGCTTTAGGGACGGATGAGGATGTTGTCTCAATAAACATGACAAATAAACAGTAATATACAATTCAGGACATATTACTGACGGCTATAGGAAATGTTAATGAAGAAATTGTCTGCGCTGTCTGGCGCGTGCTATTAACATCAGCATCTGAATTCTCTCACTCATTTTCGTTCACTCTTTGCTGATATAGTGCGCTCAACTGTCATGCACTATATAGGGGTTAGTGAACGAGTGAACGAGTGGGCGGTTTCGACACAGCTCCGGTTTCACAGACAGGTAAAGTATGAAAGCCCGTTTCCGCGCTGAGAAAAAAAGATTATTGCGACTTTTTATCTCAGAATTGTGAGTTATAAATTCAGAATTCTCAGGGGAAAAAGTCACAATTCTGACTTTTTTCCTCAGAATTCTGAGGGAAAAAAAGGTGCAAAAATCTTTTTTTTTTTTTTTCAGTGGCGGTGTTATGTGCGTATTGTGTGCTGTCTGTTTCAGGTGTCACGTTCAAATTGGAGGACCCGCCTGACAATCTTTAGTTAGAGGGTTTTTGAGTAAATTCAGTTCTTTCATTTAAGCTCCTCTCTCTTTTGCTCCGTCCTCTCCTCCAGATTGTCTGTGATTTTGTTGATTCTTAAGTTGTACATATTGTAAATTCTACTACTTTACTACTTACTACTCTGCACGTACTTACTACTTTTATCTCTAACATTCCCAGACAATTAACATCACTTTACCCTTGATTTCTGTGAAATGGAAACCATGGAAACACCAAAGATGTGTTAATATATAATGTATGTATTTTATTAGACAGGTAAGCAACAGTTTGGACACATTCATCGACAGAAAATTAATCATTGTTATAAAGCTCAACACAGTAAGTCTTATTGTTTAAATCTCGCTTTCTTGATTTATCGCGAGTTTTACCATGACTAATATCATTCTAGCTTACTGCAGAGTGCAACAAGTGTCTCATAGTAGCCGCTGAGTGAATGCAAAGCATTATAACAACTTCAAACACAAAAATGTATAATGATAATAAAACAGCGCTGCGTTACCCCACATGCGCATGACCGGAAGAAGCGGACGCAGTCATCTGTAGCATAAGTGTGTCGCACTCGTCTCTCATTAGCAATCAGCTCTAACTGCTTTCAGCCTCATCCTGCTTCATACTACTGTAATGTTAATAAATCTTTAATATATTAACTCATCCATGAATATGATTTCTGCCAGAGTCCCGTTGTATTCTTGAATAAGCGACCTCTAGCGGCAAAAGATTATTGTACCTTTAAACCAGGATTAGGCCTTAGTTCAATTAAGGCATTTAAGGAGCTTGTATGAACAGATCTTAGAAAAAAACATTACTTGTGTGCATATTGAGACAAAAAATGGTACTGATTCAAGAAGATCAAGGCATTTTATTTCTTTATAGCAGATGGTTAAACACTAAAAGAGTGAAGTTAATTTGGAAATAATTAGAATTCATATTTTAATTAAGAAAAATCAATAGATATATAAACAAACTTTCAAATCAGTTCTAATATCTCTGAGAAAAATAATATTTGGATAAAAGAATGTCTGTGTAGAATATTCTTGCTAAAGAAAAATTACAGTTTGCACCTTTTTTGCACTTCTTATAAGCAAGTTCCTCTTTCATATGAACAAAGCCACCGAGACCCGAGGCCACAGCTGTGAAATTAGAAATCAGACTGCGGTGGTTTTGACATCTTTGGTGTCAATTGCTGGACAAACACGTAATGGAAAATGTCTGGTATTATACCTCCATTTGCAGTAACACAGTGTACTCATGCAGATTAATATCTAAATGGAGAAGGTCTTTTGGTCTTTGCTGACGTACACAATGTAGATGTGGCACTCAAAATATGTTCTGTACATGAAAACAACTTTTTCCATCAGTCAGTGGAAACTTGCTAATGTCTTCAGTACAAGAGGTTAAAATATCGATACATACATATGAGAGAGACAAAAATCATCTAAAGAAATGTTCGTAATAATATGTGTGATTATATGATAAATGAACAACAAAATGATTGAAAATATGATAAATCATAAGCAAGAGGAATATAATAATTTTTCTTTTTCGTTTACACCATGTAATGACATATTTTAAGATATGTCAATGCAAGTTGCTTTCAGTTAAAACAGCTCAAACATGCATTTTAGTCTGGGACAAGGCATAAACCGCGGGTATATTATATTATATTATATTATATTGGCTTATTATAAACAGATGTCTAAATAAAGTGTTATTATTATAGCAATGAACATAAAATGATTATATTGCATCCAAAAAATGAAGTAATGTGAAATAAAGTTTCAAGCTTTATTTTGTGCCTCATTCATGGTAAATGCTGTCTGATTGATTAAATTAAATATTAATTAACAAAAGTTTCCCCCCGGTTTCACAGACAAGGCTTGAGCTAGTCCCAGACTAAAATGCATGAGCTGTTTTAACTGAAAGCAACTTGTACTGACAGATCTTAAAATATGTCAGTGCAATTGTTTTTTCCTCAAGTAAAGTTTTTCTAGAGTACGTTTATAAAAGCTCCTTAAATGCCCTAATTGAACTAAGGCCTAATCCTGGCTTAGTCTAAGCCATGTCTGTGAAACCGACCCTTGATTACTTGCACTCAATTACAAGTTAAAACTCAAAATGACAAAAACAACATATATGCTACATTACTATGTTATAGCTTTCTCAATGCTTTTCCAAAGACCAAAGCAGGAAAGGATAATAGAAAAGTTTCATTTAACTGAAAGGCATGCACAACGTTTCCGAGCAAGCGGGCAAATAGACAGCTGTTAAACACAACGTTCACAAGAATGTGAGAGGGGTTCCCAGAGTGCCATTTCCAAGGAACTTTTTAAGGAATGAGCGTACTTCTGCACTGAACAGACTTGTATGGTAATCTCTGGATTGTGGTTCAGACATAGCGTTTGGGTTGCGTCCGCACAGATCCTTCACTCCCCAGCTTATGATACCAACCTGTCCAAGATTATTCAGATATTAAAACAAACATCTCTCAAAATAGACACAGATAACTATTTAGTCTTTAGAAGAGTAATGCACGTGATTTGAAATAGCTCAGTATTCTGTAAAAAAGCAATCAACAAACATGAAAAATATTCAAAATCTCACCTGGACCATTCGATTACCAGGAACCACAAAAGTGGCCCCTCCAGAGTCCCCTGTTGATGACATGCACAGCATTATCTTTAACCAAAGAGCTATGTAAGCGCTTATCTTTAAGCAAATTCAATGAATGAAAGATAAGGAGTTGTTTAATGACATTTTGATGATTCTATAGGAACACCAAAAATGGCAGATTAGAGCCAAATATCATGCAATCTTTCCAAAATCAAACATACCTTTGCAGGCAATATCATCTCTAGTAGGTTCAATACCGCCGCTGCATAGAAAATTATCTGAAACGATATCTTCAGCATTTTTCGCTGTAATTCCTTCAGCTTGTTTGGCATCTTCAACACAAGCATCCCGCTGAAGAGAAGGACAAATTAATTTAGACTGCAGAAATTCACAATCACAGCTGTTGAGATAAGCATGTTTGCTATAAGTCCATTCCATTTTAAGCCCCGAATATACTTCATGAAACCACAAAAGGTAATTGCGACTTTTTATCTTAATGCTGACTTCTTTTTTCAGAATCGCGAGATATAAACTCACAATCGTGCGTTATAAACTTTTTTCTCAGAATTATGAGATATAAACTTGCAAAAGCAAGTTATAAAGTCCAGTTCTGAGGAAAAAAAGACTGACTTTTTTTTCTCAGAATTGCAAGTTTATATCTCACAATTCTGAGAAAAAATATGGGATAAATTCAGATTTTATAACACGCATTTGCGATTTATATCAACGCAATTCTGACTTTATAATTCACAATTTTGAGTTTTTATATATGTGTATATATATATATATATATATATATATATATATATATATATATATATATATATATATATATATATTTCTTTCTTTTTTTTAATTCATTGGCATAAACAAGCTTCCATAATTCAGCATACAACATCATTACCCATTTTCCCTGCTTGATTTTGATAAACTTCTTCTCAGTACTTTTCTTCCTGTCAGTCATGAATTCAGCATCCACAGTGTCTGCACTCATTAGCACTTCCTCTGTAAAAATATTTCAAATGTAAATAAAATATATATTTTATTTGTTACAAGAGATAAATAGGCTACACATATTTTGCGCTGCCACAGTGTTTTTATACTATACATTAGTGTTGTAGTACTCAAGACCGGTCTTGATCTTTTTGAAGGTCTTGGTCTCAAACTACAAGGACTATTATTTCAAGACCACAACTGCAGGGATATCGCTAAATTACCATCTGATTTCTTTGTTAACATAATTAATTTGATTGGATGTAAAACTTCCTGCTTCCTGGTCAGAAATCAACGAGGGATTGTGTCAAAAATGTCAGCAAAATTAATACAAATGCCCACAAAATTCAAGATATGATTGCAAAAAAGTAGAACTTGATATTTATATTATAACATATGATATAATTTAGCAATATCACAAGACAGAGCTGTTTTCACAAATGAGCAAACTGCAGACGTGATATAGATTTTTTTTTTTTTTACAAATGTTCAATAAACAAAATTTATTTATGCATTTGTAATTGTACCAATTCAAATGCAGCTTCTGTTCCACCTCTACAGTGCGAAGATGAATTTTGTTGTTAGTGATTTCAATTGATTTGGTAACAGTTCTATAGTGTCTTATTATTTTGATTGTAATTACTGATTAAAAATAAGACAATTCTCAAGCAGTAAATATGGATCTTTCAGATGAATTTGAGGAGCACTAGTCTGGTCTTGGTCTTGTTTTGGTCCCGACACACACTGGTCTTGGTTTAGACTTGGTCTCAGATTAGCTGGTCTTGACTACAACACTATACATTGTGGCAGTGCAATGATACTCTATAGCCTATTGTATATTTATTAAATATTTATACACACAACTGATACGCATGCAGCATTTCTGACAGACATATATGTTGTAACTCACGATGTTTTCTGCACGTTCCTTCTCTATCTGAAAGTCTCAGAGCTCCACTGGTTTCCTTGGTGCAGGGGATGCAGATTGGCCTGTACAGACATACACAATAGCCATTCATTCATTACACTATTGTAGCACTTTTAAGTAACGTAAAATAGCGCATGTCACGTTGACGAGCTGCATTCCTCACCGAAGATTGAGATCCATAATTAGAGGTTCCTCCAGTTGAATAAGAGCTACATCAAATTCATAATATTCAGGTATTCCCATGTGCTCTTTTGCTTTGAGGTTATACCTAGGATGAGGTATGTACTCCTTCACTTTTATTCCTATTAGAGGAGAAAAGGACGCAGCACTGATGAGATTTACACCATTATACATATTCAAAATGATATGGTTGAAGACATAACATTACCTCGAATATTTGAACCAATATCAACAGTTATCCTATCAGGTTTGTCACCAAATCTGAAGCAATGAGCCGCCGTCAAGATAAAGGTTCCGGTGACTAATGACCCCATGCAGTTAGAGAATTTTCCATTGCTGTGCTGCAAAATCATCAGAGAATGGACTTCAATTCAACAAGGTAGAAAAACTTAGCGTAGACTGTTCATAGAACTAGTGTGGTGATGCTAAGCCATTTATTTGTCCACTTTTTAAATAAGAAATAAGACCAAAATATAGAGGTACCCACAGTCACACCGATCTTTGCCAACCAGGGGTATTGACGACGTTTATGAGACGAAAGACCATCATCGTAATCTCTGTAAAGTCCACATAATGCTACACTGGTGCCCTCATCTGATCAAGGAGAACATAATTATCTTAAAATTATTTCTGAACCATGCTTCTAAATGGAAAAGAGATCAATCGAGAAGTACCAATCATGTTGTCAAATGTGTCCTTCAATTCTTCGAAGTTCTGAAGCTTGAAGAAAAACTTCTCATTTCCCCGGTCAGTCTTCAAATCATTAATGTCCTCAGCATTCACTTCATCTCCCATCCCAAACACATACAGGTCTGTGCAACAACAAAAAATCAACAATAGATAAACAGAAGAACTGAGTTATTAAACATAAGTGAGATGTATTTGACGATTTGCTCTCCTTTCTGTTAATATTCACTCATTCATTTTCTTCCTCACCAAGTTTGTCCTCTCGTGAAGGATCAGTAATCACAATATTTTTGATGTACTCCACCTGTGGTTTTGGATTACCACCCATGTTGGCCTGACCTAAAGACAAAATGAGTTGCAAAGTAGAGAAAATTGAATAAGTTTATTATTATTTTTTTAGATTTGCAACCATTTTTTTTTTTTTTTTACATTAAGAACAAAAGATACTTTAACAGTTTCAGTGATAAGTATAAATGTTGTCTTCAATACCATCAGTGAACATGATGACGATATGCTGGGTCTCCAAGAAGTCTTTTTTATTGGTCATCTGTTCTATTTGCATACTTTCATAAATTTTCTTATAGGCCCGGGCGATGTCAGTTCCTGTTCGATCACCTTTACCTGTTAGTCACAAAAACATCAGGATATTAGGCTACATGTCCTTAAAGACTCTCGGACTGTCCAACACTGAACAATTTTGATTTTCAGTTGAAAAATCGAAACTGAACTGAATTTCAATTTTTGCGATATTAAAACAAAGTACTTACTTTCATATTTATAATTCTCCAGTCTTTTAAGAATATCTGACAGGTTATTTCCTTGCCCGCTCTTGAAGTCCCTCATGGAGACTATCCGGTGAACGTCTGTGGCAAAAATCAGGATCTCATAGTTTGGGGAGACCTCGTAATAACTGATCTGTCAATGATTAGCATAGAGGGTCAAATTTTAATTATGTTCACGAACAGTGCCGTTAAAATGATAACACATTACATTAAGAGAAGAATAAAAATGTTTTGTTGTGAGATTCTAAAGGGACACAAATGGTGCACCAATGGGACATAATTAGGCAGAAATATTGAAGAATGAAATCAGTCAGTTGAAATAGTTCTTATTTATTTCATGTACCTTATCTATGAGTGTTTTGATGACTTTTTTTGCCTTTTCGAAATCATCTTCTTCTATGCTGTCAGATATATCTAGGGCAATGTAGATATCAAGTTTTCCACCCTTATCCACTTTGATTTTCTTCCCGTACTGATCTGAAGACACAGCGAACAAGTTTCATTTAAAAAGCGGTGACAAATCAAGTATATGTTGTCTTGAAGAGGAAGAAGGCAGTGTGAGTTGCACAAGACTACCTGTTCCTTCATGTTGTTGAGCAAGCTCTAGATTTGACTTTAGAGAACTGCTGAAAGCTTCGGACGCTTCCTCTGGCGTGTCGTATGTGAAATCAGCTGTATTGACACAACAACAACATAGGCAAAGCTGAATATCTACTTTCAGTGAAAGGAGGGCATTGTACTTTGAACAGGATGGAGGAAAGTTTACCGTAACATTCTGGCTCCGTTCCTGACCACTGGCCATCTTCTTGACAGACTCGCTGTTTGGAACCAATCAGAGTCAATGTACTGTCACAGCGGTACGTGACTTTGTCGTCGATGTTAAACACGTGGCCTGTTCTTGTAGATCCAGCGGGAGTGCCTGGGTCAGGACAGTGATCGGCTGTTTGAAAAGAGGCACAGATAATGAAAGAGATTGAGGGAAATTGTGTCCGTTTACTGAATGCGTTGTGTATTCATGAATTTTTCACGAGAGACTTTTCACTCACAGTTTCTTCCACAGACTGGTGTGCTTCCACTCCACTTCCCATTCAACTGGCAAACACGAATCCCTGAGCCACGGAACACGTAGCCTGAATGACACGAGTAGTAGGTTGTGTCGTTCACAAAATACCTAGGCGAAAATGGATTCACCTCTCCATTTTCAAAACCACGAGGATCAGGACATGTGACTTCTGAGACAAAAAGAAATGTTGTGTGAATAGCCTTGAAATGGAAAATGTGGCTTCAATTATGAATAAGAGCAAGATCATGTTTGTCTGATAATATGTTGCTTACTCTTGCACTCTGGGCGTTTTCTTTTGGGCATCGGGTTCCATCTTCCCCTGTTGCAGCGACGGATTTTAACGGTTGGGTAATAGCCTTCTGAACAGCTGTATCTTACAAGGCTCCCATCTTTTGAGAGAGAAAAACTCCCTCCAGTAATACTGAGATTCTCATCAGAGCACAAATTAGAGGATGCAGCACCTATGGGGAATATCAGAGGACTAGATTAAATGCTGTAAAGAACACTAAACATTAGTGGGACCCTTATTGAGCTGTATAGAATTTGGGGTCACGAACCTTCTTTTTGAGTAAAATACAAAGTAAAGTTATTGTGTCAAATAAATGTGCTTCTCAAGCTCAAATAACAGATGAAAATGTGGTTTTTAGGAGGCACAAATTCAACACTGCTATGCTATAAAAGGTGATGCTTATGAGAGTTCAAGGAATGTAGGTGTGTAAACTACAATAAAAATTATTTACAGACTAATTTTAGACTATACACATGTGAAATATAAGAATGAATTGGATGCTTAATGCATCTCTTGATGCATTTAATGAAAAATGTTCCCTCAAATCAGCATTTTAGTAAAACAGCAAACCAAAACTTCCTGTTTCTATTTCTCTAAGTAAAATGTAGAAAAACCCTGCTGGTTAACGCCAAGGCAAAAGAAGACCTACCGGTTATGAGAGGACACAGCACTGCGAGCATGAACAGCCATGATTCATGCTCCATGATGTTCTTGTCAGGTTCGTACAGCAAATGAAACAAAAACCGAGGATGGCCACATATTTATAGAGCAAGGAAAACAAGAGGAAGTGACTGGACATAAACTAAAATACTTTGTCAAGGTAAAACTCACTTGATTTGACTTCATAGTCTCTTGAAAATGGCAAAGTTACATTAAATGAGCCTGATTATTTTTCCTTTTATATACTACAGAAGCAATGTTGGCTGAAAATTTAGTTCAACTCAACTTAAGTGGTGTTCCCAAGGAAAAAAAAAACAAAAAAAACATTTATAACATACTAAATATACTTCGAATCCATTAACATAGTTATTGACATATCATTAAAGACTTACTGATATGAAATTATAATTAAACTTTATTTGGAGTATTTTCTTTGTGGCACACTGCACATTTCTTAATATTATGCCAAAAATGTGTTTTAATATCACTATTAATAAGAATTGTATGATTTCTGTAGTATCTAAATGCAAGATATTTAAAGTGTACCGAAGTATACTTAGTTCCACTTTAGCAGAATCAAATACTTAAGTAAATATTTAGTTGAACCTCAGCACTATATCCAAACAAAGTGCATTAAGTACAAAATAGCTGTTCCAATTTAGCAGAGTTTAAGTATATTAGTTTAGAACCAAAAGTACAATTGCAGGTTTTTTTATTTAGCACATAAACATGTAAATGTGTTTGTAGAATACTTAGCACAAAATAAATGTATTTCAAATACATTTTAAAAAATACTTTTTTTTCACTAGGTTTCTTTACCCCAAATTTCCATACTTCTCCATTTAATGGTTGTAATTATTCAATCATCAAGAATCATTATGTCATCATTGTGAAAAAAAAAGAGTTAAGAGCATTTGTGATGCAAACAGCGTTTGACAAACATTAGTTAAGATGGCATTAGTTGAAATGAAGTAAAGGAATGGGGAAAATGTAGAACAATGAAAGAATAAAAACAAAATGTTTTTTGCATACAGATGACAACGTTGCCAAAGTTATCCCCGTTCACACGGATTTGCAAAAACCATTAAAACTCTGTATTTATGCAGTCAGGCCAGTATAGTTGCCGATGTCACTTTGTAAAGAAAAACCACCCATAGACTGACATGTAATACACATGCGTCGTCACTTTCACAAATTTGCTAATGGAATAATTTTCTAAATATTCCACTTTGAAACTCGATTTCAAAAGTTTGCATTTTCAGCCCCCCAAAACCTTGTTGTGTATGTTTTGAAAACAGTGTCATGTAATCAAGAACATGAAAAAAAGTTTCTTTCTTTCTTTTATATATATATATATATATATAATTTTTTTTTTTTTTTTTTTTTTTTACTGTTTTCCCCTATTGTTTTATAAAGAACATAGTGCACATGTATTACTATTATTTTTTAATCATTATTTGGTTTGTTTTTTTGTTCTGTTCATGGTTTGTGTACAACATTGGTTGTTTTGAATTTATGTGGACAGTTAAAATTTAAAAAAAGAAATAAAGTTCTTTAATATAATGCAATATTTATGGATATTGTAATTCTTATCTTCATGGTAATATTTGCAATATAGAATATTTAAATCCACACCACGTGTAAAAATGTCACTGTAGTACAGGGTGTTGTGTGTATTCTTCCACAGTTTATTTGAGCAAAATCAGGATCTGCACTGTTTTTATCACATAAAAAAGAAAATAATCAGGATTTATTCAAAATGAATAACCTTTAAACAAAACAAAATATTAACATGCAATATGCTGTGTTAATATTGTCTGTTTGATATTCTGTTTTTTATACAATCCTTTTTTGTTGCATGCAGTGACAGAAACACATTGTAGTTTCATGTAATTGCTGCATTGAGAAATATGTAGTGCTCCACCAAAACCACTATGATGAAACCTTGAAAAACCCTTTTTGTCACAATCATAAACAATTTCTGAAAAATATTTGCATTTGCTAAGAATATGACTGTTTCTGTGAATAGTAAGTGCTGAAGATATTTATAAGTATAAAAAAGGAATGGGAGTAATGCATAGTAACATGCAACAGTTTGTATATTTTTATACAAACCTCATCCGTTTTATGGTTTTAATATTTTTTTTATTTTTCCTGCATTCCTCCAATTTTATTGTGCATGATTTTAATATGTGTGTTATTCTTAATAAGTCATATAAGTTTCACATAATCATGCCAGTCTATTGACCCACGTAGGAGGCGACGTTCTCGCGACCTTGCGCAACGTTCCCTAAAAGTTCTGTAAAGGTGACAAAAGTCCCGAACCTTTAGAGAACAGGGACGTTCCTAAAACGTCCTCTTTTGGTTATGAAAGTGCTGCTGTTCAACGTTCCAGTTATGACTTAAGGGGAACGTTCTGTATTGGTTATTCTATGGTCACATAGCAATGTTATAAAGAGAACATTTGGGACTTTAACAGAACGTTCCCACATGGTCCTCTGTTGGTCATATTATAACGTTATATATATATATATATACAAACAGGGGTGGGGAGTAACGAAATACAAGTAACGTATTTAAAATACAAAATTTGAGTAACTGTATTTCATTACAGTTTCATTTTAAATGGGTGGTAATCAGATTACAGTTACATCTGAAAAGTGTTTTAGATTACCAAAGTGATTACTTTGAATTTTAATGTCATTTAAACAGCGATTGGTGATTCTCTGACTCTGACAGTCTGAGAAAGCGGAGTTAAGTTTCACCAACAATTTAATACTTTGAAGAGGGATCATAAAAATTGTTATTTTTATTTAGTACTGTCCTGAAAAAAATAAAATGACTGAATTTATATATATAAAAAAATTGCCAAACAGTCAACTTAACTGTCCTGTCATGACCTGATGATCCACGACTGTTTTCATGTTTTGTGATTGTTGTTTGTGAGTCATTTTAGAATTCACTCGTCACTGCAACTTTTTCCTCATAATTATTTTTTTCCCCTCACAATTGTGAGTTTGCATTTCACAATTCTGACTTCTTTTTCTCAGAATTGCGAGATTTAAATTCACAATTGCAAGTTATAAAGTCAGAATTTGGAAATATAAACTTGCAATACTAACTTTTCTTTCTTGCAATTGTGAATTTAGTATGTGAGTTCATATCTCATAATTTTGAGTTTTCTCAATATTGCGAGTTTATTTCTCATAATTCTGACTTTTCTCAATATTTTCAGTTTATGTCTCATAATTCTGACGTTATAACTCAAAATTGCAACTTTATATCACACAATTCTGAGGGAAAAAGTCAGAATTGTGAGATAAAAACTTGCAATTACCTTTTTTGTGTTTGTTCCACACTTATTAGTATTCCAAAGTATTTAAAGTATTTAGATTAAGTTACTAAACTTGAGTAATGTAACGAAATACGTTACAAATGACTTTTTAAAGCATGTATTTTGTAATCTGTAGTGAAATACAATTTAATAGTAACCTGTCTATATGTATATATATATATATATATATATATATATGGTGAAAGTTGGATATAGCGTTTTAAACCAATAAGAAAGGTCTTGTGCGGCGTGTGCCCCAATAGCGGGAGAGGAGGGGCGGGACATCTATCCCAGCATCCGCTGATCAAGACTCCAGACTGACGACATTTGGCGGTCTTTTCCTCACCACCACCCCGGCTAGCAGCAGTTTTTTATGGTGAGTAACGTTAACGTTTGTCTGCTAATTTGATTATCTATCAAGTAAAGTTATTTTAATAAGCACTTTTTGTGAAACGTTATTTTTCTGATAATGAAGCAAACGTTGAAGTTCTGTTAATGAAGGTGAAGGGGTGCATTCTGGAATCCACTGCCGCTTCAATATATATATATTTTGAGCGATTTATCACAAAATTATCTTTCTAAATATGGAATTATTTAGAATGAGTAACTTCAATTTATGTTAAAACCTTTCATTTCCTTTTCATTTTCAAACACTAGAAAACAATGATGTATATTGTCTGTACCTCGGACTGAGAGAAAAGTACAACTTATCAGTATGTTTTGGTAAAGTTTCCTCTTCAGAGCAGAGCTCAGATCAACTACAGCCTTGAAGAAGCTGTGAATCATGTGTATCTATGTATGTGCGCTAAGTGTTCTGTACAGGTCTGTTATGGGTGCTGGTGGACTGTTGTCATCTGGATTGGATATCTGAAGGCGCCTAGGCCTGACCTAGAGGGACTCTGTGCCTAAGTTCAGGGTCCGATCGTCAGCATCATAATGGATGAAGATGCGCTTCTGACTAACTGTCCATGTGTGGAAAATTACCAGTTCTGTCTAGTGTTCTTAACCAATCAGAATCTTAGTAATGACTAGCCTAGTTAGTAGACTCTGTTAGAGTATAATTGTTCTGGAAATATGAATGCAAGGAGAGAGGAGGAGAGAGAGAGCGGCCTACGAACTCCTTGTGAGACTTGAAGCTGCTTCTGCTGATGAAACTGAAAACTATTCTTTATTAAAATTTTCTTCAATTTATTTTTTTAAACTCTGACTCAGGAGAAGTCAGGATTAAAGTTATCAACATGATCTGTTAATCGTAATCATCCGGCTCAGCTCAGTTCGCATACAACGGCGCCAATGCAGGCATATCAAAAACACTGCTGAATATCAAGCAAGTGTCCCCAACTTAAGCAAGCCAGAGGCGACAGCGGCAAGGAATCAAAACTCCAACAAAATGGAGAAAAAATCCTTGGGAGAAACCAGGCTTAGTCGGCTTTATAGACTTTTCCTCTGGCCAACAGTGAACACTTGCTTGATATTTAGGCAGAGTTACAGGTCCGATTGGAGTCGCAACAGTCAAAATAATGTGAAGAACCTGTTGAAGAATGTGAAGGGTTTCCCCTGCTGACTTGTGGTTTCTATTAAAGTTTCTTCCTCATCTTCTATAATTATATTTCACTGTAATGATGGTCTTGCTTACCGGTAATATGTTAGAAACGTATTTTACAGGAACTGTGGGAAAAGAAAAAAAATCATGAAAGCTTCATCAGACAATGAATGAGCGAATTTGCACAAACTGTTTTGAGATGGATCGACCTCTAAAGGCCGATTCACACTGCACAGACAAACACCAACACTGCTGGATCAGTGTGTTACACCGCTGGTGTCTTTTGGCATTGGTCAGGGTTTGTTTTCTTACGCAGGAACACGTTCAATCAGTGTTTGTCTGTGTCTTTTGGGGCAGTGTGAACCTGACATTTATTCTTCATAAAATTCTAAATCTGATGGCCAACTTGTTGGCGTTTGTCCGTATGGTGTGAATTGGCCTTAATATTTTGCTCAGAAAGACTTAAGTACTTGGGACATCCAGTCTAACAAGTGTGTTTGGGATGCATGTTAACATGACAATGGTTTTTGTTTGCTCACTGCCACAATTGTCATTTTTCATGTAGGATTAAATCTTCCTTCATATACTTCAGCCCTAAAACAGCTGATTTAGAAGTGCTGACAAGAAACTGCAGTGATGTACTGTAATGCTTTTATTACATAATTATTATCAAAACAGATGGAAACAAATTTTAAGTTGTAACCACTGATGAAGTCAATATAAACGGACTTGTAATTGTCATCTTGAAATATTTTTGCTGCTCATTACAGATATCAATACAATAATATGGATGATTTGTAATCAAAAAATAGCTTATCATCAGAGCAGTGTACAAACATTAACACTATTAAAAACAATTTGAGACAAGTTTGATTTAAAATGATGTGATTATAGGTGCTCTCTCTCTCTCTCTCTCTCTCTCTCTCTCTGTGTGTGAGTGTGTGTACTTGTTTTGGCTATACTTGTGAGGACCAAATGTCCTCACTTATATTGTGAAATACTTTCACAACCCTCTAGTGAGGACATTTGACTGGTCCTTAGTGGTTAAAAAGGCTTATAAATCATCAAAAAGAGGTTTTTATATAAATCTAGTGATGGCCACATGTTTCTGTGATGGGTAGGTTTAGGAGTAGGGGTTGGGTTAGGTGATAGAAAATATCATTGACCTGATATAAAATCAATGGAAGTCTATGCAATATCCTAAGATAAGCAAAACAAACCTGTGTGTTTTGCTGGTAAACCCTACGTTGCAATAAGCAAGGAAGGCAATACCAGAAATATTTCACATTCTGGAGACATCTTTTTTTGTTCTCAATGAAGAAAAAGCTAATAAATTACAGAATTCTTTGTAAAAATATAGAACGTTTTCTATGAAGGTTGTGTTAAGGGGTAGGGTTAATGTTAGGGGATCGAATATACAAGTATAGTTTGCACAGTATAAAAATCATTATGTTTATAGAAAGTCCCTCTAAAACATGGAAACTAAACATACATGTACGTGTGCTTGTTTGTTTGTGTGTGTGTGAGTGTGTGTGTGAGTAATGTGCAGAGACTATGAAATTATAGTAGCAATTTTTAGGTTGATTTCTTCAAAATGCCTCAAAACACTGTGGCTTTGTGTTTCAAAATATACTTCTGTGTCAGTGGTCATTACTTGCTAAATGCATTTTTTGCACAATTTTTGCATCACTGGCATCACCAAACAAAATTTCAAAAATAATGACACTGCCCTGCCTGCCATTGATACAAACATAAAGATAACATAGACATCAAATTGAATGAGTAACAAATGAAAGACATTAATAAACTTCATTTTTAACAAAGACTAGCTATCTGACTTAAAATTGTTTAATATGCCAATGAAAATGAATCAAAGTGGTTTGTGAAATTGCACTCGCACAGTTTCAGTCATCTTCAACCTTCAGAAGAACGATAGAGGGTGATCTATAGCGTCATTTCCTAGGTGCTCTTTAAGGAAATCTTGTATTTTGTCGCTGAAAAGATTTGTATGGTAATCTCTGCTGTCTGCTACCGAAAGGGTGTTCGGGTTTTCTGAGCAGATGTCCTTCACTCTCCAGCTTACGACACCAACCTATCAAAGATTTTACAGATATTAAAATAGGTTCCTATTTCTCATCTTCTCTCAAATTAATCCATAAATTTACCCTGTAATACGTTACTTATTTAGGCTTCATATGAAACGCACGACGGAAAAGTGTGCAACATTTCACAAAAAAACAAAACAACTTGAATTATTCTGTTTATACATTAACTCAGACACTCCTGCCAATTGTCTTTAAAATGAAACGCAAGAGCTGGGTCACATGACTATAAATGATCAAATTATTTCCTTGAAGTGAGCATGGCATGTACCCTTCGCTAACAGACTTGTGGAAGAGCCGTTCATGAAGGTGTTCTCTTTTTTTGGCACGCCTCTATTAATAGTGTCCCCTCCCTCAAGAGCCATTTTATTTGAGCCACGTCATTAAAACTGTTTTCAAAAGGAAGTGCACATCTCACCTGAATCAGTCGACCGTTTCTATTCACATGAGTGGCCCCACCTGATTCACCTATTACAAAAGGACATGCAGACACAAAAATCTATGTAAGGATTATATAAATTGATTTTAGATCTTTAATGATTAAAAAGTTATCAACAAACATTGACCTAAATGGTAGATTAGAGCCAAATATAATCTGCCGTCACAATGGCAAAAATCAAACATACCTTTGCAGGAAATGTCATCTGTTTTTGGTTCAGTACCTCCACTGCACAGAAAATTGTCTGTAACTACATCCTTTACGGTTGCCCCACTGTCTCCTGCTGCGCTTTTTGCATCTTGAACACAAGCATCCCGCTAAAGAATAAGTACAGCGAGAAGCACTCTTAGATTGTTGTGGATTATTTTTTTATATATTAATAAGATATTCAAATAATACGTTTTCTGTTGCACATAATTGATATTAAACGTCTAACTGAAATTCAAGTGCTAGCAAATGATTGTGCAGTATATGAACTTTGTGACATTTTAAAGGCACTTTAGAGAAACTAATTTTAAACCACATATCAGATGAGAAATAAAAATAAAATCATTACATATTTTCCCTGCTTGATTGTGATGATTTTTATTTTTAGTGGTGCACCAGTTCTGAGGTTCATTTTTGTTGTAAAAGCAGCTTCCACAAGTTCACTGCCCAGTAGTAAATCCTCTGTAACAAATGCATAGAGAGAAATGGATGTTTCATTATCAAAGTCTAGTACATCTACATTTAACTATTAATGCGTCAAACATTTTGATATGGTTCTGTATGCAGCATGTCAGGCAGATATCTTATCTGGTACTTTACCATGTTTTTTACACGTCCCTTCACTGTCTGAAAGTCTCAGAGCTCCATTGGTTTCTCTGGTGCAGGGGATGCAGATCGGTCTGTACAGAGAAAGACATGATGTTCTTTCATTAAATGAGCTTTTTTATTATTATTCTCCGTAAAGTAACATCAAGTTACAAACTCCTCACCGTAGATTGACACTCATCGTAACAGCTTTTTCCAGCTGTATAAGAGCTGCATCAAATTCATAATATTCCTTTATTCCCATATGCTGTTTTGCTGTGATGTCATAGTCAGGATGAATTATGATTTTTTTCACTTTTACAGCTGTAAAAGGTAAAGTAAATGTCCTTGATAAGATTCATGCTGTGTAACCCATTTTTTTTTATTAACTGGTCAGACAATATGGATGTATCAGTTCAGGACACAACATTACCCTGATCTTTTCCCAGAGTAACTATTATTTTGTCTAGTGTGTCGTCCTCTTTAAAGCAGGCAGCTGCTGTCAAGATGTGAGTTGAGGTAACTAATGACCCCATGCAGTTTGAGCTTCGTGAAGAACGCTACATGAAGAGCAGAGAAGAAAGATGTCGTCATGCTTCATCTCTTTAGCCATATAACATCTATCTATCTATCATCATAATAATAATAGTATGATAAAAAGGTCATGCTTACAGTAACACTGATCTGTGCCAACCAGGGATATGCACGCCGTTTATTTTCCTTGTCATAGTCTTGATGAATCCCACACAATCCTACACTGGTGCTCTCATCTGTGTAAGGAAGCCGGTACATAAGAACAATCACTCATTACATGATAAGAACTAGAGTTACCATTCAGTCAGTCACGTTCGACGTAACGTCTCCGTTCCCTCCTTCAGGGAACCTTGTTCATAGTACTAAATAAAATTTTAGGTCTGCCAGCATTGCTTGAAATCAGATTGGAAAAATATGAAGATCTAGCAATCTTAACAGATTGTTGATAAGACTTCAAACAGTCTCTCAAGACTTCATAAGAAACTTGCAATTTATTTTGTTTCCATTTTCTCGCTGCCTGTCTTAATGCTTTAGTTTCACTTTGTAGGCGAGGCTGGTTTCTCAATTTTGGGTATTTCAATTTGGACGGAGCAAAAGAATCCGCGATATTACCACAGGTGGAATTAATTAAAGTAGAGGTTAACTCTGAGGAAGATAATTCAAAAGAAATAGCAAATCGAGAAGAGGCAAAGGCATCAGAGAATCGTATGGATGTATCTGAGTTAAGAGGGCGAATATAGTAACTAGGAGAAGATTGTTTCACAGGATGAGATAAAACAGTATTAAACCGTATTGACTTAAAACAGTATTGGCTTATGGGCAGAAAAGAAACAATGTTCAATCTGAACAATTTGTGACGGAAATCCAAAGGACAGTATCAAATCAAGTGTCTTTTTCATGTGTAGCGCCTATCACAGATTGAGAAAGGTTAAAATAATCAATGATTTGTAAAAATTCAGAGACTAATGGCTTATCAGGGCAACACACATGAATATTATAATCTCCAAGAATCAGGAGTCTGTCAGCATTAGGCACAACTGTAGCTAAGAAATCAGAGAATTCCTTCAAGAAAAGCTTATTATAGTTGGGGGGGGGGGGGGTCTATAAATAAGTACACAAAAAATAGAGTACATCAAATCCATCCGACACAACTGCACCTCAAAGCTAGTAAAGCACTCCACAGATAAAATACTGCAATTAAATTGCTTCTTAAAAATTGTGGATACCGAAATTGAACAGAAGCAGGAAGGAAATTTATCTAAAAATGTATATGTATATTAAATCTATAAATTACATCTACACAGTACCCAGCATGATGTCAAACGTCTTCTGCACCTCGTCCAAGTCTAAAAGCTTAAAGAAATATTGTTCTTTGTCTCTGTGTGACACCAAGTCATTAATGCCTTCTTTATTTACATCTCCAATTCCAAACACATAAAGATCTGGAAAGAGAGAACACATTCATATCAATATGAAATCAATAACAAAATCTTCTAAATATGTGCAGTTTTTGCTGTCCATAATGATATTGCTTGTAAAATGAGACCATTTTGAAAAATACTACTTGTCCTAAATATTTGATTTAATAATTATGATTAATAAAATTCATTGCTCACCAAGGTTCTTCTCTCGCTTCGGATCATTTTTGGTGATGAGTTGTTTGATCATTGCCACTTTAGGTTTGGGATTCCCTCCCATGTTTGCTCGACCTACGAAGATGGTTACAGTGAACATTTGCTTCATAATTGATCTATAATTTATGATTAAATACTTTTTGGGTTTTCATGTTTTATGTGGACTTTCCATAGACATGATGATTTTTATACTGTAGAAACTGTATATCCCACCCCTTTGGGTTTGTTCACCCAAAAATTTAAATTCTGTCAAAACTTACTCTCTATAATGTCATTCATCTTCAAAACACAAATCAAGATCTTTTTTATTAAATCTAAGAGCTTTCTGTACTCTCCATAAAACAGCTACGCTACTGAAACTTTGATACTTCAAAAAGATCTTAAATAAATCCAATCCAAGATCGTAAAACTAATCTAAATGATTTGAGCGGTTCAGTCCAAATTTTCTGAAGAGACACGATCGCTTTGATGAACAGATTGAAATTAGGCTTTGATTCACATTAAACATTGATCATCCCACACATCGGTTGTGGTAAACGGAAGCACAAACATGTTTACTTGTCGTGCAGGAACCAGTGAGGTTCATTCTCATGCATTACGCAGCACGTTTGAGCATCAAGCAGGTTCAGTTGAGCTTCTGTTTTTGTTTATATGTGAATAAAAGCCTAAATTCAATCTGTTTATCATATAAAGTGATCATGTTTCTTCAGAAAATTTTAACTAAACCATTCTGTTCTTATGGATTAGTTTTATGATCTCTTTATTAACTTTTTGAAGCGTCAAAGTTTCAGTTGCGCAGCTGTCCATGGAGGGACAGAAAGCTCTCAGATTTCATCTAAAATATTTTCATTTGTGTTCCTAAAATGAATGAAAGTCTTATGGGTGTGAAACAACATGAGGGTGAGTAATTAATGACAGAATTTTATTTCTGGGTGAACTAACCATTTAACCTTAACCCTAAACACAACCATGACAGAAAACATAATTTAGTGTGATTTATGCTCTTTTCTTTCTCATGGGGACCAAAAAAACAAGATCAAAAATTACTTGTGGGTAAATGCATGTGTGTAGTTAAAATAGTAAAATAGTTTGAATAGTAAAAGCAAATTATGAATGGAATAGATGTATGTAAAAACCATCAGTGAAGATAATGACGATGTGTTGAGTCTCAAGGAAGCCCTTTTGATCCATGAAATTCTCCAATGTCATGCTCTCTAAAATGGTTCCATAGACTTTGGCGATATTGGTACCTGTTCTTCCTCTATTAGCTGTTACAAAAACACCATAAACAGACATTACAATCAGCAAGTCAATGAAAAACATTTTCTGATTCTAAAAATAAGTGACTACATTAAATCTGAATTAAAATAAATCTAAATTAGAACATGAGTTTTACTTTTTTTTTTTAAGTATTTATGATTTGTTTAATTTTTACTCTACATTGGACAGCAATGAACAAATACGTGTGACCCTGGACAACAAAACCAGTTTAAGGGTCAATTGAAATGAATAAATAAGCTTTTCATTGATGTATGGTTTATAAGGATGGGACAATATTTGGCTGAAATACAACTATTTGAATATCTGGAATCTGAGGGTAAAAAATAATCAAAATATTGGGAAAACTGCCTTCAAAGTTGTCCTAATGAATTCCTTAGCAATGCATATCTATTCACAGAAATGATTTTTTATAATATATATTTACAATAGGAAATTTACAAAATATCTTCATGGAACATGATCTTTACTTAATATCCTTATGATTTTTGGCATAAAAGAAAAATTGATGCAAATTGATACATACAAAGTATTGTTGGCTATTGCTACAGATAGACTCGTGCAACTTATGACTGGTTTTGTGGTCCAGGGTCACATATTTTCCTCAAATTATATAGTATACAGTACATAGCTTTAAGGGAACAACAGCTTGTCACTTGGACGAAACTCCCGAAAGCAACACCATCATACATTATTTGAGTGTGTCTATTAGCATCTTAAGTGTATACACCAGTACCTAACAGGTGCCTCTCAGAACTTTTTGAGGATATTGTCCCTGTAACAGGTTGATGTACCCCTAAATGTACTATTTTGGCATGACACATTTTTCTGTAATAATCATTCATTGAGACTCAGAGCCATACTTACTTTCATAACTAAATTCGTCCAGCATTTTAAAAACCTCCATTAGGTTTCTTGAATCTTCATTTCTTTTAAAGTCCATCATAGAGATTATCCGTATAACATCCGTAGCAAATATCAGGATCTCATAGTTTGGGGAGACCTGATAATAACTAATCTTTTGGGAAAGAGCATAAGAATTTTGAATTGGAAGCAGCATTTGTATGTTATCCAATCAAAATGCTGGATTTAAGTGCAGTTATGTTAGCATTATATTAATGTTTGTGTTTCGAAATGAACGAATGTCTTACGGGTTTGGGACGACGTGAGGATACTTAATGAGAGATATTTCATTTTGGGTAAACTAACCCTTTAAGATGGAATTTAGCGTGCTTTTTTTTTTTCTCTGGGAATTGCTTGGATTATGAACCATGACCGTTCCAGCATGCAAGTATACAGTGGATTGTGAGGCACTACTCTCCTCTTGAAACACAGCTTTCAAAGTTCAAGCTTTCAAATTATTAGACTACTTTGCTGTTTTTTATGATTACAGTATAGGGTGTGTACAGTCGTAGCATGTAGCCTTACAAAATGTACTCCATTTGATAGCGCGAATGCAACTCGACACATGCGCTCTAGAAAGATTCATCTTTGTCCAGTGTCTGCGTTTTTCTCCAGAAGTTATGATGACCAATAAAAAAAGTCTTTGTATCATTTAAAACTAAAAATGCAGCTGTCTCATAACAATGCGAGCGTCAGTTGTTGTTACAGTATTTTGTTGTTGTTGTTCTGTCTCTTTAGTTTCGTTTTCTACCGTGAAACAATTGATTAGTGCAAAACAAATTCAATACACATGTGCAACGTACGTGTACAAAGTCAACAAAAATCGGCCGGCGCGCATACCATTCTGGTGACGAAATGTACATAATGCGCACTGTACTTTTCGACTTTCGTTCATCTTCAGAACACCAATGAAAATCTTTTTGATTAAATATGGGAGCTTTCTGTCTCTCTATAGACAGCAACGCAACTACCGATTTGACGCTTCAAAAAATTCATAAAGAGATCATAAAACAAATTGAGCGGTTTAATCCAAATTTTTTGAAGACACATGATCGATTTATATGATGAACATTTATATGATTTCGAAGAAATTTTTTCTAAGAAAGCATCAACGTTTCAGTTGCGTGGCTGTCAATGGAGGGACAGAAAGGGAATCTTCATTTGTGTTCCAAAGATGAACAAAAGTCTTTCAGGTTTGGAATGACATGAGGGTGAGGAAACGATGACAGAATTTTTGATTTTGGGTGAACAAACCCTTTAAGGCTCATATTGGAGGCTTTCAACAAGGATGTGGAGGGTGAAAGTCAAGTTCACTATTGAGAGCATCACAATTAACAGCAATTAAATTACTGCTTCAACGTTACTACATTAACCTCTGAGGGCCATACCTTCTCTATAAGCTTTTTAATTGTTGTTTTTGCCTTGAAAAACTCAGCCTCACTGATGCTGCCAGATGCATCCAAAGCAAAGTAGATATCAAGTTTTCCACCCTGATCCAAAGTTATTTTCTTCCTATATTCATCTGAAGACAGAAGGAACAAGGCATTCACATTTAAATTTCTTGATATGTTTGTTTTCTTTTTCTGAGCATAGCAATTATTAATGACAATGGAAAAACTGTGTGTTTGTGTATATATATGATTAAGGCTTTAAGTCACACAACGATACCTCCTTCTTCATACTGTTCAGAAACTGCTAGATTTGACTTTAGAGAACTGCTGAAAGATCCTGCTACTTCCTCTGGGGTGTCGAATGTGAAATCCGCTGTACAGTATTTACACAACAAGATTATAGGCACATTATCCAGAAAAGCCTCGTTTCCTAAGCAAAATCTCTTATTTTTGAGAACACAAGTCCATACAATGCAAATCATTTTGGAACTTTGATGTAGATTTTAGAGGACTCACCGTAACATTGTGGCTCTGTCCCTGACCACTGGCCACCATCCTGACACACTCGCTCTTTGGAGCCAATCAAGGTCAATTTACTGTCACAGCGGTACGTGACTTTGTCGTCAATATTAAACATGTTGCCTGTTCGACTGCTACCAGGGGGAACGCCAGGATCAGGACAGTGATCAGCTGTGAGAAAGAAACAAAGAGACAAAAGGAAGTGAAGATCTGTGGACCTTGGCAGATACATGGAGAGAAATTTCTGTTAAAACTGAATACACAACAGAATACACATCAGTACAAAGTTTTTTAAGCTGAACCCAAGGACTCTGGTATGGATCTAACTTGAAGGAGATATTATACCAGGAACTAAATTTGCATTTTGATATCCAATTAGTTGAAGTTGATTGGTTAAACTGCTGAAAATGAATGTTAATTACTCACAGTCACGTCCACAAATTGGCGTGCTTCCACTCCACTTCCCATTAGGTTTGCAAACACGGACCGCCGACCCATGGAACTTATAATCGGAATGACATGAGTAGGTGGTTGTGTCATTTACATAGTACCTGTCTTTTTTAGGGGTCACCTGTCCATTCTTCAAAACACGAGGATTGGGACATGTGACCTCTAGAATGAAAGCATGAAGAAACACATACTGTAGAAGAGATATTTTGAAGCAGTCTCAGAAAAAAAATTGAAAAAAAACTCTGCTTCAAAATAAATAAGTCCAGGATTTAATCATGATATAATGACACACATGATAATGTCTAGTTTCTTACTTTTGCACTCTGGGTGTTTTCTGGTGCTAGTCTTCGGGGTCCAGAGACCATATTGACAACGACGTGACTGAACCGATGGGTAATATCCATCCGGACAGCTGTATCTTAGAAAACTCCCATCTGAAAAGCCGTTTGAAAGATCAAAGCTCCCTCCAGTAATGTTTAGATTCTCCTCGGGACATGATCCATAACTTTTGGACATGGACAATGGAGTAGCTATAGTAGAAATAATCATATCATTGGAGGATGTCACAGGAAAAAATACTTGTATTGCAGTTTCATTTCCAGAAAAACTGTAATTGATCGCTTGATGTATATGAAATACATAGACACACATATACACACTACAGGTCAAAAAATTTGGAAACATTAAGTTTTTTTTTTTATTGTTTTTGAAATTAGTTCTTAATCTCACCAAGGCTGCATTTATTTGATTAAAAAAACTACAGTTAAAAACTAATTCTGTCAGCATTACGTTCAGTTTGGATTGTACTCTTCTTCCTCGTCTGCCTTCCTTGCAACTGCACGTGACAAATACAGTAAAAGTATTATTTCAATTTAAATTAGCTGGTTTCTGTTGTAATATATTTTAAAATGGATTCCTGTGATGACAAAGAATTCTTAGAAGCCATTACTTCAGATTTCAGTGTCACATGATCTGTCAGAAATCAATCTAAGATCATTTATTATAATCAATGTTGAAAACAATGTTTTTTTTTTGTGGAAAACATGATACACTTCCATTCAAAAGTTTGGGGTAAGTAAGGAAAAAGGGGAACTTTCTATTCATCAAAGAATCACAGTTTCCACAAAATTATTAAGCAGCACAATCGTTCAACATTAATAATAAGAAGAAATGTTTCTTAAGCAGCAAATCAGCATATTAGAGTGATTATGTGACACTGAAGACAGAATTTAGCTTTGCCATCACAGGAATAATTACATTTTAAAATATATTTCAACAGAAAACATTTCATTTAAATTGTAATAATATTTCAGAGAATTAGTGTTTTTACTGTATTTTTGATCAAATACGTGAAGCCTTGGTGAAATTAAACCTTAATGTTTCCAAACTTTTGACCAGTAGTGTAGTCAAAGCAGTCTTTCAAAGTAGCTGCATTTTAATATATTCCTTTCATGCTGAAAGGAGTTTTGTCTCTAAAGTCGTAAATGTATTTAACTTGATTAAGCAAAAAGACTTGCCTGCAATAAGAGGACATATCATAGCAAGCATTAACCAATTCAACCACTGCTCACACTCCATTCTGTTCATTCCAGTTCTTCAGCTGAGATAGAAAAAAACTAAAGCAAATGGACAGGGGGACATATTTATAGAGGGTTCAGCAAGTGGATTTTATTTACATTCAGTGTCAATGTTTAACCTCAAGTCAAATAAAGAGAATCAATTTCCCGGCACTCAGAACAAAATAATCATTATATAATAAAAAAAAAAAAAAAAAAAATCATGTTCATGATTCTATTTGCAATTTTTCATCAAATATAAAGATGTAGAAAACAGCAGATCTGTGGGCATACAGAATATTTTTAGAGAACTCAAGGGATCATTTGAAAACACTTCTTTATATTGCTTGCTCGTACATTAACACCCGCTTTTACTACGGGGCTGTCGAATGCTTGAATCTGATTGGTCCACAAACATTCTAAGATGTGCAATTATTTTCAGGGAAGCACACAGCTAAAGCAGTTCCAGGCACGTATCGACCGCATTACAGTTCCATATCACTTCGCCACAACATTTCAGTTATTTCAAAGGTCCATATAGCTGATGACAGCAAAAGAAAAAAAAAACACAATGACACCCCATACAGAAATGTAATACATGTACATATATGAAATATACATATATTAAATATATCCACATATAAAGTGAAAAAAATATGTACATATATATCTGCCTAACTTATTCGAAAATGGAACAATTTCATAGTGACATATAAAACTAGCCCATATAAATATATATGTTTATATACAATACAGTTGTAACGCTTTAGCCGATGAACGAAGATGATGAACACCGGATACAATAGAAATAGCGTTTACTGGTGATACACATAGGAACAGGTTACATTGTAACAAAGTTCGTAAATATGGGAAGAAGGAGGCGGGAACCGGCGAACATTTAACATATTTAATAATCAAATAAAACCAACAATAAAACGAAAGTATAAGGGCGGCAGTTCCTCACGGCGACTGCCGCCCACACAAACCAAATAAAACACAACATAAAATCCAGGCCTGGTCCTCTCTCGTCCTCCACTGTCGTCGCTCCTCCTTTATGCTTCCGGAGCTCCTCCGTGGGGGACTCGAGACCGGTGCGCCGTGCAGCTGAAGCTCGTTAACTCTCGCGTCACCGGCCTCGCGCCGTTCCCTCACGGCTCTCGCCCGCCGTGCTCGTCACATACATCAAAAATGACTGACAAAGAACAGAGATCAGGCAGGAACTTAAAACACACAGATGATGATTACTAAACGGGAACAGCTGACAAAACTTAACTAATCAGAAACCATGGTGATTAATGAGAACTAATACAAACAAGTTAGGAGGTGAACTAAACAGAACATACATGTGACAACAGTCTTTTATATATATGTCACATTTTGACCGTTCGCATAGACCCGCCCCCTTAAGTTACTGTTGCCGACAAGCCATGCGCTCTCACGCCACACATCATGTTCTCACACAGCAAAGAGGACACTGACAACGCGTCGACAGACAAGACAGAGCAGTTTACTTTTGATATGAAACGAAGTTTCAAATTTCAAATACTGTAATTTTTTAAAGACGTTCAAACAATAAATAGCGTATAGTGTCTCTTTAATGTGTCGTGACAGATCGCTGTAGCTCCTTCAAGCGGCTCGTGAACCGATCATCTCTTCATACTAGTTAATTTATAGCATCAAATAAACATGAATGAACATCAGAAGGAATGTTGTTTCAAGCGCGGAAAGACATGAGAACACACAACTTCTCAAGTCCAACGTTAATCTACTATCTCCCCTGACTGCTTTGTTGGACAAAATGGCGGATTCTGAGTTATGATTGGTCAGATCACCTGTCAATCAAACTGCCAGCAAAGGGTCAATTATCAATATACCAATTACACATATATTATACAATTACACACACACACACACACACACACACATATATATATATATATATATATATATATATATATATATATACACACACACATATATATGTCCCAAATATATGTTTTTACATAGTCTTAGTATATATTTTACATTTAAATTGAAATATTTATACAAAATATATTTTTTATAATTGCATATGGAATATATAAATGACATATATAAAAACATTGTATATATATTTTGAATACATGTTATGTTATATTAGGTATATGAATTGCAAAATATTTTACATTATGTATGATGTAAACTATTATTTATTATCGGTCGGCCCCGAAGAAATTCTGGCAAACCGTCCGGCGCCTCAGGAGGGGGAAGCAGTGCCCTGCCAACACTGTTTACAGTGGGGGTGGGAATCTGCTGACTTCAACTGGGGACATCGTTGGGCGGTGGAAGGAATACTTTGGGGATCTCCTCAATCCCACCGACACGTCTTCCACTGAGGAAGCAGAGGCCGAGGACTCAGAGGTGGGCTCACCCATCACCCAAGCTGAGGTCACTGAGGTAGTTGGAAAGCTCCTTGGTGGCAAGGCAGCGGGGGTGGATGAGATACGCCCTGAGTACCTCAAGTCTCTGGATGTTGTGGGGCTGTCTTGGCTGACACGCCTCTGCAGCATCGCGTGGCGGTTGGGGACAGTGCCTCTGGACTGGCAGACCGGGGTGGTGGTCCCTCTTTTTAAGAAGGGGGACCGGAGGGTGTGTTCCAACTACAGAGGGATCACACTCCTCAGCCTCCCCGGGAAAGTCTATGCCAGGGTACTGGAGAGGAGAATAAGGCTGATAGTCGAACCTCAGATTCAGGAGGAACAATGTGGTTTTCGTCCCGGTCGTGGAACACTGGACCAGCTCTATACCCTCTCTAGGGTGCTGGAGGGTTTATGGGAGTTTGCCCAACCAGTCCACATGTGTTTTGTGGATCTGGAGAAGGCATTCGACCGTGTCCCTCGTGGCGCCCTGTGGGGGGTGCTCCGGGACTATGGAGTCCGGGGCCCTTTGCTAAGGGCTGTCCGGTCCCTGTATGACCGGAGCAGGAGCTTGGTTCGCATTGCCGGCAGTAAGTCAGACCTGTTCGCCGTGCATGTTGGACTCCGGCAGGGCTGCCCTTTATCACCGGTCCTGTTCATAATTTTTATGGACAGGATTTCTAGGCGCAGTCAGGGGCCGGAGGGAGTCTGGTTTGGGGACCACAGGATCTCATCCCTGCTTTTTGCGGATGATGTGGTCCTGTTGGCTCCATCGGGCCGGGACCTCCAGTGTGCATTGGGACGGTTTGCAGCCGAGTGTGAGGCGGCTGGGATGAGGATCAGCACCTCCAAGTCTGAGACCATGGTTCTCAGTCGGAAAAGGGTGGCTTGTCCTCTTCAGGTTGGTGGAGAGCTCCTGCCTCAAGTGGAGGAGTTCAAGTATCTTGGGGTTTTGTTCACGAGTGAGGGAAGGAAGGAGCGTGAGGTTGACAGACGGATCGGTGCAGCTTCTGCAGTGATGCGGTCGATGTACCGGTCTGTCGTGGTGAAGAAGGAGCTGAGCTGCAAGGCGAAGCTCTCGATTTACCGGTCAATCTACGTTCCTACTCTCACCTATGGTCATGAGCTTTGAGTCATGACCGAAAGAATGAGATCCCGGATACAGGCGGCCGAAATGAGCTTTCTCCGCAGGGTGGCAGGGCGCTCCCTTAGAGATAGGGTGAGGAGCTCGGTCACTCGGGAGGAGTTCAAAGTAGATCCGTTGCTCCTTCACATCGAGAGGAGTCAGCTGAGGTGGCTCGGGCATCTGTTTCGGATGCCTCCTGGACGCCTCCCTAGGGAGGTGTTCCGGCATGTCCCACCGGGAGAAGGCCCCGGGGAAGACCTAGGACACGCTGGAGAGACTATGTCTCTCGGCTGGCCTGGGAACGCCTCGGTGTCCCCCCGGAAGAGCTGGAGGAAGTGTCTGGGGAGAGGGAAGTCTGGGAGTCTCTGCTCAGACTGCTGCCCCCGCGACCCGGCCCCGGATAAGCGGTGGAAGATGAGATGAGATGAGATGATGTAAACTAAACAAATGTAATAAACATGCTTTCAGTAATTTCTTACATATTTTTAAATATAGGTTATGGGTGTGTACATTTTCAATGCAATGCACATGACATGCCTAAGCCTTAAATGTTAAATGGTGCAGTTAGCAAAAAAGTAGTAATACAGTAAAACAGTTAAAACATTAAAATTTTATTAAAACAGTTTTAATTTAAAGGGAAAATTGTTAAGCTACGCAAAATTAGAAAACCACTGAACACACTATTGAACTGAATATCACAATAAAACATAACACAAGCCCAGAACAGGAAAATCCACCAACTGGTATATGATACAGCCTGTTCATTTTTTTAAGTTTGTACATTCTTTTTGGATGTTCAAAAGTTCCGCATGTTGACCCCGCAGTTGAACTGTTCCGCAGTTGACCCCTGGTGATTCCAGGAAATTTCTGGATCACTGCATCTGTGAAAAAAAAAAAAAAAAAAAAAGACAAAGAAATGCATTTTAATTTTATAACATTAATCTAAGTACATTCAAATTATAATCTCCTAAAACACACTAAATTAATACAGGACATACTTTGTTAGGTAGATAAGAAACTGAATGTTACTGAAATTTAGGGATTATTCGGAACCAGGTTTAGGAGTCATCACACTGATACACCAAGATGAAACTGATACATTCTGATGGTTTTACTGTTAAAATGAAGGTGTGTTTTAAGCTGTGTTTCTAAGGGTGCACACTGCGCAATCTCATACAAATTCTAAAAATCCTAAACAATTTCTGAAATCCAAAATCTGTAGTCTTTAAGCATTAGTTTGACAGGTTCACCAACAGCCAATTAATAATCAACATGATCAAATTGAGCAAGTACATAAACATCAGTGTTCAAAACTGTTTTTTAATATGAGTTCACAGGTCAGATTTGACCTACTTTCATCTTTGCATCATTACGTGATGTCCGTAAAACAGAAGGTGGAGAACCTAGGTATTATATCACGTGTGGATTAGTGCTGCAACGCCGCATCGCTTCTAGTGCACTTTATTTTTGTATACTGTAAAAACTTCAACCACATATAAGTATTTTTTTGGAAAAAATGTAATAAAAGTTGAAATATTATTTTAGAAGTTGTACTTATAATTTTTTGTAAAGTTATCCAAAGGATTCATTAGCTAATCAAAAAAAGAACACTAGATTAATAAATAAAAAAATCCTACTAAAAATAATCGTTAGAGTAGCTGACTTATCGGGGGGGGGGGGGGGGATATCATTGTCTATTTTTAGAACAGTAATATAGAATTTAAATGGTCACCTAGTTTAATCTGTAAAAGTTCTAAAATGCCATAATCTGTGAAATGTCATGTTAAAAATTCCTTACTCGGTTTACATCTGGGCACCTGTTTTTAAAAAGATGCACTGTCACACCCGTCTGTCACATCTAGTTTTGGTTTTGTTCAAGTTTCATGTTTTCACTAGTTTTGTTTGTATCTTGTGATCCTGCCATGTGCTCCTTGTTATGTTCCTCTTTGTTTCATGTAATGTTTTCATTGGTTCATTTGTTAATTGTGCACAGGTATTCCTTGTTTGTTTCCTTAGTCCCTGTGTATTTAAGTTTCATGTTTGCCATGTCCCTGTACCATTGTGGGCAAGTTTTATGTTCTTGTTTTGTACTAAGCCAAGTCAAGCTAAGATATGTTTTTGTTCTTTTTGTTCTTTTTGTTCATGTTTGGATTTAAGTAAATAAAGCTGCACTTGCATTCTCTATCAACTTGCCTGCAGTGGATCCCTGTTACAGAACACTAGACCCTAACAACGAACCCAGTAGTTGCCCTGGTACGTTTGCACCAGGGAAATCGCCCCATTGAGACTTATGTGAAGGAGTTTGATTTCATGAGGACTTTAATGATGTTGCACTTAAGGGCAATGGACTTACAGACCATTTGAATTATGTAATGTCTGTGAGCACTGTGCTATGGACTCTTCCCCATTTGTACTTTGCCCTTTTGTTGACAGGCTCATCATACACTGTTGGTATTGTGGAAGAGGAGCCCTGCAATACTACAGCACCCATCATATTTGAGCCTTCAGTCATCATGCCAGCCATACCAGAGACTCTTCACAATGTGTAGGTCAGTACCTGGCTAAGGCCATGGAGGCCGTGCCTAGGGTTGGATATCGTTTGGGGTTTTTTCGATACCGGTGCCAAATCGATACTTTTAAAACGGGACCGGTGCCCGGACCGATACTTTAAAAAAAGCCACAAAATGATGGTGGATGACTCAGTTAAAAATACCTTTTAGTGGACAAAAAAAGTTCTTTAAATTGAACAATATATTAAAAGTTTAAAGTATACATGAATATATAAGTAAATACAAAACACAACAACAGTAAAACCTAAGCCAAGCTCAGCTACAATAATTTAACAGCTTCAAATTTCAGCAATTTTTTTGCAGAAATATGACCATATTTGCCTTCTCTGGCATAATATGACCCCTCTCCTGACTTATTGCATGTCCTGCACAGGAGATTCACGGATGGTCTCACTTCCCGACGTTTTGTGATTTTTACTTCGAAATATGAAAACAAAATGGACAGTAACATTACTACAAAGATGTATTGGGTTTGTAGGCTATCATCAAAGCTTTCCAACGTTCACGTGAGTTTTCTCATTCAGGAAATAATTTTTCCGAGTATTCTGACACCCCATGAAAGCAGTATTTAAATTCCGTGTCATAGCACCAGAGGACAAATATTGCAATCACTTCAGGCATTTAAGTGTCACCAAAATAAGGGACCGACATTCGCATTCTGATTCGATCCGGTACATACTGGTTATATAGGGCACCGGGTTTCGGTACCCAACCCTCCCCCAAGACCACCACCGTTCCACCATCCTCCTGGACTTTTTGTCTAGTTGTTGTTTTGTGTTGGGTGTCGGGAGCAATCCATTGAGCGGGGGATTCTGTCACGTTTAGTTTTGGTTTTGTTCAAGTTTCATGTTTTCACGTTCGTTTCACGTTTTCATGTTTGTATCTTGTGATCCTGCAATGTCCTCCTTGTTATGTGCCTCCTTGATTCATGTAATGTATTCATTGGTTAATTGTGCACAGGTGTTCCTTGTTTGTTCATTTGTCCCTGTGTATTTAAGCCCTGATGTTTGTTCATTTGTCCCTGTGTATTTAAGCCCTGATGTTTGCCAGAATTCCGGTGAGGCAGAGCCGATAAAGGTTTGATGTGCAGGATTGGTGGTGGGCGTGTCGGGAGGCTCCGTAACATAACCTTTCACAGGTCAGAATATGTTGGTTTGTGTTTGTATGTATTCACTCAATATTACAGGTTTTCACTATGGTACTTTTTATGTTTTTACTTTTTACTATGGTAACTTTTTAATGTTGTATCAGCTGACATTTCTGTCTTGTTGTATTGTGTTAGTTTAGCAAAATTATCTGCTGAAGTCTATTTCATGTATAGATATACATACATGCGTATAACTACAGTTGCAGATGCTCAGTCAACTTGCTCACAAATGTTCACAGACATATAGCCCATTGAAACGGCTGCTAATGAGGCATCAATATATAACTTTACTGTCAAAAAAATATTTCAGTCTAAACATAAGTTTTATGTAATTTAATTAAATAGCAATTTTACTTCAATTTGGATTACATAGTTATAACATAAACAAAATAATAAAATTAATGTGATTCATATTTGTCAGTCATACTTAAATTAAATGGGTAAGATTTATGTAATTGTTCACAGAAAAATGCCCAGGTTAATTAACACTGTTTTTAGTGGTCGTGTGTGCACTACTGAGTTAAAGTACCGTTGAAGCAGTGTCAGAGTTAATGAGATCATTAAGTGATGATTGAACATTAATGATGAACACCTACTGTTAACAAGCAGAATCACTGAAGGACAGAGAAACACAAGAACTACAACTGACTTCAGTCTCAGCCTTCGATGAAATCAACTGAAGATAAAAGACGTTTCATCTCTCAAGAGCTGATTGAACAACTCGACAAACTCTACAAAACTTTGCCAGCTTCACTCACTACTAACTACACTGACTTTATTTCTGTCATAAATCTACAGAAGTTCTTATGAGAACTAACAGGTTTAGATGTTAATGATTTATTGAGATTCATTTGAAATTACTGTCTTTGAGAGTGTTAATTAACCTGGACATTTTTCTGTGAACTATTATATAAATCTTACCCATTTCATTTATGTATGACTGACAAATATAAATCACATTAAGTTCATTAGTTTGTTTGGTAAAACTCTGCAATCCAAATGGATGGAAAATTGATATGTAATTAAATTACATGAATCTTATGTTTAGACTGAAATATTTTTTGAGTGCTAGTTCTGGGTTGATTACGCAAGACCCACAGCCAAAATAACATGTCCAACTCAAAAATAAACGAATGAGCCGGTTCAACCAACTGTCAAAGTTTGCCGAGGATTACCGAGGAGTCTGATGAGTGACTTGACAATAGCTTCAATGCAAACCTGAGGCACGTTCTGGAAATATGCCTATATGACTACACATTACTAAAAAGCATTTAATTAGCTGCAAAATCTTAAAATTTTACATTTTACTGTGGTAGCTATATTATACATGCAGGTTACATTTTAAGTTGTTAAGTGAAATCAATGAGTTTATAAGACTGGTTTATTCTTTTTATATACTTTAGACTTGTAGAACATAACCGTGTTTGTGCATCAAATATGCTGTAGCTGAGAATCTTATCCAAGATGTAGGCTACTCGATATTGATCCATTTGAATGTTTCATTGATATAACATGACACTGAGTTGAAAAGAAATGCATAGTGACGTTGTTGCATGATGATGTCAGGTACCTATGAATCGGCTTTAATAACGGGCCCAATGAGCCGAACTGTCTGAAAAGAACCGGTTTGCGGATATGAAGCGGACTTTGCATCACTAGTTCCAACTCTACATTGCTGCATTCATTCTCAATCATGAATAAAGTTAAAGATCTGGTTTACGGCTCATGGATATTATTAAATATCTTGTTTCCAGAATAAGTGTATACACCTGTGAATTTATTTACTCTGTGTGAATAACATTTGGTTTGCTTCATTTGGCTGCTAGAAGTGTTGATTACAAGGCGACATAAAGCTCGTTAACTCGCGCCGTTCCCTCACCACGGCTCTCGCCCACACCCTGCTCGTCACAATCACATTTTGAAAAATGTAATTGTACATGATTTCTTTAACATGCAAGACTGGATGAAGCATCAACACAAAATGTATTCTTAAACTGTTGACGGGCGGGAAATGGAAATCAGTGGAAATAAACAAAGTTGCATACATTTAAAATTATATATAGTATTCTAAGTGAGAAAGTGCAACATAATACATCAGCATATTTCTACATTAGAGTTCTACTAATGATTCAATAATGATTCAATAGCATAGGCTATCAGAATGGATGGTTTCTCTGTGAAAATCTCAGAAGAGTCAATCACTGCTGTTCTGAGATAAATCAGTACAATCTGCCCGTAAGATCACCATTTCCTCCAGCGTCTTCTCAATATGAAACCGATCACTTTCCCCAGCCTGATGGACCATAGTCCCAGATGGCTATTGTGTTTTTCCTTACCTCTGTAATTAGTGTCTGTGTGTGCATCTCAATCAGCTGCTGAACTCTTGAATCAGTATACTGGCCCTCACTTATCAATCTATTGTAGAAACGAGTGCAGATCCGAGCTCAGAAATCATCTTACAACAGGGTTCACATGTGATTCATCAAACAAACATTCATATGCTGATAAATGTGTCCGCTGAAAACATTTGTCATTTAAAAAATATCACGCTGTAACAGGGTTCAATCTACGGGAAGAAGGAGGCGGGAACTGGCGAATGTTCAACCAAAACTTTAATAAACTCAAAAACAAACAACAAAACGAAAGTAAAAGGGTGGCAGTAAACAAAATAAAACATAAAATCCAGGCCTGGTCCTCTCTTGTCCTTCACTGTAGTCGCTCCTCTTTTATGCTTCCGGAGCTCCTCTGTGAGAGATACGAGACCGGTGCGCCGCGCAGCTCACGCTCATTATCACTCTCCCTCACGGCTCTCGCCCGCCCTGCTCGTCACACATGCCCCTACAAATTCACGGTTTAGAAGCCCGCCCCTTGAGTTTACAACACGGAGAAACGTAACCCAGGCCAAGAAGAGGAAAGGGAAATTGATTTTACTGGTAGTGGGAACTTCTGATAATTATTTAACTCGGATCTTTGAATCTCATTCAGCAAAATATTTTTTCAAGTCATTTTGTTAAATTTCAGCAGTATAATTGTTAATTTCCACAACACATACTATTTATGCAAAAGTTTATCACATTTGGAATAAAAAATAAACTAGTAAGAAATTATTCATTAATTGCTTAGCAGGGTCTTCAGGCTATGCAGTCTGTTATTTCACCTCACCTCCCGATCCGAGTCGTTCTTTCTTTTAACACCTCACATTGATGACCAATCATAACCCTGATTCCTCCATTTTATCTAACAAAGCAGTCAGTGGATTAGTAGATTAACGTTGGTGAACTTGAACTTGAAACTTGCGGTACTCACGTCTTTCCGCACTTGAAACAACATTCCTTCTGATGTTCATTCATGTTTATTTGATGCTATAAATGAATTTATAAAATAACTAGTATGAATAGAACTAGTAAGAGATGGTTGGCTCACGAGCCGCTTGAAGGAGCTACAGCGATCTGTCACGACACATTAAAGAGACACTATACGCTATTTATTGTTTAAACTTCTTTAAAAAATTACAATATTTTAAATATGAAACTGTTTCATATCAAAAGTGACCTGCTCTGTCTTATCTGTCGACGTGTTGTCAGTGTCCTCTTTGTGCCGCGATGTATTTTACACTGTGTGAGAACATGATGTGTGGTGTGAGAGCGCATGCCTTATCGGATTTAGCAATAGTAACTAAAGGGGACGGGTCTTTACGAATGGTCAATTACAGTACCGGAGCCAGAAATGATTATTTCGCCTCTCAAGTCTTCGGGTTTGAGTTGTTCGTTCATTCATTCATCCTGTCACCGCCCCCACAGGCTGAATGCAGAAACAGAGATTATTAGTTCATCTCTTGAGTCATTGAGTCCTTCGTTCTTTAATGAAAGTACATTGTACTTAATAGGAAAAAAAAAGCGTGAATTCATAATTTGATTATAGTTATTATGATATGATTGAGTTGCAGCAGATTTCTAATTCCCAGCATGCTTTGCATCTGTATAAGGAATAAGGAAATATTTTGACTGCATAAGGAAAATAAATGTTGAAATTAAGATTGCACAAGATTAACATAGGGAGACATAAATTAGTGTTTAATGTTGGGATTATGTTAGGATTTACAGGGGGATCTGTTATGTTAGTTTTGTAGGGTTACCATTGTGGTAAAGAGTAGAGCCTATGGTTAGGTTGAGGATGGGCTGCCAAACTTTTAAGATCACATATAATGTTATCTGATGTAAGGTTTGATTTTCCTGCTAAGATTAAACTCAGATCAAGCATCCTGCAATAAAGCAATAAAACTCATCTGGAAAGAAGATTTCAAAGGAACAGGACAACACCCTGCCCAAACTGTCCTCACTCATCTATGTGACCCCTCCCCCCACTCCCTACCTCCCCTCTGATTCAAGTCACTGAAGTTCTCCAAGAATGCATATGTACTATGTATGATGTATCTTGTGAATGTATTATTTTCCAATTTCATGTTTAGTATCATTTTAAATGTCTCAGTGCGATTGGTAAAATGATCTCAGTTTCACAGCAGTCACTAGTATTATGAGAAAGTTTGAAAACTTAGGAGAATTCTGTTCTCTTTTCTCTTCAAAGAAAACCACCTCCTCTCCCCCAACGCCAGGTGCGGGGGCTTACAATCCTTTTGTTCTGGTCTGGGTATTTAGGGGAAAAGACACAACAGCAAGACGGGACATTCTGTAGCCAGAGGCTCTCACATGGAGGTGGTGAGTGTTTTCCACTCACATCTCTGTGTGTATGCATAACTTTAAATACTCTTAGAGAGATCTTTTGAGTAACTGATGTTATGTATTTATTATATTTGAATTGGTTTATAATTGTAATTGGCAGTTATACATTTTTACCTGATGAATAAATTGTTACATCTTGATTTATTTTGAATTCGTCTGAAATCATTTGTCACCGGTAGATTTAAGTGGTTTTCGAGATTTCCGCAATTCTAGGTGTTAGGGTAGATCATACTGAAATCTTAATATACGGAGCATGTGCACGATATTAAGATTTTGGATTTCTGACTATTATGACTTAACATGTTATAGTATCGTGACTAAATCGAATGGCACTTTTATGAGAATAAGCATGAGGCGATTCCATAATTTGTGTTTTTTAGTAAACGCTATATTCCTCTGTTTTGATTCTAAACTAACCGGATTGTGACGTAAAGCGTGTATCGGCCGTACATATATAGCTTTTAAGCGATCCGACGCCCGAATGAAAGGATAATTGAAATTAAGAGAAATTAAAGAATCAAAGATCTAAATTAATTCATATTAAATTGCGCGATCAGCTATTAATGTTATATCAGAAACATTACCAATTAGAGATTGTTTACAATTGGAGTCAGATTAAACGAACAGCTAAAGGAAAACATAAACTAAATCCTAAAAATTTATGTGAACTGAAAAGACATACACGCATTGTACCTTCCCCAGGCCGTCAGATTCCGCCATTGGGCTGATGAGTGGTCCTTACACTGATATATGCATGCACATATTTAATGACAGACTCTATTTTAGTTATTATAGCATATGTTATGTCTAACATTTAACCAAGATCTGAAAGTGATGTTTATGTAAATGAGCAGTATATAATTAACATTATGATGAGTGTGGTAAAGCTGAGAACCGTGGGAGCCGTGATTGTTAATGAGAGACACCTGTGGAGCACACTGGCCTTACTCCGCCTCCACAGCTCTCTGCCCCACCCCGCTTGTCACAAAAAGTCCTACTAACTTAAATAAAATTAGTTAGTTTACTTAAGTATTTTAAGGTAATAAGTTTCCTCAAATGTTTTGAATATCCTAAACTTATTGAATTATACAGTGTAGAATATTTAAATCCACACTACAGGGAGTGCAGAATTATTAGGCAAGTTGTATTTTTGAGGATTAATTTTATTATTGAACAACAACCATGTTCTCAATGAACAGTTCAAATGAAAAAAACTCATTAATATCAAAGCTGAATATTTTTGGAAGTTTTAGTTTTTAGTTTTTAGTTTTAGCTATTTTAGGGGGATATCTGTGTGTGCAGGTGACTATTTCTGTGCATAATTATTAGGCACCTTAACAAAAAACAAATTTATACCCATTTCAATTATTTATTTTTACCAGTGAAACCAATATAACATCTCAACATTCACAAATATACATTTCTGACATTCAAAAACCAAACAAAAACAAATCAGTGACCAATATAGCCACCTTTCTTTGCAAGGACACTCAAAAGCCTGCCATCCATGGATTCTGTCAGTGTTTTGATCTGTTCACCATCAACATTGCGTGCAGCAGCAACCACAGCCTCCCAGACACTGTTCAGAGAGGTGTACTGTTTTCCCTCCTTGTAAATCGCGCATTTGATGATGGACCACAGGTTCTCAATGGGGTTTAGATCAGGTGAACAAGGAGGCCATATCATTAGATTTTCTTCTTTTATACCCTTTCTTGCCAGCCACGCTGTGGAGTACTTGGACGCGTGTGATGGAGCATTGTCCTGCATGAAAATCATGTTTTTCTTGAAGGATGTAGACTTCTTCCTGTACCACTGCTTGAAGAAGGTGTCTTCCAGAAACTGGCAGTAGGACTGGGAGTTGAGCTTGACTCCATCCTCAACCCGAAAAGGCCCCACAAGCTCATCTTTGATGATACCAGCCCAAACCAGTACTCCACCTCCACCTTGCTGGCGTCTGAGTCGGACTGGAGCTCTCTGCCCTTTACCAATCCAGCCACGGGCCCATCCATCTGGCCCATCAAGACTCACTCTCATTTCATCAGTCCATAAAACCTTAGAAAAATCAGTCTTGAGATATTTCTTGGCCCAGTCTTGACGTTTCAGCTTGTGTGTCTTGTTCAGTGGTGGTCGACTTTCTGCCTTTCTTACCTTGGCCATGTCTCTGAGTATTGCACACCTTGTGCTTTTGGGCACTCCAGTGATGTTGCAGCTCTGAAATATGGCCAAACTGGTGGCAAGTGGCATCTTGGCAGCTGCACGCTTGACTTTTCTCAGTTCACGGGCAGTTATTTTGCGCCTTGGTTTTTCCACACGCTTCTAGCGACCCTGTTGACTATTTTGAATGAAAAGTTTGATTGTTCGATGATCACGCTTCAGAAGCTTGGCTATTTTAAGACTTCTGCATCCCTCTGCAATATATCTCACTATTTTTGACTTTTCTGAGCCTGTCAAGTCCTTCTTTTGACCCATTTTGCCAAAGGAAAGGAAGTTGCCTAATAATTATGCACACCTGATATAGGGTGTTGATGTCATTAGACCACACCCTTCTCATTACAGAGATGCACATCACCTAATATGCTTAATTGGTAGTAGGCTTTCCAGCCTATACAGCTTGGAGTAAGACAACATGCATAACGAGGATGATGTGCTCAAAATACTCATTTGCCTAATAATTCTGCTCTCCCTGTATGTGTAAAAATGTCATTGTAAAGGGTAATGTGTATTCTTCCACGTTAGTTTATTTAAGTGCAGTAACGGTCTTGTTTTATTTTTATTCTTATCATATACAAACCTTCTCCATTTTATGGTTGAAGATTTTTTTTTTTTTTCATTTTTCCTGCATATAACTTTTTGTCCAATTTTATTGTGCATGATTTTAATACATTTATAATTTTCAATAAGTTACACTATCATTTACCAGTCTAATTGATACTGCTAATCTGGTGTCTGTGAGATTGTCAAATTCATACTTTATACTTCCAAAAACTTGTCCTCTATTGATAACAGTGAACACAGTTATGATGATTCAATTTAATATTTTAAACTTAGGTATGTGGAGATTTGTGGATTCCTCTGCTGAGTCTTGGTTTCTCACAAAGCTTCTTCCTCATCTTCCATAATTATGTTTACTGTAACAATACCCTTGCTTACTAGTAATATGTTGGAAACATACTTTACAGGAACTGCTTGCAAAGAAAGAATTTTCATGAAAGCTTCATCAGACAATGTATGAGCGAATTTGCACACAGTTTTGAGATGGTCGAAGAGGATGTTTAAATCACACTAACATGTTGAAAATTGCTCAGAATGGCTAACGTGCTTGGGACATCCAGCCTAACAAGTGTGTTTGGGATACATGTTAACATGACAATGGGTCTTGATAGCTCAGTGCTATTGTTGTCATTTTTCATGTAGGATGAAATCTTCATTCATATACTTCAGCCATAAAGTTCATGATTTAGAAAAGCTGATTGGAAACTGCTGAGATGTACAGTAAGGGTTTTATTACTTACTGTAATCACTCTCAAAACAGACAGAAACAAATTGCAAATTGTACTTATCCAAGTCAGAATGTAGCACTGATGAAGTCAGTATAAATTGACTTTATTTTAATTGTCATCTTGAAATATTTGTGCTTATCATCAGAGCAGTATACAAACAATACTATATCTAGGCATGTTCTCTAAAAAGGCATTTAAGACGAGTTTGATTATGAGATTAAAGGTGCTGTGTGTGTGTGTGTGTGTGTGTGTGTGAGTGTGTGTGTGTAGAGACAATGAACTTATGGTAGCAATTTATAGGTTGATTTCACACAAAAAATGCCCTAAAACACTAACATTGCGTTTCAAAATATACTTCTGTCAGTGGTCATTTCGTAAGTCCATTTGCAGTGCACAATTTTTGCACCACTGGCATCACCAAACAAAATTCCAAAAATAATGACGCCTGCCATTGATTAGACATACAGATCGTAATAGACATAAACATAACATAGACATTAAAATTAAAAGGTATGACACATGAAAGACTGTTGATAATATACTAGATTCGTTTTTTAACAAAGACTAGCTATTTGACTTAAAATTGTCTTAATATACCAATGAAAATGAATCAAAGTGGTTTGTGAAATTGCCCTCGCACAGTTTCAGTCTGCTAAAACCTTCAGAAGAACGATAGAGGGTGATCTATAGCGTCATTTCCTAGGTGCTCTTTAAGGAAATCTTGTATTTTGTCGCTGAAAAGATTTATATGGTAATCTCTGCTGTCTGCTACCGAAAGGGTGTTCGGGTTTTCTGAGCAGATGTCCTTCGATCCCAGCTTACGACACCAACCTATCAAAAATTTTACAGATATTAAAAAAAGCTTACTATTTCTAAGCTTCTCTCAAATTAATTTCTAAATTCACCCATTACTCACTTTGGGCAAATTCTAATTGGAAATGAATCCCTATGGCTTTATATCTGTGTGAATGTGTGAGAATTTCTGCTTTGCTCTTCTACTTTAAAACTTGCCATCTTTTCTAATGTCACATAACATAACGGTTCTACCAATAAACATATTTCTTACCTATACATAACTTAATGAAACTTCATTAAGATAACGCATGACAAATGTGTGAAATACATCATAACAAAACAAAATAACTTGAATTATTCTGTTTATACATTAACTCAGACTCTTCTGCCATCTAGCTTTAAAATGAATTGTAAGGACTCACCACCCTGGGTCACATGACCATAAAAGGTATAATTACTTCCTTGAAGTGAGCATGAAGTGAACTTCCTTGAAGGAAAGACTTTACAGCCACGTCATTAATACTGTTTTCAAAAGGAAGTGCACATCTCACCTGAATCAGTCGACCGTTTCTATTCACATGAGTGGCCCCACCTGAATCACCTATTACAAAAGGACATGCAGACACAAAAATCTATGTAAGGATTATATAAATTGATTTTAGATCTTTAATGATTAAAAAGTTATCAACAAACATTGACCTAAATGGTAGATTAGAGCCAAATATAATCTGCCGTCACAATGGCAAAAATCAAACATACCTTTGCAGGAAATGTCATCTGTTTTTGGTTCAGTACCTCCACTGCACAGAAAATTGTCTGTAACTACATCCTTTACGGTTGCCCCACTGTCTCCTGCTGCGCTTTTTGCATCTTGAACACAAGCATCCCGCTAAAGAATAAGTACAGCGAGAAGCACTCTTAGATTGTTATGGATGAAATATTTTTAAATTTTCTTAGATTTTATAGAATAAATCATTTTTTATAGTTTCAAACAATTTCTGTTGCATAATTCTCATAATAAATGTTACATGGCTACATGAAATTCAAGTGCTAGTATATGATTGTGCGGTATATGAACTAAAGCCCCCATAAAATCAAAGTTAAAGTTTTTTCTTTTAGTTTGTTCATATTCTTGTAAACCTTGACAAAATTTGTTTTTAGAGAATGTATAACATACATTTAAAATGTACAGCCTCCCTGTTCTAGGTATACAATTTTATCTGAAGAATTTTTATACTACTTTTTAAATTTCAAACTACACATCAGATTAGAAATAAAAAATAAAATCATTACATATTTTCCACGCTTGATTGAGACGTTTTTTATTTTTTGTGGTGCACCAGTTTTGGGCTCCATTTTAGTTGTAAAAGCAGCTTCCACAAGTTCACTGCCCAGTAGTAAATCCTCTGTAACAAATGCATAGAGAGAAATGGATGACATTTTGTGTTTGGTATGTTTCATTGTATAAGCAGTGTCATTTGTTTAATATATCTATATTTAATTAATCGTTCATGCTTTTTGATGTGGTTCTGTATGCAGCATGTCAGGCAGATATCTTATCTGGTACTTTACCATGTTTTTTACACGTCCCTTCACTGTCTGAAAGTTTCAGAGCTCCATTGGTTTCTTTGGTGCAGGGGATGCAGATCGGTCTGTACAGAGAAAGACATGATGTTCTTTAATTAAATCAGCTTTTTTAAATTATAATTATAACATCACATTACATACCGTAGATTGACACTCATCGTAACAGCTTTTTCCAGCTGTATAAGAGCTGCATCAAATTCATAATATTCCTTTATTCCCATATGCTGTTTTGCTGTGATGTTATAGTCAGGATGAATTATGATTTTTTTCACTTTTACAGCTGTAAAAGGTAAAGTAAATGTCCTTGATAAGATTCATGCTGTGTAACACATTTTTTTTTATTAACTGGTCAGACAATACAGATGTGTCAGTTCAGGACACAAGATTACCCTGATCTTTTCCCAGAGTAACTATTATTTTGTCTAGTGTGTCGTCCTCTTTAAAGCAGTGAGCTGCTGTCAAGATGTGAGTTGAGGTAACTAATGACCCCATGCAGTTTGAGGTTCGTGAAGAACGCTACATGAAGAGCAGAGAAGAAAGATGTCGTCATGCTTCATCTCTTTAGCCATATAACATCTATCTATCTATCATCATAATAATAATAGTATGATAAAAAGGTCATGCTTACAGTAACACTGATCTGTGCCAACCAGGGATATGCACGCCGTTTATTTTCCTTGTCATAGTCTTGGTGAATCCCACACAATCCTACACTGGTGCTCTCATCTGTGTAAGGAAGCCGGTACATAAGAACAATCACTCATTACATGATAAGAACTAGAGGTTCCTTAACTCAGTCACCATTCATTCATCTCCATGTAGTTCCAAATCTTTATGACTGTCTCTGATTCAAAGAACAGAAAAGTAGAAATTTTGTAGAAAATCTCAATCACAAAATTTCATTGTCCATTCCACATTTTAAAATTAACGCATTCTCTCACTTACACACACACATGACAATTAATGATATTTTCCATCAATGGAGTAACACCTTGCTTCTAAACCTGCAATCTAAAGGCACCATGTTTGAATTGACCAGAAGCAGGAAAGAAATTTATATCTATAATCAATAAATATTATATCTAAAAATGTATATGTATATTGAATCTATAAATTATATCTACACAGTACCCAGCATGATGTCAAACGTCTTCTGCACCTCATCCAAGTCTAAAAGCTTAAAGAAATATTGTTCGTTGTCCCTGTGTGACACCAAGTCATTAATGCCTTCTTTATTTACATCTCCAACTCCAAACACATAAAGATCTGGAAAGAGAGAACACATTCATATCAATATGAAATCAATAACAAAATCTTCTAAATCAATATGTGCATTTTTTGCTGTCCATAATGATATTGCTTGTAAATGAAAGAGACTTTTTATAAAATATTACTAGTCCTTGGATTTGATCATAATTATGATTAATAAAATTCATTGCTCACCAAGGTTCTTCTCTCGCATCGGATCATTTTTGGTGATGAGATGTTTGATCGTTTCCACTTTAGGTTTGGGATTTCCTCCCATGTTTGCTTGACCTACGAAGATGGTTACAGTGAACATTTGCTTCATAGTTGATCTCTAATTTATGGCAAAATACCTGTTGGGTTTTCATGTTTTATGGGGACTTTCCATAGACATAATGATTTTCATAACAAAAAGTTTACAGAGAGAAATAAAAGTACCATATCTGTTCCGCATGTAACCATACTACTACTAATTACTAGTAAATTACAATACAACTGGTAATAACAATAAACCTAACCCTAACCAACCCCCTAACCCTAACCTAACCCATTGTAGTTACATTATATTATATTACTTTTTGGGGGAGTACACTGTAAGCAGCAGCACACAGTGTGTGTACTGTAAAATAAATAAAGTCCTTTTTTTTTTTTCACAAACACAACACATTTTTTTTTGATATGTTTGTTACACATTATTGTTAGTTAACGAAGCTCAGACATGTTTTGCTTGATGTACAGGAACCAACGAGGTTCATTCTCATGTTACGCAACATGTTTGTTTAGTCTAAGAACAATAGCATACAGTAATGTATCAAGAAACTTTATCAAAAAGAAAGAAGGGAGGGAAAAGAAAGAAAAAAATCAAAAAGAAAGACAAATTACAACAAATAAAACCGTTGCCAGGGGGAAGTAAATATAAAAGTTAAAAACAAAGATAGAAAATAAGGTACATACATATAGATTAAAATCAAAATAATATATTATAAAGTTCACAAGCTTTCAAAGTTCTTGCAGCTTTCTTGTTTAAAAAACCTCTGATACTGTCAATATATATATATATATATTTCAGTCAACAAAATCATAAAATTTGGCTTCTTATTGGTAAATTTACACTTATTGTCAAGAATTTAGCCTCTGTGGCTCCCTCCGATCATCACCAGAGTCCTCCCTCACTAGAGTACTAACTTTGTTTTGGACTTCATCTCTCATCTCCCCGTGCCTAGTTTTACCATATTTATTGTTCTCCTGCCCACCTTGATCTTGTGCCTGTTTATCTGGATATTCCATGTGTTGTTTGTTCCCAGCCCTGACCCATTGCTTGTCTTACCATTACGATTCTGTACCCCAATTGACCCTTCGCCGGCAGTTTGATTGACAGTCTCTGACACAATCATAAACCCTGAATCTCCCATTTTGTCCGACAAAGCAATCGGGGGAGTTAGTAGATTAACGTTGGTGAACTTGAACTTGAAAAATTGCATGTACTAGCGTTGTTCCGCGCATGAAACAACATTCCTTCTGATGTTCATTCATGTTTATTTGATGCTATAAATGAACTAGTATGAAGAGATGTTTGGTTCACGAGCCGCTTGAAGGAGCTACAGCGATCTGTCACGACACATTAAAGAGACACTATACGGTATTTATTGTTTAAACTTCTTTAAAAAATTTTAAATATGAAACTGCTTCATTTCAAAAGTAACCTGCTCTGTCATGTCAAGTAACCGCTCCACAATGTATTTTCCACTTCGTGAGAACATGATGTGTGGTGCGAGAGCGCATAGCTTGTCGGAGGTAACTAAAGGGGGCGGGTCTTTGCGAAGCGTTTAAAATAAAGCCACACATGGATCCCATTACTTCTGACTCCTCGTTACACTTGTGAATGTGAAATTTGGTTAACAGTATAAGTAAATTAAGTAAAAGTACTGTTCCTCTTGGTCAGAATAGTCAGTAAAGCTAAACTGTACATTTTCCCACTAGAGTAAAAGAGGTCTTAGAGCAAAGAGGGGATTTTTTTAGGTGATGCTTAATCCAATTAATCTTGAAGGTGTGGTTCATAGTGGTGTAATCTAAGAAATTAAGGCGACCATTCTCATATGTATTCATAATTATAGTCTTTTAAATATAGTGTATTTCGACTTTTCCATTTTATCTATAGATTTTTACGTGTGGTTGTCAAGATATAAAGATAAAGAGGCATACATCAGTCAGGCTATACCTACAGCCTTCGTAAGGAGAACTTTAGGGAGACAGATTGGCAGATGGCAGATTTACAAAATGAGTTAGGCAACGTCTACAGAAAAAAGGCTGAAGGAGCCTTTATAAGATCTAGTAAAAGATGGTTTTTTACTAGAGGTAAAAAGATTTTGAATCTTTTACTAAAAGATTACTTCTTTAGACTTGAAAAACATCAGGCTACATTAAATGGTATTTATCATGGTATAGGGTAGTCGTGGCCTAGTGGTGAGGGAGTCGGGCTTGTAATCTGAAGGTTGCCGGTTTGATCCCCATGCCGGCAGGAATTGAAAGTGGGGATTGTGAATAAACAGCACTCTCTCCACCTTCGATACCATGACTAAAGTGCCCTTGAGCAAGACACCTAACCCCTAATTGCTTTGGATAAAAGCGTCTGCCAAATGATGAAAAATGTAAATGTAAAATTCTTACGGCCATACCACTCTGAGCATGCCTGATCAACAGTGTTGGGGAAAGTAAGAGGGGTTGGAAATCAACCTTTCTAGATATAAGCCAGAAATCTATTCTTAATTGTCTGGAAAAATTTGAATTACACCATGCACAGTGAGTACGGGAAGTATTCAGACCCCCTTAAATTTTTCACTCTTTGTTATATTGCAGCGATTTGCTAAAATCATTTAAGTTCTTTTTTTTTTCCTTATTAATGTACACACATCACCCCATATTGACAGAAAAACACAGAATTTTTGATATTTTTGCAGATTTATTAAAAAAGAAAAGCTGAAATATCACACAGTCCTAAGTATTCAGACCCTTTGCTGTGACACTCATATATTTAACTCAGGTGCTGTGCATTTCTTCTGATCATCCTTGAGATGGTTCTCCACCTTCATTTGAGTCCAGCTGTGTTTGATTATACTGATTGGACTTGATTAGTAAAGCCACACACCTGTCTATATAAGACCGTACAGCTCACAGTGCTTGTCAGAGCAAATGAGAATCATGAGGTCAAAGGAACTGCCTGAAGAGCTCAGAGACAGAATTGTGACAAGGCACAGATCTGGCCAAGGTTACAAAAAAAAAATTCTGCTGCACTTAAGGTTCCTAAGAGCACAGTGGCCTCCATAATCCTTAAATGGAAGACGTTTGGGATGACCAGAACCCTTCCTACAGAAGAACCCAAAGATCACTGTGGCTGAGCTACAGAGATGCAGTCGGGAGATTGGAGAAAGTTGTAGAAAGTCAACCATCACTTCAGCCCTGCACCAATCGGGGCTTTTTGGCAGAGTGACCCGACAGAAGCCTCTCCTCAGTGCAAGACACATGAAAGCCCGCATGAAGTTTGCTAAAAAAAACACCTGAAGGACTCCAAGATGGTGAGAAATAAGATGCTCTGCTCTGATGAGAACAAGATAGAACTTTTTGACCTTAATGCAAAACAGTATGCATGGAGAAAACCAGGCACTGCTCATCACCTGTCCAATACAGTCCCAACAGTGAAGCATGGTGGTGGCAGCATCATGCTGTGGGGGTGTTTTTCAGCTGCAGGGACAGGACGACTCGTTGCAATCGAGGGAAAGATGAATGCGGCCAAGTACAGGGATATCCTGAACGAAAACCTTCTCCAGAGAGCTCAGGACTTCAGCCTGGGCAGAAGGTTTACCTTCCAACAAGACAATGACCCTAAGCACACAGCTAAAATAATGAAGGAGTGGCTTCACAACAACTCCGTGACTGTTCTTGAATGGCCTAAAAATGGCTGTGGGTAGTCGTGGCCTAATGGTGAGGGAGTCGGGCTTGTAACCTGAAGGTTGCTGGTCCGATTCCTATGCCGGCAGGAATTGAAGGTGGGGATTGTGAATGAACAGCACTCTCTCCACCTTCGAAACCATGACTAAGGTGCAAGACACGAAACCCCTAATTCCTCCCCTTGTAAGTCGCTTTGGATAAGTTCCACCAACGTATACCATCCAACCTGACAGAACTGGAGAGGATCTGCAAGGAGGAATGGCGGAGGATCCCCAAATCCAGGTGTGAAAAACTTGTTGCATCTTTCCCAAAAAGACTCATGGCTGTATTAGATCAAAAGGGTGCTTCTACTAAATACTGAACAAAGGGTCTGAATACTTAGTACCATGTGATATTTCAGTTTTTTTTTTTAATAAATCTGCAAAAATGTCAAGAATTCTGTTTTTATGTCAGTATGGGGTGCTGTGTGTAGATTAATGAGGAATAAAAATGAACTCATCAATGATAACCTGGTCCGCAAAAGAGAATTTTGTACCTAAAAGAAAATCTGATTTGTAGTTTTTTATTCCTTATTTTTCAGCAAACGCAGGCAAATGGATCTCAATGCCATTAATTTAGGAGCGTGCATCCACATAGTAAGTAGCCTTTCCAGCTGTGAGGGCTTTTTCCATAGGCCATAACTTCCTTTTTTTCCTTCTCTGTCCAATGGATTAAGGTCTTCTATAAACCGCATCCCATTGTCCTTTAAGAAAGCTGAAGACTTTGCTCCATTCCACATCCCTGATAATAGGCTACTTGAGGTAAACTGTACTATGACAGGGGCAAACTTGAATTTGATTCTGCTTTTTCCCCAATCTGTGAACCGAGTCTATGGCAAAGGGGAATTTGCCCTTCCCTTCAGGATATGTTTGCTCACATATGCGAATGACTTCATCCCTGGTTCTAGCGCCTTGGGTATCTTCCAAAATTTCCATTTTCCCTTTCTTAGAAGCAGGCTTTGTTGGAGTGTCGGGAAGATGAGTGGAGCAAAGATCCAGAGTATTTCCAAGAACGGGATCAGTACTGGCAGAAAGTGCATATTCGTGCATATCTACAGCTACGTTCTTTATGTTTTTCAGCACTTTTTGGCATATTTATGCTAGAATTACATCCTTAATAAAACATAAAAGGAATACGTGAAGCAACCAGTTGAAAGCAGAGAGTTTTATGTTAATTATAATATTTCTTGTTTGCAGAGCCTATGGTGGCCCAGTAGTGCACAACACAATGAAATTAAAAAAGCAAACATAAGTTCACAACACAATGAAATAAAGCCACAACACAACGGAAATTCTCCCAACCACTAGGGGGCTCTTGGAGCTCTGTAAAGTTAGATTTCCTTGCCACTGTTCTAAAGTCTCTGTCTTATATCAATACCATGATTAGTTTTAAGTATGTGAACGTTGTATTTCGATATGAAATATTAATTCAAAATCCCCTACTTGCACAATAACTTCATATTCATACCTGTGAATGATTTGACGTGCTACCACGGCGCATAGTGAAGGGAACGTCTGCCAATTCAAACAAATGGTTAAAATGAATATTTTTTTTCTTTTATGATAAAAGTAATTGTAATGAATATAAATTATACATTTTAACCACATGTAGGTGATTTTGAATTAATATAGCATATCGATATACAGTGGTTACATACTGTTAAAGCTTATCATGGTATTGATATAACTTCTGACTCTATAGAACATTGAAAACTAACTTTAGCAAGCCCTGACAGCCCCCTGGTCGGGAGCATTTCCGTTGTGATGTGAACTTATGTTTGCTTTTTAAATTTTGTTGTGTTGTGCACTACTGGGCCACCGTACAGAGCTACTAAAAGTTATCTTAAAACACCACCAGCTTGGAGCTTCTCCTATAGTTCATTCTCATATGTTACCATCAGGGCCCATCAGGACTGCCTATGCATAGGGCCCGGGAACTTGTGCTACGCCCCTGACAATGATTGTAAGCACTTTGAATAAATCTTAAGTACTGCAGAGTAATTTACTGAAAAGTACAAATTATTTTCATAATTTGAGTTTTTTTTATTATTGTGTACGCCATTGTGTCAAAAGGATCATATAGCTCAGATAATCATGTTTATATGTCATTTGAAAGGTCTCACGGAATAGAATACAACGAGCATAATTGTTTTGAAATAAAAATAAACTGATGCAGCATTTATGTCACGTTTTGGCTCCTAACGTCATGAAACATACACCGATTGTGGAAAATTGGGAATCATTATTTACAGCAGATTCACGATTAAAATGAGTCGAATAGTCATCATAATTCAATGAAGCGATCACGATATTGATCACGAAATTATGACACATAAAATCCCACAGCTCATAGCTGTTAGGTAAAACTAAAATGTTGCTATCAAGTGGCATTTCAGCATAAAACGTCATGAAACAGGCATAGATTGTGGAAAATGGCACATCATTACAGTGGATGCTCCCGATTGAAATGAGTCCAAGATTAACAAAAGCCCATGCGTTGATCACAAGTTACTCTAAGTGAAAGTGTGACTTTAAAAATGGTGACTAGAGGGCGACGAGGGCTAAACAAAAAAGGCCACTTTGATTCCAAATGCTGTAACTTTTGAATACTTCATGGGATCACCACAAATTAGATCTCCAGATACGGGTCTCATATAGAGGAACATCACCAAAAAATTTCACCAGAATTTTCCTCCTACCTCATTTCATTTCTGAGTTATTGCATGTCAAATATGAAATATTTGAAATATGAAATGAGCTGAACTTTTATTTTTTTGTATTTTTTCAGCAGATTCCCAGCAAGACATTGTCCGAATTTAATTTTTTTTTTTTTTATCTTTCAAATGATACCAACCTTTTGACTCTCCTTGCAAGAGATTTAGAGTTATGAGTCATTATTTCTGTGCATGTCAAAAATAAGATAATTTTTATTTCTTTATTTCTTTATTTATTTTTTAAAATGTAAAAAAATTCTTTTCAACCCACCTCTTGACTCTCCTCGCTGTAGTTTTGGAGTTACGCGTCTTTACTTTTTTGTGTGACACTCTGAAAATACCCTTAGGGTTAAAAGGGTTAACAATAACCCTACCCCTAAATACAACCGTCACAGAAAATTTTCTACGTTTTTACATTTGCAAAAATCACTATTTAGTGTGATTTTATAGGCTGGGGGGTTTTTTTCTCATTGGGACCAAAAATTTTGTGTGGGTACATAGTACATGTACATACGTAAAATAATAGTAGTTTGTGTAGTAAAATAGTTTGAATAGTAAAAGTAAATTTTAAATGGAAAAGATGTATGTAAATACCATCAGTGAACACAATGACGATGTGTTGAGTCTCAAGGAAGTCCTTTTCGTTGAGACTCTCCGCTGTCATGCTCTCTAAAATGGCTCCATAGACTTTGGCGATATTGGTACCTGTTCGTTCTCTTTTAGCTGTTACAAAAACACCATAAACAGACATTACAATCAGCAACTTAATGTTTTAAAAATAAAAACATTTTCTGATTTAAAAAACAAGTGACTACATTAAATCTAAACGATGTATATAATTCATATATAACGAATATATGATTTGTTTAATTTTTACTCTACATTGGACAGCAACGAACAAATATATTTTGCTCAAATCAAGACTGTAATTGCCCCTGTAGCAAGTTGCTGTACCCCTAAATGTACTATTTTGGTATGACACATTTTTCTGCAATAATTTTCTCTAAATCTGACTATATCAATGTATACATTAAGACTCAGAGCCATACTTACTCTCATAACTAAATGCGTTCAGCTTTTCAAAAACCTCCATTAGGTTTCTTGAATTTTCATTAGTTTTATAGTCCCTCATAGAGATTATCCGTGTAACATCCGTAGCAAACATCAGGATCTCATAGTTTGGGGAGACCTGATAATAACTAATCTTTTGGGAGAGAGCATAAGAATTTAGAGTTGGAAAGAACATCTGAATGTTATCCAATCAAAATGCTGGATTTAAATGTTAGCATTATTCATAGCATGAACAACAAAATAGCAAAATGATAACGATAGCATGAACATATACTGAGATGGTTCACATGAAATGAATAAAACTAAAGTTGTGACTGTCTCATAACTCCCTCACACAAGCGCTTGTCAATGCAAGCGTCAGTTGTTGCTTTTATTAAAGTTTTCGGGGGATATTCCAGAAAGCAGGTTATGTGACATACCCAGGTAAGAGTAAGTAAGCCGATAAGCTCAACTTTCGGTTCCAAAAAAGGAGGTAACTTTCAAGTTACGTAAGTAGAAATAAGAAACTTACTCTCTGAACATAACCTGCTCTGGAGCAGGATATGTTCCAGGGTTAGTTTGCTTAAGAGGTAATCAGATATGAGGTATTCGTGTTGTTTAATTAATATAGTTATATTAATGTAGCTAAATTTGTTATCTAGTTACAATATTATATTATACAATACATACATTTATATATTTATTATATATTATATATTTTTTCTTTTTTATAACAGGATGTTTTCTATGATATAATTTCTATAATAAAATACATATGTGATATCTTATCAAATATTTAGCATCAAATAACCAATATAATTCTTATTCTCAGTGAACAAAGATTTCTAATTCAATAAAAATATTGAAAAAAATGATTACACAACCACCAAATAGGTGGCAATTTGCACAAGTAGGTTATTTAAATCACCATTAAACAAAAGAAGAAGGAAGTAAAACGGAGCGCTTTTTCTTAGCATGTTTCCATGGTGAATCATCGATTCGTTGCTCGGTTGAGAATGTCTTGTGTGTTAACCGGGAACATACTCTGGGTTGGCTGAACTTACTCCCTGATGCGTTTTTGGAACCAGCATACCCCAAGTAAGCAAGGATTAGGTTAATCAACCGAGAGTTCAGGGTATATGTGACTGTAAGTTAACCTTGCTTTCTGAAATTTTGCAGCCAAAATTACGTGGACCCTAATATGTATACTTTGGGCTTAAAGGGTTAGTTCACACAAAAATAAAAAAATTCTGTCATCATTTACTTACCCTCATGTCGTTCCAAACTAATTTGCTCCAAACTCAATCGTTCCAAGACTTTCATTCATCTTTGGAACAGTGAAGATGTTTTTGATGAAACCTGAGTCTCCATTGACAGCTGCACAACTAACATTTTGACGTTTCAAAAAGTTTATAAAGAGATCCAATCGATCTTACTTGAGAGGTTTAGTCAAAATTTTATGAAGAGGCTCTATTGCTTTATACGATTAATAGATTGAATTTAGGATATTATTTACATTTAAACATTGATCAGTGGATATACCCTTACGAAAAAAGTTCATTTTATTAAGTATACTTAAGTAATGTTCAAGTATATTTTTAAGTATATTTTATGTAGTAAGTATACTAATATCAATGTTTTATAAGTATACTAATAAGTGTACTATTTAAGTTTTCTTTAAGTGAGCATAACATCATTTCACAGTTACCTATTTATTGATTATTTTTACACTTTAAGTATTGTGACGAGCAGGGCGGGCGAGAGCCGTGAGGGAACGGCGCGAGTGATAATGAGCTTCAGCTGCACGGCGCACCGGTCTCGTATCTCTCACGGAGGAGCTCCAGAAGCATAAAAGAGGAGCGACGACAGTGAAGGACAAGAGAGGACCAGGCCTGGATTTTATGTTGTGTTTTATTTTGTTTGTGTGGGCGGCAGTCGCTGTGAGGAACTGCCGCCCTTTTACTTTCGTTTAATTGTTTTTTTATTTATTTGATTAAAAGTGATTAACGCTCGCCGGTTCCCGCCTCCTTCTTCCCATATTTACGAACTGTGTTACAAGTATACTTCTATTTTTCTCTTTACATTTTATTCTAGATTCATGCATCCTTTTTTATCAACACTTTAATGTTGGTAAGTTTCATTAAAAAAAGCAACATTTTAAACAAAAAGCTGAGAAAATCACATTTTTGTCAAAGACCACTGTACATCCGGATGAGATTCAGAACGATGATCAAAACACAGATGGAGTAGGTCGAGTCCATCAACTCACTTCAGCCGTTAACCCTTCCTAGATCGATTTCATTCGGTAACATTTGGCAGTTTTGAATTTACATATGCTTTTTAATGTTTGATGATCACATTAATTAATATTTACATAAGCAAAATTCTATCTCTTGCTTCTGCTTCTTCTTCACCTGTGTGTTTGATCCTGAGATTCTGTACTATTTTAGAAGATGTGTAATAGCATCTTCTGGCAGCCTCTACCATATAACAGTTAAAACATGGGCTGCAACTGAAAACTTAAAAATGTTGCCTTTGGAGGACGCATTTCAAGGTAGAAAGGCATCAAGGCACGCCCAAATACAAAGTTTCTTCACTTCCGGTCTCCTGGCTGAGATACCATAGACTGTATAAAATCCATAGACCGTATAAAAATATGGACAACACACTTTCACTCTCTTCCATTGTAGAAAATTGAAGCCACCAATGTCCCAATGTGGCACAACATCTTGTGCTGATTTGGGACCTGAGTCTGCACACTAGTGAACAAGTGTCCCATTGCATCGCTTGCATCAGGTGTAGACACGGTGTAAGAGAAAAAGAGAGCAAAGCAAGCAAAGAAGTCACAACGCCACAGACAGAACCCACCAAACATTGGTCTGACAGCAAAGTCGTGTCCTTGGCCAAGAATAGTCGTAGCTGGACAGCATAAATACGTAAGTAATTACATTCCTAAAAATGCATTTTGATACATTTCTACATTTCTCTGGGGTTGCATGTATAATTGTTACTTTGACTTTTAGCTATGTGTAGTTCAATATATATTAATTAACTAATTAATTAATTAATTAATAAGAGAACGTCAAAGACCTCCCTTCAAATTTCATTTTGCAACTATTCTTCAACCATTACGGGACGTGTCGGAGGGACGTCTTTTCAAAGATAAATATATGTCCAAATGTTTGCTAGGAAGGTTGTTCTAATTTTATGTCATCTTGCTTGAGCATTAGAACACGCAAATATTTTCTTAATAAACTGAGTGGAGTGGAATAAAGAACGTGATCAGCATGACTGATATTCACTGTCATGTATATAAGACTAAATCGGTATTATAAACCCTTCGATGTTGCGGTTGTTGTTGCTGTTTTTGGCTTATGCCAATGCAACGTCATTGCCATAGAAACCAACGTAGATATTCCGGAAAACGAAAGAGGGCCATGAACACAAATCGAATCTGAACAGTTGCGACACACACAAGTGAACGTCAATAATTTTATATCAGATTCCAATCGGATACACAAATAATCAGATTTGGACTGTCAGTGTTAACATGGCCATAGACATTCACTGCCTTTGATATCCCATAATCACGTGCGTTGCACTCTGTGACAGTTGAGCTAGAAAAATAAAGATGGCACCTGAAGGTTGCCGTTGCTGGTGGAAGCATCTATCCAACCCAGTGTCATGTGAAATCGAGTCCCGGGTTCAACGGGTTTTTTGGTAGTATTTAGCTTATGTACTAACATAGCAAACATCTACCCAATTAGTCTGCTAGCTTAGTTTATATTATAATTGGTATGTTTTTTGCTTCCAATATGTTTCCAGTTTGTTTTATTGTTCAATACATAGGCATTCATTTTATAATTCAAGCATGTGCTCTTAATGTAATAAACATCATACAATAGTGAAATAGGTTATAATTAGTCAAGCCATCACAATAACTACTTTTGATCAGGCATTGCCGCCTTTTGCTCAAATTGTTTTTATAGTTGTCTTGACAAGAAGTACCTGGTACTCATTAGATGACGAAACGTATTTAAGTTGATTTTAACTGGAGCGAATCAATTGAGTTAACTTAAAGTTGAACGCGATAGGTTGCCTTATTTTTTAAAGTTAGCTCAACTTTTTTTTTATAGTGTAAGGGTAAACAGAAGCTCAACTGAACCTGCTTGGTGCGCGAGAACAAACTTCTTGAAGCTCAAACGTGATGCATAGCACTCAAGAATGACCCTCATTGGTTCTCGCACGTCTCACGATCTTCTATTTACCATAATTGATGTGTGCTTTTGAAGTCTAAATTCAAACTTCATCATATAAAGCAATCGTGTCTCTTTAAAAAAAAGTAGACTAAACCGCTCAATTCATATACATTAGTTTTACAAGCTCTTTATTAACCTTTTGAAGCACCGAATTGTCAGTTGTCAATGGAGGGACAAGTCTCAATTGTCATAGCTGTCATTGGAGAGACAGAAAGCTCTCAGATTTCATCAGAAAGATTTCATTTGTGTTGTGAAGATGAATGAAAGTCTTACGGGTTTGGAACGACATGTGGGTGAATAATTAAAGACAGAATTTTCATTTTTGGGAGAACTAACCCTATAAGGCTCATTATGATTGCATTTGGCAAGGACGTGAAGTTAAAAGTCAAGTTCACTATTGAGAGCATCACAATGGTAAAGCTTTTCAAATATCGGTTACTAATGAATTTTTATAAAAGATTAACTGCAATTAAATTACTGCTTTTAGAACAATTTAAGAAAGATTCATTACCTGTCCTACATCAGTAGCCTAAAAACAATGCCTCAATAAGTGTTCTTACAACGTTACTACATTAATCTCTGAGGGCCATACCTTCTCTATAAGCTTTTTAATTGTTGTTTTTGCCTTGACAAACTCAGCCTCGTTGATGCTGTCAGATGCATCCAAAGCAATGTAGATATCAAGTTTTCCACCCTGATCCAAAGTTATTTTCTTCCCATGTTGTTCTGAAGACAGAAGGAACAAGGCATTCACATTTAAATTTCTTGATATGTATGTTTTCTTTTTCTGAGCATAGCAATTATTAATGACAATGGAAAAACTGTGTGTTTGTGTATATATATGATTAAGGCTTTAAGTCACACAACGATACCTCCTTCTTCATACTGTTCAGAAACTGCTAGATTTGACTTTAGAGAACTGCTGAAAGATCCTGCTACTTCCTCTGGGGTGTCGAATGTGAAATCCGCTGTACAGTATTTACACAACAAGATTATAGGCACATTATCCAGAAAAGCCACATTTCCTAAGCAAAATCTCTTATTTTTGAGAACACAAGTCCATACAATGCAAATCATTTTGGAACTTTGATGTAGATTTTAGAGGACTCACCGTAACATTGTGGCTCTGTCCCTGACCACTGGCCACCATCCTGACACACTCGCTCTTTGGAGCCAATCAAGGTCAATTTACTGTCACAGCGGTACGTGACTTTGTCGTCAATATTAAACATGTTGCCTGTTCGACTGCTACCAGGGGGAACGCCAGGATCAGGACAGTGATCGGCTGTGAGAAAGTAACAAAGAGACAAAAGGAAGTGAAGATCTGTGGACCCTCTATTTGATCTAGGCAGATGCATGGTGAAAAGATTTCTCATGAAATTTCTGCTGAAACTGTGTTGAATTCACATGACATCAGATAAAAACACAACAGAATAGGCTACACATCACACATCAGTACAAAGTTTCTTTAAGCTGAACCCAAGGACTCTGGTATGGATCTAACTTGAAGGAGATATTATACCAGGAACTAAATTTGCATTTTGATATCCAATTAGTTGAAGTTGATTAGTTAAACTGCTGAAAATGATGTTAATTACTCACAGTCACGTCCACAAATTGGCGTGCTTCCATTCCACTTCCCATTAGGTTTGCAAACACGGACCGCCGACCCATGGAACTTATAATCGGAATGACATGAGTAGGTGGTTGTGTCATTTACATAGTACCTGTCTTTATATGGGGTCACCTCTCCATTCTCCAAAACACGAGGATTGGGACATGTGACCTCTAGAATGAAAGCATGAAGAAACACATACAGTAGAAGAGATATTTTGAAGCAGTCTCGGATAAAAAAAAGTAACAGAACTCCGCTTCAAAATAATAAGTCCAGTATTTATTCATGATGACACAAATCACAGTGACCATGTGGGTCAATGGGATTTCACCAAGTACATGTTGCTGCATCAGCATGTTTTGTTGATCCTGGAAGTGGAACAACATTCCCATCCAAAAATCTAGTCTTAACTCTATCCATACTCCTAAACCTAACCCTATCCGTAACTTATCCGTAAACTCAAATGATAGGTGAACAACACTGATGTAGAAGCATTAAGCCCAAATTTGACAAACTAAACTTGTCCCTCCAAACTAATTGGTTGATTGAAATGTTGATCCAGGAACGTTGTACTTGATGAAATCACGTTCACCCACATGATAATGGCTAGTTTCTTACTTTTGCACTCTGGGTGTTTTCTGGTGCTAGGTTTTGGGGTCCAGACACCATATTCACAAAGACGTGACTGAACCGATGGGTAATATCCATCCGGACAGCTGTATCTTAGAAAACTCCCATCTGAATAGCCCTTAGAAAGATCAAAGCTCCCTCCGGTAATGTTTAGATTCTCTTTGGGACATGATACATGTCTTTTGGACATGGAGGATGGAGCACCTATAGTAGAAACAACCAGCGGTCCATCACAGAGTCTTTCAAATTCATTCTGAAAGATGTTTAATTTCCAAATTTCTAAAATTAAGCCAAAAAAGGTAAAAAAAAAAAAAACTTACCTGCAATAAGAGGACATATCATTGCAAGCATTAAACAATTCAACCACTGCTTGCACTCCATGCTGTTCATTCCAGTTATTCTGCTGAGATTTAAAAAAACACAAAAGCAAATGGACCGAGGGACATATTTATAGAGAGAGGATTTCAGAGCAAGAGGATTTTATTTACACTCAGTGTCAATGTTTAACCTCAAGTCAGATAAAGAGAATCAATTTCCCGGCATACAAAACAAAATAATTAACGTCATCAGTACATCATTATATATTAAAAAAAATCACAAACAGTTCTGTTCATCTCCAACTATCATGGATTCTTTTTGAAATTGTTTCTCATAGAAAACATCAGATTTGTTAAGGGAATACAGAATATTTTTAGAGTTAAACAAAAAAGTTTTTTTTTTTAAATTGCATTTCTTGGGTCCAGAGAGCAACTCAAACTCATGGGGTCATTTGAGAACTCTCCTTTTTAACCTGCTCGTCTCACACATTAATACCTCTTTATTTGTATATCAATTGATTGTTGTTTATTGTATATTAATTGATAAATTTGTAGCATATTATCAAAGAACTGAAGGTATGGCAAGACATTTTTTGGTAGAAATGAAGGGAAAATATTTTAGTACAACAATTTTGTAAGCAAGCAATATAGCCTGTAGGATTCATCTTTGGAACCAAACAATACGTTTGTTATTGACTTTTGATTATTCATTGACTATTTTCATGGAACGTGTTTTAACTCTTGCTTTCAATAAAAATGAAAAGAAAGACTAAAGAAAAGAGAAAGGAATATGTTTTCAAGTTTAGAATGTCTTTCTGTTGGATTTTGATTTGGAGATATTGTTTTCTGTTTTGTTTCCTTTGCATTTGTTGACCTAAATGTTCGTGGGTTGATTAAGTGGTGACACCATTTTCTCGTTTCTTTGATTGGTTTGATATCCTGAAGTAATTTGTTTGATCTTGTGGTTGTTCTGTTTCCTGTGTTTGTTTTATTCTTATTACTATTTCTTGAAAAAGTGTTATTTTGAGTTTAGTTTGATTATATTGTACTGCTTGCATGTAGATACAGTTCTTTTATTTCCGTTTTTGCATCCCATCGCTGACAATGTAAAAAATTGGTAAGATTTGTATTTTTATATGTATATAAATATTATTTACATTTATTATTTTTAATATATATTTACACTAATATCAAAAGGGAAAATGATTGTTGGGGTCCTGACACTTTCCACAATATTCAGTCGTCTGGTAGGGATGGAGAAATGAAGCCTCTTAAAGCTTCGGATCTTTTCTCTCATTGTTTCGAGAAAAGATTCGAAGCATCAAGAGTGTTGAAAACAGTCCCATCTTGTGGCAGCTCAATCCCCCGTGAATCTCCATTCAGCACAAACAAAAGCTAAATGTGTTCAGTTTTCACTTCATACATTGAAGTGTTGCAGTAAATTCAAAGCATTGAGTGCTCTGAGTGTTGACTTTATTATCAAACAATATTAAATATCTGTTAATAAAATACTTAATATTAAACAAAATGATTTCAAACGTCCTATTCTCCTCATGGCTGTTTTACAGCGGAAGAATCCTACTGTCTACTCACGGTATAGCATTGGGTGGAGCTAGAGGGTCTAACCACACCCTAACGCTGCCCGTAACTCTGTTCCTCCGCCCATTAGGTCCACAGAGGTGGAGCTAGACGTCATTTGGCTCTGTAAATCTGTCAAATGAGGTCGAAGGCGCCAAGCTTTGAAAAAATACCCGCGTTTTGTACTCGTTTTGAGGGAAGACGTGTCTAACTAACACTCTGTGAGTATATATTTTAATATTCTGAGTATTCTGTTCTGAAAAAAATTTAAATGAACATATCGACGTTTAGAATAATAATTTATATAAGGTCATGAAAACTTGTGGAAACACGAAGGGAAAATGAATAATGCCTCAAAATGTTAGGAACTTTCTTTAGTTCAGTTCAGCAGTCACTGCGTCGATATGTATTGATTCCAGCTGAAATTGCTCGAAAGCAGTCTCCACTGAGTATTTTTTCGAAATTCATTGGTTGACAGAAGGGAACTGCCTGAAAGAACATGAGTTTGGGCATACAACGTTATTCACATGCTTTCAGATTTTGAGTGATGGCTGATTCACATGTTTGGATACTACGTTTTTAGTCTTGAACAAATAAGGATTTGATGACTATTCATATGGTGATGTAGGAAATTAAATTATGCTGTTGCTTAGTGTATATTTTATTTGACATACATGCATATTATTTATAAAACTCAATAAGTCAATGCATTCAACCAGTAATGCTAATATAAATTCACTTAAGTATAAAGCTAAAAATGACACTGGGTTTTCAAGGAAACGTGGGGTTTGCCTCATTTCTTTGTTGTGAATTCTGTAATAATTTGAGCAAGTGCCCACTGGTCCCCACAGGATGACTTACAGTTATTTAATTATATAAAAATTAAATGAATTAAAATGCTAAAACACAAACATCGAGATGTAAACAATAATCGCATTTTCTTTCCTCCTCTCGATAATTTTACTGAATCAGAATCTTTTCTCCTCTAGAATCACAAATGTATTTTATCAACAGTTACAAATTCACTTCTATTTGACCCCAAACTCCTGTAGATGTCAGTATGTACAGTACGATATAATCAGTGTTGCATGGTTGTGTATTCATATCACAAAACTTCTAACACCAATGTAACTTTTGCTTTTTTCAGAACATTTTAAAATGAGGATTTGTAAGGGAACGTCGGATAAGCAGTGAGTGGAGTTCTGACGCCAACATAATGGCCCAAGCTGAAATATTCCGAAAAATAATAAGTTAATAACTTGAATTCATTTGTTTCGTTTTATGACATTATATCGCATAACTGTCTCCTTCTGACCTTGACAGGGGCCTTGTGGCTGTTATCATTTTCTTGTTGGGAATGGGAACTCTGCTTCCATGGAACTTCTTCATAACTGCAATGAATGTAAGACAGACAGACCTTTACTCACTGATACTCAAGGCCATCTCTGAATCTCATTACCCTTCTGTTTGCAGTATTTCACTGTCCGTTTGAGAAATGGTACAGATTCTTCCCAGTCAGACCCATACATGTTTGAGAACACGAGTGTGCTGTTAGCCCAGCTTCCCTTGCTTTTATTCACATTTCTCAACTCCTTACTATACCAGCAGTGAGTATTCGGTTCAGTCAAGCTGTGCATTTTGTTTTCTTTTGCACGTCGTAGTGTCGTATGGATACAGAGGCGTGTATAGGTGATAATACGATCACAAGCTATTTTGTTCTCTTTTTCTTTTGTAGCATTGCGGAGAAGATGCGGATTGCGGGTAGCATGGTCTTCATATTTCTTCTTTTCATTCTCACGGCCATTTTAGTGAAAGTTAAGATGAACCAGGACCAGTTCTTTTCCGTTACCATGGCAACAATCTGGTTTATTAACAGTAGGTTTCTTATGCCTTACATTTTCCTTTTCGCTTCATATCGGAAGTATTAGAATAGTTTCACTGCGCTTCTGCTTCAACACCTTTGAGTGAGTGAATCAGTTGACAAATCTAACACCCCTCATTGTTCTTGGATTTTTTTCCCCCTCAGTGTTTGGGGCCATTTTGCAAGGAAGTCTGTTCGGTCTGGTCGGGAAGCTACCCCCGAGATTCAGCTCCCTGTTTATGAGCGGACAGGCAGTGGCAGGAATCTTCTCGGGGCTTGCCATGCTGTTATCGAATATCTGTAAGCACCTGCAAACACCATTTGAATGAAAAAAAAAAGATCATATTCTTCTAAGTAAGGGATAATAGACATCCAGACTTGGTGATCAGTCCAGGTTTATTTTCCATCCTTAAGGAGTTTATTTTGCAATAACAAGCAGCTGGATGTACAGTATCCCACATATAACATGACTACTAGCCACATACAGTAAGTAAATAATTAGAAATATTGATTTGAGTTTATTGTATTAGCTCATTAAACACAAAGCAACCACAAAGAAAAACAGTTCCTAGTAATGTATGGCAGAGAGGCTTCGAAGCCTGGATCAAAAAACAAAACATCTCACAGTGAAGCCTGATTTGTTTTGCCATAACCGCGTGATCCGTGACGTCCGTTCACAAGCACTTCAACTGACCATTTCTCAATGATCTTCATTTATTTTGATCATATATGCTTACACGAGCCTTGCCTTTCAACTCATAGGTTTAGGATCAAGGCAAAAGCTTATATGGATAAGTTTGCATGTGTTCATCGAAGCAGATTGATAAAAACTGCTACAGTACAGCATTACTGTACAACGCTTCAGTATTCATATTCAATATTATATTCTCAGACTCGTTTATTCTTACATTGTGTAAGTACAATGACATGTAAAAGACTATTATTTATGTAGACTAAATACTATTATTAAAGGGATGGTTCACCCAAAAATGAAAATTCTGTCATTATTTACTCCCCCTCAAGTTGTTCCAAACCTATATCAATTTTTGTTCTGCTGTACACAAAGGAAGATATTTGGAAGAATATTTGTAACTAAGCAGATAATAGATTTTTTTTCCTATGATGGTAGTCAGTGGGGGTGAGATCTGCTTGGTTACGAATATTCTTCCAAATATCTTCCTTTGTGTACAACAGAACAAAGAAATTTATACTGGTTTGGAACAACTTAAGCTTGAGTAAAAGATGACAGAATTTTCAGTTTTGGGTGAATTATCCCATTAACCTTTATTTTATCAGGAAAGTCACTTAAGAACAAGTTATTTTTTAACAAATACTTTTATTGCCTTATGATTTTTGTAGCACAAACTCATTTATTATGAAACATGCCAAAAACGGAGTGTCTATTTACACTAAGTACAAATAGAGTCCCTTGTTGGCGAACGCTATTTACACTAGCTCCACCCACCAACGTCTGGCCGAACAATCAAGTTTTAAAAAAAGACGCGCAAAATTCAGTGGCGCAGCGGTAGCGAGTTAGGCACGCAGAGCTTTTAACGCAATCGACGTGGGTGCGAATCACATTTATTTTTTAATAAAAATGAAAATATTCTAAAAGTGGAAAAACTGCCTAACGAGTGTTTAATAATATTAAAAGTGTTTATTGGGTCGAGTTAGGGGAAGGTGTAGGGAGGGCATTTATTCTCCAAATAAGCCAGCGTACAATTAATAATTTTAATAAATATAATAATTTACACTGTGATATTATTGCATCCTGTTAATGTACAAAAATACTGAGATGCAAATAATATCTGCCAATACAAAATATAGATAGCATCCAATTACTATTTACTCATTGCAAAGAACTGATACTTTTACATGGTGTAAATAGTAACTAGCGCTATTTTCATCTAGTGTAAATAGCATACCGCTAAGAAAATGCTGCTATTGTCACTTAATCTAAATAGAATATTGCCATTTTCACTTAGTGTGAATAGCATCTATTGCTAAGAAAATATGCCATTTTCACTTGGTGTAAATAGAATCTATTGCTATTTGAAATGTGCAAATAGCCGCTGCGATTAAAAAAAATAGCTGGGTCTTCTGAGACGCAAAGGCAGCTATTCCACCTTATGACCAGAAGATGTCATTAGAATGCAGTGTTAAAAAAGCTGTAACCATTTTATGATACAATTGAGGGGAAAACCTCTGTGTTTCACAAACCTTCATTTCACCATCACTTGTTGCGAATGAAGTTGAAACAAAACAGGAATATAAGAGATAATGTTGTATCACATATCACACAGCTTTTCAACACATCAATAAATAATGACGGGATATGAAATTGATTTGAGAAGAAAACTTTTTAAACCATTATCTTATCCATTACAGCAGGGGTCTCCAAACAGTCCCGGCGAGCCACTGTCCTGCAGAGTTTAGCTCCTACGTGCCTCAACACACCAGTCTGGAAGTTTCTAGTATGCCTGAATAGACCTTGATTAGCAGGTTCGGGTGTGTTTAATCAGGGTTGGAGCTAAACTCTGCAGGACAGTGGCCCTCACGGACAGAGTTTGGACTACAGAGACCCCTGCATAACAATGTACAAAAGATTAACATTTCAACAATATTACTCTATTAAGGCCTACTATTAATACTGAAGGCGTGCGGTTTTAATTTACAGGAAAAGCAATTGATAACTGAGCTGCAAGATAGCAGTATCTGTATTTGAAATGAAAGAGAGCAGGGTCTTGTTATTGCCATTGACAATGACCTTTGAATGTTGGGACTGAACAGTCAGAATCAAGAGTTTTAAGAGAGTTGTGTAATAATTGCTGGGTGTACTGTTTAAAAAAACAACTGGGACCTCATTTAGTGACCAAATAGTACTTTTTCATTTACATTGTACCTGGACATAAAATGTGCGGCCCTATTCTACTCTGTACCTACTTGCACCTAAATAAATGGAGATGCTTTTTATTAGCACTCTGAGAGAAACACATTTATGCTGACCGTATTGCTTTTATGCCATCTTTAGTTAAAACCGACACTGAGAGTTCTGCGCTGGGATATTTCATAACGCCCTGTGTCGCCACTCTACTTACTTTGTGCTGTTATCTCATACTTCCACATCTGGTAGGTGCCTTAGGCCATCATGATTTCCTCTTACTCGTCATCTTTGTTGATTGTTGAGGGGTAGCGCAGATAAAAACATTTACTGCTCTTTTATTATCTTGCTCTAAAATATGAAAATTGTACATTAACAATATTTTGATTCTGTTATTATTTTGTACAAAATGAAATTCTTTGTTATATTTCAGAAATTTGCCCAAATTCATTTGGAAAATTTGTCCCCTAAAACTGCAGAGACACAGCAAGAGCCATCAGCAGATAGATCTGGTATGTCAGATATCACATTTTTCCAGTGTTTGGACAAAGCACAGCAAAGATACTCACTGTTGGTTCTTCTAAATCCTAAATGTGGGTATTCTTTTTTGTTGCTACAGAGATAGTTCAAGTGAAGTTAGTTAATGGGGACAATGGATTTGCCATTATTGGTGAAACTGAAGCATGTAAAAAGCTGAATGAGCTCAAACAAGAACCTGAGGAGAAGTCAACTGTGCTACAGGTCTTCAAAAAGGTATAGTGAAAGTCATTTGTTTATATAGCCAACATCCTTGTTTTAAACCTCAGGAAAACTGCAGTAAATGTATTTTAAAACATGCAATTTATAAATGAAATAAATCCAGCTATTTACCATTTCATTTTTTGTAGATTTGGGTGATGGCCTTATGTGTGACATGCGTGTTTGCCGTAACACTGTCCGTTTTCCCAGCAATTACCGTAAATACAGAATCTTCTGGCTTATTTAAAGGGAAAGGTGAGTCTACACAAATTATGCATCAAAAAGCAAAATCAAAGCACTTTGATTTATATCCTTTTTCATCTTAGAGAACATCTTCGTACCGTTGTGTTCATTCATTGTCTTCAATGTGATGGATTGGATTGGCAGAAGTCTCACTTCTCGTCTTCAGTGGGTGAGTCTCATCAGATCCTGTATCAGCACAATACAGTGCTACGGTGATGATTAACTAGGAAAATGATTATTTATCTAACATCTTATTTTGCCGTTTTCCCAAATTCCCAGCCTTCGATGAAGAGTCATTTATTCCCTCTTTTCGTGGTATTACGGGTGGTTTTCATTCCAGCCCTCATGCTCTGCAACGTTCAGCCTCGCTTCTTTCTCCCGGTCTTTTTCAATCATGACATGGCTTATGTTATCATAATGTCTTTGTTTGCCATGACAAGTGGATATTTTGCGTCCCTCTCCATGAGCTATGCTCCACAGTAAGTACTCTTAAAATGAACTCTTTTTTTGTTTCCTGTCAAAATTAATTTAATAGTAAATGTCACCATTCCTAGTCCTCTCGACCCACTGAACATTCAAACCCATTTTCCTACACAATATCTCAGAACACCCACTAACTCTTCTGTTTATTCTTTATCTAGACTGGTGAGGCCCAAAGATGCAGAGACAGCGGGGGCTCTGATGACCTTCTTTCTGACTTTGGGACTTTCTCTGGGTGGTGCTTTCTCTTTTGGCCTTAAAAGAATTCTTTAGGGAAAATCTCATAAGCTGACATATTCATTGCCCACCAACATAAACATGTTTCAATGAGTACTGTCTGGAGGCCTGGGTATACTTTTTTTCTTGGCTCCATCTTGTGCACAATTAAGCCTGCAAACCTTTCAAAGTACTCTCCATTGACCACAAGCATGGATGCGCACGTTTGGTGAATGCATGAATTCGAGCCTTCAGTCACTCCCACATGTCCATGCAGACAGAAAAAAGATCCCATGAGGGACAGAACAAGGAGAAACAAATGGTAGATGTAATTTTTTCTCTTAATCTTATGGGGTACTTATGTGCCTTTATTTCACTCTTGCATTTCCATGCACGTCTTTTTTTAAAAGGGAAATATTTCACATTTAACATGTTTTATGGTTTGAGAGTTTGTGGTATTTTTTGTTTTATTGTAGGTATGTTTAATTTCTTTGAAATATTTAAAATTATCTTGTGCAGCTATTTACCGTTTATATTTTGTAGGACTTTTATTTGTCCCTTTTTTTAGCAATTTTTTTTAAATAAAATGCAAAAATATAAACGCTTCATGTGATGAGTCGCTTTGTCCTGTGGGAAAAAAAACAAGCCCTGGTTTGGAAAAAAAAAAAAAAAATACATTTTCAGATTGTGGAAACTTGTGCAGACAAGTTTGCAGACTTGTGGAATTTTGTGGGTTTAACACGAATTGTCCTGGTCAGAGCAACATTACCATTTTATTCTGTGCATAATGGCAACCTTTTGATTAACATTAGCTCTCCAGACCAATGAAATACTCTTAAGCATTTAATATTTATGTTTTCATTAAATTTGGACATACACACACACACAAAATGCTTTGATTAAACAACAAAATGTGATGTTCTTTAGGATCATTTATTTTTCTTCCTCCAACATGTACGCCATTTGAATGAAGGGAGAGCATATTGCTTATTAACTGCCAATGTGAAGAATGATATTCTGTCTGTTTTTTGTATTTCTCAATCCTCACTGGCTTGCGAGAACTTTTCACCACGCAAGGGGCAGACCACTAATATGGATCAGACAGCAATTGATGGGTGTACCTTATATCAACTGGTTACACACGGACCAAATAATTGCAGCAAGGCCATCCATTACATCTGACATTGTTCTTGGAGTTAGATGTTTTAAGGGATTTATGAATTTAGGGGAAGGGCGTAGGTGGCAATTGTGACAGAAAGGGCTCTATAAGTCGCTCTCTCCATATAGGGCACTGGAGAAGGAGATATAATCAAGGGCACCTGGGGGAGCATCGCCACCCATGTACTTTGTCATGCGGCTGATACAGTATTCGGCTTGTTCTGGGGGCAGCTCCCTTCTCAACTCCTCCACTGTAATGTAAGCCTGCAGAATGTAGTAGAAAGAAAAATGGATGCTTGGGCAACAGAAGCCGTATTTTGCAGATTCTAAAAAAAGGTTCTCTTGGTGGTTCTTAGCTCTGTGGAATTACCTTGTCAGAAGCCAGTATCTTGAAGGAGGCCATGACTTGTTCAGCAGTGTCAGTTTCTGCTGTCTCCCTGGTCATGAAGTCAATAAAGGCCTGGAAGGTGACAACTCCTGTGTTGTTGGGGTCCACCAGAGTCATAATGCGTGCAAATTCAACTTCACCCTGGAAAAAAGAAAAGAAGGGTGTGATTTTGTGTCCTGGTGTGCGATGAAAAAAAGCAGTGGAAGTCGTTTTGACCAGAACTAAATGCACTCACCAGATCATAACCCATAGAAATGAGGCAAGCACGGAAGTCATCGGGATCCATCATGCCATTCCTCTTCTGCAAATACAAAGTATTAAGGTGCTTATTCTACAATTTGTACAATGTTGCATAACTTATTCAAATAAAAAAACCCATGTATTGCAAACCCGGTCAAAGTGGTTGAATGAGGCTCTGAACTCATTCAGCTGCTCTTGGCTGATGCCCTTGGCGTCACGGGTCAGGATCTGGTTCTCGACCTCATTGATTGTGCGGGCAATAGTGGTGAGGAGCTGCTCCCATCCCACGCGGACATGCTGAAATGAACATAAATAGAAAATTGGAAACCTTGCCTTGTAGAGAAGGTGAGATTAAAAACAATTGGTGGAAATGGACATCTAATAGCATAAGACAGCTTACATAAGGACACTTGAAACTTCAAAGGAGGAAATAAATTTCAAAAGGAATAGAAAATAGCTGGTTGTCAGTACCTCCATAGTGAAGTTGGTGTGCTTGTTGTCAAAGATGAGTCCTTCCTGGCTGAGCTGGTGGTCTCCCTCCAGTTTGTCAATATTGGATTTGTAATTAATGATGTTCTGTTCATATGTTTTCAGATTGCTCATCTGTTCCTCTAGGGAACCGGCAATGTCAATCGACACATGGCTGATCTCCTGTAGACCATGAGGAAGATTATTTCAGATATGCCAGTTTTAGTTTTTTCACACTATAGCCTCGTTTCCACAGAACTTTTTTTTTCCTCCAAACCTGTTGCTGTCTGCAATTCCATCAGTCTAGTACCGTGAAGATTAGTCCGGTGACAGGACTGTGCACAATTTTCCAGTTCCTGCTGGATTTCATCCTCCGCAAAAGCTTATAAAAATCTTAATAAAGTCGGTTGTATTTTTTTAAACTCCGTTGTTGATTCGAATAGCAAAGAACTCTTACTACACGCACCACAACAGACTTTTAAAAACGGTGTTTGGAATAAAATTCTGCGTGGTCAACCAATCAAAATGTTGCGGGAACTCAGCCAATCAGCATATTCAGCACCCGAGCCTCACCCCCGAAAGTTCCTGAACTTTGAAAAAGTATTACCTTCCGAGCAGGGACTTCTGTTAAATCCACTTTTTAAAATTTTAACCCCAAACTTTATTTAGACCCCGGTTCCTGCGGTCAAAACACACAGTACTACTGCAAAGTCCCTCGTCCTTAGAGAAAGTTCCTGCGGAGGAAACGGGGCTTATGTAGTATGTAACTACTTTAAAATGTGAGCAAGGGGGTAAGGTAAACACCTCCATCTTGGTCTGAATCCAGGGTCCAATGATATTGGCCTGAGCAGCGAACTGGCGCCTCAGCCTCTCGTTGGACTGCTGCCTGGCCACTTCCTCTTGCAACATCTGGTCACGCATTGGGACCAATTGCTTCACCTGTTGTTGGGAAGGAAGCAACATTCCTCAGTTTAGAAGCTTCACCCACCTTATAGGACTTAAAAGAATTATTATTGCAGATTATGCTAAATTTGTAAAATTTTAGATTTTAAAGTACTCACAGCTTCCCATTTGTTGCTAATATCCTGTTGAGAAAGCACAGTGTAGGGATTCTCACCCACTACCTTGATCCCGTATGTCTGAGCTATCTTCAGGATCTCATTATGAATGCCCATGATGGCCATTCGCTCTTTATCAGCTTCTGGTAGGGTGGCCTTGAATTGGTCATGGGCTGTGATCAAACTCTGAGATTGATAATAGCAGAGAGAACAAAATGGCATTAAGAAATGGTGCGCAAGTAGACAATGAAAAGACACCAATGTCCTAGTCCCATAATGTATTTATAATATACTGAAGCTCAGTTACACAATGTTTTATAGAAAGATAAGCATTGCTTCAAGAATTTAGTGTTCGTCTTTCACCTGAATCTCCTCAATGCTGTGCACAATGAACATGTCCTGCAGATCTTCCATAGCTCCATCCATCCAGTTGTTGAAGGGTGCAGCCCTTTTGGCAAATTCCAGGTACAACTGGTCAATTGTCTCCCAAAGCTTCTCCACACGCTATGGCAAAGCAAAGAGAAGGATTACAGCAGGCCCACATCCTTTATATACTGTAAATACCATATTTTATTCAAACTCCTCATTGCCTGGACTTGCAAAAGAGTCTTAATGTGTCTGGAAGTAGAATCTACATTGGTTTCTCAATTCAAGAATTAAACGATGGGACACTGTAAACCCAAGAGTTTTATCATATACATGTACCTCCAGTGATTCTCTTCTTTTCTGGGTCAGGGTGCCTAGGTTGTCCCACTGGTCACAGATGCCCTGGCATCGGGCATTGATGGTTGCAGCACCATAATAGTCAAGTTCACTAAAGAACAGTGCATCTTTATCATCATTAACATTGCCTACTGTAAATTCTGTAAGAAAGTACTCTCGTTATTTCAAGGGAGCTGAGGTGCATTTATCTTACTTGAGCTCCTGTGCAATGGCAGCGATCTGTTCTACTCTATCCTGGTGAGCAGCCAGGTCGCTCTCAAAGGCCTCGTGTTTCCTCATTAAAGCACGGATCTCCATCAGAGAGGCTGACTCGTAATCCTTCTGAGACAGCAGCTCCTCCTTTCCTGTGTTGACCATTACAAAACACAATGAAAAGGAATATGTCAGCTGTCAAAGCAGAGTTTAAACGGTTGACTAAAAGTTGTGCTTAATACCTGTGGTCCATGATTCATGCAAGTTAGACTTCTGCTTAAACTTTTCAGCCAGGTGGTCCAGTCTCTCCAGACGACGGATTTCTATGAGCAGCCACTCCTCGTAACCCTTCTCCACCTGCTCCAGACCCTTCCAGGCATTGGCAATGTCCTGCAGAAAGGGAAGTCAGGTAGAATATACTTTCAACTCTGTAGGGCACTTGAAAGCCAAGGTCATTTACCCCATCTAAATGTGTTAAGAGAAATGGAGCAGCACATACTGAAACCATTTTGCCCTCAGAGGGCATGAAGGCAGGCCTGTTGCTGAGCCTCAGCTTGGTCTGTAGGGTGTTGAAATTTATCTCCAGCTGACACTTCTCCTGAACTTTGGGTGGCTTATGCACACGACGATAATCCCTGAAATCCTCTAGCTTCTGTTGCATGGCATGCATGGTCTGCTCGGCCACGCGGTTTTCCAACCAGGGGATGGTCCTTTGGATCCACTCCAGAAGCTGAGGAGAAAAATGTAAGTGTATATTTAAGTGGGATGAGGAAGAAACCTCAGGGAGAGCCAAGACTAGCAGGCACATGTTAAAGAAATCAACAAAACATTGATCAGAATTTGAGTGTTCTCACCTCGCTGGCCAGTTTCTCATATTCTTCCATCAGCTTCTCATTTTCCTGATTCACGGCCAACACTTTGCAAATCCTGTTAGCTGCTGTCTCAGCCTGAAGGACAGTGTGACTGATTACAAAGGGAAAACAAGGTGGGCAATTACATTCTAAAAGGAGCGACTCTCCTTCTTATGTTCATCTGCAGAAGAACTCCCTTACCTGCTCTGCACCAGCGAAAGCATGGTAGAAACATGACACATATGTCATGATGGCCTTCTCATCAGGTTTTGGAGTGTTCACAATGTCTGGTATGGAGACAAACAAACTAATTCAGGAAACCTTTTTTTCGTTTTATGACATTTTATAATAAGAAATCGCATGATTCTCCAAGAGGCCGTACCATCTGCATCGAGCATTTTAGGGATGTCGAGATACTTCTCTGCTACCTCAAAAGCAGTGTTGAGGTTGCCAATGGGATCATCCTGCAAAGGCAGACAAAGCCATGAAGAAACTCGATGAAGAATTAATAGATAGAAAAAAAAACCTTTTTTCCACACTTCTCAACTGAATGTTGCTAAAAAGACCATTAATTACACACCAACATGGCAAAATTTTGTTCCCTCATTCACATAACCATTTTTAGATGAGACATGCTATTTTATACACTACATTAGTGACATCATTAAACAGGCAAAATGTAATCCATTCCTGAGAACATTTTAGATCCATTCAGTTAAAAGTCTTTACAAAAAAAAAATATGGTGTCAGACAGTAATACCGTGACACTTTGATATTCACCATGATTAATATATTCACCTACAATGGCATTTACATGCAGCACCAAAACACTTCAAAGAAGTCTGTGGTATTGCTATAGTACGTACAAAAAGAAACATGGTATTACCATAGTATTAAACCAATAAACACAGTAGTGTCAAACCTCTGTCATTCATCTAAAAGGTGAATAAAACAGTGTTTTTAGTGTAAAATATTCAGATCTTTTTTTTAGAAGCAATAAAAAATGCATTCACAGCCCAAGAGAAAGTTAGTTACCAACAGGTTGATGATGACAGGTAAAGTGTGAGTGAAAAGGTCAGTTTTTACAGAAAGTGCAGATGAATGGACAAACAGCTAATGAACAAAAAAGAAGGCCGAGATGCATGATAAGAGTGACTGAAAGGGGGTGAAGGCACCTTGCGCAGTTTGGAGTAATCGATGAGGTCAGGTCTGTGTCTGTGGATGAGGGCACAGAGAGCCAGGCCATCCTTCCAACTAAGACACAGACCACAAGCAAAAGGAGGAAAACGGGGACAAAGACAAGAAAAGAATCATGGGAATGATTAACAAAATGATTGTTTGTGCAGAGGCTCAGAAGCATGATGGGTAACGCGAAGATGGGTTTTTACAGGGAGCACACATGTGCGCACAGACAAGAGCCGTAATTGGTTAAACGGAGTATGAGATTGTGAAATTAAGCCAACATGCTGTCCTCTCTCATGGTCAACATGAGTAAAGCAGAAATCACCTGATGTGGAAGTTCTGCACGTTGACATTCCTGTAGGGGGCAGTCTTCCTCTGACACCACAGCAGCAAGCCCTCCTTAGCAGAGGTTTCTGTGAGGAACAGGTCAGTAGATCATTTTCACTCAGTACACAAAATAATGATGTTGAACCCTTGACCTCACCCTTCAACATTTCATTGTAAAAATACACTCATTTGATCTCATTCAAACAATAAGACTAACCATGTTGAGCTATATAAAAATGATTCGTTTTCTGTCGATAAAAGCATTCAAACAGTTGCTCACCTGTCTAGTTAAAACACATAATAATGTAAAAGCGTCTTTGGAGTTTCCATGGTTTTTAATGGAAGGAAAACCAGAAATCGAGGGAAGAGCGGATATGATGTCATTGACAGGCGTTACACTGGTTCAAATTTCTGATTTCTCTGGATTTAAGCATTGTTGGAAACATTTGGGATAATGTAGTACCCAAGTCAACAAAATATAGAACATGTTGTTCTCAAGGTTTTGGATATTGATTGGATAATCCAAAAATCGTACATATTTTGCCTTTAGGTAATTACTTAAAAAAATAAAAAAAATAGGCCTACTACTGATTCTACAAATAATATTACTATGCAGCTGTTTTCATTGATTATGTGTTATCATAATGTCTTCAGTTTGCCGTTCTATGCACTGTTTACGTTTGGTAGTGAGCAGATGTAAATATACTAACACTAAGCCAACCATAAAAACTTGCTTTCTATGCCGCTAGGTGTCAATAAAAGTTCAAAGCGACTTTCAAACCAGCCAATGTGACATAAACAAAAAATGAGTGGACCTTTAAATAAACACAAGACTGCAGAGGTGCTAATGTGTCAGATGTTTGGAGTCTCTCACCCTCCACCGAAATGTCCTGGATTGCAAAGCGCAGGATGATGGTCCAGATCATACCAAGGGTCATTTTCACATTGCCATCCACAATCTCTGCAAGTCAGAAAAGCCAGACAAACCAATTTCACTTAACAGAAGAGTACAATTATGGAAAGGGACAAGAATAGAGGGGCTTAAGGTGAAGATGTTAGAGAATCTGAAGGAGAAGTAGTTTAAGCCTCACCTTCAGCACCGATAGAAACCAGCTTGACTCCCTTGCTGCTGATATAGTCCAGGGCCTTGTTTACGTTGGCGATTTTGTGAAAACGCATTTTGCCTTTGTCTGGTTTAGGGAGTCTCTCACCTGATACCACACACACACACACACACACACACACACAAAAAAAAAATCAATTCATAAGTACATGTATATTCACTTGCTTTGTGTGAGGCTGTTAATAGGGGAAGTTTTAAAGCGTTAGTTCAACCAAAAATAAAAATTGTGTCATTAATTACTCTCAAACCCGTAAGTCCTTCATTCATCTTCAGAACACAAATTAAGATATTTTTGATGAAATCCAATAGTTCTGGGACAAGCCACACAAAGGCACTAAAGACATTGTTAAAATAGTCGACATGACTGCAGTGCTTCAATCTCCTCTCTTCCATGTCAGTCTCCTACACAGTTGACACGGTGCAGAGCTTCCGTATTCTACATCAGAATGCCGACTCATTATTGGTCAGCATCACACACATGCGTTGTGCTGCTCACATGTGCAACGTCAGCCAATAAGGAGTCGGCATTTGGACGTAAACACAGAAGCACTGCGCTTACTGCGTAGGAGACTGACAAGGAAGAGTAAATGTTATTCAACAAATTCTTATTTTTGGTTTTGGCGCACAAAAAGTCTTCTCGTTGCTTCAGAAAATTAAGGTTGAACCACTGCAGTCACGTGGACTATTTTAACGATGTCTTTAGTACCTTTCAGGGCCTTGAAAGTGGTGGCTATATTGCTGTCAATTGAGGAGTCACAGAGCTCTCGGATTTCATCAAAAATGTCTTAATTTGTGTTGCAAAGAAGAACGAAGGTCTTATAGGTTTGGAGCAACATGAGGGTGAGTAATTAATGACAGAATTTTCATTTTTGGGTGAACAAACCCTTTAACAGCTTTAGATTAGCCATCTTTACATTAGCTTACATTTACATTTAATATTGTATGAATCTTTATGAAACATAACCTTGCAAATGACATAGGCAAAATACTGTATTTTACACTGTCCCTGATCCACAAGGGAATCCAGAGTCAAATCTCACATTCTCCTTAAAAGTTCTTTTACCCAGAGGTGCTACAGTATTTAACGTCCTGATTGATTCACAGATGCTAATCTGATATTGGCCAATGTGCACAGAACACTGATATGGGACACCGAGCAGATCAAGTGAGATGCTTACCCGAGATAACCTCCAGCAGCAGCATGAGTTTGAGTCCATTCCTGAAGTCTTCCTCAATGTTCTCGATCTGTGTCCCTGCCTTACGCAGGTGAGAGTTGCACCAGGCAGTGAAGGTCTGCGGGGAAAAAAAAATACAATATAGGTCATATAGAAATAAACCATGACATCCTTTTATTTGAAAATCTAATGTCAAATAATGTAGATCCATTGATAAAGAATAATGGCTGTTAATGAGGCCTAAGCTTACAACAGAATATCGAAATAAAATAGTACTATGAAGCCATTTAAAATATCTGAAGTGGCATTTTTTGTTTCCGTGGCATTTTTGCCTTGAGCAAAGGTTCATTTCTGACCCTGACCTACACAGAGTTGGATCTATAAGCAGCGTTGACTGTACATGCCTCACTGGGAGCCCCAGCGTAAGAGAGAAGGGGACAGAGAGCGAGTAAGGTGACTGAAGAATGCCAAGGACCAACGTAATTTGATGTAAGGCTGGAAGTGGAGACTCTTTTGCAGCAGGTGGCCACCCTTCAAATCACCCCTCCTCTGCCAAAGATCACCAAAATTAGCCTGTGCCCCATGGGAGGGGGTGGTGAAGAGCAGGAGAGGGGGAGTGAAGGAAGCTATATCGGGGAGCCATGAGACACCAGCAGACAGCTGAAAGCACAGCATTCCTGGAACAGACTCTCAAAACATTACAGCGAGAGAAAATGCTTGATCTTCCACAGTGCTGGGCCCATTTATTTAATGTAACACATACTCAGAGCATACAATTATAATCAAAAGCAATAAACTTTGCTGAAACTTGTGTTAAATTGCAGCTGAAGTGATATAACTTGGATTTCAAGCAATGAAAAGGGGCAATTATTTCAGCGGCCACCCAAGGATGTGCACCAAGAACATGAAACATTTATCTTGGACGTCCTTGAACTCACCAAATTGTGAATGGGAGTATTAATATTTAGTCAAGCAACAGATTGATTGTACAGAAATAACTTGGCATGTCAGTGATGGTTTCCAATGCATTTTCACAGGCTTATATCTTTAGCGCTGATGATTTATCCACTCTTTAAGTCAATCATTGTAATAATCTGAATATTTAGGAACTCTTAAATAGCTTCAGATCAGAGTATTAATGAAAAGGGCAATGCAGATTTAATGGACATCTGAACTAAGAGAAACAGAGACTAGATGGTGCAAACTATAATAGCCTGAAAAAATGTAAAGCCCACGCAGACTGCAAGAAACTGGATATTATTTTGCACAACGTTGTTCTGAGCTTCTTGTTCTAATATCAGATATTGTACGGTGATGACTACTGCAGAGACATCATTTTAGCCCTGCGATCCAATGGCACTCCAGTTACATCATCACTTCAACCATCCCAGTCATACATCCATCTGTGCAAGAGCTTTGCATTAATGAGTCAGCTGACTGCAGCCTCGCTATATATCATGACAGAGATTTGTTTAAAGTGAAGACTGCACACACAGATTTTTAGAGCATTTCCTACATATTATTGTATTATTTTTTTTTATAAATTAAAGGGCCACAGCACATTTGGATTCTACATATTTTTTAATAAACAAAATACATATGCATATTTGCCAATAAATTACTGCAAATACTGGCTACACTTTTTAAGGTGTCTGTGTTAGTGTACTTCTACATGAAAGGACTGAGTAATAATAAGCACGTGCTTACTATGGGGTTAGGATTAGGGCGAGTTGCATGTAATTATGTAAAACAATTTATAGTAATAAAAATATAGTAATTATAACTACACGTAACATGCATAAAAAGGACTGCAAAAGAAAGTGTTACGCAAATATTTTACCCATTAAAGGATTTCACCTTAGGGAAAAACCCTGCGTTTTTCTTGTTCTCATTAGTGGATCGAAACTGCTGCCAGATTATTTATACTCTACAGTTGATAGCAAAGCCACAAGCATTTCATTGGATCGAGCATCCCTCTTTACAGTACCAGAAGGAAATTACTACTACTATTAAGCTACAATAAATTTTCCTAATAACACAACTGCTTGTTGACACCACCTATAAATTATGGCCTACTCATCCATATATAACTATAATACTTAAAAACCTTCCATTCAAATCTGTTGCTACCTAGAAAATACATTTCAGAGGACTGGATGCATTTCACACTACTACCACAACAACGGACACGCAATCATTCTATTAACCAGAAGCCCATGAAAGATGTGTTACTATCATCACTTCAGTCTATAAGCTATAAGTAATAGCAGCTGGTTAATGTCAATATCATTGAACCAGTGTTTTTGAAATAAAATTTTTTTTTTTTGCATTTTCACTTTCATTTTAAAGTTTTGGTATTTTTGTTGGGGTTTTTAGTTTGTATTTGTTAAATGTGTCTATATAGATTAAGTTTCGCAGTAAACATCGTTTCAAGTAACAGAAATGTTGGTTACACTTCATTTTAAGGTGACCGTTACATTGTACTTAAATAAGTGCCGAGTAATAATGGTTGTGGTTTAGTTTAGGGTTTGTTGCTTGTAATTATGCATAATTTAATGTTATTACTATAGCAAATACATTTGGTCACATTAAACTAAATGTACACTACCCAGCTGTAAAGAAATATCACCACTGCAGTAGACACAAAAATGCAGATGTTTTCTTATGTTTTGGCCAGAATGTCACATCATCATAACTGACAGAAACGACAGATGAATAAATGTGCCTGTGAGAAATCGTAGGGTGGGTTGAGGCACATTCAGGTGAAAGGGCTGAACGTAGGGTTCTGGGTAACATGATATTTACAGTTTGAAGGCCTGGCATTTAAAGCTATAGCAATACATTTGACTTTTCTTTGCACAGCAAAAGCAATATATGCTATTTAACTTCACCTTTGCACTTTTCTTTAATATTGAGGTGGTATAAAAAGCTATGAAAGACACCTAAAGTGGAAATCAGTTGCTTGAGCGGGACAGGGACTGACCAACAGAAACTTGTGGCTTGCAACCTATTATTGTCCCAGTATATGTCCCACTCTCTTTTGTTCTCATTTAAATAGCCATGAAAGTCAAATCCAGGCTAAAATACATTTACCTGGCTGACCTGGTCTACAGTAAACTACCCCTGTCCCACCCCCTGCTTTCATTAGGTAGTTTATAGAAGCTCCCCTACAAGGACACCACTTCTGGAATAGCAACTGCCATCCGATCGTACTCATGACTTTCTTCACCCCCCATTTCCCACCTCCACCCCCTTCCACACCCCTACCGTGTGCCTGAAGAATGTGCACACCTATCTGAAACCCTCAGGTTTGATTTGCAGGTCTCATAAAAATAAAAAAAAGTTTGAAAAGGTTTTTTTTTTGTTTAAAAACCAAGGAGACTTAAAAAAAATATTCAAGCGAAAAAATACAAAGTGCTTTGAGTGCAATACTTTGAGACCACATACGTGTCAATGAAACCCTCATGCTGGAGAACACAGGGACATTTTACATGTAGCTGATGCAGGTAACTGGATGAGATCTGGACTACATGCATATGGCTCAAACTGATGACTTCTGGGTAATATGGAGGTGGTACACAACATAGAAATTAATATTCAGCATATCTCAGAATCTCTCACCTTTTTTAATTGTTTTATCAAAACTCAATCGTCCACTTGGCTTCCCTTGCAGGATCTGACACAGTTAAAGTTATGCAGTTCTAAACAGATGCAGTCTCTCCGCTTAAAAATAATAATCCTAACAGGTGGGAAGGGACCAAAAAACAACAAGGATGCTGCTAAGGACTAAAATCACTGAAGCATTCCTGCTTAAAGGAATAAACCACAGTAATGGGTTAAACACAAGAAAGTGTGTTGAAATCAACGTTGTGTGAGGTCCTTTTGAAGAGAACTGTGCAGCATGTGAGTTCTGCATTGCTCACATTCAGATGCAAAAATGCTGTGTTCAAGTTTTATTTAGAGCCCTTTAGCTTCCACAATGTGGTCGCTAGGCTACCAGGAACACACACAAAAAATATCAACATCATGACAAACATATAGTGAAGAATGCTACTGCAAAATCAAAACACCAAAAGAACATTCAAAATTAGTTTCCTTGGGAAATTTCATTCTATCCACAGTTGACATAGCAAGGAGGGGGGCACTGGTTTTTGAAATTGTTTTAAGCATTAATGGCAGTAATGAGTGTCTTTTGTTGAGTGAACGATTAGGCTATAAATGCTTGGCAAACTATTAAAAAACTAAATTGATCTAGAATTAAAAAGTGGCTACTTTTAAGTGTCTGCTTTAACGAATCACAGTTAAACTGCATTACACAAAAGATCTGCATGAAAAATCATATACAATTTAGTTTGATCTGCTGAGGTTGATGATGATCAACAGTTTTGAAGGTTAAGCACCATCAGATCATATTTTGAACCTTATTCAAGGAAAGTGCCATCTTCTTAGTGCAAGAATTAGTTTCTGAAACCAAATTGACCTGCCAATCTGAAACTAAAACTATAATGCGAGTTTGCTGAGTGCATTCAGCGAGAAAAAGGCAGCGTGCTCTCAAAGAGATGTAAATAAATCTGCAGTGTAGTCATGTTAAATCCTTATTTATAAACACCTCAACATGTAGTGCAAGTCATTTAATTAGAATCAACAGAAACAAACTGCTTAGATTAATGGGTTAAGGAGACAGAATGAGGTCTGTATTTTTAGTTGTAGCATCTATTTGTGGCTGTCAGTGCCGCTTAACCACTTCCTCCATTTTAAAACACTGTCTCTCTCTCTCTCTCTCTCTCTCAGCTGTCCCCGTCACTTTGATGAAGCTGCAGCAGAATTTGACTGAAATGCATGTAGGTTACTTAATTTCTGTTCAATAAAGCTATGAAAAGGCATATAAGATTCAATTCATGTGAAGCAAAAGGATGTCAAATATATTCCAATATAATGCTATTGGTTATATATTTAAAGAACTTACGACGGTTCGAAAATGTCTGGTTTCCTTATTAAAATTAATTAACCAGATACTTAATCGCAGTAATGTTATCATTGTGACAATTATATAAGCAGTTTATTATTATTTAATATTTTAAAACCAATGGGTTCGCGTTGAGTTAGACAAAATCACCCAACCATTGGAGTTGCTAAAGTAAACGAGGTCACAGCTGATTGGTCCGTGTTACTAAGCGGTGTGTGACGTGCAGATTCATCGATGACCGATTAGAAGCGGAGCAGCGAATCGCAATTTCGTGAAGAGTCCTGCACATTTGACATTACAATACTGCTTTTCACTCCATAAGATAGGCTTACTTAAACACTATTAAAACGAACATAGTCTTTTAGTTTGTAGACTCCACTTTAAGTAAACCTTTCCGAAGAATATTGAAAAGTGAGCGCAGGAAGAGTTCACCTTCCTCTGCTGCTTCTCCCAGGCGGGGTCCAGCAACAGGTCGCGATCCCAGTCGTCCTCTTGGGTCATGTATTCCTCAGTCGTAGTCATCATGTAAGAACTGTATTGCACTTGCGTTTCAATCGCTGTCATTTTGCCGTCTTCCCTGGGGTGCTTGGTATCCCCTCAACCTACACAACCTTAATTATTTACCTCTTAATTCAACATACACGCCCCGTGCTGTACAATCGGAGTCCCGTGAGGGTTTGGAGAGAGAAGACAGACCCCTGCCTGCGGTAACTGCTCCCACCGGCCGATGAGACAGCTGGTGCCCAAACTCTACAAGTAACGGCCCCCAATATGAGTGACAAACCGCTGCAGTATTTGGTCACAACTTCATTTCCTAAAAGGTGATGGGCGGGATTAAAGAACGGTACAGAACGAACAGCGTTAAGTCTGAGAATTGAGTATTAGGTAAACAAAAGAATGTTCCTTCAGCAGAAATTAAAATCATACTAATAGAGCTTCAAGTAAGTTAAAAGGTCCCACAAAATTGCTTTGCTGTGCGTTTAGATTCGGATTAAATGTCAACATATAAATCAACCGAGCGAGAAAACAAACACATAAAACAAGACCATAAATACGATTGAAGCATCATTTATTGAACTTTACAAGAAGAAGAAAATACAAAGATCGTGGCACTAAAGCCAGTTTGCAAATAAAAAAAAATGTTAGGATTCAGATTCAGACATTAAGACAATTACATAGACCACAATGAAAGTTGCCCATTCAGACCTAGAAAAACATTTCAATGATACTTGAACTTCCCTGAATCACTGAGTATTACAGTTCTCAATTATCTACAATCATAACAAATAATTATCCACTGCCCAGCTTTTCAAAGCACCTCTAAAATCAGAGGTGAAGATTTAAGTCATTGGAAGGTTGTGAAAGACAGAAAAGCAATATGCATAATTGTAAAGTGTTAAGTTCTTAAGTTTGAAAAATGGGGTTAAAGCCTTTTTGATAATTACAGGAATATTTAGAAAAACTGCTGATTTCAGATAGGAAAAGGTTTTGCATCAAGTGACTGAATAGGCTTACCTTTAACAAGGGATTTCAAACGCCCACAAAATCGATTTTTTTTTTTCCTGACATTTGCAGCAGACTGTCCGTCCCTATGTTAAGCTAAACAAGTTTCTCTTGCTAATTTACACCTGTATGGCAGGGAAGTGCAACTTCAGTCCTGCAGAGTTTAGCTCCAACCCTGATAAAAAGGCAGTTAAGTTTAGCTTTCTAATGATCCCAAAGACACTGATTAGCTTGTTCAGGTGTGTTTGATGAGGATTGGAGCTAAACTCTGGACAGCAGCCCTCCAGGACTGCTGAAGTTCCCCATCCCTGCTGTATGTGGACGACATTCAAAATCATGCTCAATCTTTACCCTGAGAGAACTGAGAAAAACAGATGCAATTTGCAGAAGCAATCAGAATCAAGAACCCTTTCTTGGAGTTCAAACTTAAATCAGTGTTCTATGATCTTGTGAGGCTGAAATGGTGGTAGGAGACAAAGTGGAGGTGGATGTGAGCTGGGCGCATTGGTTACTCACCTACGAGATCATTGCCCTACTTTTGGACAGCTCTGCACCCTTCTTAAGTATTCAAACACAGTTGGAGCGCCTCATCTCGCCAACTGGAAGTGCTTCAAAAAGACTAAATGCCAGAGAACAAGCCAAGGCAAATGTCAGCCATTCTTCCCTCTAACTGCTTGAGAAAACACTTGGAAATGTATTTCCAACTCAACTTGAAAGCATTCTGCCAGAAAACAAACCTCAAAGGCACTAAAACCTTTTATCATGAGAATTTGGGGCAAAAAGTATAATTCTATATAGATATGAAAAATCCAACAAATAACCCAGAAAAGTAATATTTTCAACCAATTGTGTTTCAGATACAATATATCATCAGCATTTGGGGAAGCTAAAGGAGCTGCTTCTACTGCTCAAGGCTTAAAGAAAAAACAACAATTCCCCCTCAATAGGCACTGATCCAACCACATAGCAGAAATGATGTGCCATCCCCATTGTGTTGCCTGTATTGTCAGTACAAACTGATGTAGGCCTATTCTGAGCTTCTCTAGTAGGTGTGTTAGAATCATGGGGAAGTGTATAATCGAGGTGCAGGCGTGGTTGGGGGCAAATGGCTTTACCTTAGTGGGGAGCACGTCCGAGGCATTGTGGGGCGCTAATTCTCTTCCCCCGTCATGCTCAACTTGGCGTCCTGAGGCCCGGGAGCCATTTTAGCTGTAGTTAGCGAAAAGGGAAAATGTGGCTGGAACAGCAGTAATAACAAGAGACATGCACTATTTATAATAATACAAAACAGACAATTTACTGTGTAGAATAATTTGTGTGGAGCCCCGGTGTGCTGCAAATAGCTACACCGCCACCACCTTTCCATCTCCATTCTATCATACATTAAATTGAGAACATTAACACTACAGTGGATGTTTGCCTGTGAAGTTTAATCAAATGGATTAAGTCGAATGTAGAGTGGTGAGATTATGGGTAACGTGTGCTAAGTGAGATTTGTGTGTGTACCCCACCATATTTCTTTGGAATGAAAGACTGAAGACTGCCTGAGGGGCATTCTAGGAAAAGAGGACATACATAACATGATTAAACAAACCAAACCATTCTTTTTTTTTTTTATCATGCCTTCCAATTTCAATCATTATTCACTTTTATTGTATCAGAAGGGAAGCTACTCAACTGTCTTAACATCCTTCAGTTTGAAAGTTTAAAAAAAAAAAAAAAAAAAAAAAAAAAAAAAAAAAAAAAAAAAATTCCATTGGAGATGGTATGACATTTTGGGTAGATTCCCTTCATAAATTTTACAAAAGTTTGAAACTTCTGGCACTAATTACATGGACTTTAACCTGGATGAATTATTCACACAGTTTCAGTTTATAATGTTATAACATGAATGTTTAATTGAATTGCCTAAAATGCTCATGAACTGGGACAGCACATTTTTTTCCTTAACAAAAATACAATTGTATGAAGCACTTCACTGGTTTTTTTTTTTTTTTTTTTTCATTCTTATAACCAATTGCGTTAACTAGCTATACGTCAGGGCTGAACAACTTTTAAACCCCCATCCCTAAACAACTAAGTGTTTCCACCCCAAAGCCCCCGAAATAACTTCACATGACTAAGAATAAAGAGACTATGATAATGTAAATGTGAACAAAATAAATGGTCAGAGAAACACAAGTAACTGCATGGGGCTACTTTCAAAAGGAAACAAGAACGTAAAAACCGCAGTCTCTTTTAAAGTCATTTAAGGGGTTACCACCCGTACTCATAAGTCAATACTCCCACATATTCTGTCCATGTAAGAGAAAGATGCAAGGCCAGAGAAGGCAGTCGTTTGCTCTTTAAATCCTGCAAAACATGCATAATTGCTACTGGCAGGCTATAGAACCAGTTCCGTTTGCTATTTAGCAACAACGACATCTCAATAGAGGTATCCGAATGGAAAACATTTAGGACATTGAATATGCCTATCGAGTGACAAATTAAATGTGTCCCTTTTGCAGTTAATCTATTCTTACCTCTCTTTTGCGACAGGCAATTTTAATATCAGTTTTACTGTTGTCGAACTGGGCAGGCATAACCATCTGCACTAGTGAGGCAGCGGTTAGAGCGTTTAAGTACAGGTTTGTGGATGTGTTTGGTATGGATTCACCTAAATATGTCCATATGCACCACCCTTACTCAAATATAACTATGCGAAATAAGAATGATGTGTATGTGATTGTGGTTCTCATGTAAGCTAAGGGATCAGCCAAAACGTTAACATTGTGTTCTCACTCGCTCACACACACAGAATGCACACAGGTCCTCTGTATATTCTATCTAAACGATACCGTCTCCCTAGTCGCTGTGAAATTTAACATCAGTCTAAGCCAAATAGAACATACTGAATACAATTTGGATTTAGATACTTGACTGAGGCTTGCCCCTCCTTTTCTGAAACATGAATTTAATAAAACTGTACCTGATTCGAAGTACTTGGTTTTACAAAAGTCTGTACAAAAAAAAAAAAAACACGTTTATTTTCACAAGGCACAGTCATTTGACTTCAGAGAATGTTGACCTGACGCAACGGTCAGAGTATTTTATCTATAAAATTGACAGCTAATGTAATTGAGCACTTTGAAAAAAAAAAAAAAAAAAACCGAGAGGGGCTCAGAATCAAAATGGCCTTGTAAACTTCTACATTCTGTACATAATGGCATATTTGACATTATGAGGGGGGAAAAGATAACTGCGAAACTAAAATATCCAGATTTGAAGTAGCTGTAACAATTCGATTTATCCCTTTCCTCCAGATTATTTTATCACGTAGGACCAAAACGGACACACGCACACATTTTCACAACCATACACGTGTGCACACACTCATGTGAGATGGTAGGGGCTATCGATATGGGGACTCGGATGTGTGTTGGTGAGAGTAATCAGGACGGCGTAAGAGGGGCTCCTTGTGTGAAGTTGGCTCATACACTCTTGGTGAAGCTGTGGTGCCAGGGGCTGCCATCTGTTGCGCATCCATTGGGCCTGGAGGCACCATGGGCATCGGAGGTGGTGGCGGCGGCGGTGGCGGATAACTGTACTGGTACTGCTGATAATGCTGGTACTGCTGGTACTGCTGGTATTGTTGGTACTGCTGGTACTGCTGGTAGTACTCTGCATAGCACCTGTTATAGAGAAAGAAGAGTTTAAGGTCCTGAAATTAGCACTCGCCAAGAGAAATGAGTACAAATCAGCGTTGGAGAGCACATTAAACTGTCATTCGCCATATGTACATTAGCAATTTAATTTCTGACGATACATTGTTGCGAACATGAACGAGGTTCCGTACATTTGACGGGTCAGTGCTGCATCATCACGAAAGTTTCAGCCTTTCCAATGTAAACAAGCGCTAGAAAACGCGAAGAGTTGTTTGTTACTCACGCGCTGTGGGAAGTTTAACATCCGAAAGCCGCGTCTCTCAGACAGTGCACGAGGTTGACCTCACTTAAATGGGCTAACACATTTAAAGTTGTTAAAAAAAAAAAACAAACCCCCGTCTCGGCGAATATCCTAGTATACAGTCGGTTATGTTTTAAATGAACGCGCAAACAAATTGCATAATGATCGTTCTTAAAGTGACTGCTTCCTATTAATCCTGCTACTGTCTGCATTTTTAATGTTAATCAAAGGGCGGAGAAAAAAAAAATACTCACAGGTAGCCTACCTGAAAACTATTAAACCTGCCTGAAAAGCACCGTTTAATTTGTATGCATTGTATTTGTGCTTTTGCCTTTAATTTGATTGATTGTTCTTTTCTATTACCCACTTTACTCGTCTTTAAAAACACATTATTTAACTGATATTAATAAGCTAGTAGTTTTAGCTGAGGTATCGAAATTGGAATAGAGGATTGTGAATTTTCACAAGTATGTAAAATTTAGAGTTTTGTTTCTGTCATGGCTGGTAAAAAATATTTTTGGCTGGTAAATTTTCTTAAGCTACCAGCCATTGGCAGGTGTTGTAAAAAGTTAGCTTAAGGCCTTGCATGTGTACACAAATATATAACAAAACAATAAGTATGCCTTTACCTTGCGATTGGATCTCCATTTTTAACTGCAGGTAGTTCTGGACCACCAGGTGGTGTTGGGAGCAGGGCACGTCTTTTGGGTCGTGTTTGGGAGAACGGCTGGGGAACCGGGTCAGGCAGTAATGGGGCCGAGCGCCGTATTGGACTTCGGTCTCGGTCGGATTTGGTCACAGCCTGCTGTTCGGCCAGAACTTGTTGTCCCTGCTCAAAGAATCGGGCCCGAGCGGCTTCAAAAATTGCTTGGGGGTCAGGCTCTGTACCTCCCATGGTCCCATAAGCTGGACTGGCACCGTACAGAGAGGAATTTGCTCCGTAGGCAGGGTTAACCGCGGCAGCGCCCGGAGGAGCCTCTCCTTCGGTAGGATAGCCGTCCGCAGCCTGGCTTGTGGTCGAGCTGAGCACCTGGTCTGCGACAGCACTGTAGACTTGACTTGCCAGGGCACCATAGACCGCGGCACTGACAGGTTTGCCATCAACCCTGGAAGTGGTCAAGTCTTTCAGAGCTGCAAACGTCGGGTCAGTGCTCGCAGTGTTGTAGAAAGAGTTGTGGACACTCTGCTGCACTTGAAGAGGAAGCCCAGCGGCGGCGGCAGCTGCTGCAGCTAAGACAGCAGCCTGACTCTGGTGGTGCTCCATCGGAGGCCTGTTGATTGGACATTCTCCGGCAAAATGGCCATGAGCACCACAGCTGGCACACGGGACCTTGTTTGTGGTCTGCTGTACCTTAGAGAGCTCCACTGCGAGTGGACGTCCCATAAATGAGGTCCCATGAAGACCCTCAATGGCTTGTTCTGCATCCTCTTTGCGCTCCATGTGCACAAAGGCGTAGCCTGTTAAAGAGGAGAGCTTTGCTGCAAGAGAACAAGTCACTGTTATTTAACGCCAAATATTATGGTCTGATACAAAGCAGGTGGATTATGAACAAATACTCACTCTTTACTTTGTCACAATCAAGAACTTTGCCGTAAGCCGAGAAGAGATCATACAGGTCTTCGACTGAACAGGAAGCACAGAGATTCCCCACAAATACTTTAGTGGAATTGAGGGGCCTCCCTTTGGATTCCTCAACTACAAGGCTCCGGCCACGGTACTCTCGACCATTCAGATCACGGATGGCACGGTCAGCAGCCCCTTCTCCCTGCAGATGGACAAAGGCAAACTGCCTCAGTACAGTTATGTGCACCACTTCTCCATAAGGGGCAAAAAGTGCTATTAGGTCATCTTGTGTGGTTTCCAAATCCAGATTCCCAACAAAGAGCTTCACTGCGTTGTTGTCGTCCATTGCACCCCAGAATACCTAGAAATAGGGAACAAGCCTTATTTCTTACTTTTTAGCGCCAAGAACCAATTCATACTAAAACTAAATGGGTCTGAAATTTAAAGCGGGCTTTTCAAACGTTAACTGAATCGGTTCAGCTGAACAAAGAGCATCGAGACATCGCAAATTCGAACTACGCACTTTTTCCATTACACTGCGCTACTTTTCCGTTGTTTTAAATGCGCCAAATATGTTTGATTCATTATTTTAAATTAGTTGACCAAGTATAAAAAGCACTCGCGTGGTTTTATATTCCACTACCCTGCCTTTCACGTTTTTAACCGCAAAAAGCATTGTGTGAATAGCCCCAAATTATAGTTCGTCGCAATAGGTTGCTAGACACAAGCAAAAATAGAAACTGCAAAAATCTCCGACCGTAACGGCTATTAAACCATATTCTAGCGCGCCGGATGCGGGGGCGCGCTGCTAATCTGAGCTGCGCAGTCGCTTCTAGAAAGCGCTGAGCTCGCCGAGTTTAGCTAACGACAACTGGCGGTGATTTACACGAATAGTGCGAGCCAGCTGACTTTGAACAGCTTCCTCAAAACCTTCACACCTGCCAACCCCATAAGACGCACGACTTGCGTTCATATAAACCTTAAAAACATTTTAAAAATCGCATAATTAGCACAAGCGTAGTTAGCTAGCCACGCGCTAGCTTGTTAGCAACCATAAACAAGGAAATACAAAAATGATCGCTCATCATACTCACTCTTAAAACAATTCAGGGGAAAGGGGAACAAATACGACCAAACGCCAATGGATAGATTCGAAGCGTTAAGGTATCAAACAGGACAAAATTGTTTTGTCGACTCTCTCTCTTACCTAACGCGGTGGACAGACTTCATATCCGTTTCCCGACTGTTTAACGGTGTGACGATCGTCCAGTCCGGGCGAGTGCAAATAATAGGCGGAAGGATCCGGACGTTGTCGTTAAATCAAATAGGGAAAGTTCACAATTTCTTAGGGAAGAACTTTGCTTTAAAAATATAAATCGTGCACGGGATGAGAAAAGTCTTTATGACTGTACTGTATTACATTTCAATGTAATTTTATTTCATTATACACAATCATTTAAAAGAGGGAATGTGGACGTGGAGCAATATCACAACAACGCATGCGCATGCCCAGGTGTGAAACGACTTGTCATGTACGCCTGGAAAACACACGTGTGGGAGGATGAAACATGTGAATCACAGTTTCACGCAGACTCCCGTAGGCATCTTTTCAAACGTGTGCCTGTTGGAATAACAAGCTACATCCCCCTAATTATATATTCCTGGACTTTCCACAAATTCTCCCTAAAGTAATTCAGAGCATTTCATGGATCTGACACTTTGGGAAAAGTCACGAAGTAGTGAAGTTTGTTCTTCTTGAGCAGCGATTGATGAACAGAGGTAAGTGTCTCTTCTTTACTGTCTCTTTTAAAGAAAAGACGAATGTTTTAGTGCCGTGTGGCGTTTACAGTAAAACATTAACCCTCCTCTAAGACAAACTGAGGAAGTTTGCGCTTAGTCACAAAGGCGTAATGATTTCAAGATTATTTTTAAAAATATTGAAGATTGTACCAAGTGTTTAATAATGACTTTCCACTGATCATACGTGTTGATTTAGAGTCGCATATATCTATTATAGTCTATTGTATTTACACTTATTGAGTTAATATAGATTTTTTTTCCCGAATCTGTGTATATTAACATATACATTTATTAACCTACACATTTGCGAAAGTCGCGTAGTCTGTGTTGGACTGGAAGGGTGTCAAACAATATAATTCTATATTATTTAATATTATTTATTTTTATGTTTTTTACATCAATTAAATGCATTTTAACACATTCCTGCGTGTATATTTATTTATTATTATGAGGTTAATATTGTTATTGGCCATACTGTTTCCAGTCTTGGACGTGACTAGTACTATACTGTATCGTTTTTTTAATACTAAAATAATAATATTTTAAAAATAACATTTAAAAGTCATATATCCACTGTAGTGCTGTATCCAGTTACTGCTCCTGAAAATATCTTTCTCAGGCAACAATTAAAAAACAACCTCAGACTGCATTACAACACAGAGATAATAGCAGCTCTTCCCCACTGCATATTTAAAGGCTTCTCTCCCTCACCAGTCTGGACTTGCTCTGCTCGTGCCAGTATTTCAGAGCTCAGGCGGACAGGATTACAGTTTTCCCGCCCTTGTTTACCCCTTAAAACTATTCACCGTTTGAATGATCGAGGACATATGAGAATGTTCAAGGAGAAATGCTGGAACTAGAAGTTTAGCGTAATGTCTTCTCATTTCTTACAGAAAAAAACAGTGAAGGAATTATATTTCAAACTATATTAAATATTTGGAAAAACCTCCCAAATATCTTCCCAATATCTCCCAAACCAAAAGTACTAGTGTGGCCTAACCTGGAATCCACGTTTGTTGTCATATGACAAGACAATATTCCTTTTATTATTTATTTATTTATTTAAATATTCCATATTTAGATTTTTTTTTTTTAATTGAAAGAATTATAATACATTTTATTCTGTTGTGTGGTCAAATGGAGAAACCCCAATGAAAGATTTTTGATTCTTGACTCAAGAAATAGATGTAATTTGCAAAATATATATCTTTGAGTTATAAATCATAAATCTTTTCTGTCTTTTTTTAAATACCATTTAAGTCAAATACTAATTAGGTAGACTCGCACATATTCAAGGTGCAAAGAGTGGTTACACCACTTAAAATGTGAAACAGATTTCCCCACATGTACATGTTTCATACTTTGTTATTGACCCAGAAGAGGACTCATTAATATATTATTATGAAGTATTATTAGAAGTATATCTCGGTTGGTATTTTGTCCTACTAATGAATCAAGTGCTCAAGGGGATTTTGTCTAAGGAACCAAACAGTCCCTCGAGAGGAAAGTTTTAATACTCTTTTAATATAGTTTTTACCCAAAAGTTTCTTTATCTTTTAAGTAATATCAAATTTATAATAATACTTATTCACCTTTTGCACAAATACTTTACATTTGTGCATTTTGGCAGACACTTTGATCAAAAAGCCACTTTGCATTCAAAGTATACATTTAATCAGTTCTTCTCAGTTGAGCCTATTTTGGAGCATGAAGTTTTGGAAAAAGTATCTGGCATTTTAACATTTTTAACAGTGGAGGCGTGTGTGCCCGTGGGCAGAAATGCCCAGTGGAATATGTTGCCATAGCAGCCATTGGCTCTTGCCAAAAAGTATTCCATACTGGCCCACACAGAGTCAACCTGCTACCCAACCTCACTCAACTAGTGAACAAGTTACTTTAGAGTGAGCTTTAGAGACTAGAGAGTGTTCATTATATAACATTTATCAGTGGAAAATAGAAGGTTTGTTTGTTGTATTTTTTTTCATGATTCATGGTGATATTTGAACTGATTCATGTCATGATAAAATGTCTTTATTACACTAATACTTCTCGAAAACTTAATTCTCAGTTCCTCTTCTCTTTGCATCAAGTTTGGAATAAATTATGCTTGTGTTGTGTAGTCTTGAAGAACAATGCAAGTGCTTTTTGAATGGCCTGTGTGAATGCAGAACAAAAACAGGAGAGATGTGGTATTAGTCAGACTGTGACACACGGTTCTCACATGGCCAGGAGAAAGAGTCAGTGAGGGAGTTTCCCATTGCCATTGAAGAGCAACGGTCAGAAGGAATAAGTAGCCACATGATTGTGTGAAAATAACCATTCTTGGAAAAACGGTGACAAAATATATGAGAATCACACATGAGGAAAAAAAACAAAGATCTCAGTCGCTGACTTACAGACATCCTCCAAAACCGGTCAGAACTTCCTTTTTTTTTTGTCAAGTGTCAACGTGAAAATCCATAAAGAGGAGAAACGGAGATTCATTGAAATCTCGCTGTCGTTCAGAAGATGCAGGGTGATCCGGTGTACGACTATCCTGACTCTCGGCCCGTGGCGGACAAACGGGCATGTCCACAGAGAGGATCCCTGAGGAGCATCAGCGTACTGGACAGGCTCTTGCTGACGCACCCTGTGTGGCTCCAGCTCTCTGTTAACTCGGCTACAGCTTTACACATCCTGCGGCGTGAGCCCCCCGGGGTGAGCAGCGCGTTCGGACCGCCATCTGCTTTGAAAATAGAAAGTTATAATCAAACTTTAACACCATTCTTGGAAACTTTCGTTACCTTGCAGACCTTCCTGGTGCGTAAGTCCAGTACATCACAGAAAAAAATGCTGTGCGTCCGGCTGGCAGATGACAGCGTGCCGTCATTCTTTAAACAGGTTGTCATCCGAGAAGAGGACTCAGGTGAGTTTGTAGAAATGAATTATGTCATCTTGAACATATTTTAAGCAAGTAAGCTAAAGAGCTTGAAAAAAAGATGATAACAATATAAACACAAATAGATTTAGTAAAATGAATATGAGTAGGCCATACTATTCTGTTTTTATTTTCAATTGAATTTTATGTGAACATTTGTCACTTATTTATTGTCTTTTATTAACAGCCTTCTCTTTGGAAAGCTCGGGTATCAGTTTCCCAGACCTGTGCAGACTCATTGCCTTCTACTGTGTCAGTCGGTACGGATTAGTATTTACTGTGTTGTATCTACAACAACAGCATGACACTTCCCAAATATGACATTTATATTCTGGATCTGTATTTTAGGGACGTGCTTCCTTTCACTCTGGAGCTGCCTGAAGCAATAGCCAAGGCTTCCTCTCAGAAGCAGTTGGAGTCCATCTCTCATATGGGTGTGGGTAGGTATAAGTCTGACTATCTGTTGAAATAAATTGAAGGTTTGAAAGGCACCTTTCTGTCAGGCATTTTATGATGCTTTTATTCAGCAAGAATGCATTCAATTGATCGAAGCGACCGTAAAGAAATTTATTATGTTACAAAAGATGTATATTTCAAATAAATGCTGTTCTTTTGAACTTTCTAATTCATCGTAGAATCCTGAAAAACCGCAACACGGTTTCTACAAAAATATTAAGCTGCACAACTGTTTTGAGCATTATGATGATAAATGTTTCTTGAGCAGCAAATCAGCATATCAGAATGATTTCTGGAGGATCATGTGACACTGAAAATTCAGCTTTGCCATCATAGGAATAAATGACATTTTAAAGTATATTATAAACAGTTCATTTTATAATATTTCATGTATGGCTGATAGAGTGGGACATATTGAACAGCCCCACCCCTTTTTTAAAAATGGCCAATAGCGTTTTGTTTATATCACAGCCCGGCCAGAGTCGTTGAGCTCGGCAAAACCTCAGTTTCCTCCTAATCTCCTTCATATCGCTTTAAAATATAGCATTCTGTGCAGAATTCAAATGGGTCCGATATGACTTTTGAAGTTTTGAATGCTTATATCTCACCAGCTTTTTCATCACCTTAATGCTAAAATATTCATACTAAACACAGAAAAAAACTTAAAATTTGATTTGAGGGGGACTTTAAATATTTGAGTTAAATGTAATGTAATTAATTATCGGTCAGGATATTCAATAATTCACAATCATTTGTCCACCCGAACGATTTGAGACTTCATACGTGTCAGCTAATATGCATCATAAGAAATGATCTCTAAGCCCTGCTGTATTCCACAGAGTTCTGGAGTTCCCATTTAAATATCCGGGGTCCCCGTAATGAACCTCCCGTCGCTGACAAACTCTTGCCCCCAACTCCTAGCCCACAAGACTGCTCAACGCCCATCAACCCAAACCCCACCCCATTCCAGGAGCTTTGTCCAATCCAAACACGGAGTCCCTGTGAGCTGAATTACGGGGGAGGCAAAGGTTTATGTTTCGTCAATCCCCTCTTCCTACAAGACTACCCTGGTCGTAACGCCATGCGCAGACGTCATCATTTCAAAACCAGCGTAAAGGTTCGAGTCTCCACTGAAAATTCCAGTCCCCTCTCACCACCTGTCGTCCCACCACCTCCACCACCGTTACTGGCTAAAGCCAAATGCAAAGCGAGATTAAAAGCTGCAAAACAGATGACCCCACCTGTTGCAGTTGAGCCTGGTGAGGAAGCCATCAAGAAGACTGTGCAGGAAGACACAGACTATATGACACCTTGCGTGGTGTCTCGGAAGACCCCTACTCTTTCTCCCACTGCTGAAGACGACTATCAGATGCCCAAATCTCTTCAGAAGGTACTCAGACTTTTCAGCGCTGACTCTGCAGGACATTTTAGTTTAGCTTATATGTTTCACGACTGTGTTTTTGTGCTTTTAGGCCCAGCCGATTATCTTGGAGCAGAAAGGGCAGGAAGAAGACGAGGACGAGGAGGAAGGACTTGTTCTGGAGCAGCGACACGCTCCGTCCCTTAGTGAGCTGGACAGCAGCAGTTCGCTTAGCAGCCTCGACGAGACTGAGGAGAGTCCCGAGCGCCCTCCCCTCGTACGAGGCACTAGCAACCCCGTAACGCCGCCTCCCAGGAAGTCCATGTCCGCCCTACGCAAGATGAGCGCCGCCTTCATATCCTTTTTCGCCCCAGAGAAGCGAGTGGCGCGGATGGTGGAGGACCTGTCCCGCGACCGCCGCATGGCGTTTGGCGCTCTAGTTCAGGACTTCCTGAGGCAGCAGAGAGAGGCGCTGAAGCCCCAGTGCTTGACCTCTGCTGTACAGCTGCTGCAGGATTTGCGTCTCTTCATCAGTCAAGCCAAAGCGTTCCTTCTGGAATGTGGAGAGCTTGAACCTCCAATAGAAACGCTTCTGACTGAGAATGAGAAAGGTATTTAAATGAGTATGATTTCATGTAATAATGTTGTCAGTATCATTCAAACAAGTTAAAGGGTGAAATGACACCATATTTTCCTGTGCGCAGACCAAGCGTTGGAGAAAGCCATGTTCCGATGTGTGCTGAAGCCTCTGAAGCCTCAGATTGATGCGGCTCTTCAGACCCTGCACAAACAAGATGGTTCCTTCCAGAGAATGACGGACAGCTTGCAAAGAGCCAAACGAGTCTCGCCGCAGAAGCTCTTTGGGATTCAGGTGGGCGTTCCTGACGCCCAGGGCATTGAGAAAATAAAGCACAAGTTGACTCTAATGCGACGAGCTTACTCGCCCATCGACAAAGTGCTGCTGCTCCTGCAGATCTGCAAACTCATTTACAAAGCCATGAAAAACAAATCAGGTAATGTTTTTTAAATGTTTTCGAAAGAAGTCTCTAATGCTTATACAGTAAAAACAGTAATATTGTGAAATATCATTACCATTTAACATAGTTTTCTATTTTATTATATTTTAAAACGTCATTTATTCCTGTGATGGCAAAGCTTAATTTTCAACCTCGTTTACTCCACCGTTCAGAAACCATTCTAATATACTGATTTGGTAAAATAAAAAATAAAACATTTCTTATTTTCAATGCAGAAAAACAGTTGTGCTGCTAAGTATTTTTGTAGAACCCCTGCAATGATGAACAGAAAGTTCAAAAGAACAGCAAGTCTTTTATATCACTATAGATGTCTGTACTGTCACTGCTGATCAATGTAATGAGTGTTTACTATCGGTATTCCTAAAAACAGGTCAGGAATTTGGAGCAGATGACTTCCTGCCTGCTCTTTCCTATGTGATGGTGCTGTGCAATATGCCAGAGATCTCTCTGGAGGTGGAGTATATGATGGAGCTTTTGGAAAGCTCTTGGCTTACTGGAGAAGGTATGGATAAATACTTTGGATTCTCATTCTTTAGCTCCACAACTAATCTACAGTTTTACTATGGCATTTTCAAACTCAAATTTTCATTCCGTAAAGCGACTTTGAACTATATAAATAAATAATAATAAGAATTTATATAATTAATGAATTGTCATAATTTATTATTATTATTCTCTTGAAGGGGGTTACTATCTGACAAGTGTCTATGCCAGTTTGAGTCTGATTCAGAGTCAGCCAGACGATGTGCCACCCAGCGGCCTCACAAACCAGGCCAGAGAGTCTCTAAAAGAATGGAGTCGGCGTCGGAGCAACGAAACCACAAATCAGAAAGACGGCCAATTGCATCAGGTCAGACATACTGGTTGAACAAAAAGTACATGAACACTTGCTGAATCATCCATGAAAGGGTTTGTTCACCCCAAAATGAAAATTCTTTAATAACTCACCCACATGTCATTCCAAACTCGTAAGACTTTCATTAATCTTCAGAACACAAATGAAGATGTTTTTGATGAAATTTTAGAGATGAACAGGTTACGAATGACATGAGGGTGAGTAGTTAAAGAATTTTTATTTTGGGGTGAACTAACACTTCAGAGTTTATATCAAAAGTACCAACAAAAAACAAGAGCTCTGTGTTGTCTATGCCTTAGAAATTTATAAAGGTGCTGTTTCAAGATGGAGACCGTAGCATGGTGAAAACTCTAATGTGGAAGACTGCGTTCAACAGTGAGGCTATGGCTCAGCTCTGTGCTTTGAAGTTTGGGGTGGACCAGCCGGAAGATTACAGTCTGTACTGGAGGAGAGATGGAGAGTTAACACCTCTCCCGTCTAACGCCCAGTTTCAAGACCTGCAGAGCATGGGCTTGAGTGGGGTTCCACTTATTTACCAGGCGTCCAATCAGGATGAAAGGTCCCAGAAGCTAAACAGAGGAGGTGCGGTGGATCTCACAGAGGAGGCTTCATAAAATGAAACTTTTTGTAGGATGTCACATGCAATTCTGTATTTTATAAAGCATGCCTGGTTTCCCTCATAAAAACTGATAAAATAATAATATGCCCGTAATGGAGCTCTTTCCACTTAATTAATTTAATGTTGACACTCTTAAATGTTCTTTAATGGCATCTATGGTTCCATGAAGAACCTTCAACATCCACTGAACCTTTCCATTGCAAAAATGGAATGAACTTTTTCCGAAGCCAAAATGGATCTTCCATGGTATCGCTGCAAAATCCCTCTTTTGAAACTTATTTTTTTAAGAGTCTACACTGTAAGATGCATAATCAGCCTATTTTGTGTCCATTACTGGTAATTATGGAAAGTGTTCAGCTGGTGTTGTGTGAGATTTCATTGGGCTAAATTATAAAAGGCATTTCTTCTTATATTATTTTGAATTTTCTTATAGGTTGGTTTTTAATGACTGGATTCATTACTCCCAACTTTTAGTTCTTTTTTTCTCCCTTTTAGTCTTTTCTAATGTAAAAAAACGTAAAAACTGTGGGTAATTAAACTGTGTTGGTAATTCAATTTCTCATTGATGAGATGGTCAGTATTGAGTTACTGGATTTTATCTTACTTTTCACCTTGTATCATGATAATATTTATATGAATGCATTGTACAAATGTTTTGGTATTTTGAAAGTAAACGACAAAACAACCTCTTCGGAAATAATTGGTTTTATTTGATAGGGATTGTTGGTTTTCACAGTCCACACTGAACACTCACTTTGAGGAACTTAAAATCCTGTAAACCAATGAAGAATGAATGCTACAATTTCTCCTAGACATCAGTGAATCAGCATATGAACTCTAGAACACTAGATACGATCTGAATTTACTGCAGAGTACGTTCAAATTAAGTAAGTTGAGAACATGTGTTACGTGTTGTGATTACATAAGTCCCACCCTCACACAGCAAGTTCATTCTTGTCATCGCTTTCACATGCCTTTGTGGGAAGTGTGGGCTGCGGTCTGATTTGAAACTGGAACAGAAATTTCTATTTAAAACTCTAATCAGAGTTGCCTTTGTTTAAAAGTGAACAGACAAAATGGAAAGAAAAAAAAAAACAATGGTAAGGTAAAGCACTTGTTATGGTTCTTCCTTCCTCCTATATGTGAATGGATTTAAAATCATTACCAGTCCCTTCCTCATGCACTCTGCAGCCTTTTGTTCATTTCCGAAAGTTGCTGTGACTCTGTGGTCTAATACTCGTCTGAGAGGATGTCTTTAGCACTGAGTCCTCTCAGCACCAGCAGGTGGAATCCGTGAGGGCCATTTCCAGCAGCTGGGCCTCAACTTCCTCACCATCATCAGAGAAGCGTTCGACGAAGGACTGGATGAGCCCTTCGGCACTGCCTTCATACTCAACCAGCTCCACAGCGTCGTCTGCAGCACAGACAGCAGCACATTATTCCTCTTTTGTAAACATGTAGCAGTGTGTTTCTGATCATACACAAATGGTCATTTTCAGTATACGGCTGAAGGAAGGAGGCTGTACACAAACCTTTGATGTAGGTATTAGCCTGGACAAACATCTTACGAGCTTCCTTACGAAGCAGAACGGTCTCTCTCAGGCGCAGGAAATCGTGGGTGCCGTCAGAAGTCACAGCAGAGTAGCCTTCATACAGGGCCCTTCCTCCCTCCACGTCAGCTGTCGACTTGTGCACCTTTACAAAAAAAGCAAATCATGCAGAATTACAGAAGCTCATTCCGCTCCCTTAAGCCAAGGTCACACAATTTCTAAAGACACTGCAGCGATCGTGATATGACATCACACTCTGCGGCATCTTTTTTATAAACATAAACTTATAACAAATAAGAAAAAACATCCAAAAAGTACAAATGTGCAGTCTACCCTATTTTACTGCAATATAATCAGTTTTTTTTTTTTATTTGTTCCGTGACTTATTGATCTTCTATTGGTCACACGTCGTCACGTAAAATTAATTTGGAAATTAACTTTGGAACCCACTGAAATGTGAAACTTCTACGTGTGAGCTTGCGTTTCTCCAGCCTTCATATGTATATGAATGGAAGTCAATGGAACAAAAATTGTAGAGTTAATGTAAATATATATATAAAATCCCTAAAACTGAGAAAAATAAAAAGTATATAGGCATATATAAAAAAAAACATTTTTAAAACTAACTAAAAATACAATTATACATCAAATTAAAATAAAAAAGCTAAATATTACTAAAAACTGCAATGGTATATTTATTATATTATTAATATTAATAAATAACACTGATTTAGTCACATTATTGTTTCAGACTACCAAAGGTTGACATAAAATAGGGTAGTCGTGGCCTAATGGTGAGGGAGTTGGGCTTGTAACGTGAAGGTTGCCGGTTCGATTCCCACGCCGGCAGGAATTGAAGGTGGGGATTGTGAATAAACAGCACTCTCTCCACCTTCAATACCACGACTAAAGTGCCCTTGAGCAAGGCACCTAACCCCTAATTGCTCCCCAGGCGCTGTCGCAATAGCTGCCCACTGCTCCGGGTGTGTGTTCACTGTGTGTGTGTGTGTGTGTGTGTGTGTTCACTACTCACTGCGGTGTGTGTGCACTTGGGATGGGTTAAATGCAGAGCACCAATTTCGAGTATGGGTCACCATACTTGACGATACGTCACGACTTTCAAATAACTCGCTAACATGCAAGGTCATGTGACAATTTAGCAATTGAGCTGTTTCACATAATATTTTCCATAAAAGGTGGACTAGTGTATGCAGTGGAGTTTCAAGAAGAATGCTAGTTCCGTTTGAATACAGTAAACTGGCTGTACCTGCAGTTTACAGAGGAACCTCTGGATGGCACTCTTGCCCACTGTGTTGATCTTGCTGCGGTCGAGTGTTATGACAGCATCTGGTCGTCCATCTGTCCCCGTGCACTCCTTCAGACCAACCAGCCCTTCTCCAGCCTCCAGCAGAACCCGCAAAATCACAAACCGGGCCTGCATGTGTGCCTATGACAGAGATGCCAGGATAATGTCAAGAATAGAAGATAATCAAGCAATACGGTAATGAATTCTGGATAGGCACACATCTAAATTTCACCTGTCTCCAGCTCTTGCTCTCAGGTGTGTAGAACTCCAGTCCCAGCAGGCCGGCACGCACCATGGTCAGCCAGTTCACATACACCACCTCCTCTGCATCCTCCCCTTCATGCCCGAAAATACTGCCACACACACAAATTTCTCGCCATTCATATCTCAACGAGATCCCATCTGAGTGAATCCATGTAGCAGTGACTGATCATTCAGTGACTCACCTGAGCACCTGTTTGTTGAGACACAGGTACAGACCTACACACTCAGCTCGACACTCCTCATAGGACGAGGCGATGGTGGAGAACTTGCTGTCCCACGTCTCGCTGCCCTTGTACCAGCTCGAGATCTGAAAGCCGAGAGGTCCATTTCATGACTGTGATTGGCAATGAATCGGCTAATGAACAGGATAAGGTAAATAACTCACCAGTTCCCCTGTTTCTGGATTACAAACAGCAGTTTGATCAAAGTTGAATTTTCCCTTGTCATCCTGTTTCAATTCAAACATGAGATGAAGAAACCATGAAACGTTTGTATTCATGAAATGTTCTGGGTTCAGTACAACTATGCTCTATCAAAACTCTCTGCTAAAAAGACAAATTAGACAACTTCATAGCTCAACAGAAGAGCTACCGCAAGCGGTTTAACAAAAAAAAGAGAATGTCCATAAAGGATATGGAGTATAAATGAAAAAGTGTAAATGCCACTATACACACACACCTATATATACATACACATCAAAAGTTTGGGATTGATTAAAAATATTTTGAAAGAAGTGTCTTATGCTCAACAAGGCTGCATTTCTTTGATCAAAAATACAGTAAAAACAGTAATATTGTGAATTTTTTTTATTAAATCATTTTTTTCAGCATTTTTTCTTGTGATGGTAAAACTGAATTTTCTGCATCGTTACTCCAGTCTTCAGTGTCACATGATCCTTTTCATTAATCATTTTAATATGCCGATTTGCTGCTCATCAAACATTTCTTTTTATTATTATTATCGATGTTGAAAACAGTTGAAACAGTGTGGAAACAGTGAAACATTTTACAGGATTCTTTGATGAACAGAAAGTTCAAAAGAACAGCAATAACTTGAAACAGAAATATTTTGTCTTTACTGTCACTTTTGATTAATTCAAATTAATGCACCTTTGTGAATACAAGTATTTGTTTCTTTAAAACTAAATGGTATTGACCCAAACATTTGAACAGCATGCATATATTTTTTTTGCTAATGCCTCAAATTCTCACAACCATGCATATTACTAGGATATTGGCTGTTTATTAGCACTTATAAAGCACATATTAATGTGTTATCCTGCATGACCATATTCTACATCCCTTAATCCTACCCAATACCCAAACTTAACAACTACCTTACTAACTACTATTAAACAGTAATTAGAAGTTTATTGAGACAAAGTCATTGTTTATAGTTAGTTAATAGTGAGAATTGGACCCTAAACTAAAGTGTGACCTTTACAAATCTAAATAAATAAATCTTAATACAAACAGAAATATTGGATCACTAGAAATCCAAGAATTTTTTAGTGCATAAAACCCACAAGTCGCATATATACAGTAACATGTTGATCACTTATGCTTCTCTACCTGAACAAAGAGCTTCCCGCTGCCATGACCCAGCAGCTCATGGAGTCCCACCTGCACCTCAAAAGAAGGCCCTTTCCATTTGATGTACAGGTCCTACAGGTATAAAGCCACAGAGGAAGAGAAATGACCACTCTGAACCTCCACTGCCACAAGATCATTGGACTATGGGTGCCCAATCCTGTTCTTGGAGATCCACCTTCCTGCAGAGTTCAGATCTAACCCTGACCCAAAAAAACCCGTCTGCAGATCTTAATTAACTGGTTTAAGTGTGTTTGATCATGGTTGGAAGTGAACTTTGCAATAGTGTTGTCAAACTACCGAATTCAATACCAAGTTGATAATGACATTTTAAAAATCTGACGCTTTGAGCACTGTCGATCGGATTTGTAAACACTTCTGATTGGCCTTTGTGTTCACACGCTCAACATATATGTCTGTGATTGGCTACAATGATCAACGCTTCAAAAACATGTTGTAAATAGACATCAATGACGCTCGTCACAAAGCGCTTCAAAAAGTTCTGTGAGCTTTCAGACGCTCCCATGTGTTGATCATTGTGGCCAATCACAGACATATATGTTGAGTGCTTGAACACAATGGCCAGTCAGAGGCATTTAAGAAACCGCTCAACAGCACTCAAAGCGTCACATTTTTAATATTTGGTATCAAGGTCAGTACTTTTGACAACACTACTTTGCAGGAAGGTAGATCTCCAGGAACAGGATTGGGCACGCCTGCATTAGAACCTTTCAGACAGCTTTCATCAGTCTAACCTTGTCATTCTCCTCAAGAAAGGTGAGCTTGTCTTTCTGTGTAGCATATGCAACAGCCAGCACATTCCCAAGGGACACATTCTTGAAACCTTCCGTCTGTCTGATGTCGTCATCTACAGACAGAAAAATGGTTAAAACTTCTCATAGAACATTTATCAATCAAACCAGACAGCATACGGAAAAATTCACGCCAGTTCAGAGTGCTCACAGTTTGGAATGTTGATTCCTGCAGGGATGCCGCTGCCGGCAAAGGTGAGTACGTCCAGAGAGGTGAAGTCTGGCTTGAGGAAGCGATCTTTCTCAAAGGCTGTAGGCCAAGGCAGCTCTGGAAGCAAGACCTCGGCAGAGCTCACCAACTGAGCAAAGCGAGCGCTCATGGCCTTGTTCACCACAGCAACAAATCCTGTTGGGCAAGATGGTAAGTGCGAAGGAGAGAGAGAAACGAAAGTCAAAACTGGGAATCTACAAGTTATTGGTTTTTGAAGCAATTTGTATGGAATGATTTCTTGTTTGATGCCTTTTTTAGGTATTGGTTGCACTTGACTTTTTTTTTTAGATAATTGAAGTTTTGAGATAGTAATAATGATCATCATTACAATTACTGTTTTACTCAATAATAATAAAGATTATTTCAAACGAATTTTTTCTTCATTATAATAACAAAATGATTTTTAATGTTCATCATAGTTCAGGCATATTCAAACCATCGTATGTATCATGTGCATTTTTATGTGTATTTTTGAATAAATAGTTCTGGACAAGAAATGACCCAAAAATATTTGAGCTTACCTTCAAATTCACCCCTTGAGCCAAATGGATCTCTGTAGCTCTCAATAAAACCAATGTAACTGTTAAAAATAATAATGAAAAAAAGGTTGGTTATAGAAATTCCAAATGGGAAAGCTTTCATTTCTATTTATTTATACCATGGTCAGTCTGAACGCTCGAAAAAGCATTCGAATTTACAAAGCTTTAAAAAGACTTTGCTCGTTTTCTATTAAGCTCATTGTAAAGCTATAAAAATTCAATAAATTCAGTTGATTCACTTAGATGTTTTCTTTCAGCAGCTTTTCTTTTTGCCTTCAGCAGAGAAATGAACTGTGCTGACACAGTTGATTGTGATTGGCTGTTTGCTCCAGATGTCACACTTTCAGGAGCTCGTGCTCCAGAGTTAATCATAAACTAATCATAAACATAAAGAACGTTTTGGATTTGTTGAATTGGATTTGTTTGGTTTTGTCAACTTTAAACCTACTCTTAAACTCAGAGTTTGTTCAGTAGGCTTTGTGTAAAAGGTTACAGGTATGTTAAATATGGGTCAGACACCTCTCCACAATAGGTCCTTTGTCTTTAATCCAGTAACGGGAGCCTTCTTTGTGGGCTTCCACAGAGCCATAGGTGAAACTGCGAATATACTCTTCCAGCATCTTCTTCTGGTTCTCATTGGCTGCATAAGCCTAAAAAAAAAAAAAAAAAACGAAAAAAAAAAACATTACTCATTCTTCAAAGGTCATGCTGTTCATTTCACATCCAAAAGTATCAATGATTCAGTGTTTTTTCAGGTTGAACGTTGTCATACCTTGGCTTTTTCCAAGTTCTGACACACTTTCTCCATAAGGAAGGAATAATCGCCCCTCTTAACAGAGAACACAGCGTCCTCAAATTCATATCTGCCACAAAAAGTTTCACCGCCCTTCTCAGCTTCACAGCAGTCTGCAGATGGGAAGGAAATAAAAAAGCAAAGAGAAAACAATCAAGAGAAGGAAAAAAAAAACACAAATGTAATGAAAAGTAATACACAACATTTAAACTGGATTTAAACTGGTCCGTATACTCACCTGCCTTCTCGGCAGACGCCAAACGCACCTCATAGCACCGCTTGCCATCTACTTCAGTCTTGAACAGACGGGTGTTGTAGGCACTAAGTTTCTACAAGGACAGATGTAGCAGTCTAAATGTGACCAAATATTATTGGTAAAGTAGTTTATTCATGCAGAAATAGCTTCTGTCAGTGAGGAAGATATATCAAAATCAAGTGACAGCATGGTTCGGTTGCTTAAAAGTTGTTATCATGCACAATCAATGAAGAATACTTCAGCAGTTTTTTTGAATATAGATTAGTGTTCATTTATGAACTCTTATTCATTGTTAATTCAGAGCACATTAACAGATATTAATTTATGCAACCTGAAATGTTAAACATTTACCTGGATTAATAAACGCTTTTGAAGTATTGCTCATATTGTTAGCTCATGTCACCTAATGCATTCAATAATGTTAACGGAATGAAACTTATTGTAAATTGTTACTGATGTATATTCCATATCACTTATTTTTATGCATTTGGCATTAGCTTTAATCCAAATTCAACATTTTACATTTGTATGCGTGTTCCCTGGGATCAAAAATACAGGACTAAAAAAAGCATATCAAATGTTTCAAATAATAGCAAAAGCAGGAATTTAAGAAAAATATTTATATATATCTTAACAAATATGGAGCATAATTTATGTTACTACTTTATCCAACCTTTAATTTATATGTTAATAATGAAAAAAGAGAATATTCTGTATATGTCATATTAATTCCAGTTTTCAAATTACTACTGTTAGGAGGAATGTGCGAATCTTCCGGTGTCAGCTGTTTCCAGTTATTTTTGCTTGATGTTGCAAACTGGTGTTTGTTACAGTAACTGTAATCATATTATTTTAATTTATTATGGTAATTATAAACACTCATTTGTAGCTCAAATAGTTTTACCACTTTGTCATTCTTCGCGGCTAACAAAGTCTCACGCATTTACAGAAAATATCTCTACTTCTGCATTTCAAAATAATAGGTGGATACCTTGGAGTCCAGAAATTTCTGGGCAAACTCTGCATCTTCTAAGCAGCAATTCCCTGAGAAGTATGTCGTGATCCCCTAGGAGAGAACAGTAATGAATAGTAAAACGTCAACCTGAGACTGAGCTTTTTTTCTTCTTCTTCTTCTTCTTCTTTTACCTTCTCACCCAGACCGAGCTGTTTCTGCTTGTCTTCTAGGGAGTACAGGGTCTCAGAGCAGCAGCCCCACAGCGCCTCTATGTCTCCAGGACTCTCCTGAAACGCCAGACTCTCCCACACCAGAGCCTTCAACTTCTCCTGCATATAAAAAAGGCACAGTTATAAAACACTAAAACTGAAAAGATGTTACATAAAAGTATTACAGACTACACATGGGACACATTTCACCTTCGGTAGATTGGGGATGAATTTGGTGTCCCCAAACGACTTGTAGTTCCCCATGTTTGCATAAATCCCAGCAGCATATACGAGGAAGGCCTATAGGATGAGACAGAACTTTGTTACGACAAAGAACACAGAGCACATGTTAACTTTGGTGTTCGTAAACAGGTCATTTCACCCGATATTCCTCAGCGCTCAGTCCAGCTGCAGTGGCCGCTGCCTTCAGCTGCAGTGGCGCCTGTGCGCGGAACAATTTTTGCAGCAGTACGTAGATGTTGGCAGACTCGGGAGACGTCTGGATCAGCACGGCCAGGCCACCGTACCAGGATGCCCGAGAGAGGTAGTGTGCATACAATTGCTCTTTGGGAGACAGCAGCCTGAAAGCCTCCCGGCAATCCAGAGCAGAGATCCCAATGTCATTTGGGAGGTAATACTGAGAGTCCACCATTTCAGTCTGTAGGCAGATTGATTCCTCTCCACTGAAAATTCACAAAAGCATGAAGCAGTCAATGATTAAATATCCAACGATGCAAAACAACAAAATGTTTCCCAAAATCATCGTAAGCCTAAGTAGATCGTAGAAGCATTGGCACCAGAAACTCAGTCATGGTTATTATTGGGGATTCACAGCTTTGCACCCTGAACTTACTCTGTCTCTCTCTCGCGCGCGCGCGCGCACATCTAATAAGCCAATAGTTGTGTATATACTTTTGGAAATGTAAATGTTTAGACATACACAGTCAAAATATTGGCTAGAAGGTTAATCAGCACTGTCACGGTGAGTTTCTCTTTCACTTCTGGGACTTAACTGATCAGCTAATACAGTTAGCACACTTGACAGAGCAGGAAATCAGACAATGAAATCCCGCAAATCTGTGCCATGCAAACAAATATACAATAATTCACTATAGGGCTATTTTATCATCTAAAATAGCGAACATACGCTTTCTCTTTAAACAATATCCCAGATATTAACAACACCATGTAACACAAGTTCTACCTGAATTGTGCGTTCACTCCTGTCAAAATGTGCACCAGCGTACGAATCTACTTCCGTTACTCATTCAATTGAACGACCCGCCCCTTAGCCAATCAGACGGCGGAACAGATGATTGACGAGCCTAAGAACCTATAGAAACAGCAGGAGGTTTCGAGCGATCGAAAATGAAATAATAGTTTTGACAAAGGAAACTTTAGAAGGGCATTATTTTATTTTTTATTTTTCACTATAATGTATAAATAGATTAGCGTATAAATATATTAGCATACAAATACATATATTTAATACGTTTCTGGTATTAGTCGACTGTTATCTAATTTTGTTGATATTAACATGTACTGTTTATCACTTAAGTGCTCAAGTGGAATTCACTTCCCAGCACTCTAAAATAAACTTTCTGTCAACAGGAAATTGTCCATCTGCATGGTCTGAACAGCATCTTGACCACCCAGGATCATTTGTTTATTGTGCTGTGGTTTGCTTTTTTGACAGTCACATTGGGAGATGAGAATAGTTCAACATACCTACTTTTAGGTATAAAACAAAGCAGGTGGAATAGCCTAGTCCAAATAGTGTTTAGATCAAGTAAATAAAACTATTAAAATAAGTAAATCAATCCTTAAAACCTGTCAAATGACTTAACTACAATAAGGTACACATATAAACTCAATCAATGAACAGTAAGTTTGAAACATTTCATGAAATTCCATCAATTTCTCTTCTCCTCGCTATTCTAATAGTTCGTTATCATAAAAAGTGAGCATAATTCCCCAACATTCAACTCAGCCCACTGTTTATTCCGGCTGTGGGAGATTGCCACACTTTTAAGGGTGGGTATGGAGCTTATTGTGGAATCTGGGCATCAACAGGATCCCAATGGCGCCAGATGAGAAGATAATAACTTCTCAAACAAGCACCTGCTGATGAACCAGCTCCTTTACACAATTCAAAACAGAGCACTCAGGTTTTCTCTTTTCTTGCGTGGCTAAAAAAGGTATAAAGGCCAAATGCTCAACTTTTAATTAAATGTAATATACGAGGCCTATATCTAATAACTGAAATAATAATTTATGTTTATTGAGATTATATAGATATATGGTCCATTGACATTATAAGCAGACGAAAAAGAAAAAAAGTATTAGGATTGTTCTTAGCAAAAACAAACTGGTTGGCAGAATTGACATGCATATGTGCATATTCAGATAGGTAGTCTGGGCAGCATGCATTATCTCAGTGAACAAAGCTGTGGTTTAGAGCCAGCCAATGACAGAAAGCAAACGCCAATAAATCACATAGATCCAACGGGTTTCTGGGGCTGCACGTCGCCTGTTGCCTGTATGTTCATTCTCCTAACCAGCGGGGAAGGACAACGGAGCAATTCAGGCACTGATTTGCACAAATTATTTCTTTTAGTTTTACTTTTGCTTGGAATTTGTTCCTGGTTCTATGCTATTGACAGCAAATATTTGCTTTAACCAAAATATGCTTTAAGTTAGATGCATCCATCTGCATTTCACTGACAAAATAATGGGAAAGCATCAAAGGACTAACTTGAAAATGAAGAGTTCATCTGCAGCGATACCAACTATGAAATATATCCTTACAGATATGTTTAGGCAATGGACAATGGACTACTATTACAAGCCCAGACTCAAACATGGTTCTCAGCGATCCGTGTGGAGAATGTTTAACTTTAAGGTAATGTTTCAAGCATTTTAGTTTTTGTATTTTATTCAGGTGTTAAATTTACTCGGCAGCAAGTTTGGAGATTTCATTAGTTGCACAATGTGTTGTAGCCCCATTATGGGCTCCATTCACTGTATTTTTTCTTTCCATACTATAGTCAAAGGGGCCATCAACCTTTTGGTTACCCATATTCTTCAAAATATCTTCTTTTGTGTTCAGCAGAAGAAAGAAATATCACACAGGTTTGGAACAACTTGAAGGAGGGTAAATTATGACATAATTAAAATTTTGGGTGAACTATCCCTTTGGATTAATTGAATTGTTTTCTACTTATTTTAATGCGATCTACTAAGACCCCTAAATGTATGTTTATGGTTTGTTTGAATTACTAAATGACATAAGCATTTTTTGTCTGTAACTAGTGCCACAACCTCTTGACACTGTCTGTTTTTATATGATTGTGCCATTTATGTCTTTATCTTAGCTAACTACCATCACACATGATTTTTTATTGTTTATGAATTAATATAGAATTGACTACCTTTTTTAAACTGCAGTAGTTTTCCTAGAATCATGGGTGGCAGTTACTCAAAACCAAATGCTTATCTACTAGAATAGAATCTACAAGAATCTACACTTTTTACTCAGAAAAGTAAAAGACCATCTTGTTTTGACAGATGCAAACCTAATGGTGATTAATGACCAACTGTCACATGGAACATGAAGGGAGGGTCTTAAGGACCCTACAGAGAAAATGGGTATAAACCCAAGCATGTCCAGAGATTACAACCAGTGAGTATGACCACATGCCACCTTGGTAACATGCCTGATATGAACACATGATCGCTTGAGTCATCTCATATTTTAAAATGACTTCAAAGCTTTTGGAAACGGTTAGTGATCCACTGAGAGAAGAGCGCCGTGGAAAAGCTAGAAGAAAGCAAATATCCATTGAGCAGAAGAAAAGGAGGTGAGTACAAAAACAAAGTTTAATTAATGAATGTCACATGCAAATACAAAATATTTTATACAAAACAAATATTGAATGTAGGCACTGTGGATTTAGAGTCTGCTGTGCTGGAAGGACAACGTTGTTTGAAATATCATTAATATCAATTATATTGCCAATGCATTCATTTGAACTATGTTGTGGTATTGGGACAAAACACACATACTAAAGCAGTTGAATTTGTATCTAATTTATCTCAGAAAAATAAAAGAAGAATACAAGAAATTTAAATAAATTAAATGTAGTCATGGACTTTCTGGTGACATGTAAATAATTGTCAAATTCCCTCTGTTATCATTCATAGTAACATTTTGAAAATGAATGAAATATTCAGATAATACCAAAACAACAGATCAGCCATGCAGGCACTACACTGCCTTGGAATTCTGCATTCTGAGCAGTTATATTGAGATATTGAGCTTTAAAGTTTTCCCTTTTCTTTTGTTTTCCTAAAAAAAATCCCAAAATGTACACAACTTTTAAAAAGAAGTCACATAATGTAAAGAATTTGTCACAAATAACAAGTTGGCAAGAGTTAAGAAATTCAATATTTAATTAAGCAGAACAGGCTCATACATATTTTTGTTGTTATACATTTTAATTGCTCTTAACTTGAAATATTTGAGTAAGCTAAGCATGCTGGGAAATAGAAATTCCAGCCTAGAGTCAAGTAAATTTAAGTTTGTCTAAATTAAAGGAAACAAGTTCATAAAACTCAAAACAAAGTTCAGTTTACTTAAAATGTGTCAGTTTTGTGAACTCAAAAGAAAAAGAAAGTTCTAAATACTCAAACGAACACCTAGTTCACTTGTTTGAACTAATTTGTTCAATTTAAGTTTACCAATTAATTATATTTGAGCATTAGGGTTTACAGTGGAATAACTCAATTTTGACAACAATGTCAGATAGAACCTTATAATTCTAAGCAGTGCCTTTTTCCTTCTGTTTTAAGCCATTTTTTATTCTTCCGATTAAAGTAAATAAAATAAAATTGAATTTTTTTTAAATGCATTTACTTGTATGCATTTAGCAGTTGCTTTTATCCAAAATGACTTACAACCAAGGATCAAACATCAGTTGTTCACAGAACCAACAATGTTTGTGGTATTCAATGCCAGGTTTATTAGAAAGCTAATAGGAAACAATCAGATGCAGAGAATGGAATAACTGTATAAATAAAGAATTAAGAAAACTAATTTAAATTCACAACGGGTTTCATATTACACAAGCAAATGTCAGATTTTTTTTACCTTTATTTATTTACCTTTTCAGGCAAAAAAAGAAAGAAAAAAAAGCATATGCACATGGGGATGGGGGGGGGGGTATTATCAGAAGGCATAACGCTGTATCAGAAGTTGCAGGCAACTACACTTGGTAGTGATAAGACAAAGTGACGCAGTCATGACGTCACTTTTTCCATCAGTAACGGTGCTGCCCTATATGTCTTCATTGAAAATGATGATGATACAGTGTATGTTACCTCCTCTGAATGACGCTAGTAGATAATCAGCGTGCTCCTACATCTAAAACATTGACATTTAAAAAATGTGCATGTTTATGTTAAAAATGCTTGATCATATCTTTTGTGGTTTTTGAAATTCACCATAACTTTAAATACAGAGTCTGCACAGAATGGAGAAAAACATGTTCTCGCTTGGCGGCACAGAGCAGAAGGAAGAAGGAGAGTCATCTGTTCAAGGAGTTAACTGCTCTTCTGCCTCTGGACCCCAATATGGACGGTCAGCGAGACAAAGCTTCAGTCATACGTCTCACAATCGCCTATCTGCACCTGATGGATCTTCTCAACGCCCTGAACAACTGTACTCAGTCCTCTCCTTCTTCCCCAGGTAGAAAGAAAGGGGTTGAAAGTAGAAAATGGGTTGAAAGAAAGCAAGTTTTCTAAAGGCCGTTGTGATTGTAGGACTATCGGCTAAATCTCATGAGAGGGAGTTGCTAGATTCTGCCCTCGGAGGGTTTGTGGTTTTGTTGTCTTTGAATGGCAAGGTCATCTTCACCACTAAGGGCGTAACTACACACACTGGAATTAACCAGGTGATGTCACCAAAATGAAATGAATTGCATGTACTTGGAATGACTTTACTGGTATCTTTAGTAAATCCCAAACATTTCTCTTCCAGATGGATTTGATCGGGAAGAGTTTGTTTGAGTTCTTGCATCCGTGTGATCACATGGAGGTCAAAGACACCCTCACCAGACTAATGGGTAAGCCATTTTGACCATACATTTCCAGGCTGGTCTAGGCTGGTTTATGCCAGCTATGATTTGCCAGGTGCCAGGTGATTTGATTTGCTGATTTGATTTGCTGCTAACATTTCAGGAAACCAAGGACAGCAGGAATGTGAAGTGCTCCTCAGAATGAAAAGTGTGATAAACCAGAAGCTGACTCCTTGGAAAGTAAGTTCTTTCCATTGTTTGAAAAAGTAAAAAGACCACACAATCTTCATTGTTTTCACATCTTTGCTTGCACCGTCTGAAGATTGTTCAGTGTACTGGGAAAAAAAAGTCATCAGCTACACCTGGATCCAGTTGTCTGGTTCTTCAGTGCAGAGTTCTGCCCACCCAGGAGAGCGCGGAACTGGATACAGCGCTGAATACAAGTACGTTTATGAGCGTACACAGCCCAGACATGAAGTTCATCTATTGCCATTCAAGGTACAACCTTATAGGCCTACAAAAAGCTCACTGCTTCGACCCTCTTTGAGACGTCTTTATATTTGAAGCTCTTTTCTGTCTCAGGGTTATGAAGTTGACCGGCTTTCAAGACACAGAGTTATTGGGCCAATCCATGTACCAGTACTATCACCCATCTGACTGCCAAAAAATCCGCAAGGCACATGTTTGCTGTAAGAGGGATTTCTTGTCCTCTGTTTTCCACTTTGTGTGCTAAATCTGACTTGTTTTATTTTTAAATATGTGTTGAATAAAAAGTAAGCAGTCAGTAAAGTCATTTAAGTCATTATTTGTTCAGCCTCATGTCATTCCAAACCCATATGACTTTCTCAAAAAAAAATTATTTTATTTTATTTCATTTCATTTCATATAATCTGCTTCAAACCCAGCACCTCAGGTCATAGGAGAGAAAGAACTTTCTACATTTTTGGAATGACATGAGAATGAGCAAATATTAAAAGAATTTTTCATTTTTTCATGAACTCTCTCTCTTTAATAATGTCCAACTATCTCTGGAACAGTGCTCTCCAAGGGTCAGGTGTCGACTGGGAAATATCGGCTGCTGCACAGACATGGTGGCTATGTTTGGGCAGAGACGGACGCATCAGTGGTGTGCAACAGTTGTACTGGTGTACCAGAGAGTGTCGTCTGCATCAATTACATTCTTAGGTTAGAAAATTGGCACTAGCAATGCAAGGACATTTGTTCAACTTTCAGGACATGCACATATTAAACCAATACATTATATGTACTGTAACTTACTAAGGGTCCGTTCACATGACAACGATGTACTGAAAAAGACATTTTATTTCCTTTTTGTTTCTCGCATTCAGATGACAACGTTGTCAAATTGATCCCCATTCACATGGATCTGTGAAAACGATTAAAAACACTGTAATATGCATGCCAGACCACTAGTTGGCGATGTCAATTTGTAAAAAAAAAAAAAAAAATGCTATTCGCCTACAGACTGAATACACACAGTTTTCACGAATTCACGTTTTTGTAGTTTAGGCAGAGACAATAACGGTAATGACCATTTAGGATGAAAGGGGCTATTTACACGACACCATTTTCAACTAAAAACAAAAAAAAAATGTATGCATTTTGGCCATTTATTTACAAGACAACGATGTTTGGAGGCCTGAAAAAGCTAACTTTTGAAAACTGTTTCTGAAAGTTTTTGAAAAGGATACCCTTATCATCTCCATGTAAACACAAATTTGTAAATACGAAGCGCATAGTGTTTTTTTTAACAAAGTGACATCGCCAACTAGTGGTCTGGCAGTGTTTTTCAAATAAAAAAACCCCAAAACATTTTAGTACATCGTTGTCATGTAAAGATTCCCTAAACGTTTAAATGTCTAAAGTTATGTTAAGTTTTATTTTAATATTTTTTATGTGTTCACTTCATAACATTGTAGTGGAGTGGAGCAGCCCGATTTTGCGTTTTTGCTGGAGCAGACAGAACAAGTTCTGAAACCACATAATTCACTTTGCCCAGAATCCCATCCTGCCGCTTTTCCAATGTCTGCAACCCAGCAGGATGAAAACAGTCGTAGAACCAAATCAAATGAGCACAGTAATCCAACAATACCCTTAAAGCAAAGAGGTAAAATGAATAGATATTAAGATATCGCAGGATATGATGTTAAAATACAGGTAATCATGATGATGAACTTTTTGCTCAGAGGGTGACATACTGGAAGTTCGGGACTCCACGGAGATCACACATAACACAGAAGAGTGCTGCAATTTCAATTGTGTGAGTACCTTTATAAAATGTACTGTGGTATCAGCATTTCTTATTACTGTCAATGTTGAAAGCAGATTTGTGGAAACCGTGCTATTTTTTAGGATGCTTTAATGAATAGAAAGTTCAAAACAGCAGAATTTACTTGAAATATATATATTTTTTATAACATTAAACATGTTTACAGTCACTTTTGATCAATTAAGTGCATCCTTGCTGAATGAAAGTTTTAATTTCTTTAAATGGTAATTTACATAGTTGTGGAAACTTTCATTTGCTGTGCTTTACTGTAGGATCTGTGTGAGTTAGACTTGGACAGTCTGGCTCCATACATTCCCATGCACGGAGAGGATTTCCTGTTAACTCCCATTTTAGACGAAATGGTGGGCAACGCTGAACTAAATATGTGTGGACCATCATTCAATCGTCCACATCAAAACCTGGACCCTCGTTTGCAAAATTCACAGGGAACTGTCTTTCTACCTATGGAGAGCCTTACACACACCCAACAAAGTGTCAGTCATTATTTTCTAACAAACAGGTGTGTCTATAAAGTCATTTTCTGGTGCTCAATAATGCTCTTTATCCATTTTGCTGTTCATTAAACATTAATTTCTTTTGTTATAGAATTAACAACACTAACTTGACATCAGCCAAGAAGTGGAATGACCGCTTAGGCCATGTGAACAGAATTTCAAAGGTACCGTGCTTATTGTGCGTACTTTAAATAACTGTTAGTTCCGGGCCTCCAATTGAGCCTTAATTCTGTTGCTGTTCGTTACTGTTGCTTTGTCCGACAAGCCATGTCTGAGGGACAAGTTTACAGTTTATGTCAAGTTTAGGCTTAAAACAAGTTTTAGGTGCTTCTACATCAGTGTTATTCAACTATCATTCCCCTCTGATTCTAGGGATAAGTTAAGGATAGGATTAGGTTTAGGGGTAGGGATATGGTATAGGATTAAATTTCAGACAGGGATTTTGTTCAAGGTTCAACAAAAACACGGTAACATGGTTCTGGAACTTTGTTTGGAACTATATTTCAAAAATAAAGAAAGTAAAAATATTGTGTCTAAAATATAAATTACTCTTATTTATTTTACTGCAAATTAAAGGGTTAGTTCATCCAAAAATAAAAATTCTGTCATTAATTACTCACCCTCATGTCATTCCACACCTGTAAGAAATTTGTTCATCTTCAGAACACAAATGAAGACATTTTTAATGACATCCGAGAGCACAGACAGCAACTTAACCTCCACTGTCAAGGTCCAGATAGGTGCTAAAGACATCGTTAAAATAGTCCACATGAGTACAGTGCTTCAACCAGTAAGAATACTTTTCGTGCGTAAAAACTAAACAATTGTGGTTTAATTGTGAGTTTATTCAACAATATCTTCTCTGCTGTGTCATTCTCATAGGCTGTTTATGTTCAGCGCTTCCAGGCTTCCATGTCAGACTCATTATTGCCGCTCACATGTTACAGCGTCAGCCGATACTGATCCGGCTCTCTGACGTAGAACGCTGGATATAATAAACTTTGGAGACTCTCACAGAATATGTTGAGTAGTAGTAGAGTGGGGGGGGGGGGGGTGCACAAAAGAATAGAATATCCTTGGCTTAATAAATTAAGTTTGAATTACTGCAGTCACATGGAATATTTTACAGAGGAATTAATTTTAATTTTTGGATGAACTAACACGTTAACTTCTTGTATATTCAACTGTTGTATAAGATGCAATTGGACTTTTTTAATATGAATATATTGCATTTAAACAACCCTGAAAATACAATCAAATGAAGTTCGTGATTAAGTTATTGAACTAATTTCTTCCTCCAGGCTTATAATTATAATTGTAAACAGAATAATCATCAACTCAAGACACATCATTGGAGGGAGGATGCGCTGAAAATTTCCCAACAACCCAACAGAACACAATGGAATATCGGTAAGAGATCACTTCCAGACTACAATAAAATAATATTTTCTCAGTTTATATTATACAATTTCCATTTCCCCTAGATGGATCAATACCGAGGCCATGTCGCCGAGGCCTGAATTCACTTGGATCAAAGTTCAGATCGCTTCCGGTGAACCACAAGAACAGAAAACACCATGCTGATATAAAAATGGACTCAGCACCTTTGACTCTACCTATTTTGAGCGGGTGGGAGTGTGAGGTCAATGCTCCTCTTGACCCCACATCATATTTGCTCCAAGGGACAGAAATTATAGCTGTTCTGGACCAAGTGGCCTCAAGAGTACCTTGGTGCTGATACAAAACAAAATACAAGACTTGTGAAAACAACGCTCACCAGTAATCGATCAACATCAATCAAGCATTGCCTAAAGTGTACATTACTAAAACCTGTGTGATGGGAGCAACGTTTCTATTCATCTTGAGCTTTGTGCTACAAACGACACCTTTCAGAAATTACATTGTTAATTGTGCAGTAATGGCCAAGTGATGTCCAGCATCTTCAATATTAAAGAAATGATTGATTTTTTTAATAGCATATTATATCTATAGTAGTTGTGCTTGGAGTCAATTGTTGTATTTGTGATTATGCAATGAAACGTGCCAAATTGTTTGGACAGTATTTTGGCCAGGCTGTCATACAAAGAAATGAAGAGCACATGCAAAGAGAAGAGTAAAATTATTATTAAATATTAATGATGCATTGTTGTAGTTATTGTAAAGTTCCTGTGAGGTTTTTGCATAGTACAATAAAACCTGTAGGTGCAGTTTGCCTATTTTCAGATAAATACCTTAGTGTTTTGTTCTTCCCTTGTAGTTAAAAAATATAAAATATTTTCCTCATGTTTTGATGGTTTATTTGAACTTACAGGGTCATTAAAAAAAAAAAAAAAAATCTCCTCTGGACATCACTTTTGGCCATTATTGTATATTTATGGCATTTGCTGTGTTGTATTTAAACATATTCTGAAAAACCTTTATAAATAAATAAGGACTTATTGTTTGTGCAGTCACAACTGTCCTAAAAAAACCACTGTGGTATCAGTTATTAAAGTACACAAAGAACAGTGATAGCTAATACACTTACAATATAGCTTTTAAAAATATTCAATGCCAACCAACTCTACAAAAAACAAAAAAGCTTATAATAATTCACAAATAGCATTAAGTCAGTTTAATCGCAACATTTTTTAATGAGGAAAAAATAAAGTGTTCTACAGAAAATTGTCTGGATCAAGACAAGAATCAAGGGATTTAAATTCACACACATGACAATGTTTGTATATACATCACTTGTTGCGACTTTATTCATTTAAGAGACGGCTAAAATCAGTACATTTTCTTTGAGAGATCTTCTGTGAAAGACCGGTTCCGGATTATAGATTTATTTTGTTATGGTGTTCCTGTGAAAAAAGGAAGATAACACCAGTTAACAACCACAACATAGATATAGTCGAACGTAAATGGTGAAATACGTACGCATTCATGCTCTTCCCACTGCCACTCAGCACAATGTAAGGAGTTTTCTGGGACTTCTGCTTTTCCTGCAGAAGAGCGACGGTGCCCAGAGGAGTGTCACTGCTGCTCATCTTCTTCAGCAGCTGCGGGGACAAAAAAAACCCCCAAAACAAAACTTAATTAGTTTGACAGAGAGATGGTGGAATATTCACACCAAGAAAAGACCAGCATCTTTTTCTCTCCATTTTATCCTCACTGAGATTTCAATGGTGCTGCATGTTCTAATATGCTTGCCGATGTAGAGAAAACATACCGCCTCTTCCTCAAGCTTTTTCATCCTCCGTTCCGTCTTCATCTTGCCAGAGCCCTTCCCGTGGAAACGATGAGACAGCTGTCTGAAAGCCTGGAGGACGACACATGAAGCTCAGCACTCGTAGCAGGGATATCTATCTATCTAATAATGTGATAGGTGAAGAAGTACATGCGCGCAAACCTCTTTAGGGGTCAGCTTGCGACCGGATTCATCAACATATTCGATCTTGACATCAGGCTTGTAGTTATCCTTTTCCTTGAAATCCTGAGTAAAGCCTCTGTACTCCTCTCTCCTGCTGTACTTGTCATCAATATTCCTGCAGCAGAATGAAAAAGAAATAGAAACATGGGGGTAGTCGTGGCCCGGTGGTGAGGGAGTTGGGCTTGTAATCAGAAGGTTGCTGGTTCGATTCCCAAGCCGGCAGGAATTGAAAGTGGGGATTGTGAATAAACAGCACTCTCTCCACCTTCAATACCATGACTAAAGTACCCTTGAGCAAAACAACTAACCCCTAATTGCTCCCCTTGTAAGTCGCTTTGGATAAAAGCGTCTGCTAAATGATGAAAAAACATCTTGGCTTTTTTTACAAGAAAGAACCACTGGGAAAGTATTGCTACATCTACTTACATCTTGTCTTCGATGCAGTAGTTATCATTTGCCAGAACTGGTTTTGTGGGTTTGACACGAGCCACCTTCAGCATCTGTGTGTCCAGCAGCCCTGAAAGGGTTAAACAAATATACATTTTTAATCAGTTAGACTTTAATAACCCATTCTACCTAGCTCAAAATCAGATTGGCTTAATCTCTCACCTTTGTTTTTGCACAGAAGCAGAGCAGCAGAGAGACCAGAGTTCACAATGGGCTCTTCATCCAGAATAGTTGTGGATGCCGTTGAGAACTATGACAGAGAACAAGATTAAACAATAGGTTTCACATTCCAACTGAAATCGCTGATAGGCGAGCCGAGCGGAAGACTCACATCTGCGTGGATTTTCTCCTCGTCCAGGTTGACGGTGCTCCAGCCCACGTTATCATCCATATCAGAGTCTGACTGTCCACCTCCTTCTTTCTCAACATCCTTTTCAAAGTCCTGTGTGACCCAAACAAATCAGAATCATCAGGACCTGCAGGTGAAGCAACCTATGACAAGTGGGAAGGGTTGGGATGGTTTGTACCATAATATCCTCTTGGTCCTCTCGGTTGCCTGACAACCCGTAGGTTGGGATGTCTCCGAGAGTACGGCAAAATTCAGAGGTGGCATTAAAGACAATGTTGTTCCTTTTGTCGGGGTCATTGTCGTCATCCACTGCTGTACTCATTTGCTTCATGTGCTCAGCCACCTGAAAAACACCACATGTGAAAGAAACTGCTGAATAAATGTTTCCTCAGCCTTTTATTGTTAATTATTAAAGTAGCGTTTTAATTTAAATAAGTTTAGTCGTGTTTGATTACATTTTGCTTTTGCAATTTCTTGATTTATTAGTATTATATAAAGTAAAACTACAACTGGGAATTGCATGAAAAATCTACTTTTTTTAAAAGTCAGTTTACTTTTAAAAAGAGGGATGAACAGTCAAAGACTTTAGAGTGGGTCGTCCCTTTAAACGTATGCGGCTAAATGGTAGCAAATAAACTGTGGGTGCAGGTCAGCTGCGAGAATCTGCCACTGATTCAACAATATCTGTTAATGGGACATTTTGTCGTTACTTACGAAAGTTTTTCCAAACCTGTATGAGTTTCTTCTGTTGAACACGAAAGAAGTTATTGTGAAGAATAACTATGGAAGTCAATGGATGCCGTCAACTGTATCATTACCAACATTCTTTAAAAAGTATCTTCTTTTGTGTACAACAGAAGATGGAAAATCATACAAGTTTGGCACAACATGAGGTTGAGTAAATAAATGATGGCAAAATGTTGCTTTTTGGGTGAACTATCCCATTATCGGATATGGGCTGAACCAACGTCTTTCTGCGTGGTGTGAATTGGCCTTAAGACGAGGTGTCCCGCAAAAGAGCATGTTTTCACTCAACCACTGCAATAGAAAAAAAACATTGCCTTGGGGGTCGTAATAATTGACTCATTTGAACAATTAACAAAAATTTGTCTGTTTTGCTGAAGAATTGCTTCAAGACTAAAAAGTGCTGACCCTCTCTCCTGAGTCTTTAAGCATCTGTTTTTGTCTGAGTTTCCGCTGTTTCTCAAGCTGTTTCTGGAGCTCCTGCTCGGCTTCATCCTCTTCTAATAAAGTAGGCTCTGGAGGGACAAAGTCCTCTGAGAAAGACAAGGGGAAAGAGTGAGTGCAGAGAATACTGATGCAATTCATTTGAATTTCAAAGGAAATCCCCACAGACAGAAACTTCAGAAAACTAAAAATCAGGTTTTAACTTTGTACATTAAAAACGTTCTGTTACCGTCATCACTAATGTCCATGTCTGCCATTCTAATGTCATCCGACTTTTGGAGGACATCACTGGGTTTGCTGCTGATTTGCACAGCAACGTCTCCAGAATCTGCCCCCTCCTCCTGATCCTCCTGCTTTCTACCTCGACCTCGAGACCTGAGAGCCAGAACCAGTTTTGGGTTTAAAGAAATGTGGTGTCGCTGGAGTACTCAACAGCAAGCAAGTTAAGGCTTTACCTGGAACCAAAATCTGTGCTTCGAGTGTCGTCAATCAAGAGGTCACCAGCCTTCTCCTTCTTTCGGATTTTTTTGACTTTACGTTTGGTCTTCTTAAAGCCAACCTGATGTGACACACGGAAAAAAAATGTGTCAAGCATGAAATCAAACGTAAATACGAATGCATTATCGAACATCTTTCTCACCATCTCCTGTGGCGTGTAGTATTCAGTGGCGAGGGTGAGAGAGGGCATGTCCAGAGACTGAGCCTGATTGCGCAGGTTTTCTCTGATGGCCTGCAGCTCTCGCTCTCTCTCACCCCCAACAAAACCTCCAGCACTCAGCCTGAAACTCTTCTTCTTCTCCCCTTCAATCTCCTCATCGTACTTGGAGAGCACAGACTTTGGCTTGAACTGGAAAGAATTAAAAGACACAACGTTATGCTTAAGAAAGACAGAGGCACAGAGCGCTATCTGCCAATATCAGTGGTATTTTAATTGTGGAGATTTATTTGCACATTATCTCTAACGTTAGAATATTGTGATGCAAAATTTCTGAAACAGAGTTCGATTGCTCCCCCTTCACACTGCCGTCGCTGGATTGTGCTAATAATGTATCGTTTGATTTTGAATCACGCTGCATTTGCTTCAAAGCAGCAGCTGTTTACCCCTGTTAATTGGTAACGATGGCACAGGAGGAGGCGGCAAAACACATTTATATTGTTTTTTGAACCTTAGGTTTTGTTCTGAAAGCATCAGCACATAATGGCACTTGAGTACATCTGCTGCAAATGTACTGCAAGTTTTCTAAAGGACGCGGGCATCCATTTCTGCTGAAGCCAAGCAAAAATGACATGTACATCCTCTCGGCATCCAGTACGTCAATCGTGTTCATCAGGAAAGTGACGCATACAAATACATTTTACATATCAAATCATACGTCATCAAGAGGTTTTCAGGGTTGCCAGGTTTTCACAACAAAACCAGTCCAACTGCTTCTCAAAACAAGCCCAATCGCGTTTTGGGAGGGATCCCATGGTGAAATTTGCATTCTAGGGGCTAAATATTATGTTAATTTGGGTCGCTTCAACCTACAGACATGAAAAACAATCCACAGCAACAGTGTTAAAGTACCCCAATTCCACAGGAAAACGGTTTATTCCGCATTTGTTTCAGAAGCGTGCTGTACCAGTGTTCACATGAACCGTACCACACACACAACTCTTTTTATGCGGACTTGGGTACGGTTCATGGATGTAAAAAACACAATTCACATGATCCAAACAATCTCTGATGTCAATCGAACCCGAGTGCGCACCAGTGTGAAACCATCCTAAATATGTTTTAATGCATTTGGCGAATTTGAAATTTCAAAATAGGCGATCTTACAACGACCATGTCATCCACACTCTCCTCTTCTTCATAAGGTTTATAATCTGGCTTCTTTTTCTTCAGCTCCACATTTTTCTCTGCTTTCTCTTTGTCCACCAGACCCACATTCACCAGCACGTCCTCCTTCTCCTCCAGAACGCCTGTGAAAATCACCCACACAGAGAAACAGTGAGAGCGCCTGCAGGAGAGATGCTTATTTATCTAAATACACAGTACATTAACCTACCCTCACCATCATGTTAGCTTACCTTTGTCTTCTAGAGTTAAGACAACCGTCTCTCCCTCTCTGAAAGAGTCCATCTTGTGTTGAACCTTGAGCCCTTTGAGATGGTGTGAGCCGTATGAGTCCTGGTAAGTAAAAACAGCTGAATTAATACATAAACGGATATGCAATACTATCTATACTAATATGTATGGGGTTTTTTTTGTTTTGTTTTTTTAAGAGAAACCTTCCCATCAACAACAGCTACGTGATCAAAGCTAGTTCCTTTCACTGCTGATTAAAGCAGTGGTTCTCAACCAAGGGCCCAAATAAAGCTTAAAATAATCTAAAATAGCTAAACATCAAAATATTTCCTATTATAATTGACCCCTTCAACAACCATCACATTTATTTAAGAGACCAGGATTCCTACGGTCTTGGAAAACATGTTTTTGAGGAAGTTTAATCTTAAAAGAGCATGTGCATTAATAAAACTGTCATGGAAATTAATGAGTATAAATATAATGAATATAGTTTTTTAGTTGTGCCAAACTCTGAAATATTTATTGAATAGAATTTGCCATTTGAGAGTAAAAAAAAGCAAAAATTCATTCATTCATTGAAGCTTCTGGAATTACTGAATTTATTTTGAATCATCTACATTGTAGATAATTACTTAAAATGTTATTATTTTAAAAGTCTGAAAATGAGTAGCTTTGTCACTTCAGCAGAGGTACTTTGAAATTTGTCTGGGGGCACTTGAAGTCAAAAAGGTTGAGAACAGCTGGATTAAAGTCTAACTGAACAGCAAGAAAATGTCAACAAGGTCACACACCCTCTTTTCCTGTGCAAACTCCTGCTCGACCAGACTGCTCACGCCGAACTCTTCATCCATCTCCTCTAGGAGCTTGGCCTGTTGAGAGGGATTACACAGAAGACACAATAAGAAGACTAATACGAGGAAAAACGAAACAAAGCTAGCCATCTGGTTGTCTCCACAACTATCTATTCTCACCCTCTTCTCCGCCAATTCCTTCTCCTTGGCTAGTTTGCGACTCCTCTCCACCCAGGCAGCTGTGTCGTCCAGCCATGGTTCATCATCTCCAAGCGCCTTTACCTTCCTGAAAAAATAAAACAACAAAACAGAATGTTTTTATTCCAATTTAGTATTTGGTTTAGTTTGACTAACATAGAATTACAATATTGTATGTTTTTTTTTTTTTTATTTGCTGCAAGTGGTTACAATATCCTACCCCAGTTTCTGATTGAGCAGACGCTTCTCTTTGAGAGCAGCCAGTTTCTCTCTCATCTCAGCCTGCTGTTTGATGTGGACAGGATTGATGGTCTCAGCCAGGAGGGGCTCCTCCTTCGTTCCAGTCTCTGAGGAACCACAGATTTAGAAGAAATGTTTCAAATAAGATGCTCAGCATCAAAGCAATGAAATGCATACACTAACATTCTACAGTTCAGGTTAGGGCTGTGCAATGTGGACAAAAAAAAAAATCACATTGCGATTTTTTTAATGAATATTGCCATTGCGATTTATTTTGCAATTTTGGTAATTGTTTTTGCTTTTTCAAACATGCTACATTCTGAATGTATTCAGTGCACAAGAAGTACATAACAAAATGTTTCACAATGAAGTAACTGTATTTACAGCTTCATAAACAAAACTGTAATTAACTGTCTTTAAAACAGACAACAAAGTAAATTAAGGTTAACTAACCTGAAATTCCAGTCATAATAAGTAAACTTCAAAACTGTATTTCAGTGCACACATTTCACAATGAAGTAACACTGTACAGTGGGATTAACTGCTTGATAATCAAAACTGTAAAAAGAAATTGTGTCTTAAAAACACACAACATAAAATAAATTACGATTATTTCACCTGCTTAAACTCGTATTCAACGCCCGCCTTACATTTCACATACAGAAACTTGTGTGAAATAAGTGCGAGTTGGCAGCTGGTGTCTTTAGTCCAGTGTTTGAATCCAAAACTCTCTCAAACGACTGATGTTGAATTTCTCTTTGGTACCAAATCATTTTTATTCTGAACTGCATCCATATTTTTTCTTCTATCCTCCCGCTTTGCTTTGTTCTCATTTGTGCGGTGTGCTGAGCGAGCTCTGATTGGTTCACATCTTAAACATGCGCACAATAACGTTGCAGTATTCTGAATTAAAATATAAATAAATTAATAAATAAAAATTGCAGACTTATGCCATTTAGAAATTGCATGTGCTCAAATCGCGATTGTTTTGCGATTGCAATTAATTGCACAGCCCTAGTTCAGGTAAGTAAGATATTATTAGTGTTTTTAAAATAAATGCTCAAGGCTGCATTTATTTGATGAAAAATACAATAAAAACAGTAATATTATGAAATTTTATTACAATTTTGTGCCGTTTCATATTGTTTGGAAATCTTGATTTTTTTTCCTTTGACGAATAGAAAGTATTAAAAAAAACGAATTTTGATTTGAAAGGATTTGAAATGCGTTTTTTGAATTTTTTTTTTTTTAATAATTATAAATTGCCTTAACGGTCACTTTTGAATCAGTGCTAAAAAATTTCTCAAAATAAAAAATCTTACTATACCCAAACTTTTAAACCGTAGTGTATAAAACAGCACTATGATGTGACGACCATCAAATTCTTACCTTTCTTGTTTTCATTGAGATCAAGGGGTTTTAAACCTAGCTTGGCCCTCAGTTTACTGCAAAACAAAGAGTAATGGCATTTAGCAAAATACAATATAATATAATATCCTCCCCCATAATTACAAACGACAGTGTGCAAGAAATCATACTTGGTCTCTTCAATGCTGAGTGAAGCATCACCACCTGCAGATTTGGGACCTGGCTCTGCAACACAAGATGTAGACACACATGAATACCGTCCAAAGACTCAACATCTACCCAGAATGTTATTAGATATTATTGCAGGCCATAAACGTAGTAGGGACTACTGTGGAGAACTTCATAAAAAGGTTCCCCCAAAAGTTAAAATAATCCCAAAATTTACTCACCCTCAATCCATCCAAGGTACACGTGACTTACTTCTTTCAGACAAACACAATCAGTTAGAGTAAAAAATATCCTGTCTCTTTCAAGCTTTATAATGGTAGTCAATGACGGGCGATATTTTGAAGCCTCCTCAAAAATGCATCCATTCATCATAAAAAAAAAAATCATATGGCTCCAAAAATGTATTAATCCCTTGGAGCTGTATGGATTACTTTTATGATGAATGGATGCATTTTTTGGGCTTCAAAATCTCACCCCCCATTCACTACCATTATAAAGGTTGAAAGAGACAGGATATTTTTAATATTATTCTGATTGTGTTAGTCTGAAAGAAGATATTCAATAATGTTTTCTAAGGATCAGTTCTAAAAGCTACTTGGATGTCCAAATTTATCTCAGGATTTAGCTAATCTTGACTTCTGGTGTGAAACCAGGCCTATGAGGCTCAAACATGGTCTAAAATTTTAATTTTGATGACAGTACAGCAGGACACCACGTGAACACAATTGTCTGTGGTAGTTTGTCAGAAACTAGAAGATGACTGACCGCTGCTGTCCTCGAAAGCAGGATCGAGCTTCTCTTTCTTGACCCGCGGCTCAGCATTGCTCTTCTCTGCTTTACCGCCTCGGTCTCTCTCTGCTCCCCGGCCGCTCCTCTCTCTGGACCGGGATCTCTTTCTCTTCTCTCGCTCTCGGTCCTTCTCCTTATCCTTATCCCGGTCCTTATGACGGTGTTTCTTGTGCTCACGGTGCCGCTCCTCGGGATCCCGGTCTTTCTCCTTTTCTTTGTGTTTCTTTGATGAACCCATATCGGTTCTGTTTATGGACTGAATGTGATCTGTGTCTCTCTAACGCACTTTAGTTGATTATAACACGGCAAACAGACAAATATATACTAAATATCAACAGTACAAAGCCGTCATAGTATCAGGCCCCGACTCTATTACCTGAGAATTAATAAACACATTATTTCGCATTAACTTTTGTCGCAGTGTAAACACTAAAAATACACGACTAACCAAACAGCAGCAGCACAGTCGTATGATGAACGCTGCGCTATTCTGATAACTTCCGGATTAAATGGCAAAAAAAAGGAGGTTGCAGCGCTCTCTACCTGTAGGGAGGCTGTTGGTCTGTACGACGCAGTCTTGTAGTTTTCCACTTTCTGACTTTTTTTTTTTTTTTTTTTTTTTTTTTTAATGAACTTGTTTATAGTAATTACTTTTTTTTGTAACATAACACCTAGTAATTCGTAAAATGCTTTTGGCTTTTAAACTGTTCTTTGTACTGAAGTCAAATAACTCATTTGTAAAATACTATATACTATAAAATACTTTCAATTTATCAATGTTAGATATGTGAACTTGAAGAGAAAGATTTTTAGTTCAGCATTTTTCACAATAAATATTCTACCAAAGCAGAAAATAGTACTTCACACACCCAAGTTGAGGTGAGAAAAATCTCCATAGAATAATGCAACACAAAATACAAAATATTCTTGAAAGAGATTAATACAGAAATATGTATAATATATATATATATATATATAATTTGTATGTAAAGAATTCTAATGAATTCTAAATTATATATACACAGTAGGCCTACTGTGCAAAAGTCTTAGGCCACCACCAGCATTGTTGTTTTAGCAGTTTTAATGACAATCAATATTTATTTTTTGGTCTTCATTTCGACACAAACAGAAAATACAGGAGATATGTATACAAACTGAAAAAGAGAGAGAGAGAGAGAGAGAGAGAGAGAGAGAGAGAGAGAAAAACAAAATGGCTTCTTTAAGCAAAAATCAGTTGTGAAAAATAAAATCACCTGGACTTCTTCTATTTTCTCAAAGATGAAAATCCGAGAAACTTCTCATCGTATTTTGAAAGTTTTCTGGCCTTATAGCCCTTTTCCATTCCATTCAGTTAAAGAGAGCCAGGTTCTATAGTCTATAAATCGTTTTTTTTTTTTTTTTTAAATTGCATACAATTTTCCTGTATTTTCTGGTTACATTTTAATAAAGAGGCTGAGAAATAATTATGGTCATTATACCATTGCTAAAACAACATCTAATGGTGGACTAAGACCTTTGCACAGTGTGTGTGTGTATATATATATATATGAACATTGTAACAAAACAGTTTTCTAATAGAGGTTAAAAGCTTTTATTTAAATTTCTGTCTGCACATAACTTAAGAAAGAATATACAAGCTTCTTTTGGCATACTTAATAATAAACATTTGGAGGACGAAGCTGACTTTCTGATCAAACAAAAATGAAGAGGGACATTTGCACTAATAATAATAAACATACATTGGCAGAGAGCCATTCAAAGCAAATAAAACACAGATTATAATAATAATAATAATAATAAGTGACACAAACATAATGGAATTCTTAGGTCATAAAACTGCTCTTAAACATCCACATTTACATGAATCGGATCAAAGCACAAACATTTAAAGTATAAATTATCAAAGTAAATTCTGTGCACAATCAGAAAATCATAAACTGTTCATTATTGTCATTCATTATTTCCCGTTGTTATGTTTTGTTGTTGAAATTCAGTATGCTTCCAACAACACCAGGCTATAATTAGGCCCACAATGGCCCAGATGACAATGTCTGTGGGGTGTTCAGGCATCCAGATCATTTTGCAGAAGAGCACCATTTCTCCAATATCTCCCAAATGGAGTCCAGATCCTTTGGAATTATTTTCCCAGCCATTTCCACACAGGCAATTCTTGCAAAACAAAGGAAAATTACACAAATGTGAAACTCAAACAGAGCATAAAATGATAAAAAAAAAAAACATTCTATGACCTCTCTGAAACATTTCAGATAAAACACTAGTTTTTGTTTTTAACATAAAGCTGAAGTATGTTGATGGCATTTTTTGATTTGTCCCATTATGATATACTCCTAATTGTGTTTGGGCCACAAACCTTTAAATCTTAAACATAAAAATATAACATGTCAATTGTCCACTTGGCAGCTTATTCATTCTTATTCCCTTAAAACAAGAGCCATTTCACAACAACCCTCTCAGGAAGTCAACCGTGTTGTCTACATTGTGACTTCTTATGCCATTTTTAGCTTGTCTACTGTCTTGCCATGCTAATTTGATCTCATAATGACCACAGAAAAATGAGGGCCCTTTATACAAATTAACACGCCCAGTTGGCATGAAAATACCTCGTGGTAAAAACGAAAACAACTTTGATGTCTGGGTCCTCGCTGCATCATTTACCTTTATTTGAATTCCTGACCACGCTGCCCCGCCTCACACTAGCACTCCTGAAGAGGAACCTGTAGCTCCTTCCACAGCGTTAACATTGCTTTCGGGGTGCGTTTATGCACTAGGAGAACATTATGATACGCACACGGCTTCTCCCGCAGATCCTCTGGAAGGTCGAAGGTAAGGAAACCCGAATGATGAGTGGGGGACACCCCGAGCCTGTGAAGGCACATTCCTAAGTAAACATCGTCAATGGGAAACAAGCCGACCCAGTGAGAGACCTCCTGCAGACGCATGGCCAAAGCACCAGTGTAAACCACCCCACCGCCTCCTGCGTACGCCGGATACGTTCCCTTATAGAAGCTTTCGGGTATGTAATATTTAGTATTGGGCTGCCGATTGGGCCAGGCATTGGAAATAACATCCCCTACAATGAAATCGTCCCATCCTTTCATTTTATTTTTATGTGTTTTTTGTACTCCAACATGGTCTAAGTAGTCCAGCAGAGCCTTAGTCCTAACGAACACATCATCATCTCCCTTGAAAATGAAGTGAACATGAGGACAGTGTTTGGAAAACCAGTCCCAGAAGAGGACATCTTTCAGGGTGAGGTTGAAGAAAGTGTCTTTGAAATCCCACTGCAGGATATCCTTATGGGTGCTGCTCTCCAACTTCAATAGGGCACTGAGGTCCGGATGAGGCCCCGTCTCCGTGTCCTGCCTCGCGAGCAAGAAGACGGTGCGTACGAACCAGCCTCTTCCTCCGTCGTCCCCTTGGATTCGTCCGCTCTTTCCCCACGTCTCTCGGATGGCCTGTCTGTTCTCAAAGTTTCCGACTTGTGACTTAATCGCCATTAGAAGGAACGGCGTTTCAGAGTCCTGTCCGAAACACAAGTTGGGTTGGTCCACGAGGATAGCATAATTTCTACAGTGCATGGACAGGACAAAATCCTTCATTTGTTTAGGAAGGGTGTTAAAATCAGGCAGATGAGACGCCCAAGCCTCGTCTTGTTCACAGGCACCAGTTTTTCCCGTCTCTTGGGGTTGTATTTCATCGAGGCATGGACCTTTATACCTTGTATTGTTACCTCTCAATATGGGGTTGTGTTCTCGATCCCTAATGTGCTGGAGGCGGTTCCACAGTGCCCCGTCCTCTAGTTTGAGATTCCAGAAGGGCCGAAGTGGATGGGATGCAAGAACTCCTGAGTTTGCAGAGGCTCCGGTGGCAATGAAATGGAGGGGCAGCTGCGGTAGAGGAGGGGAGTAGGAGACGGCTACAAATATGGACACCATGATGTAGACCAACAGGTGACTTACCATCACACAAGGCAAGAGACATAGACATAGGATCTTTCCATTGCACCTGGAGCGTGCCATGGACTGGAAGAGAATGGAAAACATTGAGAGGTATTGTAAATGGATATTTAACACACAAAAATTTCAGTGAATTACAGATAAGAAAGCTCAGACAAGCCATGCTGTTTTTATTAGAGTAAAATATTAGGGCTTCTGCCTCTAGGAGGAAGTCTCGGAAGAATTTCATCTCCATGGTTTTGCCTCTTGAGACTCGTTAAGTGCGCCTGACCAGGCAACGTCCACAAATGATATTCACATCATGTACAACAAGACCACAACATTTACTCTGCATATGGAAAAGCCAAGCTTACAGCACTCTTTCATTTATTTTCCCTTGGGCAACTGAAGGACACTAATCTGGGATGGCTATATATTGTATATGTGTAAATATGTATATATATTCTTATTTTTTTTCCACCAGAGAAAACTATTTCCCACAACATTTTGTGATTTCATGATATTTCCGATATACTCAGTACTAGCTGTACTCAGAAAATGCACAATGAATTTACTCAGTACATTAGTAATAATCCATAAATTAATTAAATAGAAAGAAATTTAGGAAAACGTTCGGCTTTTCAGCTGAGGTGACATATTCAACAGTGAAATAACTGAAAGATTGTCTATTATCTTTCAAAAAATCTTTTGTAACAGAAATCAAATCACAATACCTTCAGATTCGAGGTTTAGTCGCTCTGTTGGTTTCAGCAAATGCCTGTCATTTATCTGGAATTTTCTCCCCATGCAGTTCCCATCCTTTTTTGACAAGTCCTCAGAGGTCTCCGGAATCTTTCCATGCTGGTTATGGAGTTTTCCAGGAACGAGTTAATATTAAACTGTCCTTTTCTTGTGCAAACATTATGTCCTGGTTCTGTTGTTGGAGTGTTGAAATTAAACAATAAAGGGGGATTGGCTCTCAATGTCTTCACAGGTGCAGATCCCAAATGAGAACATTTGCATGCCACAGGTGATTTGAGGAGGCACATAAGCCACACCCACCTGTTACATTTAAAGCCTGTTTGCATAATCCCTACTTTATACCAACAAGCCTTCTGATATTTGTGGAAAGCCCTGGACTGAGAGATTATACGTCAGTTTTAACAGTGTTCTTTCTTGAACTGTAGTGATGCTTCATAGGCTACACCAAAAACAGTGTTGCTAAGCAACGTTTGATGACACTTGCCTTGAATCACAAAGACTGAATTCTTTCTTATTAGAGGTACAAAGTCATTACATAAGAATGACTAAGTCATTTTTCCTACCAAGTTAGCAAAGCAAAGAGTATAAAATTAAAAAATATCACACGAGAGATAGCTGTTGCTGAATATCAGCATTACAAACAGTCTTACTAATTGGGATTTTGATTTAATAGAACTATTCAATAAACAGGAAGCCAATGCTGAGTGACACAATATTCCAATTCACTTACACAACAACGATGTACTAAAAACGGAAATGTTTTTCCTTTGTACAGAAGTAAAAGGTTGTCAAAATGATCCCAATTCACACGGATCTGTGAAAATAACTAAAGACGCTGTATTATGCATGTTTGGCCAGTAGTTGGCAGTGTCACTTTGTAAAAAAAACATGCAATACGCAAATTAGCGATTTTAAATTGACTAATTAGTGTATTGTAATGCCACTTTTTATATTCTTTCATGTAGATCACTGGAAATCTGGACACTGATTACCACAGTATTCCTATCTCAGTGACTCAGGACTACTCAATACTCTTAACACTGTCTACCCTTATTGTAACTATTACTGCCACTTATTTGTATTTATTGTTCTGACTGCATTTATTGTTCTGCCTACGGAACAGCACATGCCACTTTTATCTCAGTGCCCTCCATTTTTGTCTATTTTTTGTATGTTTGTGTTCTAATCTTAACCCCACCCATAATACTACCCCCCTCCCCCACACATACTCCTAAACCTATAAATACTATCACAACACCTGTAACATACAGTGACAATAACAGGATCATACATAAACCATAAATAAATAATCAAGAAAAAAAAAAGTAGAACATTGTATGTCTGAGCCTCGTCACAAGCATTTCAATGCACAAGTATTGATAATAACACAATAATCTGGCAGGGGTCGAAATTCGGCACAACACCTGTAACATGCATACTGAATGCCTATCTGAATGTGGTATAACTATACTTATTAGGGAGTAATGAAAATTGCATGTAAACTGGAGCGAAGAGTTCTACTCGTGTCATGTAAACATCTTATTATGAGAAATAATTGCATTGTTTAGTACGTTTTAAGTATGTTTCATCAGCACTCTTGGAACACCCATCAGCAAATCAAATTCAAAGACTGGAGCTAGCTGTTGTACAGTTATCACAGTATAATTATTATAGAGAACTTGAGGTAAAATAAACTGCACTTATAACTCTACATCAGGGCTGGGTAGGTTACTTTTAAAATGTATTTCACTACAGATTACAAAATACATGCTTTGAAAAGTAATTTGTAACATATTTCGTTACATTACTCAAGTTTAGTAACTTAATATAAATGCTTTGGAATACTAATAAGTGTGGAACAAACACAAAAAAGGTAATTGCGGGTTTTTATCTCACAATTCTGACTTTTCCCTCAGAACTGCGTGATATAAAGTTGCAATTTTGAGTAATAAAGTCAAAATTATGAGATATAAACTCACAAGATTGAGAAAAGTCAGAATTATGAGATGTAATTCACATACTAAATTCACAAATGCAAGAAAAAAAGTTAGTATTGCAAGTTTATATCTCCCAATTCTGAGAAAAAGAAGTCAGAATTGTGAAATGCAAACTCCCAATTGTGAGGGGAAAAAAATTAATTTGAGAAAAAGTTGCAGTGACCAGTGAATTCTAAAATGACTCACAAACAACAATCACAAAACATGAAAACAGTCGTGGATCATCAGGTCATGAAAGGACAGTTAAGTTGACTGTTTGGCCAATTGTTTTAATAAATTCAGTCATTTTATTTTTTTCAGAACGGTACTAAATAAAAACAACAATTTTTATGATCCCTCTTCAAAGTATTAAAATGTTGGTGAAACCTAACTCCGCTTTTTCAGACTGTCAGAGTCAGAGAATCACCAATCGCTGTTTAAATGACATTAAAATTCAAAGTAATCACTTTGGTAATCTAAAATACGTTTCAGATGTAACTGTAATCTGATTACCACCCATTTAAAATGTAACTGTAATGAAATACAGTTACTCAAATTTTGTATTTTAAATGCGTAACTAAGTTACTTGTATTTCGTTACTCCCAAACCCTGCTCTACATTCATGCCCTCAAGACCAGGCTACACATCAAGCTAATCAAGGTTCACCAATATTACGGGGGATTTTGGGGACATGGATCAGCAGCATTGCCTTGAGCATTCTTATGCTGGCCTCTCACATGTGCACATGATTCCACACACTCTCTAAAAGCATTTGCCCCAGTTCCTTTCTTCGTCCCTCTTAGGCACACTACCATTTTAGTTTTGTTCTATCATTTTGACTTTAACGCTGAAGTGGCCTTCAAGTGGGCAAAATGAATAAATGTAGGCGGTCACGAGAGGGATCCCTCTCCAGCTTTTCTCTCTGACACTGAGTAGAGTAGATTGCGAAAAAGCACGCCGCCCAGAACATAATGGAAAGGTCTTTCCCGGAAAGGGGAGCACCTAGGTTTCACTTTGACATGATAGGTGTCCTGTATTAGACCATGCTGACTATTGATCAAAGCCCTTAGGGTGCCAAATCTCAGCGCAGTCGCACAATAGAGCAGCTAAGAATTATGTAACTGGTGGGCTACGCCGCTCAATTGTCAATGGTAATCTAACCGCTCATTGACTAAACTGTAACTACCAATAATTTCCAAACCAACATCCCTTGTTCTGAATGAACTGGTCCTGGTTAGGGTGGGCTTTAGACTAATGCAACAAGATATAACATTTGTTTTGTGCCACAAGCCATCTGAAAAGAAACAACAGCATTGCCGATTTGTTGTAAAAAATTTATTTCGACAAATCATTTCAGCTTTGCAAGAACATCATATCGATGAACAATTTTATAACAAGCCGATCTTTTTCTTTCTTTCTTTTTTTTTTTAAGAGGTACATTATTCTCATAGTCATTACCGGCAAGGATCAGTCTAACAATTTGAATCGTTTTTGCTTCACAACAGTATCACAGTCTCTCACAGTAACGTTTTAAACAGGAAAAAGGATGAAGCCCCATCATTTGTCAGTGATAAAAACTGAAGCACACACAAGTATATGGTCAAACCAACACAGGCTAACGTGTCCGTCTTCTCTCTGAAGCAGCGTGGGCACTGAATTCTCACAGGGGAGAACGGCTGAGTCAGTAGGAAGGGGAGAGAAGACTGGAAGTTCAGTTTGGAGCAACATGCATTCAAAGTATATCAAAGGACAACCCTTGAGGATCACTATAAACCTCTATCCAAAGAGTCACTGATAAAATTGCCAAGATCAAACAAAAATGAACATAGGAAAATATAACTTCTTTAAAGAGCAATTTAGCAGTTTAGTGGGTAAGAAAATCTGCAGGTAAAGTTACAGTAACAGAGTATGACAACATCATATTGCCCGGGGAAGAAGGTAAGACACTGATAACTGAGCAGTTCAAACATGTTTTATCCCAGAGGGCACTTTTTTTGGTCAATACTAAGTGCCAACCTAATGCCAACCTTCAAAGCCAACCTTCATTTCAGTATTTGGCACAAAAATTAGATAATAATAATAATAACAATAGTAATAATAATAATAATTAAAAAAGAACAAGCATTACATACATGAATAAAGTCACAGAAAGAATCAATTCACAAATTTACAACATGTCCAAACAAATTTTACACAAAACTTTACATTTAGTTCATTTCTATGTGCAAACCATATACTGTATATAAGATTATTCAACACAGGAAATACTGGTCATATATAGTATCCAGTTTCGACGCTTTGCACACATTATTTTTAAACAAATTCAGCTTTCATACACTGAGATTCCAACAGCAATTCACAGAGTCTGATGTCCAGCGCTTTTCATTCAGTGTTGCCAGGTGATTCTGGTAGGCCTGTGCAGTATTTGTTTCTACAGTGAAAGGTATGATTGAAAGTACAAAGAGGTAAATGTCTGGAAGAGCAAATCTAGGGAAAAGAAGGCATACAGCAGTGGCTCATGGCATTGACAGATGCAAGCTAATAGCGAAGCTTGAGTTGTGCCAATGGACATTTAACAAGCCTGAGGTTGGGATTCTTGATAGAAATGGTAGGAACGTTGAACCCACATTACTCTCTTGTCTCAACATGTTTAGCACACAGCAAACACACAGATTCACTTCTTGCCTCCACACACACGTACTTTTGCGCAAACAGATATAACACGTAGAAAAACAAACACAAACATTTACAAGACTTCCAAGTGCTTAATTTTCTTTCCATTGATAGGTGCTACATTGACTCGGAAGACGGTTATTGTACCAAAAGGCATCCCTGGCGTTACTTTTTCGCTTATAATACACTATGTACATGTACTCATGCAGGGATGGGAAGTTTTCAGTGAAATGGTAAACACACTGTAACAAGAAATAATGGAAGAAGGTACCTGATGTCAGACACCATTGGACCTGTTAAGCAACAAAAAAAAAAAAATCACTAGTCATCAAGTTCGCCAGGGCGTGTAACTGCGCATTGAATTTCTTTGAATTCCTCCATGTCATTTCAATCCAGTATGCTGTGGCATGTGGTCAATTCAAATCCAATTTAAACTCAGGAACTAAAAGGAAGCCCAATCCTGCTTTTTAGATTAAAATTTGTCTGATTTCTCAGCACTCTGTCACCTCACTGAGACCTATTTATTAGGTGTTGCTTACCTAATCGTTTCCTCTGGGCATAATCAAGCTACAGTGTCAGACAAAACCACTGTCAGCAGAGCGAGACAGAATAAAACAGTCAGCATGTCACGGTATGACAAATACAAGCAGCAGCTGACCCTAAAATAACAAAGCAATGGCACTGAACTGGTCGCTACTACCAGCCATCTTAAGCCGGGTTCACACTGTAGACAAATTTTGTGAATCCTAAAAGATTCCTCTGATCCTAGGCCAAAATCTGAAGTCTTTTATCCATAGTTTGACATGTTCGCCAACAGCTGATCAACGACCATTGCGACCAAATCTTACCTACAACGAAATTCTGGCAGTGTCAAAAGTTGAGGCGCAGTCCTGCAGAGTGGCTTATCCTACGACAACCGTCAAATCAGAAACCAATAGGAGAGCAGAATCTCATAACGCAATTAGTGAGATAACAACAAACCACCATGTAAAAGTCTTCGTTTTTGTCCAGTTTCCTTTTTAAAGAAAAGCCATGATCAAAATTAGCACTAGATTGTTTTTGTATGCCAGCTACCATTTCTTTCCCGCTCACATCACCGAGCGTGTCACGGATTGACGGAAAACTCTGTGTGACATGGCTTACAGCGGGAATCTCATATAGTCTGACAAGCAAAAGTCGAAAAGGGACTATTATAAATCATACAGTGTGCAGCCGGTTTTAGATGGATCAGACAGATGTTAAAATACGGCAGCTTTTTTGTGCTCTTGTACCTGTAAGAAGACACCTACACATGTCTCTAGGTACTGGAGGGGGGTTTGAACTGGAGCATATTTGAACTGAAATTCAAAATAACGTACTTTGTCATGCGCTGCTGGGCAGAGTAAATTAATGGAGACACAGCAGTGGTGTGTGAAGGCCCAATGGCTCAGTGAGGCAGATAAGAGCTCAGCGATAACAGACAAACTCCTCGCTTGTCAAGACTGATGAGAAGAGGCTTCAAGGACCAAGGCTGAGAACTTGACAGTATACAGGAAGAAAAATGTGTTTCACAGTGAACTGAGTGAACCAAGTCTTTTTCACAGAATGTATTCCCATAATAATGCATAGTCTCTAAGAGAACAGAGAGAAAGCAAAACGAAGGTAGGAAAATGAAGGAAGAATTCAAATGGAGGAAGGGGCTCTGGTTTCCTTAGTGGTGCGTAATACAAAACCAGATTGTTTGTCTACAGTCGTGAGAGCACTCAAATCTGATCATGGTCAAAATAAGCAGGATGTTGAAAATTAGGGCAGGCATTAAAGCTGACAAGGTTATTCATTTTTCTCATGCCATGAACTAAATACCAAATGACAGAAAGCACTTCACGTTTTAGCTACATTTGCACACTATCGTCGTGGCACTTTAATGCTAAAACTAAAATGTCTACTTGTCACCTTGATGTGCAATTCTGAAATGCACATGCAAACCGTACTGAAGAGGGAGATTTATGATGATGACTTGCCCCAATCTGGTCACAGTAATTTTGCACAATAATAAACAGTGTAGATATTCCTTATTAAAAATGTAAAATAGGTTTTGCATTCGATCTTTCTCAATTTCAAAACACAAAAAAGACAGCAATAAAACTTATAGAAAGCACAAAAATAAAATTAAATGTTTAAATTTAAGCCGTTGCACTGCCTGCAAAAAGTTTAATAACTAGTCAGTTGAATAAAAAAAAAAATTATTGTATAGTCTATTGTGCACTTTTGCTTTTAACACATTTTTTCATTATACAGTGCTCTATACAAATTGCCCTCCAACATCATAAGCAAGTAATAGAAAAAAAATATATGATTTTTGGATGTTATCTGCCGTTATAGTGGCTGGTTCATGTCCCATGAAAAATGTCCATTAGTGACACAACGTCAGAGCGAAAAATAAATTAAATCAGTTCCACTTTCACATCAACATCAGTCTCTATTGCACACCTCCCAACAAAAAGACACTAAGATGAAGGATTCAAGAAGTAAAATCAAGTAACAAAAATAGCAGTATCGAAAACATTTCAAAGGCAAAATGAATCATCATGTCAGTGGAGAAATCTATAAATAGCTGGCAGCTAACGCAAAAGTAACCAAAAAAAGCACTTTCAAATGATCTCCCAAATCAAAAATAATCTATCTAGAAAAGTTCTATGCACAGTGGAGTATGAAGTTTGCTACAGCTCTTGGGTCTCGAATGTGATGCAAGTCACAGTTCTGAGAGTCTCCTCAACACATTTAATATTTTTCTGTGCTTGACAGCCAGAGAGCACTTTGATTGCTTTTATTTCCCCCAATTAATCTTATATACCATTTGTATTTAACCAAACTCAATAATAGTAACATAATAATACTTAAAGTGAAGCGATTTGTTATTTTGAATTCAATCTTGGCACATCATTAACAGAGTATCAGGGAGGGTAACGTAATCAACTGTAATCTAAGTGCTATTTATATGAAACAAAAAGATTTAAAAGAGCAGAGGTACCTCAATTAAAACAGACGAAAGACTCTTTCACACTTTCATCTTCTGGTTATTTCTGTCTCCCTCTCTCTTTCTGTCAAAATCTTTAATCTCAACTGTCGCAACATTTTCTATCCATTTGTTTCTCTCATGAGAATGCATCGTCCTATTTATCTCCTTTTCCCCTCTTGTTTTATTTTTTCTTTCTTGCTCCATCCTTTTAAACTTGTGTTTCCAGGCCACTCAATTTGGGGGTGAGGATGCGAGGTGTTACCCCAGAGTTGAGGTCTCTCTCAAACTCTAGCAGCTGGCCCATGAAGTTGAGGTTGGGGGAGACTATTGGTCGCCGACCCCGCACATACTTGTAGGCATCAGTCATGGTCATGAGGGTGTGCTTCATAAGGTAAGCAATGACAATAGTTGCTGAGCGGGACACGCCTGCTTGGCAGTGCACAAGAACGCCCCGTCCACACTGGTGCGCTTCCTCTGAAAAAAAAAAAAAAAAAGGTGTGGCACACATCAAAAACAACACAAACCAAAATTATTGATGACTTATCCTGCACTACACAGATTGTGGTTCAATCAAATGCTCTTTATAATAAGAATGCCCTGCCCCCATAATAGCTGTAAGGCTACTAGCTATTTAAAAAAAGAAAGGGATAATCCTGGCCACCCTTCCCGCTTCAGTAAGAAACAAGTCTTGCCAGGACAGAAAACTGCACTTGTCAAGCCATTTCATTGGGTCTGTAAATGTATAAACTATAAAAATTCTCTTACCAATAAACTCGAAAACCTCTTCAAAATACTGTCGCAGGTTCTGCTTGCTGTTGTCTGTAGCGGGGAGCCTTTTGTAACGCACCAAGCCTGTGTCCAGGTGGTAGAGAGGAAGATGGGTTGTGACATTGACCACAAAACCAATATTGAGACGAAGCAGTAGATCCAAATCCTGTGCATCTCTCTCGTTACCCAGAAAAAGGAAAGGGAGGATGGGGCTGATCACAGCATTCTCCACATCTGGGGTCATCACACTCTCCTCGGACAGTGACGCTGGGAGGGAGGAGGAAAGAGGGAGGGAAAGGTGCACTGGCAAAAACAAAACAAAAAAAAACATACCGTTGCTTACATTCGTTTTCTAAATAATTTATTAATAATATGATCATCTTAGAGGTGTGCTGGTATGCTGGAAAAGGATTTGATTGTTTTTAGATTCTTTTCAGTCATTTAAATATGGCACAGAGTATGATGTCATCAAGCCCTTATGTAAGAAGAAATCCATCCTCCTTATCTTTCCTGTTTGAAGTCTCATCGCTCTTCCCTCATAGAGTGGTTATTATCCTTTAGTTCTTTCACAAAACTTAATTTTTTGAGTTTCAATGAGACATAAAACAGAGGATAAAACATTCTGAAATTTCAGAAAAAGAATTAAAGGTAGAATCAGAAGGCTTAATCAGAAAAAATCATGGTTAATGTAACTCTAGTTATCTTTCGAAGCTACACTAACGAGGATTATGCACCCCACAGATTAACTGAACTGTAATTTAAATACTATCAGTGCACAAAGTCTTACAGCCTAATGGAATGAGAAAATTAAATCGGGGTCAGTGCATTCAAGTGGGATTATCAATGTGAAGAGATTGTGCTCATCTTTCTGAGTGGTCAATCAACACATTATAATGATGTCACTCAACCTGCTGAGTACTTGCACATTAGCATCTTTACCTCGTCCATTTTCCTCATCTTGTTCTCTGTTGAGTGAGTTGAGGACCAAGTGGAGTGACTGTGCAGAGGGTAAGGTGTGTCCACCTTCCCTCTCTCTCTGTTTGGGTTTGGGCTTAATAAGTGTGCTAGGAGCAGAGGGTGGGGGAGAGAAGGATGGAGGGGAATCTGGAGAAGGAGAGCGCAGGGACGGGGACTGTGGAAGCACTTCATCATCAAACCCGTTGCCATCCCCCATGCAAGCATCTGCTCCTTTGTTCCATAGCCTCTTGAGGGAATCTCTGCCCTGGTCCCCATTATTCCCTGATCCTATGAAGTCCAAAACCGCCATCTTGCCTTGCTGAAGCCTACGTCGTCCTGCCTGATCTGTCAACTGTGAACGAGTGAACTCCATGAGGTTCCGGCAGTCAAGGATTACAGGATTTCCTCCATTGCCACTATTCTGGTTGTGGCCCATGCAGGTCCTTCCTGAGCCCATGCTATTCCCTGCATTGTGGTGGATAGGTTGGGTTTTAGAGCGAGTCATCTTTTTTGCTAGCTCCTCTGGCCAGATTGTGCGTACACTGTAATCGTCATCATCAGGCTGGTATCCTCCCATGGAGTGTGGTCCAATATTACGGCCCATGTTGGGTGGATTCCCTCTGTGTGGATTAAAGGTCACTACAATGGGGTCACTACTGCAGTAGCTGCATGTGGAGCTTCCAGTTTGGCTTGCTTTGGGATTGCACCCACTGACACAACTCTGGAGTGCTCGAAGAGGTGCAGATGTGGACAGGGGAGTACAGGGTAAGCAACCACCAACCAGTTTCTTACGGAAAGCAGCAGGGCTCTCAAAACCTCCAGCCTCTCCAGAACAGGATGCACAACCTAAAGGTCTGAGCAGCCCTGTGCGACAGTCCGAGACAGTGCTGTTGGAAGAGGAGGTGTTGGTGGTGGAAGCAGTTGACAGGCACCCTCCTAAAGTCTTCAATCCCATGGTTCCACCACCTCCGTTGGCAGCACTTGTTCCTTGGGTGTGGGAGAAAGAAGAGGATGGGCTTGTACTACGACCGTGGTAGCCAGTCGAATTACCTCTACCTCTTCTACAACGCACCAACCTCCAACAGCCACAAGGGTGGGAAAAGTCAATCGTACATGTGTGGTCAGGACTGGGGAAGCCTCCTCGGGAGGAAGTAGGGGAGAGGGGCAAAGCGTGAAGAATTTGGGACCGATGATCTCTAGTGCGTGAGGGACGAGGTTGACTAATGTGCTGGTAGGAGGAAGGAGCTCGGGAAGGGACTGAGGGTGGAACAGCGGGGTAGTGAGGGCTTAGGATGGCAGCATGGGGTAATGGGGCAGAACTGTGGTGACGGGATAGGCTGTGGGTGTGGGGCAGTTGGTGGCCGGGTCCCAGTTTGGAGTTTTCTTTGTTTCCTATAGATGATACGTCCTTCTCACTGTGCAATGGGTAGCTGGTAGTTGCAGAATAAGACTTTGATGACAAGTCTCTATCTCTTGTTAGTTTGGACTTTGACTGCTGTCTTTGGGCTGGTACAAATTCCAAGATCCCTCCAGGAGAGACTGTAAGTTGGCTTGGATGATGGCTACTGTGCGGAGTCCTGTTTTGATTCTGATGCTTCTCCACTGACTCTGAAGACTTGCCTCTGCATTTCCTTTCACCTTGCACTGGATCCAAGTGCAGGGACACCCGTTTAGTTCTGTTCCCCTTGATGCTTCCACTCCGGGTAAGACTACTGATGCGGCCTTTGTCTATGTAAGATCCTCCTCTTCCACCTTGGTCTAAAGACACTTTAATGTCAATGGTATGCGTGTGCGTATGAGGTCTGGGACCTAAAGTTACAGTCCCATTGCTGTGACAATGGCTAGCATTGTGGCCGCTGCCCTCAATGGGAGCACCTTGTTCTCCTTTATCTCTCTGAACATGGGATGACTGCCTGCGCTGGCATTCCAGAGACAAGTAGTTGGAACCTGGATAGGAACGGGGTGGTGGGAGTTGGGGTTGTGGTAAACGGGGTGGGGGCTCGTTGTGAGTGGCTGGGTGGTGGGAGGAAGACTGTGATGTGGCTGGTGGGGATGCCACGCGCAAGGCCAAACTTTTGGGGCGCTGAATAACCACTATGCGCTCGTCAAGAGGGAGCGGAGGCATCTGGGGCAGAGCAAAGCTGTGTGGTTAGGAAGCAGAGAGAAAAAAAGGCAAATGAATCAGAGCTCATATTCTTCAGTACTTGTGTAATTAGAAATAAATTATAAAATAGAAATGTGCACATAGAAGACATACATTATGTGAGTATTGCGCACACAGTTAATATTAGTCACAGCACACAGAATTACATCAACAATTGTGATGAGGTAAGCACAGAAGGCAGTCTTCTGTTAGTCATTCACAACCATCCTTCTAATTAAACTGTTAAACAATAAAGAACAGCACACAGGGTACATCACAGACTTGTCAGTAAGACAAATCCTAATGTAACAGAAATACCCTTCTGACCCATTATCTTTGTTAACATAAATTACAAGGGGGTTCACGACTATCAAAGGCACAAAATAATTATTTCAAGCAAACAATGTAAAGAACTGTATAAATTGGGTAGGTTTGTAATGATGTCACATCTGGGAAATATTGACAATTTTATATTCTTGGTTATCACCATTGTCTTGCAACATAACAGTTTTGTCTACTTGACTGTTAAAGAGAGGTCATTGTTTTGCTAGAGATTATTAAGGCATGCATTTAAAGAGTTTATCTTGAAGACATCTGTTATAGTTAAACATGTATGTAACATGAATGTAAATGGAATGATGTTATAATAGAGATATAATCTGATAGCTGCACTAATCACCCCTCCACAGAGCAAAGTAGACCAGTTCATTATTCTAAATAATCACATTTTGAAACATAAGTATTAGACATTATGAAATGTCAATGGAAAGACAATGAGAAGGCTAAAGGAATAGATCAGCTATTAATGAACATTTAGTCATAATTTACTCACCCTCCAAACCCATAAACCTTTCTTTCTTCAGTGTTGTACAAAGTAAGTACATTTGTTTTGCTTGAGAAATTGCAATAAAATGGAGACCAAGTAATGACTCACATTTTGGTTTGACTTTCGTTATATTAACAACTTTTATAATAGTTCTGCATTATTTATGCAACATAAAAGCTTCAGACTTTCTATGCAGTTATTGCATGAAAAAAACAAAACATGGAAAACAGGTTTCATGTTTGTGTTTCACAGAAAAAATAATGTAATTTGGGTTTGGAACAACAAGAGAATGAGTAAAAAAATAACAGAATTTTCATTTTTATTCCTTTAAGAATAACCAAAGGGTGAAAAAAGAAAAACGAAAAAAGTGTGTGTGTGTGTGTGTGTGTGCATGTGTAAAAGAGAATATAAAGCAGCACAGAGAGAACAGTTACAGGATGTGACATGGCTGGATTGACCTCATGTAAGAGGGAGGCATGCACAACAGCACTTGAGACATATACCCCAAAACAACAGCCACACACACACACACACCCGAGGACAGAGCCAGCACACCATGCTCTTATTTCCACATGCATACATTCACGCACAGAGCCTGGTGATGGTATCCTCATCCTCTTTGCTTTTTTCAGTCTTGCCTTTTGTAGCCTGTGGTGGTGAAGGGGGGGTGGGTGGTTACATTGACCCAGATTTGTCATATTGCAAGTCAACATCACTCCAATCACTTTAACTCACACACTAAACATCTTATCAGCAGTATTTCACACACAAACCACATGTGTAATGAGTTTTTTGCAATGAATCACGTACAGCAGCACACGCTTGTGCTTCGGTCAGAGATGTACAGCATCAGCATCAATGAGCCCTGGTACCGACTGAGCACCGACACAGCTACAAACAATGATCAGGTTTCACTGATATCACCACAAAGAACAGTGTGTGGTTGTATAAATACAGTAATGTTGGAGCAAAATGAAAACAAACATCTGATGTACATCTGATATTAAAGAAAAGAAACCATTGCTGATTTTGCCCTTACCACTTTAATGTATAATAAATGTGACACGGATTTACTGATAGAAGACAGAGAAAGTTTCTATTTTTTATGATTTAACGACAAACTGCTAATGGAATTGTGTTTTTCTCTTTTCATAAAAAGCTTTATTAAGGTGAATTAAATCACAGTGCTCCTAATAAGCCGACTCAAAGCAGAAATGCTACCACTAGACCAACACTTTACATTCAATATTCATCTGCTGGTCATAAATCCAGTCATCTCCAAAATACTGTGACAAGAAAGTGTCAACTTCAAGAATTATGTTAATAAATTACATTGGTTACTTGAATTGGCCAACTAGAATAATCAGTCCCCAATGTGTAATGAGAATTAAAAAGTCATTTTAAATCATTTGTGCATAACCTAATTATAATTCATGAGCGAAGTCTTCGTCATTTCGTGGCGCCATAACCAGCTTTTTAAAACAAAGTAGGCCCAATGGCCACATAGATGAACAGAGATGATTCAATCCTTACTCATAGCCAACCACATTTCGACTGCATTGTTGAAAGCCATTATAGAAATTATGGTAAAAGGTTCACGGGATAAGAAGGTGAAATCCAGTGGAATGATCTCGCGCATCGTCACACGTCATTACGTTCATTACCGCTGAATTTCCAGTTTCTCTCGCTGGAAAACGAAATCACAGCAGTAGGCTAATCCTTTGTTTCTGATGTTTCTACAAATGTCCGAGCATAATTGCGCTTAAGGCTTACTTTCACTAAAAGAAGAATGATTACCAACGCAATGCTATCTAGGGCTAAACTAGTCAATGAAAGAGAAAACAAGAGCGTCCGCCACAGATTTGCAACTGTATTGACTGTCACTTGTTAGGCCATGCTGATGCTGTCACGCAATTTCGGATGCGCCTCAGATGTAGTCCGGTGTCTCTTCGCCATTTGAGCTCAGTTCACAACCATTTCAATAGTGCTGAGAGAAATGATGCTTTTTAGATTTAAAATGCATTTGCATTGCAATTCGAAGCCTTTTGCGCAGATTTTTGGCCCGTTTCTTTAAAGACAAGCTTCAAAACGCGAACTATTGTATTATAATGAATTTTTAATAGAAAAAAAAATTGCTGCAATAATGCTCGCACTTTCTCACTAGGCGACATTTTGTTGAAAATGAAATATTAAGTAGCCATTAAGTATCATTCATTTGCATTGCATTTGAAGGCCTCAAAAATGAAACAAAAAGGAGAAGTGACTTACGTTATAATTTGTACGTCCGCTGTATCGTCATTATTCGTGATGAATTAGATCCTTGTGTTTCTCCGCGCGACAATTCCGCTCCAGTGCCGCGAGACATTTACATAGCTGCGGTTATCTATGGTCTGCCTTAAAGTACGGCTTACCCAGTACAAATCCAGTGATGTCCATCAGTGTATGACATTCAGGCAGTTTATCCTCATCCTGTTCAACGCGTTTGACTTCATCAGTGTGGACAATTAACACAATAACAATGTGTACGCCAGTGCAATGTATGTGCGCTTCTGTATACCGTGCGTGTGCATGAGACGGCGCGCTATGTGGGGGGCGGGGCTTCTGTGTAGGTGACATCATCCTAGACCAATGACAAACTAAATGTGACGAAATGCTGCCCAAATAACTTAACTGCTGCAAAACATGCCATATGTTTCAAGATCACCCGTTTGTCTTGGAGAAAAATCTCTTTTTAAATATAGTTTGAAATATGAACTTTCGAAATAGGAAAGATCAAGCTGGGCACAGTGCAAGGAGTTCACTAGCCCCCCTGCTACTATTTTTTTTCTTGTCATAATACTACTTTTTGTCACCTTGTCATTCCAAACCTGTGTTTATTGATTTATTTATTGCAGAGCACAAAGAGAAAATATAAAAACTGAACTGGGTGAACTATCTCTTTAAGAGAGAGGGAGTCTTAGGCCTGTTGGGGAGTGGGACCCTCTAAACTTTAGAGTCTAAAGGAAGCATTTAGGGGACCATAATCTGGCCTCGATTTTAAGTAAATGCAACTATGTTTCATCCTCTCTGGAAAACTGAAAAAGTGCATTCTTTTGCTTTACAACTTTTTTTTTTAATCCCACCAAACCCCAAGAGATGGCAGCAGAGTTTTCATTCCTTCACTCACTGTCCAATGAAAGGGCATGATCAGAAACTGTGATGTATGGCATAGAGCTAAGCAACAAAACAGTAAGGTAAGTCTATCATTGTATTCGGATCGAATGCAATGATTGGATGATTTGTTTTGTGCTGAGACTTCCAGAGGCTGTATTTTTTTAAGACTACCGCTATTATTGATTACCATCAGGATGTGAAGAGAGTTTAACAAAAGTGTTCCTAAAAAAACATTGCCCACCCTACCTTTAAAGTCACCACTAAATCAAAATCAAAACATTTCTTATATTTTTGGAATATTGAAGTGTTTATTTATCAGTAATGATTTATTATTGCTATTATTAAATTCACATGCCCTCTTAAACTTCATAACCCCTCTCAAAATCAAAATACACTCTAAAAAATCTTGGGTCATTTTTTTTATACCTAAGTACTGGGCTTAGCCTTTTGGGTCATTTTTCAGTGTTTGGGTAGTTTTTGTGTTGTGTATACTGGTTCAGACATTACAACCCCGGGGTTGAGTTATTTATGGCGGGCTTTTGCCACCTCTTCAGGAGAGAGCAGTGCAGCTCCGTCAAATTGGTGCATGTCTTCGGTTAAATACTGTTTTGTGTATGTTTTATTTTATCTATGAATTTGTTAGTGTGCTGTATATCGTTTATACAAACAGGGGCTATCCTGCAACATACAGGGGCGCAATGTGAGTTGCAATGAATGTGTCGTTGGTCTTTTCGTGTGATGGAAGCGCCTTCTGCTTGGATAAAATTGTATGATTTCATTCAAAAATATAAAGGATGTAAATACTTAGAATGCTAAAATAAGTTCTCAGAACTGTACACTGTTTGTTTATGGACAGCTTATGAAGTGTGTCACAGCATATTTCGGCTACGAGTGAAACATATGGCGATGGTCTGAAGTGAGCTTCCCCCGCCCGAACGTGAGCCATCTCCGGCAAGAGATCCTGCTCCGTTACGGTGGAAATGGGACAACAGAGACTGGTCATTACACTTGAATTACTTCTAATAGTATAATTTTTACTTCTAATATTTGTTAAAGATCTTAAATGTAGGTGATATGTAGCCTATTAAAAATAATATAAATATGCTATACTGTAAATAAGGAATTATCATGCAAACTAGTGGTTGTGTGGAGTATTTTGAAAACGTTGAGGCGATTTAAGTTCATCCGTAAACATCAACTCATGTATGAAGTAAAAAGAAACAAAATATGCTATTATTATTGTAAAAAATGAATCAAGCAATTGCTGGGTTAAATCAACCCATTATGCTGGGTTAAATAAACAGCCCAATTTCCTGGGTAAAATTACCCCAACATGTGTTCTGTCCTATATTTACCCAGCCCATCTACATTTTACTGCTATATACATACATTTTAGGATATAACTGTGTACCGGCAGTTTCTCATACTGGTGTATTTGTCATCTAACATGGCATGAAGGAACCCATCCCATGTAGAATAAAACTGCTTATAGGGCACTGATCTGGTGTCTTTATTTTACATGAGCGTGTCATTTCTGACAAATTTTCTAACCCATAAGTCCCATAAGTCAAAGATTTCTGGTATTGCCATCCTTGTGGGGAGAGTTTGTTCTATTTCTTTCATTAACTTAACACAAAACAACTGACATCTAGGTGACGTTTTTTGCATGGCGAATATGCCTATTGGACTTTAATTTTAAAACTATGTGTGAATGAAAGACTTTTATTTTAAATCTCTGTGTGAGAGAGGCAGAGGAAGTCGACCCACAGTCTGGTTTCACATTTCTCTTGAACGCAAACAACACTGGCGTCCGGGCGCTGCTGCGGTACCAGTCGTGATAGCCCGACTGCTCGGCTTTTCACGGCTCACAGATGTAATTCGTCGCCTACCACGGACTGGAACCGACCAATTCACACCCATTCACAACCGGGCCACGGTTAGGACCTATACTTACAATCACACTGTCAAAATTTCAGTGACTTTTTCGAAGTCACCCGGCCAGCTAACGCTCGTTAGCAGGTTAGATGTGATTTTGAGGGGCGCAGAGAGCCAGTATACGAGAGCAGCTCCGCGATGTTTTCGTTGATGTGATCGTTAGTTTGTCACCTTGAGACGATATCAAGTGTTTGATTTGGTTTTGAAACGGACATGTTGACACCTGTATGACGGATCGTTACTCCGAGTAACGCTGATCTGAGCGCTGCTGAGTTGGCTAACTGGAAGGAGCAGCTCAATAACTTGCCCTAAAGTTTTTGTGTGTGCTAAGCGGGACTTCCATGTATCTTTCCTCAGGCTTGTTTCGTGGAAACTAGGACTTAAGTTTTGACATTACAGATGCGCAATAGTATACATCCGTACATTCGTAATTTGGGCTGAATTAGGGATCTTTTGCCACCTGGCCTAATAAAACTTGTCAGTCCTCGGACTCGATTTTGCACATTCGTGCTGGGAACAATTTTGTTGTGTTTCATTAGCTGACGGATTCAAATGACTCTAACTGTTCTTTAATGCTGCAATTTCCCGAAAACGCACTTGTTTAACGGCTGAAAATCGCATTGGAAGTTGACATTCAATGTTGACACCCGCCGATAGGGTTAGTCGAAGTAAAATTCGTCTTTCTGCCAATATTAGTAAACAAACTATGACTTAATGACAGGACTTTTTGACTAATCTGTGCTGGCTTGGGGTCTCACACCGAGCTCAGGAGCTCTTCACATTTTGGACTTTGGACACTTCTCATCGTGCCTTGCCGATGCCACATTTGATTGAATTTTGAGAGCTGTGAACACGTTCAGTTTCAGAAAATAAACTGTCGAATTCAACCTCAGAATATGTCGACGAGGACACCACTGTTACCCATGATTGACCACTCCACTGGCCAGGTGAGTCTAAAATCATTTGTTTTCAAAAATTGGAAGATTATCGCCCCATTTGCTTGTTACGTTTTGTTTGTTGTTAGTTTTAGTTGTTTACTTTTGTATAAAACAGGTTTTGCCCTCTTTCTTCACTATTGTCATGTTAAATCATGGCCTAGTTGGCTCATATAAAATACAGAAGCTGATGATTCTCTAGTTGATCCTCACTGTCTGCACCGGGGAAAACCTCTTTAGCTGCTTATTTTTCACTTGCTTGTGTAAAGTTTTATTATTGTTGTACAAACAGGAAACCGTGCAAAAGTATTGACTAATAATTTCCCCATTTACCACAAATAGAAGAGGCTGTTATGAGTTCATTCTAAATTTTATTTTGACATGTAGTCATTTTTTTTGGTAAGTGTTTGAGAAGATATAAATCCGCCAGTTTACTTTCTGTACCCTTTCAAGTTCAGTGGTTGGGATTTCGGTTTAAATTCTGTATACATGTCTGTTTGCCTTGTTCTGCTTTGGAAGTGAAGCCAAATTTATTTGTAATAGCTTAGTACTTTGCTCAATACACATTTTCAAGGAAGACTTTTATAGAAAATCATGATAATATATAGTAGTATACATTTTGCAACAATATAATCAAGCAGTTGAGATTGACCTATATAAAATATATATATATAATCTAACTTTACACAGGTCACTGTGATCTTGCCAAATAAGACATGATCCTGGATCAACACATTTTCTAAATCCTGGAACAACATTCCTGTCTGAAAATTTAGTCCACCCCTAAACCTAACCTTATCCCTAAAACGCTAAAATCAGAGGGAAATGAAAGGTAAATAACACTCACGTAGAAGCACCTAACCCTTCTTTTAAGCCTAAACTTAAGCTTAAGCCTAAACTCCCTCATCTGATTGGTTGATTGGACAGTGGTTCCAGGATCAACAAAGAAGTTGATCCAACATGTTGTATTTTGTCAAATCAGATACTCTATTTATGCGGATGAAGTTGGATGTGCTTGCATTTCCAACTATATAAATGAGCTGTGCGATAATATATTTTACTTTTTGTGATGATATAAACAATCAAGCAAGTATATGTACTATATGTATGCCAATGAAGAGGGATACACTTATAGTAGGGCTGGGCGATAAGGCAAAAAATAAAATCTTTTTTTTGTTTATGTTTAACTAGTCAACTTAACTACAATTTAATTTACATGTTGTGTTTATAAGATACAGTATCTTGTAAAATGTGTGGTCCGTGCTGCTGCTCCCTATACACAGATTAGCCTACGTGTGATTGCGAATTTGAAAGTAAATGGTGAGCGCACATATTGATAGCAGCTCCCTGATGCCCCCATAGTTTAGGCCTGTAAACACAGGGTAAGCATGATTGCAAAAGAGCCCCTGGTGTTATCGGTAATTTTGTCACAAGTTTATATACCGTTGTGAAAATTTCCTCACCATAAATGACATCCCTTGTAGACATCTAAGTTTAATTGATGCTTTGCATTCATAACATGTTACACTTGAGAGGCAAGTTGTCTGTTTTAATCTGCGCTCAGATTTTGAAAGTTGAAATCATTTGAATGGTCTCAAACCCATGGAAGGAAGCTCTCTAAAGTCAATCGTTGTGTGTAGCTTGTTTCTAAGGCCAGTTTTAACCAAATAGACTGATCCTCTTTCAGGGACTCTGACTCACTGGCAAAATTGTACCAACTTGCTGTTGAAATCTCAAGAGACTGATTTGGAGTCAGTTTGAGTGTAAAGTTTGTTTATAGTGAAGATGAAATGTTTGCTGAAATGTGTCTCTTGCTAAGTCATACCCAATCTTCCTGTGATTTGCAGTCTGAAAAGGTTAGTCAGCACTTTTCCCTCAAGATTTTTTTCTTGTGGTTTGGGGGAATCAAGTATAATCTGTTGGGCCTGATGTAGTGTAATGATTTTTAATCCTCTCAGGCTGTTCTGCATGTAAATCTTTTTTTTTTTTTAAAGGTCTTATTTTATTTACTCCTTAAGCAGTTTTAGGAGTTGTGGCTCTGTGTTTCTGGTCAAAGATTTGTGATTCCCAGCCCTGTCAATCTGGACTGGCATTTCCAGTCTGGCATGCTTTGGGGAGTGTCAATGGAGGTGTGTTTTTATTTTGAATGTTTTGTTAATCTCCATGCATAATGTGTTTTTATCAAGTCTTGCCTAACCAGATACTTAGAAGTCTGGAAGGTCTTGAAAGAAAATCACAATTTTGTGTAATAAGCCTCTACAAAATGATCGTGATTTTGAATTCTGTCATCCTTTTCAATAGTCTCAATAGTTTGCTTTGCCACTGAAAAATATTTTCTCATTTGTCGTTAAGCTGAAATATTTAGTCATGTGTTGTAGTAGCAGATCATCTGTAGTTTGAGCTTGACATGGGCATCTCAGTCTTTCTAAGGCTGAAGCGTTGTGGCGTTTCACAGGGGGGGATGTTCAGCTGCCGTCTATTTGTGTACTGGCTGCTACCTCCCTCCTCTTGAAATAGTCATGTTGTGATAAAAATACTGATAAATGACAAGCTGGCTCACACCCCTCCTTTATTCCCCCTCCCCCTTGTGCCAGTCTACCCTGCTGTTTTTCCCAGCGTCTCAGACAGTTACCCCTCATTCGGAGCCTCTGCTTCTCCTTGACCTTCTAGTGTACAGAGCACCGATGTTGAAAGTGGTTGTGAGCTGTCGCTCGGCAACATTCCCACAATTGGTGTCTACTTTCTGGTGTGCGTTGCGTCTTCGGGGTGGTTTTCGTATCCTTGTCAGATATTAGTCATTCATGCGGACCTGAATGTCTTCCTTCAAGCCTTTGTAATTAAAAACCGGCAATTCAATAGGATGTGTGTGCCATGTGTAGCTGCTCTTCAACCAATGGCCTCTTCCCGACACTACCGTGACAAAGTTGCCTCCCAGCCAACTTGCTTGGTTCTGTTTACATATTGGGGAGAGTGGGATAAGCTGTAGGGGTGTGAAATACACAATCATTGTGGCAGTGCCTTCATTTTTTTTTTTTATATTTTATATTATTTTTGTAGCAAAAAACAGATCTGTGGCAACTTTGCAAATCTATTAAAAACGAAAAATTGAAAAGTATATTGCATATATTGAAAGGTTTTTTGCCTAAAGGGTTAGTTCACCCCAAATCAAAAGTTCTGTCTTTAATTACTCACCCTTATATTGTTCCTCATATTGGAAGACAAATGAAGACATTTTTCCGAGAACTGTCTGGCTCCTCCATAGACAGCAATTTAACCACCACTGTCAAGGTCCAGATAGGTATTTAAGACATTGTTAAAACAGTCCACGTGACTGCAGTGGTTCAAACTTAATGTTATGAAGCGAAGAGAATCAAGAATATTTATTACTGTTATATTACTGTTGGGATAGTATTTTGCAGGTGATCAGCACCTCGTTTCCTCCATACATGATGTTTGGAACTGAGGTTCATCAGACCGGAGAATATGATTTCGAATTCGATTTGTGGCTCCACCACAAAAAAATAAAATAGTTGTTGTTGTCGACTGCAATTTCGTTCAAGCGCAAGTGAAAGAGAACTCAATTCAGTATTCGCATGCTGTCTAAGATGCGCTTCTTTCTGTGTGTAAATAAGAGGATGACATCCAGTGAAGAATAGTAATAAGATTCACATTAATCAGATATTATTTTCAATGTTTGCAGAAATGACAAATGACGACAACTGAAACTACTCTTGCTCAGAACATCCTCTGATTTTTCACAGTGAAATCAGAGAACTCCAACCGGTTTGACTGATGACATAATGATGACCTATTAGCCTAGTAGCAGAATGACTTAAATGGAGGGTTGTGTGTTGTAGATGTGGAGCTGGATCATCAGGTCGGTTTTCCCACTGATACTAGGTTAAAGGAAATAAAAGTGTTGGGCAAAACTGGTTTTTCTAGGAGACAGGTAGAGCTACTTCAGCTGTAGCACAATGGAAGCACAATATTTGTATACTGCCTTCTTTCTTTGGTTGTAAAGATGGTTTTAATTGATAAGCGTCTGTCCATCTGTCCATCATTGAGCAGGATTCCACTTGGGTGTTTACTGATGGGTGTGGTGCTGAACTAAACTGCACTGATTTTGGCAGATGTTGTGAAATCACAGCAGAACTCATTGCTTTTATCTTGTTAGAACACATCAAATGCTATGATTTACTTTCAAGCAGAGACCCAAAAAAAAAAGACTGACTGTGCCCACGCACATAGACAGCGTGTCTTGGATGCAGGTTGTTTCAGCTCAAGTTGAGGCAACATATTGAAATCGATTTGAAGCTGTAAATATATATTCATGTCCAAGATTTTATCTTTTTTATCTTGTAAAAATAATTGGGAGGTTTAAGTCGTGTCTAAAACAATTACTCAACTCGTGGCTGACTCACAAAACTTCCTCTATTACACTGTGGTCATGGTTGGAGAGTTCAGAAAGTTTGTCAGGAAGAGTTTGGGAATCCCTCACATCACACGACAGAAATATATTAGCTTGATCTCATAGCATGCCAAATTTAAATATTGATGAAATAAGTTATGTATGTCCTACTCTAGCTTATGGTACTGAGCAATGTATGAAACTTGTATTGTGAGCACTTCCTGTGTTATTTGCCAATTCATGAAGTATCGCTTGTTTGTTTTCCTCACTTGTAAGTCGCTTTGGATAAATGCTAAATGACTAAATGTAAATGTAAATGTAAATGTTTAGGTGAAAATGAGTCATAGGGTTTAAAAATAATTATTAGTAATTAAATTGAGTGAGTCCATGAGATTAAAAAATAAGACCAATTTAAAGTGACTGGTAGCCTAGTTTGAATCAGTTACTGTTTTATAAATGGTGCAGTTTCATACACATAAGAAAATTAGAGTGGTAATAGAATAAGAAAAAAAACCTTTTCTGATGATATGAGGACCCTCTTGTAATTGCTCTGTCAATTCTTCTTCTCTGATATGAATCACTTTTTAGGGCCTAAACGTGCTCAAAACGCACGAAACTGCATGGGTCAGAAGTGAAAATTGACGTCTGATATGGGTTTCAGTATTAGGGATGGCGAAATGGCTCGATAGCGCCACCTACAAAATTTCAATTGTTTCACATACAAGTATGAAATTCGGTAGACACATGTAACAGGCCAATACCTACAAAAGTCCCTTGGGAACACAATCTGAAAACCCAACAGGAATTTTTGCAGTTTTTGTCATTTCCAGATGTTGTACTTTAATGAACTCCTCCTAGAGTTTTTGTCAGATAAACTTCATATTTGGTCTGTCAAATCTAAAGACCTTTTGAGATTATAAATTGCGAAGATCTTGAATTTGAACGTGAAACAGCATTTTTGCTCCCTTGAAGGGCACTTCGAGAAGGAGACATCATTAGTAAGGGTGTTCCAAATGAAAGTGAACTACTGAATCCCTTCATGAAGGGCCCTTCCACAAGGCTATTGGCGAAGGGTACGTTTAGCGGTCACTTCAAGGAAGTAATTTAATCATTTATGTTCATGTGACCCAGCGAATGCTTGTAAGCTGGATGGCGGGAGAGTTCAAGTTAACTTACAAACAGCAATTCAAGTTTTTATTTTTTTTCCTAATACATTTAATGCATTTCAAGCTAATCTGCTGAAGGGCAGCATGCTGTGTTTTCATAGGAACATTCCAGGTGTAGATAATGAAGAAATTGCATTGTCTTTCATTGCTCCCTTTGTTGAGTGCATTCCAAATGGTTACATAATGGCACACAAGTGCCCTGCTTCACTTCAAGGGCTCTGCGCTTTGAAGGGAGTAGGCCATAGGGATGCTCCCTTCCATTTGGGATTTGCCCAATGTCCGATCTGCCCTAACGTCACATGTTTTATTTGAGGCCTGGCCTGTAGACAACAGGAAATGGCATGTCTTTTGATTAAGTCCCCATAGAGATTTAAGCAGAACGACATCATATTTGGTCAGTCTAATCTTAAGGCCTTAGTGATGTTAAAATTGCAAAGATCTTGTTTTTGTTGAATGGTGTGTCTGTGGCGGCCTGACACACAAATTACTTGAATGCATACACTGATTTTTATTTCAGTTGTTTAAAATGTTTATCTAGCCAACTTAAAAGACTTTATTTAAATTATGTTGCTACTTTAATATCCTAATGTTCATTTATTGTTATTTTAAAAAACATTATATTAATTGTATGTAGAGTAAAGTCATGATTTGTTGCCGACCTAATTCTCCAGTGGTATTTACTGTAGTGATGAATATAGTTCTCAATATTGTAGTTTTGTCCAACTGCTTTGACTGAAATAATTGAATCTAACATCCACTTTTAATTACAGTAAGCTCCTTTAATCTCTTCAATTTCTTTTAAAATGTAGTTCCTCTGCTACATAAGCAAGGCTGAAATGATGACATCATTCATCTAGAGTTTGACTCATTGCTATTGGATCAGATTAACTGGAGAAACCTTCAGAGGGGCAGTCTGCAGTTTGTCTTCTCCCACTCTGTTCTGTAGTCTTGTTTCTCAGCTGTCCGGGCATGTCAGCTCTTGTTTCCAGAGAACTTCTTGAAGGCCTCCTCTTGCTCCCAGCCACTCCTCCTGACATACCCTGACACGTCGTTTCCTGTGTATGACCTGGAACTCAAATCATTTTGGCTTTTTTCTTCTCTCTCTTACTCTATCATTGTACTTCCGGGAATTAGCTCGACTTCCTGTTATGCAGCAGTGTGTGAGGAAGCTGCTTTTCCCAGCTCGGACCCCCAGAGTGGTCAGCATGTGGATCTTATTTTAGGCAGAGACCTCCTGGCCCCTGAAGTCCTCCTCAGGGTTATTCGTCTACGGCTATCAACGCTGGGCTTTTTGTTTTGAAACCATCCTGGAGTATCTGTCCTCACCTCTGTCGTGAGGCTTTGAGAAGATTAAACTCTTTGCAGAAAGTATTTTTATGGACCCTGAAGCTAAAAACTAGAGGTACATGATTTAATAGTTGTTTTGATGATTGAATTAAGTTATTATAGACACTGAAATTAAATTACAGGCGGTTTATAGCATATATTCTTGTGCCATTTTTTATTTTTTTGTAATATGCATCCAAGACCTGAGAGTCTTGTGTCAGTGTCCGTACAAGCAAGCACAACATGTTGGTGTGACCCAGAAAGAGTTACAGCCAAGTTAGCATGTCCTGTCATTCTGTGAGGATTTTCCCCAAGATTTATGCACTGTTTAATGTTCTATTTGGACATTCATCTAGATTACACCAAAAGTAGCAGCATTTTTCATATTCTCTTTATGTTGCAGGGCATAAACATAATCAAAAACATGATAAAGAAGAGCCAATAACTTTATGGCTTTGGGGGCCGTTCACATAGGACATATTCTTGGCACTATTTGTTTGTCGGTCAATATTTGTCGATTTTTTTCAAGTTAAAAGTAGTTCATCTCTCTCAAGACCCTACGTTTTTTTTTGTTCTATTGGGCTCTTCCTATCAGTTTTTGAATTCGAGCACATCCTTTGTGAATGGCCCCTTACACGTGTGTTGACTGCAACTGTGCGTTATAATAGAGACCCATTTGAGTTGTACATAAAGCTTGACTATCCAGTGTGTTCTGCTGCTGCTGCTGCTTCTTATTGTTATTATTATTATGATTGTTGTTGTTGTTATTATAATTTTTATTTGACTGATTATTATGATATTATGAAAAGCAGTAGTTAAAGGGATAGTGTAAAAGTGTTACTGATAGTGTTTTACCCCCCATGTCAGTCATAGAGGTTTAAAAATGACTTCTGTGAAAGGAGGATAGTTGAGGTCCAAAAAACATTGACTCCTTTGACAGAAGGAAAGTCATACGAGTTTGGAATGACACGAGACAGAATTTTCATTCTGGTGTGTATCCCCTTAAGAGTTGGTCACATAACCTATATGTATTGTAAAGTCCATTTTAAGCTTTTAAATGACTATTTTGTATCGTAGTTGCCTTTTGGTGTTTTTTAAATAACCACACAGGTGGCCTCTTAAAGTGCCTGAAGCGTGTAGCTTATTTACTTCTATTGTTATTAGTTTCTCAAAGGAAGGCAGGTCTCTTCCTGTCATGTGTGTTGTTAGGTCTAGCCTTTTCTCCCTCAGGTGTTAATTGTGTAAGATTTGTCATGGTGTGCAGAAAGATTTTTGTTTCGACTTCTGTTGGTTTTATCCTGCTGCATCTGTTGATTATAGATTTGAGGCGATTTGAAGTGTAAATCGGTGTCTGAGCAGCAATGCTGCTGTACTGAAGGTCAGAGCTCTGTTTTTGTGTGTATGTTTGGTGTTAATCTCACTGCAGACCCTCACAGCCTCAGTGTGACGTACACTCGCTGCAGTATCATTACACTTCCCTTTTGTTATGAAGTAGAGGCAAACTTCTTTGTCTGAACTAGGGGTGCCACGGTTCACGGTTGTTGTTGTTTTTTTATCACCGTTTTAGGGTCACGGTTTCAGTGAGGTTCAGTATGTGCTATGTTTAGGGGAAAAAAGACTACTGTCAAATAAAAATAAAGAAAATAAGAAAAGTAGGGATGCACCGAAATGAAATTCTTGGCCGAAGCCGAATAATAATGAAATGCTTGGCCGAAGGCCGAATACCGAATGTGGTGATTCGCATTTTTTCCATTTATTTTGCCAATTTTTTCACCATTACAATAATTAAAGAGTAAAAATTTGCTTTTTACTATTTTGTGTTGCTTTTCAGAGAAATAAATCAAATAACAAAAATATAATTTCAAAATATTTAACACTGAACATTTTTTTAACATTCCAGCAGATATTATACAAACAAAGTACAATATAACTTAAAATGAATAAATTAGTAAAATAAAAAAAAATAAAAATTATTTGGCCATCTTTGAAGCCTATGTTCTTCTTGAATAGCCTATAACTGACTGCTGAAAGAATGTAACTCTGTATGTCTACAACAACAAATGTGCATTGAATAGTGCAAAAAAATGTGGATGAACCCACAACAAATAAATAACTGTCCTAGACATAAGCCTACTTCACATATTGCGCCTAATAAAGCGTGTAAAGCGCGGCCGCGTCGCTTCCTCCTTCTTTCGCAAGCGTTCGGGAGCTCGCGCTTCTGTGGCGTCTGTCGTTGCTATGCAACCATGAACTGTGGTTTCTGACGATGAGAAAGTTTCAGCAAGGGATACATTGATTTTTAGCCCTTGCTTTAGCTTTACTACTAGATATATTTATGTAAATGAGATATAACAACCCCCCTGTACAGCTATGATCAGCTGTTCGGCTGAGATTTCCATGTTTTGTTACGGAAAGGTCGAAGATGATCGGTTGGTTCTTGTCACATGACCTGCGGTGCGCTTGCGGCATTCTGAAAAGTTGAGATGTTTTCATCTCGCTGCGGCACAGGCGCGCCCGGAAAAAACAAGCGCGCCGCACCTTTTTACTTATTCTAATTTAATAATAATAAATAATTTCGGTTGCCGAACATTCGGTGCACCCCTAAAGAAAAGATAATACAACTACAAGCAACAGCACAGATAAGTTCAGGAAAGCAAAGTAGGGGTGTGCGATATATGATGCAGCTTAGTACATACTATACTATCGCGTGCACGTATTCAGAGTGTGGAGTTTGACAGAAGTTAAAATGAGTGAAGAAACTGCGAAGAAGCTTGTTAATCCATCTGAAAGCACTGCGAGTTTGAGTCGCTCATAATGTACATTTGAAAAAGCAACGTGCATCAAACATCTTTCCAGACGTAAGAAGCATTTTTAACATCTTGTCCAACAAAAGACAACATTTAATAACATGTTTTTACTCGACTCACTTCATAACGACAGTTGAGCATCCTTCTGTGAGATGATGTGGCTTCTTACACAGAATGCATACGACAGAAACTTGTATTAGCCTAACTCTGCCTGTTTTTATTTATTTTCAACAAATCATATTATAGATGTGTACGCGTCGTCAGATATGAGATGAGGCATGGTCCAAGTAAGTGCCGAACTGTGCAGAACAGTACTGGTTGATTTTTTTTTTTTTTTGTAAACACAGAACCATTACACCCCTAGTCTGAACTGAAGGTGATTGTATATATGTGTAAAGATGACATGAACATTTCTCTGAAAATTGTACATCCTGTACCCCAATCTGTTCCAGCCTGGAGAAAATGGCGGACTGTGTACAACTCGCTCGGGGCTGGGTCTTTGCTAATACGGCAGTGTTTGTCAACTGTCGTGGGCGAGGCCTGTACAAAGTGACGTCACTTTGATAGGAGTCTGTATACAACTTGTTCTGAGACACTGCTTATGATTTATGGGAATTAAACATAAAAAGTAGTGGGTGGATTTGTATCATTATTGGGGTGGTTGTGTTCGTCGAATAAAAGCTTTTATTGACACCAGGCCCAGCAAACGACTTATCCTGGAATGTGCCTATCTATGATAGGTGAAGTGCCGCCTCCGCCTTGGCGCAGGCTTTGCAAACAAACTTTTATGATTTGGACTTGACAGTAATGCAACATCATATAAGTAACTGTTAATTCTAATGACTGATCTCATGTGTAATGATTAATGTACTGTGATTTGTTCTCTGTCTATGTGTCAGTAAATCAAACCAGTGACTAAATGGTCAACTTCTCTTAATAGGATGAAAATAATCTGTTATTTAAATGGTGATTAAATTACATATAGAAGGCTATCAAATAACGCTCCCTTTACAATCGCTAGAGCTGTCAATCAAACGGCGTGCATTACATTTAATTAACGCTTAGCTGATTAACTCTGCTTAACTTTTTTTGGTATGCTGTATTTTAAAGACAATTCAAAATCCTAATAAGGGTTTTGCTAAAACCATAAACGATTATTGCACGAACACCAGTGGAATGGCCCTTAAGACACTAACAGTTTACAGAAAGTCAATAATTAAGGTCACAGTTCCAATAACTTAGGACATTTAAGAGACCTTTTCTACTGATTCTAAAAAACACCTGGAGAACGATACCCAGGATCTGTGATCACCTGTGTGAAAATGCCATAGCCCGGCTGCCGGAGGCATGAGGACTGCTGATATGACCAGAGCACTATTTACAATGTCTGTAATGTTAGAGGCCTAAGAGACAGGAAGGACAACTGATCACCCCTGAAATGCCAAACCACGAGTAACATCTCACAGCAAGAACTGGCAAATCCAATGTAGTCCATGGAGATGAGATGTACTCTGCAGAACTTAAGTCAGATGTTGCCACAACATACTGACTGCTACTTTTGATATTGACCACCAAATATTTACACGTTAAGAAATTTGCTGGACAAAAAGCTGTTGAAAGTGAGAGGACTTTTTTTTCATTTTTCATTTTAGTTTATGTATATATATATATATTTATCAGTGGTGTAACAGTTTTCCGTAAAATACCAAACTTCTTGTGTGTGTGAGTTAAACTCAACTCCATTTCGATTTTGGACGCAGTGGGTCACTTGCTTGGTTCCTGAATGAATCAGTCATTTGTATCAGTCATACTCACTGCCTGTGTAACAACATTTACACTAAATAATGGACGTTTTTGTTTTGTTAATGTTTAAATGGCCCGTAAGAGTCTATTAATGATGTTCTTAGTAACCCCTGACTGACTCACCATTGATGGGTGTGTTTAGCAGAAGTGAAAAATTCATCTCTCTACGAGGGTGTTATCAGGAAGATGCGTCAACTGGTGCTTTTTTAGGTGCCTTGAAATTAAGTTTCTGTATATTTTTGCCATCCATAGACAAAGGGCACCCTTAGCACACTGACGTACGGACTCAATCCACACTTCAGGGACAGACTAATGTGAACGTGATTGCAGTAACCGTGTTTTAAAAATGTGCGACAATCCAGACAATAGAGTATCTGTTTGAATCAATGTCCTCACCTTACTGGTCAACAGCCTGTCCTCAGATTGCAGCTCTAATGTGAGCTCACACACAGGGACAGGCCACAATTGATGCTCTGTTTCCCAATCAGTGCAGAAGGAACAGAGTGTACCTCACGCCAGTCAAGAGAAATCCCCATTGTAAAATAATTCTCTCTCATTCTCCATCAGTTTCCTTTTTTTCCTTGACTGCTGTCATGTAACCTCATTTCTTATCATCTCTGCTTGTAATGCAGCGAAATGAAAATGTCTGAAGTTGAAAATAAAACTCAATGTGTTCATTTAAATTAGCCATTGTTTGGAATAACTGAAGTTCTCTTTTAACTTATTTTTACATTTTCACAGATAATAATAAATATTTTAAAGGTTCTTGGAGCCTAGATGTTATTGTGGTCAGGGCTCAACAATAAGAACTGCCAGAAAGCCCATGGCCAGTGTGAAAGACACTTGGGACCATAGATTGAACTGTCACTGGCTTGTGTTTTTAATTTTTTTTTTCAAACACTCAAAGTGGTCACACAAAAGGCCGACAGTGCCAAAACTGAATTGAGTTTGTGGTCAGCTTTGCCATCACAGGAATGAATTATAGGAATTACATGAAACTTGCTTGAATTAATGAAGCTTATATTAAATTGTTATAATATTTGACAGTATTTATTTCTCTTTTTAATTAAACAAATACAGCTTTGGTGAGCATAAGAGACTTCTAAAAACATTAAGTCTTACTGACCCAGAACTTTTGAGCTTTAGTGCAGATCATTGCGCAGAAAAGTGATATTTGTGTCGAAATGTATGTTCTCGGATGTTTAATATCTCCCTTCTCATATGAGAGAGAATTCATGTGATGTGCTACTTGAGATATAAGATTTGCTTTGTGCAGTCATTGGATTAATGTGTCTATAACCAAGAGGTTGAAGCACTTATGTTAATTTTGCCAATGGGACTTTAATACACAGCTAGGAAAGGTGAACTGAATATGCAGTCACATTTGAATGTGCTTCTTTAAGCTTTGATATTGTGCTTGTCTGAAAAGGTGTTTAAACAGATGTTGAACAGAACCTCTTTCCCAACAATATGTCACCCATCAACAGCTACTGTTTACTTGAAGTGAAGTACCATTCAATCTGCTTTTTTAATGTCAGGGATGCTGATATTGAATGTCAAAGGGGTTTCCTCTCTCATTTTTGATAGATTTTCTGCCTGTTTTCTCTGAGGCAAAAACAAACCTGTTTGTTGAAATTGTGATGCATCCCCAATCTCTGCTCTTTTTCGCAGTCTATTCCTTTTTCTACCTTACTCTTCATCTCTGCATGTCTGCTTAGTGTGAGAATCAGATGGCGACTGGCGACAGTCCTATCCAATCAGAGTCACTCGAGCTCTGATAAGGATATTATTAAAGCAGTGTTCTGCAAACCTCCCATCTGTGCTTTTAGGTTCAATGTTCTTAACCGTTTCCAGGTGAAGAACTGTGGTCTGGAATAGTCTAGAAAAACAAACACTTGCCAATTTATTTTCTTTTTTTTTCTTTCTCCCTTTGTAGTCTCACTCCGACTCGAAGCGCAGCAACATGCCCCACTCCACAGCAGACGAGCAGCCCCACATTGGCTGCTACAGGCTCCTGAAAACCATCGGCAAAGGCAACTTCGCCAAGGTCAAACTGGCCAAGCATGTCCTCACTGGCAAAGAGGTGAGGCTGTTTAGTAGCCTTGTCATTTGACTGATAAATGGAATGTCTTTAAATCATTTGTCGGATCCCCATAATGCAGATAAACATGCTACTCAGTTGTTAGCTCAAATCTGATGCCTCTGAGATCTTAAAGTAACAGCAGCAGCCATCCATCTCGCAGTATAAAATAAATCACACGTAAAGTGTGTACTTCGCTGGTGATGAGAATGTACTTTGAGTACGTAGATATGCCAATATAGTATCTCCCCAATATTATTATTAAATTGTATTTTTAGAGGGGATTGGGTTTAATTTAAAACACTACTAATTAATTACACAACTTAAAACTGTTTTTGTTTTTTTTTCATTTATTTTGTGAATTTAAAGTCAGCATGTAATAAAATCACCCTGTTTTCTAAGTGCATATTAATGGTCTTATTGTGATTCATCCATACATAAGTTTAATTTATTTTATTTTATTTTGACCTTGCAAATTTTAATTGAAATATTACGACTTCAGACTTCTCTTGCTTGACATATGCCAGACTTCTCCAATAGTTTTGTCTGCATAAACTCTTCATCTTTCTTACAGTCAACTGCAACCTCAAATTCACTTCTGCCACCATCTAATAAACAACCAGTGAATTTGTTTTTCTTTTTAATAGTTTTCACTTGGTTGTACGTCGCAATGTGGAAGAAAAGATTGGTCGCTACTTCTGTTGCATCACAACTTCAAAAAGATAGATCATCAATTATGTCGTTCCAAACCCATAAGACTCTTATTCATCTTTGAAACACAAATGACAACATTTTTGATGGAATCTGAGAGCTTTCTGTCCCTCCTTTGAGAGCTTTGCGACTGACACTTTGATTCTTCAAAAAGTTTCATTAATTATATCCATTTGTGTTCCGAAGATGAACTGAAGTGTTATAGGTTTGGGGCGACATGAGCTTTTTATTACTCCATTTTTCAACATAAAATAGAGACCAGCTGAGATACAGAAATTGTGCAAAAAACTGATGTTTAGTATGACAAGACATAATCAGCTCTAATCTGTTTTTAATAATATTAATACATGTGAATTTGTAACCTTTTGCGCTTTTTTTTTTTTTTGTTTGTTTGTTTGTTTTTGGATCCCTGCTGATTTTGAACTGCATGGTGTCTGAGACACCGATAACAGGCTTGCTCGAAAAGAGGGGGACAAAGATGAAAACTGTGGGTTTGCATGTGTGTGTACTCACCACAGGAGCAGCATGCTGTAATCTCAATGTGCCGGGGTGAATTGTTTCCTGATGATGTGAGATTGCGATCTGTATAAATGCAGACCAAAGCTGATTTGTGCCTTCAGCCTCAGGGCTTTTCTTTGCTCTTGTTCTAACTGAACTCTTTACACTCTCAATCAGGTGGCGGTGAAAATCATAGACAAAACTCAGCTCAATTCCTCCAGTCTCCAAAAGGTGAGTGTGATCCTTACTTTCTTAAGTTCAATGCAGTCAGAATTCAATTTCAGAAGTTTACTGGTAATTTGTTTGATTTTTTTAACTCTCCCACCCCTGCTAAGTTGTCACTTCCTTTTGCCTTGCGACTTTGAAAATGCAAAGGGTTTTCTCTGTAGGGCCCATGGCAGCTAATTATAGGAAATTAGTCAAATTAGTCAAATACTTCCTGAAGTAAAGGGTTGGTTGGTTGGCTTGGGGTTGGGGGGGTTCTTAACCACATCTTACTCGTGTGCACAAGCTTGAAATATTTATGCTCTGTGAAGGACAAACACATCATCTGTTTGCAGCACATTGACATCTTCTGTCTCCATTTTCAGCTATTTCGGGAAGTGAGGATCATGAAGCTCTTGAATCACCCAAATATCGGTGAGCTTAACTGACAGACAAATCGCCCTAAAGTCTCACAGCTTGAGTCTCCAGTGTTCCGGTTTTGGCATTACCCAATGTTTTTTTCCCCCTTTTTTGGGTTCATTAATCCATGTCCAAATGTCAGTGTTTTTCTGTGCAACTGGATTTGGTGAGCGTAAAACCTCTTGGGAATAACCCAAATCAAAATGATTTTTAGTCTGCATCCAGCATGCTGAATATTGCATTTAACTAAAGCAAATTGTGTCTGTGAGTTGACTTTTCTTACATTCCTCTTTTTCCCTCTTCTGTCTTCATGTAGTGAAGTTATTTGAAGTGATTGAGACAGAGAAGACGCTTTACCTGGTGATGGAATATGCCAGCGGAGGTCAGAGCTCTTCCCAACCCATTTTAACCTCATTTTGTTCACCCCGTTACATCCCATGTCGTTTCTTTCTCTCTGATGCACTATGAAGGCTCAACTGTTATGTAAATGCCTCTAGTTCACTGTAGACAGGACGCGTCTCATGTCTGATCAATGTCCCCATTAAATACCAAAATTTACAATGGTACTATTTTCTTATTCTTCAAATTTCAGAGCCTGACCCAGATGAAAATGCGCTCCTATTCAGCACAGTTCAGTGATTTAGGCAGTGTGACATGTAAAAATGAATGTATCTAAGCATGAGATTCTTTAAAAGCATTCTGTAATGGATCTAAATAAAGTTCACCCAAAAATGATCCCATGATTTACTCACCCCCAAGCCATCCTAGGCTTTATGTGACTATCTTCTTTTAGACTAAAACAATCAGAGATATATTTAAAAATATCCTGTCTCTTCCAAGCTTTATAATGGTTGTGAATGGGAGTGAACCTCAATATAGAGAGGTCTGTATTGATGTCTTCGTCCGAGACAGCAGAGAGTAGCCAGTCAAGCAAACGTACTCTGTAGATCAGTTTGTCCATTACTGTAGAAACATGCTGGCGCAAAATGGCAATTTAACATGTAAGGGGTGTATGTAGATAGTAATGGCTCATTCCAAGGTAATAAAAACATGACGGTTCAATGTATGGTCTTTATACACCACTGAAAACATAGTTATGTATATTATATTGCATTTGTCAATAGATTCTCAGAAATATTTCACATTAGACCTTTAATAAAGGCCTTCTGAAGTGAAACGATGGGTTTTTGTAAGAAAAATGATTCAACTTTATTAACTATAATAACTAGCTTCCAGCAGACAGCCATGCGCATCAATTTGCGGCACGAGTGACCCGTGACCAGACGCATGATGCAATGAGGAACGCGGGTAGCACAAAGGATAGAGCAAAACAAAACACTGGTCACAAATTAGAAATCTAAAACGAGAAATTTTAAGAGGAGTGTCAGAGGATTTCCAGGATCTTGAGTTTGTTGCACAGCCCTATTTGTTTAAACCACGAGAGGTGTCTAAGCTTATGCTACTCCTACATTCTACGTCATAAATTTCATCTGGGGTTCCTCTTGTGGCGTTAGTCGACTACGACCGTTTGTTATTTTACTTTATTTAAAAGTTTTAAATATGGATATTTTTCTTATAAAAAGCATTGCATTGCTTCAGAAGGCCTTTATTAACCCCCTGTAGAAGTATGGATTATTTTTATGGTGCATGGATACATTTTTTGGGGCTTCAAAATCTTGCCCCCATTCACTACCATTATAATGCTTTGAAGAACCAGGATATTTTTGAATATATCTCCAAGTTTGTCTGAAAGATGATATACATATACACCTAGGATGGCTTGAGGGTGAGTAAAGCTTGGTAAATTTTCATTTTTTTGGTGAATGAATATAATTTTTTTTTTTTAACAAAGATTGAGACCATCAGACGACTGCTGCATAAACATCCTAGCAGAGACCGCATTCCATTGGAAACACTGACACCCACACATTAAACTTCATTTAATGTCCTCTTCATTTATCGCTTTTCACAATACAGATGATAATAGGAAAATTAATGGACAGAGGTTGTTTTGGCTTTATAGCCACGCTAAGAAAATATTATTATTGAGCTAAAATAGGTTTTTGATTGAATCAATAGTAGAAATTTATTATTAACTTGGGTGTCATTTAAGCAGCCCCTTTCCAACTGAAAACCGAAGACCTTTAATGCATTCTTGCCATTCATTTACGGGTTTAGTCTGTAGGTTTACACATTTCAATGTGCACAAACACTTAGTCTATTTTAGAAAGTGACAGAAAAAAAAAAGTTGTGTCTCTGGATCCTTGCGAACTGGAATAATTTTGATTATGTTTTACCTATACATGGGCAGAGGGAAAGAGTCCTTCACGGGGGATAGTTTAGTTGACGCTTCAGGGCTGCATTGAGGTAGTGTCTAGGCGCAGGTCCTTCATCTCATCTGGATGTGACCTGGATCTGGCAGACTACGGCAAACCTTGGGATAAACATAGAGAGACTAATATTGGCGTAGACGCTAAACTTTGTATGTCATGCAAACAAATTGCGGATCCCAACACGCACACATTATGAATTGCCAATATTTAATTTATTGACTGCTCTAGTTTCATTACATCAGTCATTAATTTCTTTCCCAAGGTATCGATTTATATTGTATTGCCAAAGCCATACCCTCGCTTACCAGCCCAATTTGTGCATCTGTTTCTTTTCTAAATGTGACTGTTGTTCCTGTTCTTGGATTGCAGGTGAGGTGTTTGATTACCTCGTAGCCCACGGCAGAATGAAAGAGAAAGAGGCCCGAGCCAAATTCAGACAGGTGAGAGGCTGCGCATTTGTTTTTTATTCACTCGCTTGTGCATATTTGGTATCGCTGTTGCATGAATACAAAGCACCATAGGGCTGTAAACACGTCAGTGGTGTTTTTAATGAAACTTTCTTCTCTAATTTTAAAATTTAACACCCTGTTCACATGATGTAATGGTGTAAATGGAGTCTGTTAGATTAATCCTCTTTTTGAGGTGGTCATTCTAGGAGACACATTTCTAAGTGCTAATGTTGATGACAATATGCTTAAACTATGCTTAAGTTGGTAAAGTTTAAAATCATTGATCAAATCGTTTTAGCAGTCAGTTTGCATATAAGCTATTGTTTATTATAGTAGTACCAGCTTTGTGTGTGTGTGTGTGCGTGTGCAGATTGTGTCAGCAGTGCAGTACTGTCACCAGAAGTGCATTGTCCACAGAGACCTGAAGGTACTTAAGATATTTTTTTTTTTTTACACTTTGTTTTCTATGTCTTTGCCTCTGCCTTTGTGAGTGTAGTCTTCTACTGATGCACTACTGATTCAGTTTCATCCCTAAATACCCCCCTACTTACAGGCAGAAAACCTGCTACTGGATGCAGACATGAACATAAAAATTGCAGATTTCGGGTTTAGTAACGAGTTCACACTGGGCAACAAGCTGGATACTTTTTGTGGCAGCCCTCCATATGCTGCCCCCGAGCTCTTTCAGGGGAAGAAGTACGACGGGCCGGAGGTGGATGTCTGGAGTCTCGGGGTCATACTGTATACACTGGTCAGCGGTTCTTTGCCGTTCGATGGTCAGAACCTAAAGGTGAGCACAGAGAAATAGGAGTGAATGTCGACAGCTTTGCATTATATTCTGACTCTTTGTTTTCGGGTGTTTTTAGGAGCTGCGAGAACGCGTTTTGAGGGGCAAGTACAGGATTCCCTTCTATATGTCGACCGACTGTGAGAACTTACTGAAGAAATTCCTCATACTCAACCCAACCAAGAGAGGGAGCCTTGAGGTTTGTATATGCATAAATTAGGGATGATCAGTAATTATTATACGAAAAATAACAATACTTTTACAAATATACTGCATGTTGCTTTGCTTGCCATAAACGCAGTGAATCCATGATAAATTCCAAGCATGCAAACTAAAACACACAGTTGGTGGCGCTGTGGAGGAGTCAACATATAGGGGCTTTCGCACCGGAGGAACCTTTTCATAGTTACAAGAGCTATTGGCTGAAGTACGTGGCTATTGTCTAAACCAGCACTATAGGTACTATCAGTGACGTGAGTGTACGTTGATTGATCAAACTCATGTCAAACACCGGTACCCGGCATTTTAAAAAAAGCTATGTAAACATATTTACTTCATGAACATGGAAAACGGCGATAACTGCATATACCCGTTTTCTGCATGGTTGTTGCCTCGATAATATGCAATACTAAACGATTTCATTGGAGATTTCATCTCTTAGCCCCACTTTTTTCTCTTTCAGTCACGTAAATTACATTCCATCTCCGTTATCATGAAACCCATGACACTCAACAAACACAGCTCTGATCACAGCATCCTCCATCCACTGGTTTTTAGCTTGTAAATGCCGCGGTTAAAGACGCCGCTGTCGGCTGCTTCAGAGTTCCTATTTCCGGTGGGAATGCAATCAGAAAGATGGCCCGGGTGAGAAATTAGTTCTTGGGGAACCACCCTGGTGGCTAGTTCCTAGAACTACCCAATGTGAAAGCCCCTTATGTCATTTCTACCAATTGTCAATTTAGACCCTAAAAGTTTTTTTTTTTTTTTTTTCAAAGATTTGTGTATTTATAAATTGAATATACATAAAATACTGCCTTTTTAATATCCTATGTAAGATTCAATGCCAATGAGTACTGTGGTAAATCTAGTTGTTCTTGTGCAGCTACCTGGTTCACACAACGGACTGATTTAAACCATGATTCCTGGAAATTACATAAAAGCCAGCCATTCATGTCTGATAAAAATAGCAAAAGCTAGCTAAAAGCACCAGATCGTTCATGAAGGCTTTGTGGGCGTATAGTCTCAGGCGTGGACAACTGTTTGCAGATTGATATGTTTTTGATGGAGTGATTCAGCTTCTCAGCACTGTGATGTGATTTGTGTTGATCTGTGAACCCCTTTCTTAAAGGCCAAATCTTTTTGTATTACGTTACTCCCCACCTCATATGATCTCAACCCTTTGTACACTTTCTTTCGGCTTATGCTCAGCAGCAGATCATGAAGGACCGGTGGATGAATGTAGGCCATGAGGATGACGAGTTGAAGCCCTACATCGAACCCCAACCTGACTACAAGGACCCCAAGAGGACAGGTCAGCACCCCAGCTGTGCAGGGGGTTGGAAGAGAGGTGGGGTAGACGTGGCCCGGGGCTTTGGTGGTGGGTGGGATTTGAGACCGAGATGGGTTATGATTGGGGAATAAATCTTGGTGATGGGACTGGATCTGAATTCCTTACAGCAGCTCATCTGAGCATCTTTATTTGTGAGTTAAAGCAACGATGATTTTCCTGCTTTTAAACGCTTTCAAATTTTCTGTTTTCTTGTCTCTTATGGTTTGTGGTTTGTTCGTGGTTGCTTATTTTAATAGAACCGGTATATATTTTTAAATCGATATGTTTATTTGTTTTATTTATACTTGGGGTTAGGGCTATGTATGTTTGAGGAAACACTAAATATTAAAACTAATTTAGCATGTTGTTGTCAAACTTGTAAGTTGTTTTTCCTACTTATTTAACCCTTTGGTCTGTGTCCCCAGATATTATGCTACGAATGGGATACTCTTTAGACGAGATACAAGACTCCCTTATCAACCAAAAATACAATGATGTCATGGCAACATACTTATTGCTGGACTATAGGAACTCGGAGGTTTGTTACTCTAAAGATCATATTAATATCTGTGTTTGTGAATGTAATTTGTAGGGCTGTAGTAGTTTTTTTTGTTTGTGTATTTTGCTCTTTTTTTTCTGTTTCGTCCCATGTTTTGTTCTGTTCAATTTTTTGTTTTGTTTTTTATTGTGGGTGGTTTATTGGGGGTGGTCATGGCCTAGTGGTCATGGGGTTGGGCTTGTAACCTGAAGGTTGCCGGTTCGATTCCCACGCCGGCAGGAATTGAAAGTGGGGATTGTGAATGAACAGCTCTCTCTCCACCTTCAATACCACGACTAAAGTGCCCTTGAGCAAGACACCTAACCCCTAATTGCTCCCCTTGTAAGTCGCTTTGGATAAAAGCGTCTGCTAAATGATGAAAAATGTAAAAATGAAAAATGTAAATATTGTTTTTCTTTTTGTTTTTCTTTTTATTTACTAAAACTGCTATTTTAAAGGATTAGTTCACTTTAAAATCAAAATTACCCCAAGCTTTACTCGCCCTCGAGCCATCCTAGGTGTATAATACTTTTCTTCTTTCTGATGAACATAATCGGAGATAATTTAATAAATATCATGATGCATCCAAGCTTTATGATGGCAGTGAACGGGACCAATGAATATGAGCTGAAGAAAGTGCGTCCATCCACATCCATCTATCTTAAACTTGTACTCCACATGGCTCCGGGGGTTCATAAAGGCCTTTTATTTAACAAGTTATAAAGTAAAATATCTAGCTTCCACCAGACCACCTTCCTTATTCAACGTATGAAGAAAGTGTAAAAAAAGTTCAAAAAGCTTGCGCTACGTCCTACACCTTCCCCATTCAACTTATGGAAAAAGCTTAACTGACACCACGCCAGTTTACACTTTATCCATAACTTGAATTCGGAAGGCAGTCAGGGAGAAGCTAGATATTTTACTTCATAACTTAAGTATGGATGTTTTTTTACACAAACGCATCGCTTCAGAAGGCTTTTATTAACCTCCCTGAGCCGTGTGGAGTACACATTTATGGTGGATGGAGGCATTTTCTTGAGCTTCACACTCGTTGGTCCCATTCACTGTCCTTCTAAAGGTTGAACGCGTCAGGATATTTATTAAAATATCTCCGATTGTGTTCATCAGAAGGAAGAAAGAAAATATACACCTAGGATGGCTTGAGGTAATTTTCATTTGAAAGTGCACTAATCCTTTAAGCCAATGATGCAGAGAATTTCCATAATTCTTTAAAATAGGCACCTTCCAATTCATATTAGAATTAGCACGATTCTGGATAAATTGAAAATTACCATTTTTGATTATAAATATAGGTCACTATTCTCCCATGATTCAGAATAGACAACTAAAACAAATATTCTGTAAAAAAAAAAATGTTAATTTGAATTTATATTGTTTTGATCGATTGATTTAAATGATTCTATGACTCATTCATTAAGACTTCAATTACTCCATTATGCTTCCTGGATGAATCTACATTTTTTTTTTTTTTTTTTTAATGAATCTCTAGAATGAATTATTCAATGACAAATACATTTGAGTCACTTGTCTCCACCTACTGGTGTAATGATGTAACTGATACAATAAGATTGCGTGGGTGTTTGAATCAAGATAGTGATCTTTCAACGATTAATCATGCTTCTCTATTTTTTGAGGCTTCATTAAACATAAGCTAAACCATGGAACAAATGTGTACTGAATTGAATGGTTCCTGTTTTTTTAATGTATATAATACATAGTAGTTTAATTATGCAGATTTGAAGCACTGAGCACATAAATGTTAAATGCTTGCTGTCTTGTGATACACTGCCGTTTTCCCCTCTCCCTCTTAGCTGGATGAGCTATCAATAAAGCCCCGCCTAAGCACTGACCTCACAAACAACGCCCAATCACCTTCTCACAAGGGACAACGCAGCTCCTCCAATCAGAAGTCCCGCAGATCCACAGACCAAAGTAAAGCGTCACTCTGCTTGTCAGTAGCAACAGTAAGCACTTACTTGGTTGGTTTGTAGGTCTCCAATGTTTTCCCTCTCCACCACAGGCTCCTCCGTTTCCACTAAGCGTCCTCAGGGCGACAGTAAGCACATCGCCAGTTCAAGCAGCTCCAGTAAAGTCCCTCCCAGCCCACTGATCTCCGGAGACCATAAGAAAACTCCTACCCCTTCCACTGTGAGTACAGACCCCCCTGAGGAGCTGATGACTGATGGGCAGCAGAGTTGTGATATCACGTGACTGATTTTTGTCTGCTCTCCATGTGCCGTATAGAACAGCATCCTGTCCTCGGGCACCAGCCGCAGCAGGAACTCTCCAATCACTGAGAGAGCTACTCTGGGAGTACAGAACGGCAAGGACAGGTACTGCCACATTCCTCTTTCCATCACATGGAAGAGCCTATCAAACTCTTTCTGCAAAGTGGACTGGTGTTAAAAGTAGTGTATGCACGTATGTGTATATTTAGACTCGGAAAGCTTCTCTGCTCTCGACTCATTCTGTCAGGCTGTTGCCCTGCCAGCATGGGAAACATAATCCTGTTATGCACACACATACATTCACACATTGACAATCGCACACATTTGAGCGCAGCACGAAGCTGAAATCTGTTCAGCTAGATTTGCGACGCCTTCAGGAACTTCGAATTAGTCCAAGGATTAAAAGAGAGTAATGATTAAAAGGCTGACAGCTTGGGTTCCTTTTAATACAGTAAAATAATATTTCAGGTTCTTTTCATCTTGATGTCTGTCGGCGGTGTAATAACATTAGCATAGGCAATAATTTTGACTGATTCGGAGAAACTCATTTACAGCTACAATAAATCGATGCATAAAAAAAAATCATAATGTCAAGAGTGGTCAATACTATTTTACTTTTAATAGCTTATGCTCACCAAGGCTGCATTTATTTGATGCACTAAAAATAAACTAAAACAATGTTATTGTGAAAAATTATCACAGTTTCAAATAACTTTTTTTCTGTAATTTATGCCTGTGATGCAAAGCTGATATTCTAATATACCGATATGTTGCTCAAACATTTATCAATTAACATTTAAAACAGTTGTGCTGCTTAATATTTTTTTGGAAACCTTGATACATTTTTAAAGTTTCTTTGATAGGAACTTCCAGAAGATTCAGAATTGGTTTGAATTTTTTTTTGTAACATTATTACGTCTTCATTCATTCATTATGAATTCTTTGAAGCCTTCATTCACTGACACTTTTGATTGATAAACAAGTATAACTTTCCTAAAAAAAAATAGTTTTTACTGACCCCAAGTGTAAATGGTAGTATTCTTAAAAAAAGGCCATGCCTGTCTAAAATTACTTCTTTATATATTATATATATATATATATATATATATATGTGTGTATATGTATGATCAACTAAACCGTAAATCTGGTTACTTGCTCTCAGTAAACGAACACGTTTTGCTACACCCACTGAAATTATGTTGATAAACTAGATTTTCATCCACCTAGGAAAGTAGTTCTTCTCCAAAAAGATGATTTGGATAGCTGTATAGTGTAATTCAAGTTACAATAAAACTGATTTTTACTGAAATACAAACTGCACATGTTCTCTTGAACCCTCTGGGCAGCATGCCAACTATTGTAAGTGTGTTAGTTCATTTTTTACACACTCCTGGACAAGTGAGAATTATTGTCTGCGGTAATCAACAGATGCTGTCGAGTAAAGCCTATTTTGAAAACTACCTGGAAATTTACTAAGCAGTTCCTATAAAGGTTTCCATAAATATCTACTGTGACAATTTCCTGCAGTCAGTGCCCTGCAGGAATACATCATTAGGGATGTATTTTAGTACCAAATTGATACTACCAAAAAAAAAAAATTCTGATCAGTTTCATTATAGTATCTAGTCGTGCTGCTTATTATGCTAATATTTATCAGATCAGCCCACTGAAAAGAGTGCCACATACTACTTTGAATTTATTGACTACTTACTTTGAATTTATTGACTACTTACTTTGTACTTATTGACCACTTGTGTAGAGAATTACAAATGAATTTATTATGTTAATGTCATTGTTCCCACTATAAACCATGAAATACTGAGAAATATTTAAATGGATTTTTGCGTATCAGTAATGAAATAGAATTAAAAAATAGTTTATCAAATTAATTGAAATATCTATAGGGATTTTTATATTTTTCTAGTCTTACTAGATGGAGTAGGGATCCTGTAATTTGTAACTTTGTAAATAAAGGAGCATGCTCTTGTGCTTTTTTCCCATTGAAGAAACACTATAGAGAATCATGCTATTGGTGCATCAACTGAATTTTATTGAATATATACTGACACACTGATGTATTCCCACTGATTGATATGTGGTCATCCCTTAATCTGGCATTAGTGATTTTTCCCAACCCAGATAATCAGGTGAGATTATCTGAGAGAAGAGATGTTGGAAATGGAAATCAGCAGCCTTTATTATATGGATGTTTAATTTTACTTGAGATGTCAAGCGGCAGAACAGTCAGAATGCTGACGGCGAAAGAGTTTTATATGTGTGTGCGAGGTCAAGTTTAAAAAAAAAAAAAAAAAAAAAAATACAAGTAAAATTATGGCACTGACGGAACACCTGCCACCACATAACCCTCACAAATGCATCAGATGTCTTTCATCTGCTTTTATTCTGCATGCATTATGGTCTGTTTGATGAACTCTATTCAGTAATTAAGCTGATGTGAGTAGATTTTAAAAACACATCATGCCCATTGTGCTGTCAGACACTTTTGATCATCACTGCATCCGATTTCAAAATTCTCACTCAATACACAGAGGTAGAGCAAGCTTTCCAGCGGTAATGCAAGTTTGATTCAACTTTGACTAGTTTGATCTGTATAGATCTAAAAATGGACCAAAATAGAGCCCAAACCTGCATTATCACAACATAGTGTTATATTTTTATCTTCTGGTGTGTGCTTTCATCTTATTCCATCACTTTCTCAACCCTCATCCCATCTCTTTGCTGAATCTGCTTTACATTCTCACCCATACCTCCCTCCACTCTGTACGTGGGGGTGTTCGTACGTGGGGGCTGTTATTATTCGTCTTTCCCCCAGCCTGAGCACTCCAGGGTCCCGCGCCTCCACCGCATCAGCAGCCGCGGTGCTCGCCGCCTCTTCCCGCACCCGCCACCACAAGTCCTTGTCCACCTCCGCCCACCCCAGTCCCCCAGACCTCCATGCACATCGCCCCAGGCAAGTGGCAGCCGAACTCGAAACTATTCCGATGGGGGATTCGACTTCAAGAACTAGTGACGTGTCAAGTCGTGTGATTGATTGATTTTTAGGCCGAAACTTTTTTTTTTTTTGAGTTGAGTTTGGGATGCATAAGATCCGTAGACCGAATTCGTCAAGATGGCAAGGCCCTCAATTTTTTTTTTTTTTTTTTAAACCCTTGTCTACTTTTCTCTTTTACTCATTGTCAAACACAATAATACAACCATCTCACTCGCCGTCCCGCTTTCCCCTCCATGTAAACACACGTTGTCTACATCACATATCTGCCAACATGTTCCTTTGTAACCCAAAATTCACTTGCATGCTTTTAACTTGCTGGCTTTCTTTTCTTATGCATGTGTTGTCACGTTGCTTGCTGTCGTACTGCAGTCTTTAGGTCTGCTGTTCCATCCGTCTCCACCCCTTCTTTTCTGCAGACAAACTAAACTGCACTAATATCCTCTAAAACCTGTCTCACTGCTTGCGTGGCTTTAATAAAGATGTTTGTACCATTTTGAAGCGTTAAACACTTGTCACAGAAGGTTGAATGCATGCTAACAATGGTTTTGTCTCCTGAAGAGATTTTTTTGTTGTTTTCTGTTGCTGTTTGAGTCTCGTTTTTTGTTGGTAATGGCTGCATGGTGACGTTTGTAATTTCTTTTTCCCCATGTTAAAATGATTTTTCCCAGTTCTATGTGGATAGACAACTATAAGTATGAGTGTGATTTTCCTTTAAAATACAAGACATTGTATCCCTAATATGTAATTTCCAATTTATTGATATAAAAATTCTGTCCAATACTGATAAGAACTACCATTGATCTGCTTTTTATTAATATAGTAAAAAAATGTATTTATTCCTGTCACGCAAAGCTGAATTTTCAGCATTGTTACTCCAGTCTTCAGTGTCACGTGATCTTTTAGAAATCCTCATTCCATGCTACGTTCCTGCCCAGGAAACATTTCTTATCACATCTGAAAATGAATGATTTTGTAGAAACTGTCATACAATGGAAGATTATTTGAATAGAAAGTTCAAAAGAGCAGCATTGATTTAAAATACAAATCTTTTGAAACAAATGTATTTAGTCACAAAATAAGTTTTCATTACTTTAAAAAAAAAAAAAAAATCTTACTATCCTAAATGGTATACGTTTTGGTGCTTAAAGAGTTTGTTCACACAAAAATGAAAATTCTGTCATTAATTACTCGCCCTGTTACACCTTCATTCATCTTTGGAACGCAAATTAAGATATGATATTTTTGATGAAATCCAAGAGCTCTCTGACTCTTCCACAGACCGCAATATAACCACCACTGTCAAGGTCCAGAAAGGTCGCAAAAACATCGTTTAAATAGTCCATGTGACTACAGTGGTTTAACCTTAATTTTATGAATCAAGAAGAATACTTGTTGTGCGCGAAAACAAAACACTTTTCAACAATTTTATGTTGTTTACGTTCAGCGCTTCCAGGTTTTACGTCCGAACTTCAGCTCAGTATTGGCTGAGGCTGTACGCATGAGCAGCACAACGCATGTGTGTGCCAATAATGAGTCTGTGTTCTGACGGATAACCTGGAAACGACATGAGGGGGAGTAATAAATTAATTTAATTAAATGAACTAACCCTTTAAGATATGCTACAAGTGAATTTTGGCATCGCACCATGTAATGTACGTTATGAAAAAATGATTCATTTTGAAATCTTCTGAAGATTACATTGAACAGTACTAGTAAGTTAGTGTTTTTAAAATTTTAACTGAGTTGGATTAATACGAATGTAATCCAATCCAATGAGTTGCACAAGTAAATATCTTGTATTGGCTGATATTGTGTATAATAGCAAATACACAATATGGTGATACAGAAATTACATAGAGAATACAACTGTGATCCTCACTCAGTTCGAAGTCCACTTTATTTGACATTTTTGTCAAGAAATTAGAATTCACTTTTTACTATTACCTATTGTGAGGTTTTTGTAACCTTTAAAAGAAAACACAGTGTGGTCCTCATCCGATTTAAGCCTGTGAACTGTCACATGTCTGGCTGTTGGTAGAATTATACTTGCATGTGAAATCCATCACATTTTAAAATCAATCTCAAATTAAATGTCGGTTCATTTCCACAAGGATAATTTGTCTGCCATTAATGCATTAGCTGCTACAGCTACAGTTTTTAGCGTAATGAAATGGCCTGTTTGTACTTTAGTGCCTGATTATTGAAGCTGCATGTTAAAATGAAGTGGCTTAAATTTATTGTGCCTTTTCATATTTTAATGGCTGCTAAACTAGAGTTGAATAAAGTATTAATCGATTCTCTTTTCACCTTTGCAAACTTCTTTGTCAAAAAACAGCACAGCCAACCAGAGAGCACCGGTTGTGTCCCCCTCAGCTCAGAACATAAACATTTCCTCAATGGCTGACCGTACCAACTTCCCCAGAGGGGTGACGAGCAGAAGCACTTTCCACGCCGGCCAGCAGAGAGCCACACGAGACCAGCAAGCCTCAGCGTACAACGACCCCTCGGCTTCTCCCTCACTGTCCCATGGCAACAGCCAGGTGCGCCGTCCCGGGACGGGTATCTTCAGCAAGTTTACTTCTAAATTCGTACGCAGGTGAGTTTATGTCGGTCCACATGGGGACACTGTTACTTGCGTTTGCGAATTATTGTGTTCAGCAATACACATGCACACGTTCTCATGACTTCACCAGTGCTCCCCTCTTTCAGGACGACATGGTTTATGGACTGGCACTGTTTTTTATCGCTAAGATCATGAACTCTGAAACAAAGGGCTGCTGGAGCAGAGATGGTTTTAAGAGTGAGAGATGCTAACTGATGGATAACTAACATTTAAATCCAGGGTTCCCATGGTCAGGGAAAACCTAGAAAAATCAGGGAGTGATTTCCATGCCTAGAAGAGTCATGGAGATCCATTGTAACTTATTCTGTTTTCGTAGTTGTGCTAATTTAGTTCTCTAAACATAGCTTTTTATCTATAAAGTTTTCTTCGGTGATCAGAAATGATTTGGAAAGTCCTCAATTTATTGGCCAAAAGTTGTGGGAACCCTGCAAACCGGACCCTAATCTAACATCCATCATTCATGCAATGCATTTACTATTAACTATTTCTTCAGCGATCCTAAACGGCCCTGTTGTAACTTAATAAAGTAAAATTCTCATTCTTTAATCTGACTTCACCGGAGCCCTTTTAGCACCCCCCAGCTAACACTAATGCTCAGAAGTACCTTTCATAGGTTTCATAAAGAACCCTTTTTTTAAACTCCCCTATCAGCCAAACAGGAAGTATTTAATCCTTGTTTGAGAGCTATTTCAATGGTTCATGCACATGTGAGAAACACTTTATTTTCCCTTTTTTCTCTAATTTTTTTGTAGAAATCTCTCATTCAGATTTCCCAGAAGGTAGGCAATAATGCTACACTTGCGTTTTCTCAAGACAATGTCTTTTTCCCTGTGCTCTATTCTTTCTGTAATGTCTTGTCAACATTTATTTTTTTGTTCCATATGCATATCTTTCCATGGTATTATTCTTTACTAATGCTCTGCGTCCATTGCCTGACTCACTCCTCCGCCAGCACTTTTTTCCTCCTCCTCTTCCCTCGATGAAAAACATATCCCGCTTTCAATTGCATCACATCCCGTTCCTCTCTCATATGAACTCTTGGAGTCCGGTCATGTACATTGTGCCGCAGATCTTGTGAATGGTCCCCCTGTGCCCTCGTCTGTACTGTCATCATGCAACATGACTACACTCCTACAATGCAGTTAAATAGTATTGTGATACACTCTCCAAATTTTCCAGATGTTTATAGATTGTTTCAAATTAGACCACTTTTCTGAAACAGAATGTTTTTCACGATCTTCAGTTCATTTAAAGGGTTAGTTCACCCAAAAATGGAAAATTCTGTCATTAATTGCTCACCCTCGTGTCCTTCCAAACCCGTAAGACCTTCCTTCATCTTTGGAAGACAAATTTACACATTTTTGATGAAATCTCTGGTATCGGACTCCTCTGTAGACAGCAATTTAACCACCACTTTCAAGACATCCTGAAGACATCTTTAAAATAGTGGACGTGACTGCAGTGGTTCGACCTTAATTATATGAAGCGATGAGAATACTTCTTGTGTGCCAAAACAAAAATAATGACTTTATTCAACGTTATTTTCTCTTCTCTGTCATTCTCATTAGCTATACATTCAGCGCTTCCAGGTTCTACATCAGAATGCAGAGCCATTATTGGAACACGCGTGCGTCGTGCGGCTCAGGTGCTAGTGTTGGCCAATACTGCTGGCTTTCTGACGTAGAACCTGGAAGCGCTGAATGTAAACAGCGTAGGAGAATGACACAGAAGAGAAGAGAATGTTGAATGAAGTCATTCTTTTTAGTTCGGTTTTGCGCACAAAGTATTCTCGTTAGCTTCACAAAACTGAAGTTGAACGACTGCAGTTACGTGGACTATTTAACGATGTCTTTAGTGCCTTTCTGGACCTTGAAAGTGGTGGTTAAATTGCTGTCTATTGAGGAGGCGGAGAGCACTCGGATTTCAGATACTTCAAAAATAGCTTAATTTTTGTACCGAAGATAAATGAAGGTCTTACAGGTTTGGAAATTTCATTTTTGGATGACCTAACCCTTTAATGGTTCTAGCATATTTACTAAAAATGTGCAGCTAAATCTACAGTGCCTTGTTAAAAACAACAACAAAAAATTGTGAACTTGAATTCCAAATTTAATGTGACGAAACAGAAAACAGACAAAACACATATTTATATTACAATGTCCACAACAAATATACAGTGAAACAATTGTAGTTTGATTTAAAGACCAAATTGCTTATGAACGGATTCATTTTGATGAATCTGTTAGAAAGGCTGCATTAGAATGGACTTGGCTGTTTTTGACTTCATGTCAAACTTGAAATGAACAGAGAACTGTTACTCGCCCTCAAGTCTTTCCAAACCCACGTGACTTTCGTTCATCTTCAAAACACAAGTGAAGGAATTAATGAAACTTGAAAGATTTCAGTTCCTCCATTGGAAGTCCATTACACTAAAACTTTTATTGTCTGCTTTGTGCACTGATCAATATTCATATATGAATAAAATCCTAAATTCAATCTGTTCATATAAAATGAGTCTCTTCAAAAGACTTGCATTTAACCAAATGATTTACTTGATTACTTTTTTGTGAAGTTTTCGTTGGTTGGACTTTCAATGGACATTTTCAGTTTTCATTAAAACAATCTTTGCTTTTTAGAGATTATGTGTTTGGAAAAACTTGAGGTTAAGTAGATGACTTCTTTGGTAAACTATCCTTTTAAGGGTTGTGAGATTTGAATTAGTGTAATGTCTGACTGGTTGTTAATCAAAGTGTTTTAGAAACCTAGTGTCATGGTTCCTTCATTAACAATACTTTATTATTGTTAATAAAGATACAATGCTATTATCAAAAATAATATTGTCTTGAGTAGGTTTAGCTTAGTGAACTCGGACAAAGAATTGTTAAATTCATTTTGTAGTCCTGTCTGACAGGAGAAGTGAAATATTCATATCTAGCAGCATGTAGAAGTACTAGGCACCGAATTATTTGTGATTTACTTTCTGTAGATGGGAACTTAATAACTCACTCAAAGATGGACATCTGATTTTTTTAATGGGTCGGGTAAGTTCATAGTTTGCAGAGAGCCTGACAGGGTAAATGGAGGACGTCAGTCGTGTTCTCATGGTGAGGGTTGTATAGGGTGACTCCTGCTTCTCTCCTCTTACGGTCTACTGCTTATTCTTATATGGCTGCACTAAAACAGACGTGCTGCTTTTGTCCCTTCGTACTCATACTGCGCTATTTCGGAGGTGGCTGGTCTCCCTGTCTGACTTTGTCTTTCAACACACACCTCACTAAAGTCACTTGTTCAGCTGTACAGAACACACGAGAAGACAATTACTGGGCTAGGATCCATATAAAGTGTCAGCCATAGATAATACATTCAACAGTTAATTTTTTACAGACAAGCTTCAGATTAAAGTTTAGAAAGACCCCTAGTAGTTTTGTGCTAGGCACTACACTGAATCTTGAAGTTGGCTATTAACAATTTAAATTTTTTTTCTTTTCTTTTTAAATAATGCGCTTGCATAACCAGACTTCAGAATGTACGCAAAGGAACCCGAACTTGCACTTTAACAGTTTGCCACATCAGATATTTTCTGTCCATAGCTTTATCCTTATGTTGATCTACTAGCTGTTGTCTGCTCATTTGTGCACGTTTATGCTAAGTACAGAGTGGCTTATGTGAGTGTGTGTTGATCCTTAGGTTCGGAGTTTAAAAAGGAACATTTTGTCCAGAAGTTGGTGAAGGGACTGTAAAAAGATTTTTTTGTTGTTGTCATTTTGTTGATGGAAACGGGATATGATATTCTAAAGTGAAGTTATGTGAACACAGTTAAGCTATTGATAATTAAATCTACATAAACTGAACTAATACTTAGCTAGCACCAATAAAAACTTGAATTGAGGGACTAAACTTGTTGGTTTTCTTTGAGGAGTCCGTATGAGGGAGAGGGTCGAGATGAGGCCAGCAGGTGAGGACTATGACTAATAAAAAATCTCCCAGTGTACTGCTCGAATCACTGAATCATTACTTGCTGAGTCTTTTTATTTATTTATTTTTAAAGAATTATACATGTTTCGTGGAGTCATTCAAAGCTTAAAATGTGTGTTTTTTTTTTTTTTAATCATTGGATGACTTGCAACTTAAACAATCAAATGAACACTACTTTTCAAAAGTTTGTGGTCTTTTTTTTATGCTTTTTAAAGTCTCGTACTCACCAAGGCTGCATTTATTTAATCAAAAATACAGTAAAACGGTAACATTATGAAATGTTTTAACAATTTAAAACAATAAAATGTTTCTATTTCAATAGATTTTAAAATGTAATTTATTCATATGATGGCAAAGCTGAATTTTTAGCATTACTCTAGTACTTAGTGTCATGTGATCTTTCAGAAATCCTGAAGAAAGATTTCTTATCAAAGGCGAAAGCTTGTTTTGCTGCTTAAAGGACTAGTTCACTTAAAAATGAAAATGACCACAAGCTTTACTCACTTTATGTGTATATGACTTTCTTTCTGATGAATGCAATTTGAGTTATATTAATAAATATCCTGACGCATCTAGACTTTATAATGGCAGTGAAACGGGACCAATGAGTATGAAGCTCGAGAAAGTGCATCCATCCGTCATAAACGTATTCCACGCGGCTCCGGGGGGTTAATAAAGGCCTGCTGAAGTGAAAAGATGTATTTGTGTAAGAAAAATATCCATAGTTAACAAGTTAAGTATAATATCTAGCGACTTGCAGACCGCCTTCCATATTCAACTTACGAAGAAAGTGTAAAACTCTCACAGTTCAAAATGCTCAAAATACATCCTATGCCTTCTGTATTCAAATTACAGAATATGTCACTTCATATGGCCTTTATTACCCCCCGATTATAACTCCGATTGTGTTCATCAGAAGGAAGAAAGTCATATACACCTAGGATGGCTTGAGGGCGAGTAAAGCTTGGGGTCATTTTCTTCATGTTCTTTTGAACTTTAGATTCACCAAAGAATCCTGGAAAAAAAAAAATCTGTTTACGTAGAAATCTTTTGTAACATCACAAATGTCTTTGTTACCTTTGAACAATTGCATCCTTGCTGAATAAAAGTATAAAAATCTTACTGACACCAAACTTTTACTAGTTTATTACTTTAATGTACAAACAAGAATTCAGGAATTTGAAAATAGGTCTACAGTTCTAACCTAGTTAGTGTGTGTGTATATATATATATATATATATATATATATATATATATATATATATAAAATTCACTCAATCATCTTACAGATGTCTGATTAGGTAGCAGATGCCTTTTATTTTGACTGCATTGTAGTCTTCCACCCATGGCACCATGTTGGTGTTTTGTGTTGATGATAAAAAACATTTAATCATGTTGATTTATTTTTTATTTCAAATTTGAAACCGAACAACTAGTATGTTGTTCCAACTTGACTCAACCAAGCTTTTTCTGTTTATCATTCTGTCTGTTTCCTTGTCTTCCTCATGTTCACCTTCAATTTCCTGTTTGTGCCTCTCTCTTCTCATCGTTTTCAACATAGACCCATGTTGAGCACAGCTGACAAGATGGAGAAAGGTACCCAGGGACTTCCCGGTGACGAAAACAAGGACTCCTTTTCTTCCTCTTCTCCAGCATCAAGCACACCCTCGTCCACCCAGGCCTCCAAGGACACCAAGCCACGCTCCCTCCGCTTCACCTGGAGCATGAAGACCACCTCCTCCATGGAGCCAAACGAAATGATGAAGGAGATCCGGAAAGTTCTGGACTCCAACAGCTGCGAGTATGAGTTGCGCGAGCGCTTCATGCTCCTCTGCGTTTCGGGCATCCCTGCGCAGGACGACTTCGTCCAGTGGGAGATGGAGGTGTGCAAGCTACCTCGCCTCTCTCTCAATGGGGTTCGCTTCAAGAGGATCTCCGGATCATCCATCGCCTTCAAGAACATCGCCTCGAAGATCGCCAATGAGCTAAAACTGTGAGGAAGTCGATCATTTCTGTGGAAAAGATCTTGAGGAATGGCTGGAGCCCTTATGTTGGGTATGAGAAGGCACTGTGAGGAAAATCATGGAGTTGTGAGATCTACGGCAGCAATGAAGAGTCTTGAGGCTGAAAAGGGGGAAAGCTGTAAGACAGGTTCATGGGGGACATTTGTGCATATAGACATTTTTCAGGGGGCTTATTTTTTGGGGGAGGTGTTCTGTCTTGGTTTGGGTTTTCCTTTCTCACCCTCCTCGAATATTTTGTGTTGTCATCTTTATTTTTGGCAGTTTCATTCAAATGTTGTGGTTTCTCTTGACCTCACAATTGTCCTCAGTTCAGAAAGAGTACATAGAGCGCAAGGAGAGGTTGGGGTTAATGAACTGGAATTGTTTGCCAGTGAATCTTTTTTTTTTTTTTTTTTTTTTTTTTTTTTTTTCTACGAACGCAAACCAGCTACTGTCATGGAAAGCTGTTGCTATCTCCTCCCATACCCTGGTCCTTATTCCTTGTTCATCCCCAAACAATGGTAAACTAAACCACATTACTTGATCTTACTTCCAGTTCCAGGTTAACTGTGATGAGCAGAGATGGAAAGATTTAGTTTGATGCTCTGAATGTCCCAAAAAAAATCGAGACCCAAATGGCTAGGCACCATTCAGTAGAGCTATAATTTGAATTTTCAAATTCACTCATGCTCTGATCGGTTCTGATCTAGCCAATGCTAATCCATAACTTCTGCCCCATTTCTACATCACAGTACAGTGTCTTATTCGAGCTGAAATGGAAGTGTTGACTTAAACCCTCGGTGCGCTGGAGGTGAATCACCTCTTAGCACTCAATGCCCAGACAATTAGTTTTTTTGTTGTTTGTTTTTTTTTTTTTCCTCCCCTCTATTGCAGGGGTTATATATCTGAAACTAATTAAGGGCCAATTAAGTAATTATTGGTGGATTGTAGTGTAATTAAGACTTGCTGGTTGGATCCAATCTGCTGCACTGGAATAAGTATGTGTTTCGTTGCCTTTCTCTGGAGAAGATAATTATTGATATTATTATATGAATAAACCAGATGTTGGATGATTTGTGTTCAGTTGTTTATGAACAATATTTTTTTTTTTTGTAGTGTATTGTTTGATTTCCTTTTTTCACCCTAAAGCAACATTTTAAATATGCTTTTGTTCTTTTAATTGATTTAAAGAACGTGCAATACAAATAAAACTATTTACTTTCTAAAACATTTCCACCTGAGAGCACATTTGGAAAGGAACTTCAGAAAAGCCTCTTACTAATTCAAGTGACTTTCTTTTGTAGGGTAACATTTTCATTAATAACAATTAAATTTAACATCATACAATGCTTTACAGATGATGTACTTTAAATAGATGTCATTAATCTGATGTCTTTACATGTTTTAATGTAAATGCATGTTAATCACAGATGTTAAAATATAGCCTGATTTTTAATTATCAAGTGTGTTCTTTTTGGTTTATAAAATTATTCCTTTCATTTGTTGAAAAAAGATTCAAGTTAGGAAAAAAGACAACCCAACACCAGATTTAATCCACATTTATAAATTGTTCAGCCTCCCTTATTAAATGAATGCAGTAATTATATAGAATATTTATATTGTATTGAATGAACGGATATATACAAATGTGAAAATGACAGGGCTCTAAGGGGATAGAAATGTAACAAAGTTTTAAGATAAATTTGGACACAGAGGTCTAGTTCAAAAACTTGGAAATTTTGTTGTAAACTGAGCTCAACAATTCTAGGAAGGAAGGAAAGAAAGAAAGAAATATGACTCCGGATGCAACACATGTCATGTGCACAAATGGGATAGTGATGTGCAATTTCCCGAGTCGGATTAAAAAACGTACGATTTGCTCACTAAATCGGCCCAAGCGCTTTTCGAGTAAAAGAGAAACGTTACAAAGACAAAAGTAGCCTACTCCGATTAATATAATAATAAACCATGCAGATAAGACAGGGACGACGTGATAAAGCAAATGGCTTGTTTGAGACGCGTCGGCGCTGCGCATGTGAGATCAAAGTACCGCGAGAGTGATTCAAAAGCATCAGAAGTCCGAACGCTCTCACGGTATTTTGATATCAACGGACTTCCCATCACTAACAGGGGTCAACCGGTAGGAGGCGCCAACTCGAGACGGCTCGCGGCCCATGTGACCCTCCCCCTCCCCCAACCTCAAACGAGGCATTGATTCCGTCATCATCCATTATCAGTGAGCGAGCTCATGTCTTCGGTATAGTTGCGCTTTGAAGGTGAGTTTTAAAGGTTACACTTAAATAGAGACTAATAATAATTTTCTAAGGCGAGTGTATTAGAAATACGCCAAGACCGTTTAATTGACGACAATAGCAGAGAATATATTCACGCCGTTGTCTGAAATTCTCTGTAATACTGAGCGTCGTCCTCATGTGAACCGAGAATGTCGTCATTTAATCCCACTGACTTTATTTTACAACGCGAGACTCTGTATTTTTGCTACAGCTACTGGTTCGGAATGACTGTGCAGTTTTGCTTTAACGTTACTGGATTTTTTCCCCTACTTCCTTAGTCTGGAGCTAATAGCGTTAGCACGATAGCATTACATGATTGAGATGCGGTTGATCAGTTGGACTGACTAAGAGGATGAAGAGACAGTTTTCATAGGACATGAAGCGAAATTCATGTTGACTATGTAATCGAGATCAAAATAGACAGTGAACTGAGTTTGAAGTGCACTAATTTTAGGAAGCCTGAAAGTGAAACCATTATGTTGATGCTCTGAAATACTTGATTCTGCTCAGTCTTCAGCGCGCCAGCTAAACCGTATCATTTCGGATAGGGCTATTTAATAATTTTTATTTAATTTAATTTCATTGTTAATATTTCATCTTTTATTCATCACTCAATTTGCTAAATAGCTGTGCGTCGTAATATACAGGCAGCCTGTCATTGCTGCAAATTACATTGTTGATATTTTGTCCTTTGTATTGTTACTAAATAGGAAAAAACTATTAACTTTTACTCATTAACATTTTAGAGCCATTCATTTAAACATCCACACAATAAATGTGATAACTAGGGTAGAATTAGACGGCCGATATTGTCAAATAAAGCCATTATTTATTCGTAATTCATGCTTGAACTAAAATTGATATGTTTTTTTACTGTTTTTGATTTTTTGTTTTCTTAGGAACTTCATTATTTGAGACCTCGCACGTGCAAATCGAGCAAAGACGGATCCCAAATCACTTTGCTGTTCTTCCCGTCCAAAATGGTGAAGATTTTTGTTGGCAATGTAGCTTCAGCGACCACCGAAGACGAGCTCCGTGCTTTGTTCGAGAAGTATGGTGCTGTGTCTGACTGTGATATTCTGAAAAACTATGGCTTCGTGCACATGGATGAGGAAGAGGCGGCGCAGAAGGCCGTCTCCGCTTTGCACAAGCACGAGGTGAATGGTTCCCGCATCACTGTTGAGTATGCCACCACCAAGGTACGCAATGCCACCAAGATCTACGTGGGCAATGTTCCCGAAGGAGTCACCGCCGCCAAAATCAAGGAGCTCTTCCAGCCGTTCGGCAAGGTGGTGGAGTGCGATATCGTGAAGAATTATGCATTCGTTCACATGCAGAGGGAAAGCGAGGCTCTGGAGGCCATTTCAGAGCTTAACCACTCCAAATTGGAGGGCCAAAAGATCTTTGTGTCCCTCTCACGCAGTAACCCATCCAGAAACGGCCGAGGGGAGGAATATTATCCTCCTCCCCCACATCACTATCCACCTCACCCACACCATCCTCACTTTCTCCCCCCACGCCCGCCGCCCCGTGACTACTATCCGCCCCGTGGTCGACTTCCACCCCCTCCTCTCCCACCGCCGCCGCCCCGCGCCTACTACGAGCGCGATGTGTATGAGAGGGGCCTTCGCCCCGACCCGTACGCTGCCCCAACCCCACGTTTTTACGATCGGGATCCATATGAGCGCCGACTTCCGCCCCCTCAGCGACCAGTCACGCCGCCTCTCGCCGGGCGCTACTACCGTGAGCGCAGCCCTCTCGGCGGTCGCCGGTCTCTCCTGCCTCCGCCTCCCCCTCCACCCTCTTCTGCCGGCTTTGGCCGCGGTTTCGCCCGCAATGGCGCTAGCTCTGCACCCCCTCCTGCCGCCGCTCCTTCCTCCCACTATCAGCGGTACTCTCTCGGCACAGGCTTTGATAAGGATGATTATATGGAAGACAAGTACAGCAATGGCTTCAGCCGTAGCTACTAAGCGTTGAAGTTTGTCCGTCCCTTTTTTATTATTGAGGAGCCAAGTAATCGAAGAGGGATATAACTTCAGGGAGTTAGGGGTGATATGTTTTTTTTTTTTTTTTCCCTTTTTGGGGTAATATTCTGTGATAGTTGTAGCTATTTTAGATAACGGGTCAATCAGCTGATACTGTACTCATTTAACTAATAGATTTACCTCCGCCCGATGAAGGAACGGCAAATAAGAGTTAAAAACACCCGAGTTTTATAGCATGTTATGATGTACCATATTTGCCAGCCATATCGGTTTGAGTATTTTCTTAAATTAACTTTTTTTTTGTACAATCAGATCTCACTTTTTTTTATAAATTCATTTTACTCTGGCATGCACTAAATACAAAAGATCGCTTGAAAATATATATTTTTTGCTTTGATATTTCAACTTGCATAGCCTACCCTAACAGGAAATTGGTCGTGTTGAATGTTTACCTGTTTTTTTTTTGTTCTCTCTCTCTTTGGAATTTAGAAATATTCCAGTTTTGTCACTATGTTTTGCATGAGTTGGACAAGTCAATTTGGAAATATTTAGAATTTTCATCATTGGTCTTCGTAGTTAAATTATTTAATTTTTTTTCGATTTTATAATTTTTTTTCGTTTCTTTTTAAATTTGAGTTTCTTCTTTGGACGACCTTTATGTAGGCAAATTAACTTGCTATGGTGTTGTTAGATGTTGGATGTAAGTGAGACCAGTGGGAAGGAACAGAGAGGAAAATGGGTAAAGAGGTGGTTGTGGGCGGAGCTCTATGCTAACTGACTGATGAACCAATCCCATCCTACCGGCTAACCGAGTACATCGCATCCACCAGCCGCTCAACTTTCGGATCCGCTGCCGCATCCTAGGACCATCGGTCGAAGGAAACGAATGACCGACCAGCCGCCGACCGCCTAATAAATTAAAAACAACGCTGAATCAATCCTACACTGTATTTCAAAAACACGTTGTATTAGACAAATAGCTGATTTGCCGACTCCGCAGACTCAGAAAGTTTTTAAAGATTTGAGACTTATTTTGGCATCACATTACAATGGACGTGTTTTGTGATTGAAAATATTACTGAATTCTCAATATTGTTTCCTGTCCTACTTGTACTACTGCTGTTTGCTTATTGTTAGCGTACACCTCTGTTTAAAATGTACGTTTGTAAAAAGCCTGTTTTTTTCGACTGTTTATCCGAAACCGCTCTCTTTATCATATTGTCCACTCGAGCAGGTTCGAAACTTATGCTTGTTTTGATTTAAACCTATGAAAGCAGATTCATGTTCTACCAGTCGCTGTCATCTTGCCGCCTGAATAAAATTTCGACTGATTTAGACGCAACGCATTTCATGTCACTCGTTTTTAATTGAGTCTCTTTAATTTCTACCTCATGTCTCACTCGGTCACGTTATTATTCGTGTAATACAAATGTCCTTTGACTTGATCTCATGGGTGAAGTAAAGTGCCTAATAGATTCGTTTTAAAACTGCACTTTCCGCTTAAACCCTCAATACAAATGAGCGAAGGCATTGATATGAACCTCAGTAAATACAGCCACTGTCTTTTTGTTCAACAATGACCCCTGGCCAAGATGAATGAATGTTTAATACTCTGTTTTGAATGACTGTAGAAGCTTTTTGTGGTTCATCAGGATGGGTGAGTTAAAAGTGAAGGTAAGTAGTAATTCAAGCTAGATTGTTTGTTTCTCTTAGACATGTTGCACGTTATTGAATGTATTTGTGTACTAGCAGAGCCTGTTTGACTTGTTTTGGTTCTTGTTTTGTCATTGGTGATATCAGAATGGTCATCCTGTTCGATTGTCAGTGCAGGTGATGTCCGTCAAGTGGCCATGAGTGGGAATTTTCCCCCTTCAGCTACAGCCAAACACGTTGATACAGTTTAAAGTTCTCTATCATCAGCTCTTTCAAGAGGAGGATCAGTTTTACACTTGATAAACTACTTCAGTTTATTATTACTGCATTTGTTACTGTTATTTTTTTCCCCTCTAGTTTTAAGCTTCTTCGGTTTAATGCCATTAGTTCAATACCAGGTCATGCCATTTTCAAAATAAGTGAAGTAAAATAAAAATTAAAGTCCTTGCTGAACTAAATGCTTCTATGGATTTCTTGGGGGGGGGGAAACAAAATCCATCACAGTACAGGACTCATATGGACTTAAAATACCCCAGCCATCAGCTTCTAAACTCTCAGATAAGTGTTTTAATGGGAATGAAAAACATACACTGTCCATTTATTAGTGTTCACTTGCCGTTTACCATTAGATCGGGGAATCGAAAGTTGCTTATTTGCAGTTTTTCATAACCAAAATGAAGTAACGAACAAATTCAATTGAATGTCAAGGTTATGAAATGGTTAAATGTAATTAAGGTGTACTATGGCTATGTAGACAGTAGGGTAATTTTCTGGTAACTCTACCATTTGTGTGCTGAGTTTGATTTAATATTGGTATAATTAGATACTGAACTTGGTCATGTTATTGTTATCCAGTTTCGCCATATTGTTTTAATGAGTCATTTAGAATGAAAAGAAATAAGGATTTAAATTAAAATGTTTTTACTGTCTAGATTTTTATACAATGATTTCTTTAAAAGTCTTCACTTCTGCTGTTGTAAAATTTAAAAATGATTTAACTGACCTTCATGAGTAGACCTCTATAAATTGCAAACAATTATTTTGGGTTGAAATGGTGCATTCATTTAGTTTAACTTCTGGTGCTTTGCAAGGCTATAACCACTGGTTTATAACTAAGGCAGTGGTCAAAAGTGCAACTGAAAACCTGTTTTTATTAATCGATCATTTGAAGAGTGTGGTTCAGGGCCATCCTTTATGGTGGCTACGAGGTAAAAATTTTATAGCACACATGGTACAGTTTCCTGAGAATGACCCATATAAAAATGAACACAAGGATACTTTGATTCCAGTAAAGAATTTCATCCAGAGAATAGAGAGTGAATCATTTGCTGTGAGGATTTCCTAACAGCACATCTAATGTGAAATGAGAGATTAGGGTCTGGTCTAACACAAGAGCACTAGGCCAAAATAAAGGATCCGATCTGATTTAACGCCTCATTGTCTCAATTTCACTGTGTGATGGTTTTCCCACAATCTTTGCCGTGTGTGAGTGCAATAAATGTAGCTTTTTTGCAGATCATTTTGATGAAATGTTTAATATTTGTCTTTAATGCTCATTAATGCCAATTTCTCATATCTTTTGAGAATATCTGTTTGTGAATAAAGACAAAAAGATGGTTATTTAATCATTTTCCTGTGTCGTGGATTTGTTTGCCTCATTGCACAGCTTCTTTCTGCAGTCACCTCTGCCCCAATTTCCGCGAGCGCGCACACAAAAGAGTGACCATGCAAATCACCACAGCGTCAAAATACGCCCTCCGCTGACCGAAAACGAACCCTGCACACAATTTTAGGAAACAGCTGCAGCGAATGTATGACGTAACGTGCTGTAGGAGCACGTGGATCCTTTGGCTTTTTGGCGCGCTTTCTGTTAGAGTTCGTACAGCGTTCTGACGGCCACATGCGTGAGTATAAAGAGAAAACTTAAAACACAAAATACTTGTGTACATATAGCAATATGCAAAACTAATTGGTCGCATTCCTAACACTCTGATATTACTTTAACATATGATCCGTTGTCATTTTTTAATATGAAACTACTAAGTCTTCATGGTAATAGTTTAGCATAATGTCAAGATTAGGATGTGCGGTTGGTTATTAACGTTCATGAATGAAGCAGTATAGTCAAAGTCTTTAAAGGTGATCAAATTTAAACACATTAATTTAAGTTTAAACTTCATCAAGCTAAAGATCCAAAAAATGTAAATCTTCCTCAGAATGTTTGTTTGAAATAAATTCACCCATCTGTTGTTCAAGCATGTTAGGGTTCATCCTTTTGACCTTTTAATTAAAACATAACTCCCTTCCTTTGAAACGACAGACTCTATGGAAGCTTGTTTTTGCCACAAAATAGAAAAATTCTGACTTTTTCCCTCAGAATTGTGAGATATGTTAGTTATGTTAGAATTGCAAGAAATAAACTCAATTTGCAAGTTAAATTCTTAATGTCAAAATTATAAACCTTTTTCCCCACAATTATGAGTTTATATAACTTTTTTCTCTCAATTCTGACATTAGTTGCCAGGAGTTGCGAGAAAAAAGTTGCCGTTACAATAAATTTTGTATTCAGTGACGGATACAAGCTTTGTTTGCTTTAATGTTGCTGTAACAGTTGCCAAATTTCTTTAAATAAAACCACTATTTTCAATGTTTTTCAGGGCTGAATTTTTGCAATCGTATAAAAATGATAGTACCGTCAGTAACACTAATGCCAGGAGTGCAGATGCCACTTTTGGGTTTAGGCACATACAAGCTTCAGGACCGCGAGCAGCTGAAATGTTCTGTCAGCTCTGCTCTTCAAGCGGGATACCGAGCCTTTGATACGGGTGCGGTCTATGGAAATGAGACACATCTAGGGCAAGTCCTCAAAGAGCTGTTGCCCAAGTATGGTCTACGCCGTGAAGATGTATTCATCATCAGCAAGCTTGCCCCATTAGACCATGGGCCGAGGGCAAAGGAAGGATGCCTGAGGAGTCTGGAGCAACTAGACTGTGAATACATCGACCTCTATTTGGTGCACTGGCCTGGGATGGAGGGTCTTGACCCAGGGGATTCTCGCCATTCAGAGTATCGGGCACAGAGCTGGGCAACCCTAGAGGAGTTCTATACCAGAGGGCAATTCAAGGCCATAGGGGTTTCAAACTACACCTCAAAGCACATTAGGGAGCTGCTCATGAGAATTGCCGTGTGCCTCCAGCGGTCCTTCAGGTAGAGTGTCAACCGAAGCTGATCCAGAGGGAATTGAGGGATTTATGTATGGAGACAGGCATTCACTTCCAGGCCTACTCTTCTCTGGGTAAAGGAGCTCTCCTTAGGGAGCCAGAGGTAATGGATATAGTGAGAAGCTGTGGTAGGACCCCTGCCCAAGTTCTCCTCCGGTGGGCTGTGCAGCAAGGCATCTCAGTTCTGCCTCGGTCCTCACAGCCACGCAGAGTGCAGGAGAATGCGCAGGTGTTTGACTTTGAGCTAAGCCAGATGGATATAATGAGGCTGGATGCCCTGAATTGTGGAACAAGGTTTTGTAAACGAGACTCTAGCAAAATAGCTTAAGCGCTGATTTGACAATTTCTTTATCAAAATCAGAGCAAAATGATTAAAAATATAAACATTATCAGAAATGGAGTCAATGATGTGATGCATGTTGTAGTAGATCAAAAAAGACTTGGACTTGGAGACACCAATGATGAGCATGCTTTTCATTTCTGAATCTTTTTTTTTTTTTTCGGTTAAAAACTATCCAAAATCGATTTTTGAGCAAATACATAACCAGCCAGTGTTCACAACTATCTCCTTACCTTAGCCCGATTCACAATGGTAAGCTTGTAATATTGTGTTCTAATTTGAGTGCTGCTGGTGGGTTTCCGCAGGGTCTTTGCGTCATTTCATCACGTCTGTTTACATAAAGAGTGAGTCCTGGCTGGCAAGCTATATCATGTGAGGATGCTGTTGGTGGAATAATTAAACTTATCATTTCGATGGCGGTTTGTATGGTATGACAAATGGACAATTAGTGATTGGACTGTACAGAAATTGAAATCTACAGGTAACGCTAATACACACTAAATACACGTAGTCATGCAATGCTGATATTAACATTAACAATTTGAGAACAAAGTACAACAATACTAATTTGCATGGTTTGATGTGATATGAGCTAGTAATTTTAGATTTAATCCCCATTGGCAGCGCAACTTATTTAATGCTTTTTCTCAGTTGGTCAGAACAAAAGTGGCAGATTTGTTACTCGTTCAGATGACATTTTTTGGTGGAAATTACTATTTTGGTCATACTTCCGAGACTACAATCTGTGATTCCGAAGTACAGTATCCACCGGTGCGGTGACTGACAGCCACACGTTCATCCGTGCTGAGCTGTGCCAATGCACAACCCATGTAAAGATAATAATTTGGCAAATAACTGTAATTGCAGGTTTCACAGAGAGGCAAAACTTACAGACTACAGCTTTAAATTGAAAGTCAAAAATTTAAGGGCGGTACAACTGAATGTATGTGTATGTAATTGACCTTATTGCTGTGATGAAAGCATAGTTCAGATTGTATAATGTGGTTTTATTCACTAAAAAATCATTTTGAATTAATATCTGAATATCAAAAGTTTTACTTTAAGATGCATTAAGATGTACACAGTCACATATATTCAAGGTGTAAAGAAAATACAATCATTTTAGACGATAAATAAGTTAATTAAATTGGGAAATTTTCTTGAAAATGTCAGAAGTTTTTCTAAACCATATGAAACCAAGGTCAACACAAAAAAAGAGTAAATTTCTACAGCTTGAAATTATTTTCAGTTTGAGCCAAGAACATAACACTACCTTCTCCCAGAAAATCATTTATTTTGACCACAAAATTATAGAAAAAAGATAAAACTTGATTGTTTTAAAAAGTATTTAAACAGTTCATCCATTATTCAATCTATGTTAACAGCTATAAATATGTACAAGGATCTTAAAAAAGATTGGCGCATGTAAAGCACAGCAGGACTGATAGTACAGAAATGGCACTTGTTGTCCATCTGCATATATTTGCTTCCCCTCAAGTTTGGCAGAAACTGAATATTGTTTTACATACAAGACCAGCAGATGGAATATAAAAGGGAGAAAAAAAAAAAAATCAATAGAGACAACAAACAACTTTACAATCAATAAATATGTACATGATAGGCAGTGATGAATTGCAAAGCTATGAAATTATTCTTTAAATAAATTAAGTTTTCCTGGTGACATATCCAAGTATATTGATGTTGGAACAACTGATTTCATCCACTCTTACTAGTTATTCACCACAATGGTTTGGCATTAACAAACAAACAAACAAACCTGAGATGTAGCATATATCAACAAATTAACTGAAATAACTTTACCCGTATTATTGTTACCGTCACTAACCTTACAACTTTATCCGGTGTCACAGTCCTTGAAATATATTTACATTTTGCAAGCAACCGCTCCAGCCTTAAGTACAACAAAAACGCACGTCTGTATATCAATCTATAAAATACATCATAGAACACATTTCTTTGCCAAATATGAACAATACATATCGATAAATAATTTTTAAATAGAGGTTTCATTTTTTTTTTTTTTTTTTTGTAAATCCGTATATAGAAAGATTGTCCAATGAATTGTATTTTCGGAGAGATTGTCCCTTTTAAGATTGTCAAATTGAAGTTACACTGACAATTCCTTTAGTTAAACGTACGTTATTGCAGTGGTAAAACGCGATACAGCACTTCTACCGTTCTCAGATTGGTTTTGCAGTAGCTTGAGCACATTTGATTACAAAAAGGCCATGATGGTGATCAGACCAGCCTTCATCTGAGAGCAGCTCTCTGGTAACTGTTCTAACAGAGCATTGTTAAAGCATGACAACTTCATTCTCTGCCCTCCTCTTCTTTGGGACTCCAGAAGAATGAGAACCATCCTCTGTACGTCTGTTTCACTCTTTTCACCTCCTAGAAACAATTAAAAAAAAAAGCACTTGATATGTAAGGGTTCACATATTTAGGACCACAAGCTGACAACCTATCAAATAGAAATGCATTAAGTGTGCCATATAGCTGGCTCACCCCTTTGTCGAGCCACGTATCAAATTCATCGCTCATCCTCCTCAGCTGTCGCCCATACTTCTTTGCTTTCCACAGCGCAGCAGGAGCGGACTGAGAACGACCTCTGAAGGGAAGCCCATCTCCGGCTCCTCCGTTCTCCTCCAGCGATGCTCCATCCTGGGGCTCCGCGTCCTGCCAGCGGCTGACCGTATACACCTGAGACTCTGAATAGAGCCGCACACGCCCTGCAAAAGCATGCGATCACATGGTAATCATTTTTTTTTTTTGTAAAATCTAGGTCAACCTATGATACATTTCCTGATACTTAATGGCGAGTGTGGCTGTTCGAAGTTCTCACTTTGAGGAGAAATGTTTGGCAAGGTTTGATCCTGATGTTGCCCGTGGTTCTTGATTGTCTCTTCCAGATGTGATTTCCTGTTGCCATCCAAGGCGCTGGAATCATCTCGATGGTCATGCAACGTGTTATCCATTGTGAGAGCTGGGGAACAGGAGTAGCACATTAGTATAGAAATTGCAAAGGTGTTCAAACAATTAATGCCCTCATACGTATTGTAACACTTAGTTATCAGATGAATTTATTAACGTGAAGTTAAACATTCACTGCTTTTCCTAAATACATACCTGTGGATCTGGACAAATTCCAGGACAATGGATCTGAATGTTAGTCTCTACGGAACTCAGTTGGTTGTGGCAGTAAATGTTATTCCGTCTTATCTCCGGTACGATTACGAGTAGCTTCTCCAGTTCTCAACATATATTGATTGACTCATGGCATGTGACACACCCAATCAACAACAATAAATGCAATAAATGGTACTTATATAAGTTTCATATTTCTGAGGTTGAGCGACGCTCATCCGAAAACGTAGTCGGCCAAAAATAATGGAAAAAAGATCCCGTTTTTCGTGACATTTAGTCCGAGTGATTGTCTTGTCGCCGCAAGGAGTAGCGTGCCAAATTTCCAGTCCGGTTGTTGTTATCTCTACAGTGTGTATGATCTCATTTGGGCTCGAATATTGTTGTTGTCCATCGTCGTGTACAGTAGTGCTCCGCTCTCAGCCAATCAAACGGCGCTCGGCTCGTTGTAAGAGCCAATCACAGCCCGCTGCTAGGGTGTTTTGCGCGCTCTCTGATGCAACGTCACTGTTGCGATAGGGGTTCTCGAGCCTTTGCTGCCCCGTGACTTGTTTACCTCATACGGGCCCCAGTCTCGCGGAAGCGTGGGAAGATTTACATCGCGCGCTTTCTGAGGACGCTGCCGCGAGAGAATTTGCAAGAGAAATGCACCGTTTAACTTTGTTTGCTTTTGAGTGTAATTCAAAACAGTGTAATTCTGGTGGCTCTCCTTACAAATCAGTCACAAGTATAGTTTATGTTATGTTTTATTTATTTATTATGGCAAGTTTTTTGACGTATCTGTAATTCGTCTTACTTGAATGGTTTGCTGTATAGTATACCGATTTAATGGCAATAATATTTGCAGCCAAGAGAACATATTTAGCCATTTCTGTTCAAGAACTGTGGTCATGTAATGCGCATTTTCTCAGTTCGAACTGTAGATGGCAGGAGAGATCCGTGTTGAGCCATTAGAAGTCGGTCTTGCTTTATGACTCATGCCTGCAGAATAGAAATATACAAGTTAATAGGACCCGTTATTGTGTAGATTGCTGCATGTGTTAGATATTTTGATATAATCTTTGTAGGTCTGACCACAACACTGCAGCATGCTCTTTGTACACATGTAGTTCCTCTTTTTCATTTTCACATAAATACATTAAAAAATGTATAAAACTAAGTATGTAGCCGTACCAATTGAATTTGGGGATGCAACATAGCACTAAACTTGACAAAGACAGATAATCTATATAAGTATAAATAAAGGGTCCCACTACTGTTTATACTGATATCATTTAAGTTTTTTTGTTGTTAATAATAATATGATTTTAAAAATCTTAAACCACGTTTGCTGGCCTTAGCTGGTTTGAGATGTTTTCCAAGCCTGACCAAGCTGGTCTTTGGGTGGCTCAAAAGTTCTAAAACAAGCCAACAGGGTGACTGAGAGACAATCTAGGACCAGCAAACCAGTTTAGGATAGTTTAAAGGGTTAGTTCACACAAAAATGAAAATTCAGTCATTAATTACTCAGCCTCATGTCGTTCCTCACCTGCAAGACCTTCGTTCATCTTTGGAACACAAATTAAGATTTTTGATGAAATCTGAGGTATATGACTCATCCAATCTAACCACCACTGTCAAGGTCCAGAAAGGTACTAAAGACATCGTTAAAAGAGTCGACGTGACTGCAGTGGTTCAACGTTAATTTTATGAAGCGATGAGAACACTTTTTGTACAGAAAAACAAAACAAAAAGTCACGTTGACCCTTTTAACAATATCTTTAGTACCTTTGTGTACCTTGAAAGTTAAGGTTAAATTGTTGAAAAATTGCTGTCTATGGACGAGTCATATTCAGTCTATGCGGAAAGTATTCACAGCGCTTCACTTTTTCCACATTTTATGTTACCTTAGCCTTATTCCAAAAGGGATTCAAATAATTGTTTTCCTCAAAATGCTACAAACAATGCCCATAATGACAACGTGAAAGAAGTTTGTTTGAAATCTTTGCAAATTTAAAAAACAAAACAAACAAAAAACACATATGCACAAGTATTCACAGCCTTTGCTCAATATTTTGTTGAAGCACCTTTGGCCTCAATTACGGCCTCAAGTATGATACTACAAGCTTGGCACACCTATTTTGGGGCAGTTTCTCCCATTCTTCTTTGCAGAACCTCTCAAGCTCCATCAGGTTGGAATGGATGAGGAGTGTCAGTGCACAGCCATTTTCAGATCTCTCCAGAGATGTTCAGTCGGGTTCAAGTCTGGGCTCTGACTGGGCCACTCAAGGACATTCACAGAGTTGTTCCATAGCTTTCGTTTTCTCGGGTGTGTGCTTAGGGTTGTTGTCCTGTTAGAAGATGAACCTTCGCCCCAATCTGAGGTCCAGAGCGCTCTGGAACAGGTTTTTTTTACATTGCTGCATTCATCTTTCCCTCGATCCTGACTAGTCTCCCAGTTTGTGCTCTGACATGCACTGTTAACTGTGAGACCTTATATAGACAGGTGTGTGCCTTCCTAAATCATGTCCAATCAACTGGATTTACCACAGGTAAAACTCCGATCAAGTTGTAGAAAGATCTCAAGGATGATCTGTGGAAACAGGATGCACCTGAACTTAATTTCGAGGGTCATGGCAAAGGCGGTCAATGAAAAAAAATAAATTTGTACAGATATCAAACAAACTTCATTCACATTGACATTATCGGTTATTGTTTAGAATAATGAATTTAATCCCTTTTGGAATAGGGCTGTAACATAACAAAACGTGAATACTTTCCAGATGCACCGTATCTCTCGAATTTCATCAAAAACATCTCAATTTGTGTTCCGAAGATGAACGAAGGTCTTACAGGCGTGGAACACGAAGGTGAGTGATTAATGACAGAATTTTCATTTTGGGGTGAACTAAACTTTTACCATGATTTTTTTTTTTTTTCTCAGCAGGGCCATTTAGGTCCACAAACAAGAGGTTTTCTAGTACGAAAAGAGTAGTGCAGTAGAGAGATCATTCTTTATCTATATTACAGAGGAGGATATTTTCGAATAAAACATTCTGAGTTGAAAATACCCTTGAGAAAATGTACTAGAGGCTAACTTAGACTAAATCTGACGAGATTCACCGGTACAGCTGTTCAGCTATGAACCACAATAGTTACTGCTTGGCGAGTGTCATTCCTGAATCGGTGTCACCAGAGGGGTCAGAGGCGACTACATTTATGGCACAAAACTGATTTAGCCTCTCGGAAGTGCACGTGCTTTTACTAGCCAAGATAATTCGCATTGCTAATATGTCTGTCTGTGCTACATCAGTGCCAATTTGATGAATTATCGTCCGATGTTGGCTCGCCATGCCTGCCATAGCGACACTCCGGAAAAGCTGCACGTGCTGTATAGGAAAATGTCACCTCCCCTCTTTCTGCAGTCCACGCGAATGAAAACACGCCGCTTTTCGCACCGTCTCGGCTTTCTGCAGAATCAGAAAGAGAAACAGGTCATTTCCATATTACCTTTTCCAACAAACTCCGCCCGTCTCCTCTGATGCTGATGCGAGCGCGCTGTTAACATCTTCTCATTCACTCCCTCTGGCGCCACACGTCCATGTGCGGCTCTGATCATTCTTCATTCTTTCCTCTCTCTCTGTCCCCCCAGTGTATAATATAGTCTCCGCTTTTTATAGAAAACCTATTCCCCCCCCCCTAAAATGCCAAATTCTGGAGTCAGGCTTTTTATCTTCTCTCTAGTGTTTGGAATTATGTGAATGGGCTGCAGTTGGTGTGAACAAACATCTCGAAGACCTTTCGTCGATCACTTTTTAATCCGAATCGCGGTTTTCATTCACGTCTCATCTTGAACGTGAGTCGTTTCTTAAAACCAGTCTCGCCTCGAGTCGACAACTTGATTGGATTTGTGTTAGTTGTTTGTATTGTTTGAACTGTCAAATCAAGAACTGCACCGCCGTGAAGCTCGCGCGCATCACCGCTACTCCATGGAGAAATGAGTCGCGCGCACCGAGCTCATTCACTGTGAATTAAACCGAACTACAGCAAGTCAACAGCCGGTGTCCACCGGAATCCACACACCGTCTTTGTAAGTACAACACCACACCACATTACACTGCTACTAATACAGTATTATTTGTTGTTAGAAACCTGACGGTAGGTTTAATATACACAAAGCCAGCGAACTGATTGCAACAAATGAGTAATAGACTGCATCCTCCATGTTTTCAGCTTAGAATGAAATAGACGATTCTATGAAACGAAACACCCACGTTCAGATATCTCATATTTATTCAAGACAACATTATTTTTTCAGGTGCAAACTTGCTTGTCATTTTTCGCACAGCCTATACAAGAGCTTCCCAACAAAATGAACCTCGGTTAACGTACGTCTTTCTGTCAGAGCAGGTAAGATTGACTTTACTATTGTGCCAAACTAGGAATGTTGAGTTACAATTCACTGCGCATGCAGCTACCATTTTCTCTTAAATGTTTTTTTCTGGCCCTTCATAACTAGTAGTAAGCGCCACATAGTTTTCATGCTGGCTGTGAATACTTAGCAGTCACAGTTCTCATGGAAACGCTCTCCTACTCTCACTACAGAGGCAGCCCACCTGTTTCAGAGATACATACAGTGTGATAGAGGATGCTGTGGTATGTAGGGAAACCCTCAGTCACCACATGCATGGATTTAAGGTCCAAAAATTATATCCAGCGTCTACATGTAAATGTATTTTTCCCCCTTTACATTGGGCGGGTTGATTTCTCTCACAGTGTTTTCGTGACGCGCAAGAAACCTCTGGTTGATTTTGGACAGGAATGTGTTGCACTTAAAAGGATGGTTCAACCAAAAATGAAAATTTTGTCATCACTTACTCACCCTTAAGTTGTTTCAAACCTGTATGAGTTTCTTTCTTGTGTTGAACACAAAAGAAGATATTTTAAAGAACATTGGTAATCGAACAGTTGACGGTAGCCATTGACTTCCATAGTAGGGAAACTCTTTGATTACCAATATTCTTTAAAATATCATCTTTTAAAGACACTCATACCAGTTTGGAATGACTTAAGGGTGAGTGAGTGAAGACAAAATGTTCGTTTTACTCATCGTCATTTTGCTCCCGACCTCTATGACTTTTTTTCTCTCCTGCAGAACACATAAAAAAGATACAATTTTTACATATTTTTTTGGACACCATTCATGTTCATTGAATGGGCAAAAACTTTCTTCAAAAATTCTGCTTTTGTGTTCAGAAGATGGAAGAAACTCATGCAAGTTTGGAACGACATACGGTTGAGTGGATGGTGGCAGAATTTTTATTTTTGGGTGAAGAATCCTTTTAACAAATAAGCAAATATAACAGATGGTCATTTTGACAAACGGAGGAGAAGACACATTTGACAGACCAGCTCTCATATGACACACAAAATGCCATTCGTCCTCACAAGGGAAATCAATTACGCCTTTAATTTCTTTTGTTATACAATTATACTGCAATGAAACAGACTGTAGGCAAATGATACTCCTGCAGCTTGTATTTCAAATCAGTCCTGTCCATTTTCATTTAGGTTCATTTAGGCATGCAATAGTCTGAAATATGTATTTTTATTCCAGAATCTTATAGTGTGTCAATAGCAATGCCTGTGGTACAAGCACCATGCAATCATTTGTGCTATATATATATATATCTGGTCTGGCTAATTTTTTCTCTAGTTGTAAACCACTATGTGTTCTCCTGTTGGAGCTCTTGGTTTCAATGGTATTATTTCCTTTCCCCTAATGCCTGGAACCATTACTCACAGCTTGAGCTAATCTTAATGTTTCTGGCGAACTGAAAATAATCCTACTCTTGCTAAAGGCGGAATTCAAAAAGTGGTTTGTTTTTTTACTGCTGCTGCTCCTTTCATTATGTGCCGTGTCTGAATATTTGTACATCCTCTTACTCTGAAAGCTCCGGAAGACGTGAATTATGTCGGCCAAGATTTAGAAGCCCGATTTTGTTGCAAGCATGAGTTTCCATTGGATTGTAAAGCCTGCAAGTCTGTCCAGTTAGCTCCATATGTGAGACACGAATTGTGTGTAACTGTGTGCAACATATCCAGAAAAGTGGATGTTTAAACCTTTTTGTTTGTGTGTGTGTGTCCAGGCTTAAAGTTCTGTTCCAAATCTGAGGTTCCTTCAGTGCACTTGTGTTTATGTCTGCCGGTCATCTATGTGTGATCCTTTTAGTATCACCCTCCTCAGTGAGAATTCAAAGCCTCCAAATGGCGTTCTTCTCGCTTCCACTTGCAGCTCAACCACCGTTATTAAAGTAGAGCCAGGGGCCCAGTTCTAAAGCCTTCATTTTTCACCCCCGGTCAACAGCTTGCCTGCCCTTACAAATGATTAGCACTGTAAATTCCAGTCAAGCGAACCATTAAAATTTCTTTCCATTAAAATATCCATTAACCCATTAACCATTAAAGTATCTTCTCTAGTCTCTGCACACCTGAAGTAAGCAAGTTCTGTCAAGCCGTGTTAAAAAATAATATAAATATGTACAAAACTGGCTGTAAAGTGCAAATGTTAAAAAAAAAAAAAAATGTAAAAAATGTAAAAAAAAAAAAAAAAGTGAAAAATTTTAAAAATTTATCAAATAAATAAAAAACAAAAATCAATGAAAAAAAAAAAAAAGTGAAACAAAATAAAAAAAAATCCAAATCACCTCTTTTGTTTTCAAAACATAATCAATTCTGTAGCAACAGGTATTAAAAAGTCAGAGATTTTTGTTGGCATATAGTTAGGTGTATGATTAAAATCAAATTATACAAATTCAACCAAACATCAATAAATTTCAAATGAAAAACAAAACACAAACATGAAAATGAACAAAAAAACAAAAAAAAAACAAAAGGAACAGTTAAACAGGGGAGAAAACAGGGTCAGCTCAACTCAAAAGGTGAGGAAAGCACAAAGACACCAAAAAAGTCAACAACAACACAGCAGAGCACAGCCACAAAGCAACAAGAACAACAGCAGACGCACATCAGCAAGACAGAGCCCCAGTGCTCCAGCAAGAAAGACAGGAAGAAACAGGGTGCTGTCCAAGCTGTTTTTCCAGATTTGAAGAAGACAAGCAAAAATGAAACGTTGAAAAGAACCGAGGAAGTTGTGGTCGAACAGGGAAAAACTTACTGCAAGGAAGAAGACAACACTTGCTTTAGCTTACAATTTGCAAGGAAGAAGCCGAGCAGTTGGCCATTAGCTTAGTGGCAGAAGACACATTGGCATGGGACACCCATACCCTGTCCGGAGAAGTGGGTCAAAGTGAAATTGAAAGGTGGAAGACTGAAGAAAAAAAAGCCAAACCTGGGCAAACCGAAAAAGAACGTGGAAACAAGGACTCAACTATGCAAAAATGCAAGAAATGCAAAAACTGGGAAGAAAAAAATGGCAGCAGGCTGGACTGACTGAAATATCAAAAAAAAGAAAAATTTTGGCTGTAGAAGCTGCAGGGTTTTTGTTCGTGAGGAGGGGAAGAGAGGTACACGAATGAGTGTCTTGCAGGCACAGTGAAGCAGAAGCATGGTTCCTTGCACACTGCAGGTTGGGGATTTTGCTTTTTGGAATGGATGATGGGTCAGAAATTGGTGGTATCCTCAATGGCAATGAAGAGAAGGCAGATACTTATCATCAATGCAATACCATCAGGGCATCCAGAGGAGGCCCCTGATTGGCCCCAAATTTATTCTGCAGCATGACAACAAAAACATACAAAAGTCAAGAAGAAGAATAAACAGTGTAAGAAAAAGAAAGAGTGAGGAGGAAGTGATGGCCCCCCCCCCCCCCCAGCCCCTGACTCATCATCATCATCGAGGTCTGTCTGTACACATGAAGAGAGAGAGAGAAAACTGAGGCCTCTATCCACCAGAGGGAACTGTGGTTAGTTCTTCCAAGATGTGGGGGGGGCAACCCTACCGAGTTTTTTCAAAAAAAACTGTGTGTGCAAGTGAAGAAGAATTGATGTGTTTTGTTTTGAAGGCAGGGTGGTCACACCAAATATTTTGATTGAGATTTTTTTTCTGTTGTCTCACTCACTTTTTTTTTGTTAATTGATAAATAATAACTATAACATGTGTCTTTTTTTGAAAGCATTCTTACTTTACAGCATTTTTTTTCACACCTGCCTAAAACTTTTGCACAGTACTGTAGCTTTAATATGAGATATTTTTGTCTACAGCATTTTCCTCAATCTTTTTAGAGCAGGGTGGTGCAACCCTGGTCTTGGAGAGCCACTGTCTTGTAGATTTAACTCCAAAGCCTCTGAACTAGCTAATCAAGGTCTTACTAGGCATCCTAGAGACTTCCAGGCAGGTTTGTTGAGGGAAACGGGTTAAACTCTGCAGTACAGTGGCCCTCCTGGAGCAGTTTTGGACACCCATGTTTTAAAGTGAGAATTATTTGTTTGCCTAAAGATCTGTTCTCAAATGTACTAATGTAGTGAGCTTGTTCACAAGTGAGCTATGCTGACTACAGGTGTAAATGTGTTCTAAAATGTTTTGAGCTGTAGTTGAACACACTTAAAGGGATGGTTCACCCAAAAATGACAATTCTGTCATCATTTACTCATCCTCAGGTTGTTCCAAAGCTGTATAAATGTCTTTGTTCTGCTGTACACAAAGGAAGATATTTGGCAGAATGTCAATAACCAAACAGATCTCATGTTCCTTTTACTACTATACTTTTTATTTTTCCTACTATGGTAGTAAATGATGACAGAATTTTCATTTTTGGGTGAACTATCCCTTTAATTAGGACTTAAAGACCCCCAGTGGTGAAAATAAAGTTTTTAATGTTGTTTATATGTCTATGTTGTGTTTTTAATATGCTTTAAGACAAACCATGTGCAAATTCATATTTCAACACCATTACTGAGTATTTTCTCCCTAACTTTGAAAAACAGTGAAAAAAAGACAGTCTCAAACCCGCGGTTTGAAATCGCTGTTGTCCGTGACATCACAAACTGACTTGTAACCAATCGTGTCAATGTGCCGGCAGGCTTTAGCAGATCATTAACAGCAAACTAGAAGGGGAGTCTCGAGAGAAGCCAGATTATCCTAGTATAGTTTTCTGTTGTGAAAAATCATTGTGTCGATTTAGCAATATGGGCGAGTGTATAATATATATTACAATGTTATGATGATTGTTAGAAGGAAGCTGTCGGACATGGCGAACGTGAATATGGTTTTTGTAACATTAACAACACATTAGTAGCTTGGGGTCAGGGTTAGTTGAGCAAAAGGCTAATCATATTAATTATCGTTATGTGTCCAGTGTTGTAAAGAGCGATACCATTGTGCTGCGTTTACATCAGTAAGTTGACCGAGTGGATCTCTGATCCGCGTATATTAAATGAGGCAAGGGCGTACAGTTATATTCAAGCTATTTTAAAGCATGGATTTTTTTTTTTTTTCACAGGAAAAAACATTTAAATATGTCATTTTGGTGATCAAAGATGAGTTTTATGGGATAAAAGTATTGACTACAGGGGGATTTAAGTACATCTTCATATGTAATTTCATAATTTCTTCTGTTGTCTAAGTGTTATCAACCAAATGTACTGACATGGATATATGGGAAACTAATCTAAACTTTAATGCCATTTATATTGAAACTTTTATGTTTGTCAACACATCAAAATTCACTTCTTTAAAGCATGACAAGATTATTAAAGGATAATGATTCAAATGTACTTTAAAGTAAAACTTTAAACTTAATTTGAAATTATTACAAAGTGCTCTTAATACAAAGTCTCGAAATTAAGACGTTTATCTTTTGGAACAACATTCACACGACGACCTAAAATACTTCCTCTGTAGCCAAATAACAGCAGTGGGTTATCTGGCCATATGGCAGGTTGATTCCAGACAGTTTAGAGTGGTGTGTCCCTTTCCTGTTCAATGAATGTAAAATATGTTCCTTTCACTATTTAGGAGTGTCTCTTCATAGTAGGACTCATGCCGTGAGCAAAAGAAATGTCTGAGCACCCCAGAGAAGGAGTTGATGCTAAAGAAGCTATGAAGAGTAAAGCCAGTTAGAAAATGAAGATTACCGAACACCATTCACCTTTAAAATAACTAAAGCAACAATACAAAGAAGTTGCAAAAACAGGACAAAGTCAACTCTTTTATATTAATTGTATATATTATTTTAATATATTATACATTTATCTGCTATTGTTAACACTTTACATACATTATAAAAATAAAACTCTAAATATTATATATTTATATTAATGTTTTTTAATATGTTTATATTATTTTAATGTATATTATACACTTAATAGTGTATGAATGATGTAATATAATACAAGAATTTTTATTTATATTTAAAGGATAGTTCACCCAAACATTTAAATTATCTCGATGATTTACTCACCCTCAAGCCATCCTAGGTGTGTATATTCTTTCAGACGAACAGAATCAGAGTTATATTACAAAATATCCTGGCTCTTCCCAGCTTTATAATGGTAGTGAATGGGTTGTTGTATTTTGAAGCTCAAAACAAGTGCATCCATCCATCACGAAAGTAATCCACACGGCTCCAGAGGGTTAATAAAGGTCCTCTGAAGCGGAGCGATGAGTTTTTGTAAGAAAACTATCCAAATTTAAAACTATAATATCTAGCTTCCGACAAACAGCCTTGCGCAAGTCGAGTTTCGGCAAAAGAGTAACCTCTGACGTGACGTTTGATGTAGGAATAGCGTAAGCTTAGACGCCTCTTGCAGTTCAAACAAATAGGGCTGTGCAACAAACTCAATATCATCTTCTCTTGTATTGAAATCCTCTGATATTTCTCTTTAAAAATTTTGTTTCGCTCTATCCTCTGCACTTGTGCGTTCGTCGATATGTCGTGTCGGGTCAGAGGTTACTCATTCACCGTAACTTGACTCGCGTACGGCCGTTCTCTGGAAATCTAGATATTGTAGTTTATAAAGTTTTAAATACCATTGTTTACAAAAACCCATTGCTTCGTTTCAGAAGGCCTTTATATTAACCCCCTTGAGCCGTGTGGATTACTTTTATGATGGATGGATGCATTTTTTGGGCTTCAAAATACAACACCCCGTTCACTACCATTATAAAGCTTGAAAGAGCAAGGCTATTTTTATTTAATATAACTCCAATTGTGTTTGTCTGAAGGAAGAAATACACACCTAGGATGGCTTGGTGAGATGCTCATATCAACACTGTTAGTTGTTTGGTGTTTATATGTTCTCAGCTCATGCAAGAAACCTCAAATTGGTTCACTGAGATGATCAGCCTTATACAACCATCAAGACCTCCAACACTATTAATAATTGCTGTTTGTAGTTGTCTCGGCTAATGTAGCCAGATAATTCTGGATGTGAGGAAAATGCCTTTGATCTACCTTTTTGATTTCAAGGAGCAAGCCCTCATCCAGGAACTTCAATTTAGATTTAATATCAACATGCTGTTTTGCTTGTAGCATTTGTGACGCAGGGAATGGGGATGTAGGGTATCTCTGCTGAGACGCTGATGGCTCCACAGGTTTCATCTATTTATTTGCATTTTGTTGTTGCTTCATGAGGCTTATCCTCTCTCCTCCTTTATCTCCTGCTTCCCCTTTATCCTTCCTTCCTACTCCTTGACATCTTCGGTTTATAATCATGATTCTGAGTGCATATTTTAAGCAAACCTATTTTCTGTTGCTTGACTGTGACGTTTGTGTTTGTACATCCTGTAATGAATGCTAAAACTGGGTAATTATATAATAACATTAATCAAATACATTTATTTGGGACCTTGGGAATTACCAAAAACAAACATTCCAGAAAGCGCTCCTGTAATTGTGAACTAATTATTGCACCCAATTCATCAAAGACTCACTAGCCAATTGGATTTGTAAAAAATCTCCTCTACTGCTAACACTCTTTATATCTACTTTGCCCTTTTATTATTCAGCTTTTAGAGTTTTTACCTTTCTAACCTGCTATATTCATGTTGGCCAGTTTTGCACTAGGCCCATACTTTCATTTTACTATCAGGAGAAATGGTGAAAAAATATTCCTGTATAGTTAGAATTGTTTAGTTGACACTTACACGCATATTACAAAGTATTATATACAATATGCTTTGTAATATATGTCAGTGGCGAGTTGTAAGAAGATCTGGTGCTCTAGTTGCTGTCCAGGGTGCTGAATCTACATTAAAGGGTTAGTTGAATGAATATTGAAAAAAACAATTGTCATTAGTTACTCACCCTCATGTCGTTCCAAACCTGTAAGACTCGTATTTGAAAGAAATCCTTCAATCCCTCCCTAGACAGCCTATGCAACTACTGCTTTCACGCCACAGAAAGGTAGTAAAGACATCATAAAAGTAATCTATGTTACTCCAGTGGTTTAACCTCAGTTTTTTGAAGTGACGCGAGTACTTTGTTTGCGGCCAGAAAACGACTACTTTTCTAGGGTTTGAAGATCTTCATTTGTGTTCCGAACATGAACGAAAGTCTTACGTGTTTGGAATGAGGTTGAGTACTTAATGACAGAATTTAAATTTTTGGGTGAACCCTTTAATATGGTGAAATTATCCTGAAACATTTCTCATTAGAATTAGTTTATGTTGCTCAAGAGTGAAAATAACTTTCTCAAAGGAAATTCTTGCAGATTTGCAGACGTTGTTGGTTGGGTTTGCTCTTCTGTATTGAAGGTTGTGTGAGGCGATTTGGTCTTTGGGCTTTGTGTAACTGTTGCAATAGGCTGATACGGATCAGTTTGACTGATAGGTAAATACCTCATATGAGACACGTCAGTCGAAATACTGTCTGCAAACCTGTGATTTTACACTGGGTCGTGGGAACATGGGAATTGAGGAGCCTAGTGATTCCTACCTCCAGATTAATGAGTGCAAATTAAATCTGAATTCTTCAAAGAATAAGTGCTGTGATATTGTTTTCTGTCACTTCATTTTCATTCTTTCCTCCTCTCTATCCCCATGATGGCATGCTTAAGGGTTCCAGATGGAATATGGGGCTTTTCTACTCCCCTGTCTATTCCACTGCATGAATATAAATTAGAAGGTGGAACATGTTGACGGTTTTTGCACCCTTTTTCTTTTCTTCTGTCATGGTCACTTGTGCTGGAATGATGGGAAAATTTTCACACTTGACCAGGCAACTTCAATGGGTTTTCTCACAGTTCCTGATAACTACTTTAGACAGAAGACTTCACATGACAAACCATTTTATTGAGAAACGATTTCTTGGACAAAGCCTGTTCAGTGTAAATGCCTATTGTGCATGTTTCAAAAATTACACCTCTGGTGTGAAATCAGACAATCAAATTTAATTTTCAAATATGTTTTTTTTCATTATAAAACTATATGATAAAGCAATACTATACGAACAACAAGAGTGCTGTTGTTACAAATATCAGTGATTACAGCACTATTGCAAGTGTGATTATTATTGCTTATAACCACTTATGAATGACTGACTTTTATACAACCTATTCAAAGATAATGAGGAGCATACATTTTAGACACACTATTGCCACTTATGCTCATTTGTCTCTTTCTACTCCATTTCTAATAATACTTCAAAGTGAAGAATTAACTCTTGCCTTTGAATGAATCGATTTGGTCATTTACAAATAAAGACTGGCTGCTTTTCAAATGGCATGCTCTCCGATTCGGTACCTCTTTGGAATAAGTTATTTACTTTGTGACTGTGAAAAAAGTATGTTCTATGTTGTATGAGTGTACATAGCATGAATGAAATCCAGATGTAATACATTCATCATGTTGCCATTGTCATGTGACCTATGAGCATCAGTTGTTTTGCTTCATTTACATTCATCAGATCGTAAAGTGCCCATTGAATGTGCATTTTGGAATCTCTAATAATCCAGGTACTTTTTGCCTACTGTTTTATGAATACTTAAATACTTGGATTTATACTCTCTTCACATTCTGTTTCTTACCTCATTCCTTAATGTATTGGTGTGTCTGAAACAAATCAGTTGAGTAAATGATTCATACACTCACTCATAAAATCAGTCACCTACTGGTGTAACAGTGTAACCTACAGAAAGAAAATCCCCAGCACTTATAAACAGACTGACAGTCTGTCTGGAACAAACACAGACAAACGGCGTGATATAAACAGTGAAAAGTCCCAGTTCTGTTGGACTAAATATCACACCACCTGGCCCAATTTGAGAACTGTTGATAATATAAATATAAATCACTGCAGATGAGAAAACGCCAGTCTGTCTTAACGCATGAACAAATTCTTCCTGACACAATTTTGCAAAGTTTCTGAAAACAAGGCCAGTCGAAATGTTTGGCCATGTGTGAATGAGCTCATACTAGCTCTAGTGATGTGTAATTGCACGATTAACCTATTACATGCAATGAAAAAAAAAAAGAGAATCAGATTCAAACTGTGTGAATGTTGTCATTGGGAGATTTGGCAGCAAATTATGGCATGTTGGTTTACGTGTGCGTATGTGTGGAAATGATTGATTATGAACGGAGAAAGGGTCGCCTTGTGGGGGCTTATGGGTATACGGTCTCATCTTCACTGTCACACCATGAGACAAGCAGAGAGGGTGCCTGGGGCAAATGTCACTATGTGGAAAGGAGCGAAGACTGGAGGAATAAAGAGACACAGGTGTTATTTTTGGCTGGCAAATACCATATGCTGCCTGTTGAGGGTCCACAGTAGGCGACCTTTCCAGAGTGTCTGTGGTTGCAATGAGAAAGATGACAGGCAGAGGAAATTGGTTTTAACGAGAATCAAACTATTCACCCAGCAGACAATGCCATCCACAGGTTCTGACTCTTATCCGACAGACCAGTCATGTTAGACTAAGACATTTGCCAATGGCTCATCAATAGCAATAATACACGACAACAAAAGGCAACATAATGAAAAAATCCATTGACCATTCATTGCTTTGTTGGCCGATCTGGCTCTGAATATCCTTAGGCACACGCGTGGTTAAAAATCACTATAAACTTCATCTGGCCTAGCCTAACTTTTAAAGCATCTCGCCCGAAGGGGTTGAGGTTTTGCTGGTCGGCATCATCCCAGTTAGCCTCTGCTGTCAGATGCTGTAACTGCACCACCCAGACATAAAGTAAATCCTTTTCCACTGACTGAAGTAACTTAAAGTATCAAAATAAATCGAAGAAATTTCATCCTTTTATTTCAAGGGCTCTTAAAGGGTTAGTTCATCCAAAAATGAAAATTCTGTTCTTAATGACTCTCCCTCATGTCGTTCTACACCTTCGTTCATCTTCAGAACACAAATTAAGATATTTTTTGATGAAATGTGATGAAATATCTTAATTTGTAGGTACTAAAGACAGTCACATGGACTATTTTAACGATGTCTTTAGTACCTTTCTGGACCTTGAAAGTGGTGGCTAAATTGCTGTCTCTTGTAAAATCAGAAAGCTCTTGGATTTTATTAAAAATGTCTTAATTTGCTTCGAAAATGAACAAAGGTCTTACAGGTGTGGAACAACATGAGGGTGAGTAATTAATGACAGAATTTTCATTTTTGGGAACTAACTCTTTAAAAGTGTCAAATCTCCCTTTTTTCACAATTTTCATGTCACAGTTTATTTTGTTTAGATTTTTATAATATTTTTACATTTATTTTGTTTGATTTTAATGTCTTCTCAATGGTGTTTAGTAATCCTAGTTAGGTTTAGTCTATTATTTTTTTCCTCAGATTTCTAGTCTTAGTTTATTTAGATTTCATTGCAGTTTTTAATAACGAAAATCGCGCTGTTTGGGATTGTGTACCTTCTTGTGGTGCCATCAACACTGTATCAGCATTGTTGTGATGTCATTGTCCTATGGCTCCTAAGCGATTAGTCACATGACATTTACAGCTCAGCTGATTGGCTTAAAAATATCTGACTGCAGAACTGAGCGCTCATGTGCAAACGTGGCAGTTTGCGTATCTGGGATGTCCTTCCTAGCCATGCAGCTGTTACTGAGATAAACGACAACCCTAAACAATGAATTCCTGTAGGTAATTTTAGGCCTCCTTTGTCTCGCCAATAACAAACTCTCCTGCTATGAAGCATATTTGCATATTCGCACCATACCATTAACAAAAGATCTATATTGTTCCCCACAGTGAGGTGCACGTCAGTCATTCTCACAACCCCTTCAGAGCTCCTGCTTACTCTGCTACAGCCCTGCTTATTATGTATCTAAAGCACTGGATGACTCCCTGCTGGTTTAGGCCCGTCGACTTCCCTCCTGTCAAAGCCACCAGGAGAGCGATGAATGCTTTATGGAGAGCGAGAGGCTACTTGAACTACTGAGATCTGGATAAACCTGCAGAGCAAAATATCCACTCACATATATGCCGTGTTTATTTGGCAGTCCATCGTTACGGATTACAGAGGTCGCGTGAGCAATGTTGCATGTTTCCTGAATATTGATGCGTACGGCGGACATGCGTGCGGCACATCGAGAGAGCGCTACATCACAGTTGTTAATATGCAGGGATCTGAGGGCGGGAGAAGCTTCATGGTTTTTTGCAGTACACGGGAGAGGAGGCTGACCCATTTAAATGGCAGATTCGACGCGTGTGGTGCCTCACAATAGGGTGAAATAGCAGGAAAAGTACTAGACTGTGTCAGGAAAAAGAAACGTGGGCACTCTGAGCCGAGGCACTGATGAGATCTGTTTCCAACAAACATATGGAGAATGATAGCATAAAATTAGACTTCGTAATATGCGAGGAATTGTAGAGCTGTGGGGTTCACGTGATTATGTAAATGTTGTGTGTTTTTTGAAAGAATGTGCTCTTTTTGTCTTGTATAATCAGGTTATTTCATAATTACAGGCTTCTGTGCTTTTTTTTTTAAAGTGTTTGGATACTGAAGCCGTTTCTTTCATTAGAGCCGTAAGTTCTTTGACTGCACTGCTCACCCTCCCCTATCTCTGCCCTCCAGAATGAGGAGCTTCAAAGCTTGAGATTTCACTAAGATCTCTCTCCATCCATCTTGTGCTGTCACTACCTCGTTTTCTCTCTCTATCCTTCCTGCTTCCTCTTCTTTATCTTCTATTTTCCATTATTCTCATCTCACTACGCACCTCATATAAAAAGCAACATGTTCTCTGATTAAAGAGATGTTCAGAGAATGAAAGAAGGAGGTGTTTGGATCAGTCCACGGACTGTGAATCTCTGTGTGCAGTGTTGCTCATGAAGTAGCCGTTAACCAAATGACCCAGTTGGATTTAAATGTGCTAATCTTTCTCATTGAGTGTTTAATTTGAGAAACTGAATTGGTTTTTATCTGTACTGCACAAGTCTTTTAGACTCTAAGTTATATTTGCGATGAGTCCGAGAAAGCATATGGCTTAATAAATAGTCATAATAGAAGAATTAAAACAGAAATAGATTTTTTTTCTATCTGTCTGTAAACCCAAATAAGTTGGCAAAAATAAAAAAAATTGTTAAAACATTCAAAGTTTAAGCAAGCAGAACTGGCAGATTTTTATATTGTACTCATACATTTTTAATTGTACTTAACTTAAATTGTTACACTAATGCATAATTTAACTTAAAATTATCATATAACCTTCATATAAACATTTTTATTAGTGTAAACGTAGCTAGCTATAATGAGTTAATTCAGAAAAATGCTGACATTCCACTTTACTAACATGTTAATAACAGCATGGTATAGCTTTTGCTGATTGAGTGCAGCAATAAAAAGCATTTAACATACTTGCTCTCAATCTAAGCCGCATTCACCACTTGTCACTGTGACGGCAACTCCCCAAATACCCACATTAACGTAAACTCTTCTAAATCTCCCACTTAACACTAATCTTGTAGAAAGAAAACCCACACTTACTTGAAAGTGCTAAAATAAATACACATAAAAGTTCATTTGACAACTAATTAGTTTAATTTAAGTTCGCCCTACTCAAACTAATTAATTATTTTCAGCGTTGGGGTTTACAGTGTATCTATATATTTATCTATCGATCTGTGTCTGTCTATTCTGTGAAAAATTGTTTTCCTGCTTTATCACAACATTTTTTCTTTTGTCAAATCAACTTAGATAATTAATTCAGTTCAGATAACATACTATTTTGAGTTTCTGTTGATTAAATCAATCACCTTCATTGTATTAACTCAAATTTTTAATTTCAATGAACTCAAATTTTAGGGCAACCATGTAACTTACTTTTTTATGTTAAACCAGCAGTTCTTTCTTTACTGTATTTGTTTATCTATCTGCCCATCTGTTGTTCAGTCAGTGTTTCTCTCTCTATCTGGGTGTTTCGTTGAAAAAATTATAGCTTGGCTTTGTGAATTTCTTTAAATTTTGATTTATTTTGATTCCAATTTTATTCAAATGACAATTTGTCATCCTTTTTGTAACCTCAATTCAAACTCAGAAATTGAATTGAAATTGATTTTTTTTTTATTATTATTGATATTGATGATGTTATATAATTGCACATTATTAGCTTTTACACTTCAGGTTGTCTCCACAGAAGTTTTTTATGAAAACATGCAGTTAGTTTATGCCATTATTGTCCATAGGAGTCTATCTCATTTCATCCTGAAGAGATAAGAAAGATGATGTGGGAGTACAGGATGTCCCCATTCCGCCCTCAGCCAGTCAAATGAGCACTTGCTTAATGATGAAATGTGACACCAGTGACATTAAAACATCTTTAGAGAAGACCGGCTTAATTTCCTGCCAATTATGACAGGCCCTGTCGAAGGAGTATGAAATGGCCTGCAACATAGAGGAGAAAAGGAACAGATGAAAGAGGAGAGCATGGAAATGAAAGACTTTCACAGGCCGATCTCGGTAATGATGACGAACAAGCAGTGGTTGTGTTGTTAAACATCGAGCTGACCTGCTGCTTTTCTCAGTTTGTTTCCTAATTGGGTCTGGTTTGCTAGTGAGACACAGATTCCCCATGCTGGGCCGTGTGTGTGTGTGTGTGTGTGTGTGTGTGTGTGTTGTGCTCTCTCTCACCTCTGAAGTGCAACATGACCACCTGCCATCACTGGCCCTAATTGATCATCATTGTTATGTCTTTGTTATGGCTGCACATACTGGCATTTGTAAACTTGGCATTATGGAGAAAACACATTAATGTGTAATTCTTAATGTGGCTTAGCAGCTTTTAGTCACTTCAGAAAAGACTTCATTCCAGCTGGACAAAGCACCAAACTGCTCGGCACATTGACTTAGAGGTCTAACTGAGTAGCCATAATGATTCTTTGAGCAGCTGTCCTCATTGACGCTGTGTTTAAAATAAGGGTAGCTCCACCTCACATCCTCTAGTGTTACATTTTCCATTTCTGCACTCAAATGAGAAGATTTCAGGAGGAGATTCCTATGAGGAAGCTAAATTAAGATGGAGGGATGTCTGGTAAATATTGACTGCTGTGGAAGGAAAAGGAGGAGGATAGAGCAACAAATATTGACAAATCTGTTAATATTCATCTCAAACTGAGAAATATAGAGATCTTTATGGGTGAATCTCACCTGAAACCTGCCAACAACATGTCCTGATCATAAAATCACAAGGAATAAACAGGAAGTTATTTTTTCTTAAAGAAACAGAATCCTGTTTTAAGTCCTTTGAGATGTTTTGCATTATGATGGGTTGATTCTCTGTTAAATTGTTACATATGAGCTATTCTTTCATCAATATGAGCCATCACACACACAAAAAAACTGTCTGAGTGCATGTATTGTCTTTTTAAATGTGTTATAGTATGTGGAACAGTAATAAAATGGTAGGCTAGAGTCAGGTGAAATGGGGAACGATTAATGAGAGCCTTAAATAATCATGATATCTGGGGTGAGGGGATAGTGAATCCATCAGTACTGAAATTTTGACATTGCTTGATTGAAGACTAGCTAGAAAAGGTTTTTACCTCCTGTACCTTAACCAACACTGTGTTCAAACTTAATGCCTGTTATTTTTCTGTTCCCTTTTCGTATGTCTTCTTCCTACTTTTCGTTCTGACGCTCAAGCTTTGTTGCCTGTCAGTCTGTGTACCGTTCTCTCCTATTCCAACTAAACAGTCTTTCTCTTTTTCTTTTTTCGTCTCCACACCCTTCACCTCAGGAGACTGAACCTGTCCTCCTCTCTCTCAAAGTTGAACCCGCTTTTACTCTCGGGGACTAAAGCATTCATATTTTAACACCTCTAAAAGCCTTAAGCGAGATTAAGGATTTAACAGTCTGCTAAAATCACTCACCATGTTTAAAACAACTCTATTGTATTAACTTTTATATATACAGTACTGTGCAAAAGTTTTAGGCAGGTGTGAAAAAATGCTGTAAAGTAAGAATGCTTTCAAAAATAGACATGTTAATAGTTTATATTTATCAATTAACAAAATGCAAAGTGAGTGAACAGAAGAAAAATCTACATCAAATCAATATTTGGTGTGACCACCCTTTGCCTTCAAAACAGCATCAATTCTTCTAGGTACACTTGCACACAGTTTTTGAAGGAACTCGGCAGGTAGGTTGGCCCAAACATCTTGGAGAACTAACCACAGTTCCTCTGTGGATTTAGGCAGCCTCAGTTGCTTCTCTCTCTTCATGTAATCCCAGACAGACTCGATGATGTTGAGATCAGGGCTCTGTGGGGGCCATACCATCACTTCCAGGACTCCTTGTTCTTCTTTACACTGAAGATAGTTCTTAATGACTTTCGCTGTATGTTTGGGGTCGTTGTCATGCTGCAGAATAAATTTGGGGCCAATCAGATGCCTCCCTGATGGTATTGCATGATGGATAAGTATCTGCCTGTACTTCTCAGCATTGAGGATACCATTAATTCTGACCAAATCCCCAACTCCATTTGCAGAAATGCAGCCCCAAACTTGCAAGGAACCTCCACCATGCTTCACTGTTGCCTGCAGACACTCATTCGTGTACCGCTCTCCAGCCCTTCGGCGAACAAACTGCCTTCTGCTACAGCCAAATATTTCAAATTTTGACTCATCAGTCCAGAGCACCTGCTGCCATTTTTCTGCACCCCAGTTCCTGTGTTTTCGTGCATAGTTGAGTCGCTTGGCCTTGTTTCCACGTCGGAGGTATGGCTTTTTGGCCGCAAGTCTTCCATGAAGGCCACTTCTGACCAGACTTCTCCGGACAGTAGATGGGTGTACCAGGGTCCCACTGTTTTCTGCCAATTGTGAGCTAATGGCACTGCTCGACATCTTCCGATTGCGAAGGGAAGTAAGCATGATGTGTCTTCCATCTGCTGCAGTAAGTTTCCTTGGCCGACCACTGCGTCTACGGTCCTCAACGTTGCCTGTTTCTTTGTGCTTCTTCAAAAGAGCTTGGACAGCACATCTGGAAACCCCTGTCTGCCTTGAAATTTCTGCCTGGGAGAGACCTTGCTGATGCAGTATAACTACCTTGTGTCTTGTTGCTGTGCTCAGTCTTGCCATGGTGTATGACTTTTGACAGTAAACTGTCTTCAGCAACCTCACCTTGTTAGCTGAGTTTGGCTGTTCCTCACCCAGTTTTATTCCTCCTACACAGCTGTTTCTGTTTCAGTTAATGATTGTGTTTCAACCTACATATTGAATTGATGATCATTAGCACCTGTTTGGTATAATTGTTTAATCATACACCTAACTATATGCCTACAAAATCCCTGACTTTGTGCAAGTGTACCTTGAAGAATTGATGCTGTTTTGAAGGTAAAGGGTGGTCACACCAAATATGGATTTGATTTAGATTTTTCTTCTGTTCACTCACTTTGCATTTTGTTAATTGATAAATATAATCTATTACCAAGTTTATTTTTGAAAGCATTCTTACTTTACAGCATTTTTTCACACCTGCCTAAAACTTTTGCACAGTACTGTATATGTGCTGTTTTGTCTTAGTAGAGGAACTATTACAGTCTTACTTACTATTACATAGCTGGAGGATTCGTGTTGTTTTATGAAACTACTTATAGTTGACATTGCATTGATATGGCTTATTTTACAGGATGTGTACAACATAAAACTGTCCTGAGAAAATTTGTTTTGAAAACACTGAGGGAAGAACTTATTTTTGGTGTCTTTCGTGAGCTCAAAAAAACCCACACAATTTTCAGACTCACTGATTCTTTGGGCAACACTGTCAGGACAGTTATTCTGTATGCTTTATTGATAACACTTCACAATTAAGTTAGCATTAGTTAATGCATTGGGTGTCATGAGCGTACAATGATCAACAATTTTTTTTATAGTATTAATTAATCTAGGTTAACATTAACTCTTTTCCCGTAGTTGATGGAAATGTTGTAGTTTATGACACAACCCTTCCCCGCCATTCACAGAATTTTCCGCAAATCCATGTTTTCACTGTTATACATTGGGGGAGTGTGTTATGCATCACACTAAAGAGTACAGAATCTCCAGATCAAAACACAGGGTAAAAAAGAAGCAGAAACAAGTGATAGAAATATTGCCTATCGACATTGTAGATAAAAATGCAATTTTCTCAGCTTTTTGTTCAAAATGTTTTTTTAAATAAATCTTACCCACATTCAAGTGTTGATAAAAAAGAATGCATGAAGCTATTCCTGAATATTTATGCTTTATTAAGTTAAAATTTAACTTGAAATGTTAAAAATATGAGCATTTTTAGTCAGTAGGTTGGGACAAATAACCCTCTTTATAAGTAAGTCATTGAATCATTTACACAACCAATTTGTTCAAACACACCGATTCATTTAGGAACTAATCATGTGACTGTTGTTTATAGGCAAATCATTGAATCATTTACCCTACTGATTTGTTCAAAACACTGTTTTATTCACAAAAGAATCAAGTGACCGCATATTGCCCAGAGACGTGACAGTTGTTTCTGCTGTTTCGTATTATTCTCAACACGGTTATGTGTTAACTTATTGTTTATGGAATTATTGTTTAAAAAGCGTTATCACACTTGCTATCGCAATGGTGGTCTAAATAACAGTGATTATCTGTGGCTGTATCCCAGCAGTGTTGACATTCAGTACAAAAGTCTTGCACATGTCATATAGATAAAACATGAGCTGAAAGACCCAGATGAGCTTTAGTCATTTATAACTGTCCACAAGTGTGTGCATATGTGTGTACGAGTGCAGATAGAGTGTCAGGGCAGACATATGGAGAGCTCTGTGTTGTTATTATGGGAGTTGGCCACAGCTAGATTCACAGGTGGAATCCCCAGTAGACTGCGCACAGCAGATCATAAAAATCAGAGAACTAAACACTGCATTTTTACATCAGTCTGGGCTACATACACTCAAAACAACATCCTGACAGATGTCTTTGAAATGATCCAGATTTTTGCATGGACATTTGATGGCTTTTTTTTTTGCCAAGAACTATTAGTTAGCTTGATGTTTTTTTTTACATTTGAATTGTATTATTTATGTTAGTATGCAAAAGAATCTTATTCTGTAGACCACTGCTGGCTGACTAGAATAACTAACACACTCTCATGATAACCTGTGATAATTCATATGAAATGACGAAATCACACTATATTGTATGACTTCAATCGGATGAAAAATGTGCATCCTTTAATATTTTTTTTTCTTATGACAGTCTTGTTTAGGTTATATGTTCTACAACCCAACTTGAGGTCATTTTATTCATAATAAACACACCAATTATTATAACTTTTAATAATAAATAATAATAAGTTTTATTTATATAGCGCCTTTCCAGAGCTCAAGGACGCTTTACAGTGTAGATAAAACAAGGACGAGACAACACTAGTAGCGTACAAGCTGTAGACAGACAAACAGTAAGGAACATTATGTGGACAGGGCAACATACAGCAAAATAGAGTCAGGTACAACGAAAGACAATACAGATTTTACGAGACATAACACGGCATTCAGAAGTATTAGTTAATCATTGAAATAAGTCAGATCCATAGCATTCAGAGAATAGGTAAGTTTTCAGTAATGATTTAAATTCAGAGAGAATATTAACACTACAGAGTGAGCGGGGGAGAGAATTCCTCAGTTTTAGTGCAACAACGCTGAATGATCTTCCTCCCATTGAAGAAAGGCGATGCCGAGGGACAACGAGAAGTCCAGAGTCGGATGAACGAAGTGAGCGAGTCGGAGTGTAGGGAAGGAGTAGGTTACAAAGATAAGGGGGAGCCAAGTCATGCAAAGATTTAAAAGTGAGCAGTACGGTAAGCCACTGGAAGCCAGTGGAGATCATACAAAATTGGGTTGATATGAGCTGAACGCTTGGTATGGGTGAGTATTCTCACAGCAGAGTTTTGAATGTATTGTAATCTGGAAATGGAGCTTGCAGGTAAACCAACGAAGAGGGCATTACAGTAATCTAGGCGTGATGAGACAAATGCATGGAGTTTTCATGAGACCAGCTGTTCACAGGCAAAACTATGATCATTATGCTCTTTCATATAAATCCGGCTGACTCGGAAGGTCTTGCTCCTTAATTTAGCCAAATCTGTGGACCAGCACCCAAAACAAAGAACACTTTGAAGCCAGAAACCTGATTAAATGTCCATCTCTTGCAGCATCAGAAACCAAACATTATCATGCTATCATAGTCCATGTGTGCTCTTTTCCTCTGAATGTGCACGAATCCTCTAGGCCGTCAACAGTAGCTCATACCGGGTTGTGTGTTCCTTTTCCTCAGGCTTGCTCACATATCTGATGGCTTTGTAGTGCTGCACTCTGCTCCGTTTGCCTTGTGCCCTGCCGCAAGCCATTCTGCTGTGGTGTGGATGCTCTGCATATGCCAATTAATGCAATCAGCCTCTTGATTGATGTGTCCATTAATTGTAGATCTTTCTAACACTCTGCCTGCAGGATCGAAACCGGAGCCACACTGATGGCATGCGGCGCTCTGTTCTGTTCTGCCTTTCACTCCGGCTGCAAATTTATTTGCTTGCTTGTATGCTTTGTCATGGGAAATGAATAAGATACAGTTTAAATGGTGTGTGATATAAGCCCTCACTCTTGATGGGCACCATTGGCTGAGAGCTCACGCTAAGAACTCAGGGAACAGCCTCTGTGCTATTTATAGCCTTGGCATCGTGTGTGGCAATAGTGGGGGAGCGTGCCTGATGCCAAGTGCATGATTTGTGCCCAGGGAAGGGCTGGTGAACACGCTAATGTCATCAAAGCGTTAAGGCAGTGCTGAGAAGTGTCATAAGAGTAATGTTGGGGCTGTTAAATGATTAAACGTTTCAGTTGAATATGTGATATGGCAATTTACATATAGCAGTATGTAGCATATAGCTCGGTTAATCACATATAGTAATATTTGCTGAGATAAATGGTTACATTTATTGTGGTTGAGGGAAGCATTAAAAAGACATGTAGTGGAGTGTAGATTATGTCTTTTTTATTTTATTTTCTAATTTGTTTAATCTGTTTTTACAGTTTTATCTCTATAGGTATTTGAGTTCAATGTTTATAATGTTTGGATATGCTTTGAACAAGTACTGACAGCATATGAAATGTATTTAGGCCTACATATACATAGCTTTAGAAATGTAAACACCTTTTTCAATGGTGTATATTATATTTGAATTATGCAGTAAAATTTTACACTGCTCTTCAAAAAAAAAATTTTTTTAATGTTTTTACGAGAAATCAAAAAGGCTGCACCAAGGCTGCATTTATTTAAAAAGCAGAAAAAACAAACAAACAGTAAAACAGTATATTTTGAAATATTTTTCCAATTTAAAATAACTTTTTCTATTTCAATATATTTGTAATTTATGCACGTGTCAGGGGGCATGATTAATTCTGTTCATTTTTTTAAATCTGAAAATCTAAAATTTAACTTAAAAAGACAGCTCTAGTTTGAGGCATGCATGTCTGCATTTTCAAAGGGGAAATGTGGGGTCTGACCTTCCTCACACATAAGCTAACAAAGATTATCCTGTCACAATAATGACCTGGATGTGAGCTGGACTTGGATTGACAGCCCTGGCATCATCATGGATGATCTCATATTTCTCTGCAGCTTCAAGCAGCCAGAGATACCAATGTGTGTGCATGTGTGACCAAATGCAGAAGTCACGCATGTGTGATTCCATCTCTTACGTAAACTTGCCTGTACAGGCATTCACGAAGAGAGGGTAGGATGTGCTCCTGTGACTGTCACCATTCCATACTTATGATTTGTTTAGAATCGGAGTTAATGTTAAATTCATCATGAACAAGAAGTTGCGATGGGCTTTTCTTCCCTGTTGTGACGTATAATGGAGTAAAATGGCTTCTTGAACAAGAAAAAAAAAGACGGGACTCGATTTTGCTATCGCAGAAATAAATTACATTTTAAAATATATTAATTATTTAAAACATTTAAGACATATATTGCCGTTTCTGTCAGGACCACTATCGTCAAAGAAGATTGACAGTTAGCATACAGTTCGGACTGATGGTATGGATCTGTTCTGGGCAAGAACTCTCTGCGTATCCGTGCAGCCTAGCATGGATAAGAGCGAGGAGAGCAGCAATAACCCGCCAGGGTAAACGTAACAGAACCAACATAAATGTATTGCATATATCATTAATGTTCGATAATTGAATGTACAACATAATTTGAGAACTTAGTCTCATTCAAAAGGGAATCAGAAGGCCAAATCCTGACTGGACGAGAGGAGGAGCTGGGGATGGAGGAGGGTAATTAGCTCCTGAGCAATGCGATAGCTGCTGATAATACTGATGGACCTTATACACTATATGGCTGTGATTGACATTGTATTCCTTTAAGTAGATGTGCATCAGCTAGGGCTGCTGATAACCGCAATATTGTAATATTGACTAGCCAACCGCAGAGGAACTAAAGCAACCGCAGAAACCGAGGCAACCGCAGTGCTCGCATTTTTTTTAAAATTTTTTTTTATGAGGGTTTACAATTCATCACTGTGCATTGAATGTAAAATAAATAAAATAAAAATGATAAAAAAAAAATGATATTAGAGTAATACGAGTTTCATTTTCCCACGAACTGTTTGTATCATATCCGGGATTTCATTGATTTATCAACGAGCTCACGCGCTACCTGCAGGAGGAGTGCATAGACTCCAACTCGAATCCACTGTCCTGGTGGCGTGATAATAAGTCTAGATTTCCGCTGCCGTCCAAAGTCGCGCGCAAATACATGTGTATTTGTGCAACGAGAACACCGTCAGAAAGGGTTTTAAGTGCCGCCTGGAATATTGTTACCCCCATGCGATCCTCCCTGAAACCACCTAAGGTTAATATGTTGGTTTTCCTAGCGCGAAACAAGGACATGATACCCAGGTCTAAATCACAATTGTTAATGCTTAAGTAATATTTCGTTTATTCTCTGTATTTTCACTTAGGCCAACACTTTGTTTTCATGTGATACTTTAGAATTTTTTTGATTTCTTTCGTTTTTTTAAATTGGAAAAGGCATGCTCTTACTGCTGTTTGGCATTTAACAATAAACAAAAATGTTTTAAAACGTGTCTCTCAGTCAGTTAAAAAGCAACAATATATGCCAACTCAACAATAGAGCTTTGTATGCAGTAAAATCAGGATAATTAAGGTTTGTAAAAAAAAAAAACAAAAAAAAACACCACTGTAATACCGATTATCCCGCTATTGAGCCACCCATAATAACCGCATGGGAAATTTCCTAACTGTGACAGCCCTAGGATCAACTGAGAGTCTGCTGATACGAGTTTGACTGATGTTACCTGCCAGAATGCTATGTTTGATTTTTTACTATATATTTGATCAAATAAATGCAACAAATTCCTTTTTTCCCCTATTTTGTAGATTCTTGCTGGCTAAGTGGTCCCCATATTTCATTTCGATACAGATCTACATTTACGATTACACTTTCAAATAGTTTGCCAAATTTTGAATTTATGTTGTAAAATTTTCATTGTGCTGTATGTCTAGATTGAAAAGACATCAGTATTCATGATATATAGTTTTTCCTGTAATATAATGTCTTTGGTTTGATTATTTAGTAGCTTTCTTTAGGAGTCTATAGAAAATCTCTTCATGCTAGACTGAGTCAAATGCCTTTTTTCAATAAAGCACGCAAACAGCTTTTTTGCTTGGTGTATGTCTCAAGGGTGTGGGAATGTCTATATATGATCATTGAAGTGGTGGCCTTGAACATTGAATGGGAGAACGAGAGCATGACAAAAGGCAAAATATAGAAAAGGAGAGAAGATTTAAATCTAAAAGAATCTAAACATTCATTGAAAATATTCGTTGTGAATGTTTTGATATAACAGGTCAACAACATTTATTTTTACCCTGGAAACTGATCACATATCTTTCACATGTGACTCTCATCTGCTAAACAAACTCAAAGACTGAGTAAGCAAAATAGATGAGGTCTGATTTCTACATGATATGTTTTTGTACGTTTTCCATTCTTGTAATAATCAGATGTGTAGAGTTTGTCAGGAATGATCATATTGTTTATAAAGTTGACTAGCTTTTGCTCTCTAAGACACTCTCTAGGAGTTCACCATGATGCAAGCTGTCTTGTGCTGTCAGAAACTCTGTTTGCAATCACCAGCAACCTCATTCTCCCTAAATGAACCTGACTCGCTGTAGTCATTAAAATCCCAGAATGTGCTTCGAAAACGTATGGGGATGTAACCCCGGCATCCTGGGAATATTTGCCCATTTGCCCATTGTCTACATGTCTACCGATTGGTCCCCTCTCCACCAATAAGCTGTGGTGGGCATTCTAGCTCAATATGGCTGGCAACCCATCATCCAGCTGGATGCTGCACATTGGTGGTGGTTGAGGAGATTCCCTCCTTCCATATGTAAAAGCGTGCTTTCAATGTAGTGAATTATTGTTGTTATTAATGATTAATTATTGAACTATATCTATGCGTTAGTTTATGCTTAAATCATTGACGCTTTTTTTAATACGTTACATTGAGGTCACCAAAAGTTTCTTTTTTGTGTTTCAGAGGTTCATCTATTGTCAACTCTGCAACTGGTGGACATAGTTATCACTACACTGCAACCATGCTTCATTTGCGCCTTCTGTCAACCCCTTTCTCCTTCACTCCTTGCCTTTCCTCTCTCTTCCTCCTGATCTTCCTCTCAGGCCTCACTCATCTCTCTGAGGCCAGTGGTGACACATCCCACAGCACCCCAGGAAACTGTTCAGGGGAGGACAGCTGCTCTGAGGGGGTTGTCCTGCCGGTGTGGAACCCCCAGAACCCCTCTGTGGGCGACAAGGTGGCACGTGCCATTGTTTACTTTGTGGCCCTCATCTACATGTTCTTAGGCATGTCCATCATTGCAGACCGGTTCATGTCGTCCATCGAGGTGATTACGTCTCAAGAGAAAGAGATAACAATCAAGAAACCCAATGGCGAAACCACCACAGCAACTGTGCGCATCTGGAACGAGACCGTGTCCAACTTGACCCTCATGGCTTTGGGATCGTCGGCCCCTGAGATCTTGTTATCCGTGATCGAGGTCTGTGGACACAAGTTTGAGGCTGGTAACCTGGGCCCAAGCACAATTGTTGGCAGCGCTGCCTTCAACATGTTCATAATCATCGCCATTTGTGTTTACGTGGTCCCAGACGGTGAGGTGCGAAAAATCAAGCACTTGAGGGTCTTCTTTGTGACGGCAGCCTGGAGCGTGTTCGCCTACATTTGGCTGTACTTGATCTTGTCTGTCATCTCTCCCGGTGTGGTGGAAGTCTGGGAGGCCGTCCTTACGTTTCTCTTCTTTCCGCTCTGTGTGGTTCAGGCCTGGATTGCCGACCGTCGGTTGCTCTTTTACAAATATGTCCACAAGCGCTACCGTGCCGACAAACACCGTGGTATCATCATTGAGACGGAGGGTGACGGCATGTTCAGCAAGATGGATATGGAGATGGACGGCCAAGGTGCCAATTCCCACCACAAGGAGGCACTTGATGGCATGCTGGCTGGTGTGGAGGAAGGAGGTGGCGGAGGAGGTGGAGGGGAGGAAGAAGAGGCCAGGAGGGAGATGGCTCGTACGCTGAAGGATCTCAAGCAGAGACACCCGGAGAAGGACATGGAGCAGCTGATCGAGATGGCCAACTATCAAGTGCTGGTGCAACAGCAGAAGAGCCGAGCTTTCTATCGCATCCAGGCCACTCGCATGATGATTGGAGCGGGGAACATCCTGAAGAAGCATGCTGCAGACCAGGCTAGGAAGGTGGTGAGCTGCCATGAGGCTAATCCTCAGGAAGAAGACCCTCACACCATCTACCTGGAGTTTGAGCCCTCCCATTATCAATGTTTTGAAAACTGCGGCTCCTTAAAGCTCTCCGTGACCCGACATGGCGGAGACAGTGGCTGCACTGTTAAGGTAATGATTCCACTGTCTATACACAACAGTACTGTGATTACATTGCTGTGATTGTACTTTAATTATATGGATGTGATATAATTTTGAGGCCAGAAACCTACATGAGTCCCAGGAGCGAGGATGTACTCTCAGAGCTATTTTAAATAATTACAGCACTTAGGAGACAAGCAATTTTAATGACACTATTTTAACAGGCTTCAGATGAACTCATTTTATTATATAAACCTTTCAATTGTGAAGTTCAAAACAGGAACATATATTCCATTATTTTAAGTGATTTTGATAAGAGGTCAAAATATGCTATAATATTAATAATACATAATAATTATTTTAAATAAAAAATGATTGTTATTATTTTGTTATGTCATTAATAGTAGTAATATATACTATCGTTAAATATATATAAAGGGTTAGTTCACCCAAAAATGACATTTCTGTCATTAATTATTCAGCCTCATGTCATTCCACACCCGTAAGACCTTTGTTCATCTTTGGAACACAAATTAAGATGTATTTGATGAGATCCAAGAGTTTTTTTTTTATCCTTAATAGAAAGCAATGAAATGACCACATTCAAGGTCCATAAAACTAGTAAAATCATCATTAAAATAGTCGACGTGACCGTAATGGTTCAAACTTAATGTTATGAAGCAACGAAAATACTTCTTTGTGCGCAGAAATAAAACAAACATAATGACTTTATGCAACAAATTCCTCTCTCCCCTGTCAGGCTCTTACGCTACTTTCGTTGCAGCACTTCCAGGTTCTATGTCAGGGTGCTAACTCAATATTGCCCGGCGTATGTTCACATGATATTTAACCAATATTGACATAAACACTGAAGCGCTGAACTACGATCACTGCGTCATCTGCATACGAGTCTTACCAGGTAGAGAAAATATTGTTGGATAAAGTTGTTTTGTTTTTGCTCACAACAAGATTTCTCGCCGCTTCATAACATTAGGGTTGAACCGCTGTTGTCACGTTGACTGTTTTAACCTCTTTATTACTTTTCTGTACCTGGAATGACAGTAATTACACAGCTTTCTATGGGGGATAAAAAAATCTTGAATTTCATCAAAAACATGAGACGAAGGTCTTACAGGTTTGGAACAACATGAGGGTGAGTAATTAATCAAACAAATTTCATTTTGGGTTGAACTAACCCTTTAATTATAAAAGACATCATAAATAAAAATAAAACGTATATTATGTTGTTATGTGATGTGCTTTATATTAATAGTTTTTTATCATTATTATTGTTGTAAATAATTTACAAAATATATGTGTGTATTATGTTAATAAATGATTAATAATGATTTATTATTGTTGTTGTAATATGTGGAACTTTTCACACATTATAACAGACGCTATGTATGAGCATTATTATTTTTTCCTTACACTCACTGTAACTTTTCTGAATATAAAAATACCATTGCTTCCTCAGCACTTTAGCTGAATGACAACTTTTCTTGTATTTAGGTTGACTACCGCACAGAGGATGGCACCGCTAACGCAGGATCGGACTATGAATTCGCCGAGGGCACTCTAGTCTTTAAACCGGGTGAGACGGTGAAGGAGCTGACAGTCGGCGTGATTGACGATGACATATTCGAGGAAGATGAACATTTCTACGTACATCTCAGCAACCCTCGAGTTGTCCACCGTGCCGAGGTTTCCATCCTTGACCCTAATGCGGTTTCTCCAGGCAACAGCATGATAGGGTCCAGCCACGTTCCTCCCAAAGCTGCCTTGGGTAACGCGCACTCTGCCACGGTGACCATTTATGACGATGATCACGCAGGTATCTTCACGTTCGAGAGCAATTCCACACGAGTGAGTGAAAGCGTGGGCATCATGCAGGTGAAGGTCCACAGAACATCTGGAGCGAGGGGGAAGGTGGCAGTACCGTTCCACACTACGGAGGGTACCGCCAAAGCTGGAGAAGACTATGAAGAGGTGGCTGGCAAACTGGAGTTCCTCAATGATGAGACCATGTAAGTTACAAATTTTTCAGGACTTTACAACCCTGAATATGTTTTACTAATGATTTATGAAGTGTGCACAGGAGAATTTTAATGAAACAAGATGCTCTTTGTCACTGCCAACATTGATTGAACCAGATGTTTGGAGAGAACATATGTTTGTGTCCTCGAATAGGCAAGACTGAATCAAGCCATCCTTGTCATTAAAAGTTTAGCTCATGGCTGCATCCGAATTTGCAGAATTATACTCACCAGAGATGAGATGTATAAGTACATACTGATAAGTATTTATAAGACAGTATTTTAGATCTAGGAAAAACTACTGTATCTTAAAATTGTGTTTTGGCATACAATAATGAAATGCAAATGAATTGTCACCTTAGAGGAGACAGTATATGAGTGGTGACGCCCACCTATTATGTTCACAACTAGGGATGCTTACGATTAATCGACAAACAACTTATTGTCTTTTTCATAAAAATACTTGGTATAGTTTGGTCTCTAACTGAAACAAATATGCTTGTTGTATTCTGCTAGTTGAGACCTTTCATCAATATATGACACAAGTCCATCTGTTATGTCTGATGATTTTAAAGACTACATTTTCAGGTAAAGCAGTTATTTTTTCACGCTATGAAAATAGAGCACATCTAATATATCATCAAACTTAAAAGCACTTTTGATGGTCATATTCCCTACATTCAAGCTTCTAAGCTTTAAAATATCACCTATTTTGGGATGTTTAAGCAGGTGGTTAAGTAACGTGATAACTTGGGTAACGATTAATCAGTTAAAGGATTAGTTCACCCAAAAATGAAAATTCTGTCATTAATAAAAGCCCAAATTCAGTCTGTTCATTATATGAAGCTCTCACTTCAGAACATTTGGACTAAACCGCTCAAATCATATGGATTAGTGTTACGATTTCTTAATTAACCTTTTGAAGTGTCAAAGTGGTAATTATTTTGCTGTCAATGGAGGGACAGAAATCAATTCGATTTATTTAAAATGTCTTAATTTGTGTTCTGAATGAACGAAAGTCTTATGGGTTTGGAACAATATGAGGGTAAGTAATTAATGATAGAATTTTCATTTCTGGGTGAAAATAAACTGAGACCAAAATTCCCCCCCAAAAAATGGTTACACTTTATTTTACAGCACATGTGCTTACCCAAGAAAGTACTTGTAATATAATGAAACTACATGGGTTAAGGTTAGGTTCAGGTGTCCAGGGTTAGTACCTAGCTATTACTCAGTTATTGTAATTGCTATAATAAGTACATAGTATGTACATGCGGAACAAGACAGTAAAATAAAGTGCCTTGGTTTTAATAAATATTATGATAATGTAAATGTACAAAAATAACAGGCCTATTGGTTGCTTGTTTAAAGTGCAAGCTTAATGGTGTTTCATTAACACAGAAACCACGTAAGCCTCAAATGAAACTGGAACATGAATTTACATTTAAAAGCCCAAACTTTGGGTAATGTGGCTCCACATTTCAAATCCATCACAGTGTCAATGACAAATGCAAATTGGGATCCAGACCATATCTCCAGATTTTTATTTGTAGATTGCATATAGATCCATGTTTCCACCACATATTTGTAGTTAAAAATGTACCCTGATGACTTGGTATGATCTCAGTATGCATGGATGGCAGGCCCCTGCACTAAAAAAAGAAACACAAATAGATAAGAGCAAGGCAGAAAGAAATCTTTACGCCTCACATGAAAAAGGATGAACAAGGGATAAAGTTGAAGAGATGTGTGAAGTCTGGAAGAAAGCCAGAGAGAAGGAGATGGAGAATGATAGAGCTGCTGAGTTTTCTCTCAATCTTGAAAATCGATACTGACCTGCACATCAAGCACACTGCGCCGCTGCAGATCTGAGGTGAGCAGGTCAACTGTAGAAAAGAACATACTGGCATTAGAGAGAGTGAGGCAGTTGTTGTGAACCCGCTTGTCAGGTTATAGGTAAACAACTTAAGTAGGCGTTGGGCTGAATGTGGTAGTGTGACTCATGGATGGACTGCGTTGACATGAGACAAAAGCTCATGCATTCCAAGATGGAGACGTTCCAATGATAAGCGGCAAGCTAAACTGACATATACTTTACATCTACTTTTTTGTACGAACCAAAGACCTTTTTTCTTAGAATAATAAGAAACTCACATTTCAAATAGGAAAATAATTTTGGAAATTGTATTTAAAATCCACAAATCTATAATATTTCTAATTATTATTATTATTAGTTGAAATATGTTGTGCTGCTTAATGAAGTGTGGAAGGTTTGAATAACAGTAGTCATTTAGTATTTAGTAGTGTTGTCAAAAGTACAGACCACAATACCAAGTCAGTACTGAATTGAAACATATGATGCTTTGAGCACTGTTGAGCGGATTCTAAAACACCTTTGATTGGCCTTGTATTCACGCGCTCAACATACATGTCTGTGATTGGCTACAATGATCACAGGAGTGTTTGAAAGCACACGGAAGTGTTTTAATTTGAAAGCGGGAGGGTTTGAAAGTAGGCATCTATCGACGGACCGGTCTGCTGATAGACGCCTGCTTTCAAATGCTCCCATGTGTATATGTGTAAGCATCTATTTACAACATGTTTTTGAAATGTTGATCGTTGTAGCCAATCACGGACATATCTGATGAGTGTGTTAACACAATGGTCAATCAGAGGTGTTTTCGAATCTGCTCGACAGTGTCATATTTTTTAAATTTCACTACCAATTTGGAATCGCGGTTTGTACTTTTGACAAGACTAGTACTTAGTTTAGGAAATAAATTGTCTTTACTGTAATATTTATTTAATGCATCCATGATGAATTAATCAATTTCTTTTTAAAAATCTAAAAAATCAATGTATACAGAAATGTCAAATAAATACCTACAAAAATATTGGTGCCTTTCCACTTCGGTCACCGCAGGAAGTACTTCTCACCATTTAAACTAGCTGAATGAGTAATTAAAAGATACTAATTAGAGGATAATAGTCTGCTTTGAGTGTCATTACAATGTAATTATTTCCTGTAAACAAGGGTTCAATTGGCTTGAAATGTTCTAGAATTGCAAACAAATGCACCCCTATTTCTGACAAACCCAGGATCACTCTCGTCAAAACCAAGGCCCTATTTTCACTTGGTATTAGGATGTGTTTTGGTTGAGCGGATCACAAGTGAACAACGCTAAATACAAGTGGAAAATGTTTTGAGCTTGTCCACTTTTGACCACTTCCAGAGGTAGACAAAAATGCATTTGACCGGATTGCCTTCGTAGTGGAAACGCTCATGTGGTTGAATGTGTTCGAACAGCCACTAAAGACCACCTAATCTCCACCTGCTGACCTAACGCTTAAACATTATAGGAAGTGCACTAGCCAGATGAGATATAAACTTTTTCAGCTAAAGACCCAAGTTTGCTTTGAAAACGAAAAACGCACCAAGCACAACGTTCTCTCACCATTCCTGATTTCTCTACAGTGTTCGGCGTGGTGTTGTGGGGCTATCAGAGCGGAGCAGAAATGAAAGCTGATGCTCTCCATATGTTTTTCCGTTGTTTTGCACGAGCTTATTTTGTCCATTAGATCGAAAGATCTGAAAAAAAACATTTACCTGCCCATAGACCCTCCCCTCGAAGAAATCAGGGCGGAGACAGATTAAAGTACCAGGTGAAAACGGGTATGTGTCTCCCTCATCCATCTTTAACTGGTGCCAGTAATGTTTTCCAGGCCATTTTAGGAGTCTTTGTACAGCAAAATGTCAGTTCAAATGTCAAAATTTCACAGCGTTGTTTTGTTTTTTGTTTTTTGTCAACTGCAAACCAAAGAAATGCATTAGAGGATGGCAAAAAAATCTTAACACTTTCCAAATAGAAATGTTGCATTATTCTATCCTTTTTGGCCACATCGGAATATTATATTGATATTTCATCATGTTCCATGCTCTGGGCTTATCTCGCCAAAGGCACAAAGTGAGTTAGGGCTGCGGCTGGTGCTCCCTCCAAAACAATACGCACATGACGCCCGTGATTCCTCTGGTTTGTAAGATTGGACTGGGAACAATATGAAATGATGGAAGTGGAGCAGAATGAATGAGAAATGAGAGCAGGGACGCATAGATGCATTGATCGAAGTTATTAGTTGAAAAAGTGAGAGAGCAGCGAAATGAAGAGAGGAATAATGGTGTGCAAGGCATCGTGGGATGGACCGAATAAAACCATGATGTGATGATAAAGCACAAGCTACAATTCACAGAGGAGAAGAGAGAGAAAGAACGAGAAAGAGAAGAGGTGAGAGGCAGGTGCGCGGGCGGAAAGGAAGGTAAAACGAGGGAGGCATGAAGAGATGAGAGTGATTTGTTTGAACAGTTCACTCATACTGTTCAGTGTGTTGAGCAACTAGAGAGGGTTACAGAAGTCAAGCACCATGTGGGAGTGTGTGTGTGTGTGTTTTTACATGAAATGTGTCATACTAAAAGTGTTGTCTATCATGAAAAGACCTGACCTGTGTGAGTGTATGTTGATTTTTGAAGGGAATGACCATGTATCGCATATACAAGCTTTTTCATATGTTCAGAGAACTGAGGACCAATCAATTTTCATGATTTCAATGATTTTTATTAAAATCCTGACAGATAAACTGATCGTTTAATATAATTAATTGTATTATAGTGTATATGTCACCCAAAGTTTCACTTTAGCGATTAATTTCTAATAAGCCATAACCGTGAACTCTTAACCGTAATAGTTCTGAAAAATTCACTGGCTAAGTCTGATTCAAGCTGCTAACTCGCAGTCCAGGGCCATTTCTTGAATCCTTTTTGCCTGACTAGAGTTCAAAGTTGGCATGAATTGTAAATTCACCTTGTCTGTGTTCTAAATGCGAATGTTTCATCCATGGATACGTTTCATAATATTGATATGATCTTCTGATGAAATACAGATTTCTACCTGGTGATATGTAATCTATGGCCATTACCATACAGAAAATAGGACCTAACACTATATGTTACATCTCGACTTTAAATTATGCATCATTTTAGTTGCAGTCTCTATCCCTATGTAACCGATGCATGTCCGTTATTAAAGTTCTGTGACCAAAATCGTTCAGTGGAATCAGAACATTAAATTCCTTACAATTTCCATCCCCAGATATGTGTGATCACTCATGAGAGCATGTTGGAGGTGGTGTGGAATTGTGTATAGTGTCTGTGTGGGTGGATGAGTGAATCTGACTCCAGATATGAGTCTCTTAGTTTGCACATATATATTTCAGTTTCTTGCGTTCATGCTCAAAGCTTGTTTGCACATGTGTGGGCAACAAAATGCATGTGAGCGTCTGTTTTTAGGGGGTTTGAATTTCATCTATTGCTTTTTTGCTTGCTTTGAATTCGTGTATGTCTGTATGCATTTGTGTGCATTTGCATGTGCATATGAGTCTGTTTGTTAGTGGATTTCTGCTGACCAGACAGCTGAACCGCCTCTGCCAAACAGCACAACCGAAGCTTAACTCTTATTCCCACTCCAGTCACAATTTCAAAGAGCTGACACCCGACAGCAGCAGACCAGGGGATTCTTAGTACGTGTGTGTGAGAGCGATTGCAAAGGGGTCCAGCGTTTAAAGCAGCTAATGAGGATCCGTAAGGATTGGGCTGAAATTCAAGAGTGCATTTTTCCAATTAGAGAACAATGACCTATAGAGAGAATTTTAAACACTCCCAGCAACCTTAGCACAAATTGCAGGATGATCGGTTCACCATCTCCTCCGCACCCACTGTGTGTTTATGTGACTGCCTGTGTTATTTTCCTGTTTGTTCTTCTATTCTCATATGAAGATGAGAATCCATGCCAAAGAAAATTGAGTTGAAGCGGTGTGAAGTGGGCTATGAGTGCGCTTATGTAAGCGTTGCTCTCAGAACAAGCAAGAAACATGCACACGGCAGAGGCTTACATGATGATCTGCATGAGTAAAGAAAAGAGCGAATCAATATGAGCGGGATCTGTCAGCTCTGAGAGTTTGTGGGGTGTGACGAATCGATAGTGACCCAGCCTCCAGACACAAACAATCTGCATGCTGAATATTCCCTCTGATTTAAGCATGTGGGAAAGCCTTAGAACTATATTTAAAAACACATTCTGTAATGTATCATCATCATCATCCTAACAAATGGACTGCTACATCACTTTGTGAGTTTAATTTAAGCATTTTCTAAATGATTATTAAAATTGATTAAAATAAATAAAGACAAAATGAATATCCTGCCCAACTTCTGCTGAACAAATAAGACATTTGCCTGAATGTCCAAGCTGCTCTTTTCCATTCAATGAAAGTATAGGGGCACCAGGAAAAGGTCTGTTATATTATTAATATTACTAATAAATATTCATTCATTCATTCATTCATTCATTCATTCATTTTCTACCGCTTATCCGGGGCCGGGTCACGGGGGCAGCAGTCTGAGCAGAGATTCCCAGACTTCCCTCTATCCAGACACTTCCTCCAGCTCTTCCAGTGGGACACAGAGGCGTTTCCAGGCCAGCCGAGAGACATAGTCTCTCCAGCGTGTCTTAGGTCTTCCCCCGGGGCATTCTCCCGGTGGGACATGCCCGGAACACCTCCCTAGGGGTCATTATTGATTATATTAATATGTCATTATTAGGTATACTAATAAATAATGGTAAATTAAATCAATACTGAAGATAAATTCATTTAAATACAGTGTATTGAAAATTTATTAAAAAAGGAAATACTCACATTCTTGGAGTAAATGTATTTAAAGGGTTAGTTCACCCAAAAATCACAATTCTGTCATTAATTACTCACCCTCATGTCGTTCCAAACCTGAAAGACCTTTGTATATTTAATGAAATCTGAGAGGCATCTGACTCCTCCATAAGCCCTATTCGCACGGGATTAGTATTATAAGTGAAGCCTGTGATGTTACTAGAATTTACTGACTTATCTCCTGGATATGAGATCATTTACATTTCACCAGGGGGAAATCTAATAGTTTAAGCTTCATGCTTGATTTATTTGGAACACATTAACCTCGAGTTATGATGTGAACCCCTCACTTGATTGTGGGGGGAGTCGTAGCCTAATGGTGAGGGAGTCGGGCTTGTAACCTGAAGGTTGCTGGTTCGATTCCCACGCCGGCAGGAATTGAAGGTGAGGATTGTGAATGAGCAGCACTCACTCCACCTTCGATACCATGACTAAGGTGCCCTTGAGCAAGACATGAAACCCCCAATTGCTCCCCTTGTAAGTCGCTTTGGATAAAAGCGTCTGCCAAATGAATCAATGTAAATGTAAATGTGAATGATTTTGCACTATTTTGAATAGGCTATTACTTGGAATTGTCTTGTCGTTATAGGTCTAGGTGTATGATGTATAAAAACATCCTTACTGCATGCTGCTATACATGTCATTCATTTCCATCTAATCCTTCTTTTTGTTTTCGCTCTTCTGATGGTTTTCAGCTTTCTCTTTCTGCAAATTTTACAGTTGTATGGTGTAAATACTATCATAACACTCCAACTCAGACTCCATTCTTCGCGAAAGATGGATAAAAAGGCACACAGGAAACAAAAAACTTGGAAAAAATTATATACCACCCCGCCAAATCACAGAGATGCTGATTCGCACAAGACTAACATTATCATAGGACCTCAGTGGTTGGTGAAATATGGTAAGTCATTTGTGGGGGAATTTTTACTGTACAAATAACTGTCAATCCGATTTGCATGGGATTAAGATCACAGACAACCTTCGGAATTATTACAAATGACAAGACGTCCCTAGATAATACTAGTCCCATGCGAATAGGGCTATAGACATCAATTTAACTACCACTTTCAAGGTCCAGAAAGGTAGTTAAGTTGTTAAAATAGTCCACGTGACTGAAGTGGTTCAACCTTAACTTTATGAAGTGATGATAATACTGTTTGTGTGCAAAAACAAAACAAAAATAACCACTTTATTCAACAATATCTTCTCTTCTGTGTCATTCTCCTATGCTGTTTGCATTGAGCGCTTCCAGGTTCTACATCAGAACTCAGTATTTACATCGAAAGTGGTGGTTAAATTGGTGTCTATGGAAGAGTCAGATAGCTATCTGATTTCATCAAAAATATCTTCATTTGTGTTCTGAAGATGAACGCAGGTCATGACACGAGGGTGAGGAATTAATGACAGAATTTTCATTTTCAAGGGTTAGTTCCTCCAAAAAGTCTAAACTAATTATTTTGAGTCTTCCACATGTTTTCTGGTATTAATGTTAACAAAGTTAAAGTTAATTGACAATCAACTATACAGCTTTCTGTAAATTATTGTTATTGTTGTAGCTGTTGTTGTTGAAAGAAACAAATATGCTAAGCAACTGTTTTCTACACTGATAATAATAAGAAATATTTCTTGAGCATCAAATCAACATATTTGAATGTTTTCTGAAGGATCGTGTGACACTGAAAACTGGAGTAATGATGCTAAAAATTTGGCTTTGCTTGTATTATTGAAACCTACTGCACCATGTAATGAATGTGTGGTAAAATATACTGAATGGTTGTGTACTTCATGCCATTCTTGAATGAATCTGTGTCTCACATGAGCCATTGGAAAAATAAAAGTCTGGAAAAGAGCTACTTGCACATTTTGATTTGTGTATGCAAGAAAAGTCATACAGGTTTAGAATGACATGAGGGTGAGTAAATGGTGACATTTTTTGGGAGAACTATCCCTTTAAGATTTCTATATGTGGTTGCACAGTCAAGTGCGAACATGCTCACATGCAAGAACACGCATTCATGTGAACAAACATGTTTGTGGTTTAATAAATGACAATTTCTATTGCCATAGGATGAAGCATTTAAGCTTTTTCTCTAACGGCTCAACTGGAGACACGACATCTTTGTCATTTTTTTCCTAAGATGGGGAAATAGGGATTAAATGGAGCAAATCTTTTCTCCAGATAGTGACAGCACTGATTAGCATTTTGCTGCTTGTTTTCTTGTTGAGAAACAAGTTCTTGTACCACTTCATCAACCTCGCTTCTCTTCATAAACACACATACGCTGGTGAACACAGAAGCCCTGCCAAGCTCATAATGTTTGAATGTCTCTGCTAATGCTGCCACCATAAGCTATGGCTTTAAATTCACTCTAATTCAGAAAGCCTTCAGGCGCCGTGATTCACCATCAGATTAGTGCATCTAGATGAAATTATATCCCTTTAATCCTGTAATATCTTGTTATTCACCTTCAGTTTCTCACTTAAAATATTTAATATGCAATCAGAGACTGGATTTTTAATGGAAACTGGCCATCAGCACAGCGCAGCCAATAAGTTGAACATTTATTCCAAGACCTTTGTGGTTTTGTAGATCCGGAGGAGACATATTTGAGGAGAGTGCAAAGCGCAAGAAATGTCAGCATCAAAGTATTGTATGGCAATATGTTTCAATATTTCTGAGCGATTATTATTAGGGAAACCAATTCCAGTACTTTCATTAGATCTCTATTTCAGCTAATCTTAAAGAGTCACGCTAAGCATTTTCCTCCAGTTATTCACCCTCATCCCTTTCTTTCATGCATCCCACAGCATATTTTCATCACTCCATCCATCTTCAAAAGTATTAGAAAGTGAACGAATGAGCTGTTAAATTTCACACTGCCTGCACAAATAGACCAGGATATAAACAAAACGGGAAGCAGATCAATGGAAATGGAGGACCGAGGTGAATGAAAGAATGTTTGAGAATGAATCGCTCCACCAACCTTTTTAGCTTCAAATTGTTCCGAAAAATCACTGTTGAAGGTGAACATTGTAATCTTTTAAAAGGGACACATTTTTCATCATTAAAAAAAGATTTAGCTTTAAATAAAAGAAGAATACTTGAAAAATGCATTAAAATCATTTTCGCTGTCACAAAATGCCAGTCATATTGGCAACCTAAAAGCTAGTTTATTTTCCATGGAGTTGGTCCCCCTATGGAGGCTGCCAGAGATCACATGACCATTGTAATTGGTCTTCTCTGTTAAAAGCAACAGATGAAGTTGCAAATTTATTTATTTTAATTTTTTTACATTTATAATTCAGAAGTTTTGGGGTCTGTAAGATTTTTTATTATTATTATTTATCACTACTCCAGTTAATCGGTCACAAGGTCCAAATCATTCCAATATGCAGGTTTGTTGCTCAAGAAACATTTTCTTCTTCTTATTATTAATGTACTGTTTAATATTTTAGTTGAAAATATTAAATATATAATATTATACTTGTATTTTTTGTGATACAAGTTTAAAACGACAGCATTTATTTGTAATATAAATCTATTGTAACATTATACAAATGTTTTCTGTGACTTTATATCAATTTAAGGCATCCTTGCTGAATAAAAGTATACATTTTCTTTATTAACAAAAAAAAAACAAAAAACTCTTACCAACCTCAAACTTCTGAACTATAATTTGACTGAAGGTGTGAAATAGCTGTTGAGGCTCTGGCACATTGTGTCACAGCTGTGATACTCATGAGCTTTCTTACCAGAAATTCTTATGCATCTATGGTATTTTTTATATAAGGCCAAAAATAAAAAGAAGGAATCTGGATTCTATCTGTTCGTGTGTGTATAAGATGACACTGGTATGGGAAGAGCAGCTTGCACAGAACGACTTGCAACTCCCGATATCCCGACAGTTTCCAGTGCAAAAAGAGAGAGCTAGTGAGCGAAGAAGTGAGAGCTCCAGTGATTAAGCCCAGCTGCTCTTGTGTCCCCTAAAAACCCTGCGTTAGCGCACCACACATATGGAGCCTCTTCCGTCACCTCTCCCAAAACATTCCGGCTGTCATTTTCACCCCTATTCACAACCAAGGGACCATCTGATGTTACGGAAGTTTGCCGTGACATCAGTTTGGTTTGAGTAGTGTTTATCTGCACCTATGTGTCTCTGCGAACAAAGCATTTTGATTGGCCGGATGGTTTATATGATGGGGATATCTTGTTAAGGACTAATTTTAAGCGGTGACCGCATTCCAGCTGGCAGTGACAGCGATGCTATCATGCCTGTCTTTGAATCTTTCTTCTCTTCCTCCCTTTCTCTGCCTTCCCCCTCCTATCTCCATCCATCATTCCCACCTCCCCAGCTCTGAATTATGAATTAACGGCACGGCACAATTATGATATCCTTGCCAGTACTTTGAAGATGGGGGCAGAACAATGCAGTGAGAGCTTAGTTTCTATTTTAATTTATCAGGGGCATGGCGTAAGTGTTTCATTTAACATTATCATCCTTCTGTTTTCCTCTCTCTATTTTTTGAAATTAAGATAATCGTATGGCTTCCCTCAATTGGCCTATTACTTGGTCTTATTTTAGATTTGAAACAGAGCAATTTTCCCAGACATAAATATATTTTGATTTTGCTGTGCTTTGAAGCACCATTTATCTTATGAAATCAAGCTTATACTGAGCATTTTCATTCTTTTAAAGAGTAAGTTTAACATTTAAATAACAGTTCTAAAATAATTATTTTTGTAATAATTATTCATAACCATCCATTTTACAGAAATAGTGTTTAAAGGCTTATTTTTGCTTTTATTAGGATAGGACAGTAGGCAGACAGGAAGCATAGGACAGAGAGAGAGGGGTACAGGATCGGGAAAGGTGCACGAACACAAACTCAATGGCACTATATATCGCTGTGCTGCCCACAAGGCTATTGACACAGACAAAAAAAAAAGAGCATTTTAGTGGTAATTTCTGGGGTAAAATTGGCAATTTGGAGTAAAATTGGTAATATTGTTCAATATTGTGGACTATTCACTCCTATTAATTGTATGGGAGAAATTGCAACACGCAATAGGGTGGAATACGTCCAATTGACAGGCAATTGCTGCAAAAGTCTTTGCGTCACTGTAGCTACTATTAGAGGCTCCGGTTCCCATAGAAACCTGAGACTCACACTTAGGACTCCACATGCTCATTGGCTCATTTAGCATGAAAAATAGGCTTTTTTAACGGTATTTGAGCATGTCAAACAACATTTATGGGACAGTTCATGTCTGATTTTGTTGCTTGTTTGAAATATGTTATTTAATCGTGAGTTTACCAAGTTTGCCAAGATTTCAGGATTCTCCCATTCAAATAGATAGGAATTGGTCTGCCTGAAATAGCTGCCCAGAGGTGTTGCAAATATGGCCACAGAGTGAATGGATTTTCCTTGAAAGGGACTTTGGTGCTACTCTCCCTCCGTCATTTTTTGGAGTAAAGCGGTGGTTTTACTGTTTCACTGCCTGTGTATTACTGACATGCATAATAGAGTGTCCCGAGTGTGTGTGTAGATTTCCTTATATAAAAGTGTGATTGACTGTTCAAGCAGTGCTTTTGGGATATGTTTATTTAGCAGCCATTTGACCTCTGTAAGAGCACTGTATTCCTCATCAGTGTATAACTGTGTAACTGTTTATGTGGTTCTGTTTGTGCTGCTGCCAGTATCTATAAAAACTGATGTTTCTATTTTCAAAACTCTAGCATTCCGCATGTGGAATGTGGCAAAATGTTTGGGAGCTAGAAATGGTCCCACTCCTCCAACCCACACTTGTCATCCTCTCTCAATTTATCCAAGTCTTCTGCTTCGTCTTTTTACGTGACATTTTTTTTTTTTGCTCTTCTTTACCATTCGTCATCGCCAGTTTTGTCTTTCAGACATTTTTAATGCCATGTCTATGCATCCGGAGTATTTTTTTTTTATGACTGCATGCGAGTGGAAATTTTAAATTAATCATTTATAAACCGAGCGAACATGCGCTCTCTCTCTCTCTCTCTCTCTCTCTCTCTCTCTCCCACGTTCTTTTTTTTTCTTGGCATGATCCTATTATGTGTGCGAGCAAAGAGAATGACATTCAACCAAGCTGGAAATGGATTTGTGCTTTTTGTCAGTCAAAGCTTTGCGTGTGTGTGTGTGTGTGTGTGTGTGTGTCTGTGTCAGTGTGCGGATAGAAATAGACATCCACCCACAGGTCATTAGAGAGAGAAAGAGAGACGGAACGTGACTACAGGGGAGCATTGGACAGACTGTAACACTGTAAGTGAGACTTTGGAACCGTAGGGCATCTCTTTGCTTACGTACTTCATCTTCCGCTCTTACCATATTTTACCACACGTTTATTTTCTGTCTGGGTGTGGCTAAACTGCAGCCGCAAATTACCGTCCCATGCGTTTGCATGTTCGCCCACACCACCGTAGCCCACTCTCGCTTCAAAACACATCCTGACACCCACGCATCTATTTAGCGCACTGAAATGCTTTTTGTGTCAGTGCGTTGGCTGGACCTTTTTGACACCACGGGTACGTGCCAAGGTGTGAAACAGAGTCACACTGTTGTGTATCCTCCACTCTTCGGCGCAGTTGTTTATCCAGCGTTATTTGTTTTTCCCTGGTGGCAGCCCTCCATGTGCGCATAAACCTGCGGTGCAGAAATTAAATGTGGTGCAGTGTGCTGTGATGCGCTTCACAGAAGCTTGTAATGAGCGACTGGGGACTAGCGTCCGTCTCAGGCCACTGGTGCTGCTTTAAGCTGCAAAGACAGGCACTGACATACACAAACATATGACACAAATAAATTATTTAATTGTGTTAATGCCTCAGCTGGAAGCCATAGTGCTGTTATGAAATGCATTTGCACACAAATAGGGATTATTACTGCATTTGACTGAATGTTGTTTTAAGCATTTTTATGCATTTAAGCAAACCGTTTTATTAAAAAGGCGATTAAGGGGTGTTTGTGCAAAACACGATTTTACGCAGAATTTTGCGATGGTTTGAGTTTCCGTTAGATTCCTATAAATAAACATTTTAAACGGGCACTGCTATGATTTTGGCTGCTGCTATCACATGAAACTAGCAGCAGAGCCATTTGTAGCCTTAAATGGGTCCTATATGGCTCTTATATATGTTATATAAGTCTCTGGTGTCCCCAGAATGTGTCTGTGAAGTTTCAGCTCAAAAAACCCCACAGATCATTTATTATAGCTCGTCAAATTTGCACCTATTTGGGTGTGAGCAAAAACACAGTTTTTCTTTGTGTCTTTAAATGCAAATGTGCTGGTGCTCCCAGCTCGCTTCCCAAAAGAGGGAGGAGCTTTAACAGCTCACAACAACAAAACTGGAGAATCTTACGCAGCCAAAAAGACAATTCACAGTAACTGTGTTCAAGCGTTACATTGTTCAAACTGGAGTCAGACGCTGATGGAGAGACTCTTGAATGTATCTGGACATTTCTGTTAATGGATAAATTTATGTAGTTGCTGTGGAGTTGATTCAGCTCATTGTCTAGCATGTGGAGTCAAATCCAGCGTTGAATTGATCCTCGTTTGTGAAGCAGTCCGGCGTAAAATGACTACATGGTAACAACACTCTACTCTTCCTCTTCTCTAAAGCATCTCAACATGGCCTCGCCCTCTTTGTTGCGTGTTCTTGGGGGGCAAGTTTTATGCATATTTTTGGGTTAGTGATGTCACTAGCCCGGGAAGAAGCTCATTGCAGTTCCTTCCAGCCGTTTGTTGTAGTCCGTAAACAGTGATTTCTGCACAAGAAAATATCTCCCTTTTGCATTGAACTTTGAACGTCGTAACTTTGCAGATGTTGTTTATGCTCAAACAGCAAAATTACACACTAACTAAAGTTGAAAAAGTGAAATCATATTCAACCAGCCTTTTAAGGAACAAAAGTGAATTGGCAAAGTTCATATGTTGAAAACAGTTGTGCTGCTTAACTATTTTTGTGAAAACAATACTTTTTTTAAAGAATTCTTTGACGAATGCAAAGATTAAAAGAACAGCATTTATTCAAAATAGAAATCTTTTATGATTGTAAATATTTTGACTTTTAATTTGGATTAATTTAATGCATCCTTACTGAATAAAAGTATTCATTTCTTTAAAAAAATCTTACTGACCCCAACATCTTGGAGCACATGTATATATATACTGTACTTTTTAGTTTAATCTGGTCACCAGAGCAATGTAAACATTTAAAACTGCAAATTTTCAAAACATGCCTGTGTTTTGTTTTGTTCTATTCTGCTCTGCTGTGTCTTGTAGAATGCAAGACCACGTCATGTGTCAAATATAGAGCATTCCATCACATATCATCTTTATTTCATCACAGGTTCTTTTGAGCCTGTTGTAGCTTCTGTTTTTCCAGGGCACTGTGATGCAGGAGCATTTTCAGGAAACAAGAAAGCAAGGAAGAGATTAAGGCAGAATCTCTTGCTAACATGCTGCAGATATTTGCATACAATCCGCCAATAATGTGCAATTCTGTGGTGATACTGCCCACTGAAAATAAAGTTCCCCTCACGAGGTTATTTATATAGCTGTCCCCATTTCCAGCATCTTATAGAATCTTAAACACCACAATAAGGCCTCACTCACGCACAGATGCATGTGATTTACATTTTCCTGTAATACAAGGCGAGAAGAAAAACTATAATAGATGGATAGACATTAACGTTTGCCCCACCTCCCTTCTTTTTATATTCATGCTCTTTCTGTGCTCCGTCTGGCTCTCGCCCACATGGTTTAACTTAAACAATTAGGGATTACAGAAGTATATGATTCCAGTGCCAGAGAGAGAACCGTGCTGAAATTAATTACATTCTTTGTCTTATCATATCGCAGATCTCTCTCTTACATATACTCCTCCTGTAATTATGAGTCTTGTCTCTGTAACTGAGCTGATCCCTAAAGCCCCACACTCTCACTTTCTCTTTGTCTTTTTCCTTCTTTTACTACTTCTCTCTTGGTTCTTAATAAGCAGCATGTGATATTGTTATACAATGCGTTCTCAAACTTTCTCTATGCTACTTTAAAGCCAAATGATGAAAAGGGATCTAGTCTTCTACAACCATTTCAATGGTTTTAGAACAAAAACCATTCAAAGAATTTTTTTCTTTCTGACTGACATGTGGTAATACTATTGAATTTTTGTTAGTATGTATCTGTGTGTATGTAATGATGCAGGGCTGTGCGTTTGTGTTAATATTTCATTGAGCGATAAAAAAAAAATAATACAGCCTTTATAAATGTTACTAATGTTAGGCAGCAAACTCAGACCACATATACAAACTCTCTTGTAAACCCAACTTAACATTTTAGATCTGGTGGTTATAACTCTCTGAGCGCTCTTCTCTAACCAGTTTTTCAGGGACTGTCTAACAACCATCCCAGAAGTATTTCCTCTATTATTATGAGCATTTATTTTTCTCACACGAACAGAAGACTTTTTATAGCACATTGCAGAAGGAACATGTATTCATTATTTATACTGTATATTATCGTGTTGTGATGACTAAATTCACTTTTTTTTGGTGTTTTGCTTTTAGTGTAAAAAAAGTAGTATGCACTATACCATTCAAAAGTCTCAGGTCATTTCAAACAAATGCTGTTCGTTTGAACTTTGTTTAAAGTTCTATAAAAATGTACCATGGTTTCCACAAAAATATTAAAGGGTTTGTTCACTCAAAAATTCAATTTCTGTCAATAATTACCCTCTTGGCGTTTCAAACCTGTAAGACCTTGTGTTCTTCGGAACACAAATTAAGATATTTTTGGCGCAATCCAGAGTTTTTTTTTTTTATCCCCCATTGAAAGCAACATAATTACCACATTCAAGGCCCATAAAAGTAGTAAAGACATCGTTAAAGTAGTCAACGTGACTACAGTGGTTCAATATTATGAAGTGACAAGAATACATTTTTTGTGCAAAAACAAAACAAAACTAACAACTTTATTCAACAATTTCGTCTCTCCCCTGTCTCCTGTTGTTTATGTTGTACAGACAGTGCAGGCTTCCGTGTTCTACATCAGAACGTAAACTTATTATTGGCCAATGCTGTTCATGTGAGCGAGGCATGCGTGTGATGCTGATGCTGGAGCCGGCCAATAATGAGTCGCCATTCTGACGTAGAACACGGAAGGCTGCACTGTCTGTACGACGTAAACAGCGCAGGAGATTGACAGGAATAAATAACATTTTAAAATATAGTAAAATAGAAAACAGGCATTTTAAATTTCCCATTATTATTGATTTATTGTATTTTTGATCAAAAACAAATTTCTAAAAAATGACTGTAAAAAAACAAAGCAAATTTACTCTGTAAAATACCATTAAAAATACCCGTTAAAGGGTAAAACCCAGTTTTCCATTGAAACGGCAATATACCATAAAAACATTCTGGGGAGTAGTTGCCATTTTAAGAAAAGAGGCCTATAGGCTACTTTCTTGAAAATGACAAATGATATTACCCAGAGTGCTTTGAAATATACATAAGTAATATACTGTAAAAACAATACATTCTGGGAAATATTTGTAGTTTTGAAAATGACTAATAATATTACCCAGAATTTTTAATTGTATATTACTGTTTCAATGGAAAATGGTATTTTACTGTGTAAATGAAGCTTTTGCGAGCATAAGAGACTTCTTCCAGAACCCAAACATTTGCATCAGCTTAAATTTCAATAGTGTTGAAAAATGTTAAAACATTATAAAAACATATCTTCAGCATTCAGTGGTGTCTACCCAAATATGGTCCTTTTTTGACCTCAATAGAGGAGGTTTAATTCCATCTTTTGCTCAGTAGACTGCCAATACGAGGAGGTTGACTGAGGTGAACATGAACTGAAAAAAACAGAACTAAAAAAAGAAAGAAATCTCACCACTGACACTGAGATTTTGCTAACGCAGAGGCCAGTGGCCCTGAGGGACATCTCTGTTCATATCTTGACGGTACTGTCTATAGAAATGAATATGGTAACAGGTAGTAACAGCTGTTACCATCTAAACAGGATACACTTTCCTCAAATTCTTCTCTCCCAGAAAAATCTCCCCTCAAATCCATCCATGGTGATGTTTAGCTCTGACGCGACTACAGCATCTTAGCCTCGAGGCCTAGACAGAAAAACCTGAGCCTTACAGTTGTTAGTGCTGCACCAAGCTGCCTTCACAAAGATGCAGTCCCTTGAGAACCTCTTAAATTCCCCATTTTGTTTCTCAGAGGTAAACCAACCATACTGGTGGCGCACAGACATAAGTTCATCTACAACACAAGTCACTTATATTCATTAAAGCAAGACTTGCTACTGCCTTCTAGCAACAAAACCGAGGCAAAAAGCTAGACCAAAAGCAAAGGAATTGCGGTGAAGATTAACGTCAGGGCTAAATACAATCAATTGTTAATGAATGAGTGGAAAAGATGCCCCTAATCAGACCCGTGGAGTGATGGAAAACAAAAAACGGACACGTAGTATGAGGGAAAAGGATTTAAGTGTGCCATCCTGACATTCATTCCCTGTAATTGTTAATCTCATGAGACCAAAGAGGCATGCTCTCATCAGCAGTGTGAATGTGAATGTTTCACAGATATGAGGGATAGGAAAGGAGAGATAAGCTTGCTAATATATAGCAGCTAGCATCTGGAGCTGTGGCTAATCCAGCTGCGCTTCATTAAAGCGCACATCAAAGACACCGAACTGTGGCGCAAAGGAGGGGGGGGGGGGGGGATCTGAGAGGGAGAGAGAGGCACAGACAGAATTTCTCAAGGGTCTGATCAGATCATTCAAGTATTTATGAAAGCAGAAAGCCATGACACCCCAGTGCCTTTGTTAGGTGCTGACAGTTATTTCGCTGAGTGTGTTTTCTTAGTAAAATCTTTCATTTTTAACCTCTAATTAGTGTCTGGCACACTTTCTGAGCAGCTCTCGCTGTGCTGGCCTTGGTGAGAAATGAGTTCATAGAGCTATGTGTTGTAAATCACCAGCAGAAAAATCATGGTGTTATGTATTTATGAACACACTTGAAACTCGTCCAATGAGAAACCGTTTATCTATACACAACATGCAATGTGACATGGTGGATCAGCCAATTAGGCCAATGTCAAGTTAAAGATTTTGGACCAATGAGATCGTGCAGTGGGTGGGACTAAGCAACATAATGCTGCACAAATTCACCACTTCTGACGCAGCAATTTGTAACTTGAATGTGCGAGGCTTCCAGCCTCATTTGCTTCCAGTTATTGTTGCTGCACAAAAAAAAAACTGTTAAGTTGCTTTTACATTTCTAAATGTCCCTTTAATGTTTGATGGTTGAAGGATGAGTAGAATAATGTCATCTCATTGTACCCAGTTTAAAAAAAAACAGTGCGTTCAGCCTTTCACTGACTGTTTACAGCCTAACGGTAGTTGCATAATTCATGCGATGCGTCAAGGAATAAGGTAGATATTTGCTATAATGAATATTAAAAGAAAATAGATTACTTCTGCATTGAAACAAACTGACAAATTGTTTTATTGCTCTTAACTTTTTACAATTGAATATGACAAAAAAAAGAGGAACTTTTCAGCTTCATCATATTGTGTCGGACCAGCTGCTCTGTGTGGGTGCTCACTGTCCGTTTTTTTCATCTGGTCGAATCCAAATGAATTTACAGCACAGGTCCACTGCCAGCCCCACCTTCAGGAGCTTCTCTATTTGCATCAAAAAGCGGTACTTCAGTCCATGCTGTCCTTTGTCTCTTACACATAGACCAGACAGTCTTTTCAACAGTGAGGAAAGAAAATGGAGGTGAATTTATGATGGGAGTTAAAATAAAACTGTTAAAGGTAGGGTAGGCAATTTCAGTGAGGCTAGCAATAGCAAGCTAGCCTTGAAAGCGTTTGATCCCACCCTCCCTTTAGAACGCTCTCCAAAGTCACGTCTCCTCCAAAAACATGACCACATAATCAGAGCTGAGTCTGTATTTATGAACATAAATGCCTACCCTACCTTTAATCAAAGGTGGTTGAAGTACTGGAAATGCAGTTTTGTTGTGCATTTGTGTGAGAAATTGAATTTAGAAACAAGTATTTCATCCAAAAATCATTTTCTTTTTTTCTGTGGAGCATGAAAGTTGATATTTTGCTTCAGTCCCCACCTGACTACATACCTAGTTTAACTAAAAAAAAAGACTCGGCTTTATATTTTGCTGGTGAATAGCATGGTTGTGCAGGTTGACCAGCACTAAACCAGCACTAACCAGCCTTTAGCTGCGTGAAGACTTTTTGTGTGTTGCAGTTTGTGTGGACTGATGATGTTATGGGTGCTTGTGTTTCAGCCTAAAGCTAAACGGCAATCTGCTTTCACCCAGCATGTGTCCAACGCAGCTGTCTGCCGCCTTACAGCAGAAACCACTTCCTCTACAAGCCATTTAATCACCTCGACCTTATGATAGCTGTTCATCTATCATTTGTCATTTAAACCCTGACTCAGTTTCTCTCAATATTTTCAGCTCCCATCTCTCTGCAATGCAAAAATAATTTCTTTAAATTTTTATTTTTTAATCTTTTGCAAAGCATTAACAAAATGCTTAATGAAACTGCAAAATTGTGAATGTTCACCCCACATGAACCCTTTCTTTGATTACTACCTCTACTACTACTACTACTAATAATAATAATCACATCACCATGCATGTAACAAAATTAGTTTATGCCAAACAAAGCATTTTGTGTATGTATGTATGCAAGTGTGTCTATAGGAACATTCTGTCATCGTTTGCAAACTGGATTAGAGGATTAGTCTGATTCATGAATGCATCATTCAAACCAGTTTTGTGAACTGGATTAACTGACTCATTGCAAACATCTGATTCAAAAGAGTGATTTTCTCGCGAATTACACCTCACTATCTCTCTCTTGAACGTGTCAAATAGAGTCAAAGATTTCAAGGAATAACAACATGAAGTACATTTCAGTCTGCTCCTCGCATCACAAACCTATTACATTACTGTGAGGGATTCTTTTAAAAAATGTTGCGTATAAACCCTCCTACATTTCATCTTGCAATCTTTTCTCAAATGTGCGAACATGTGATTGAGAGACCTAGATGGGAATTTTATGAATCGCAAAATGATCTTAAAATTGTGAGCAGCTGAATTGTTTCAGATCTCTGCCATGTAATAATTCATGTCATTAAAGGATTAGTTCACTTCAGAATTAAAATTTCCTGATAATTTATTCACCCCCATGTCATCCATGATGTTCATGTCTTTATTTCTTCAGTCCAAAAGTAATTAAGGTTTTGAGGAAAACATTCCAGGATTTTTCTCCATCATCTTGCACTAGCAAGATGCACGCATTACGTAAACACGTTGGACAAAGTGAACATGGAAAGACTAAGTCAAGCGGCCTTTACAAAAAAAGGTAAAACAACGATCCTGGACGATTTTGAATTTGGAGAAAATGAAATGGAGTTATTTTTATAACACGGTACTACATTATTTTAGAAAATAATATTTGAATATTTTTTAGAAAATGACAGATCATTTCGCAAGTTAAGACCCTTTTCCTCGTCTGGGATCGTGTAGAGCCCTTTGGAGCTTTGAAGTCCACTATATGGAGAAAAAGCCTGGAATGTTTTCCTCAAAAACCTTAATTTCTTTTCGACTGAAGAAGAAAGACATAAACATCTTGGATAACATGGGGGTGAGTAAATTTATCAGGAAATTTTAAAAAGCACCAGTCAATGTCCAAATCCTGTACTTGAGAATGGCAAGTAGCTAGAATTCCCCAGATTTCCAAATACCTGCAGTACTCCACTCTGCCAGAAGGAAAAGTGCGTCTGTCTCCTTAGAACCTGACGTGGCGCTGCCCTTTTTCACGCCAAAGACCATATTTAGGAATATGAACATTGCCATGGATTTTAGTGTGCGAACACTCTATGTTCAAATCTGTGCGTACTCATGTGTTTATAAATGAGGTCCCAGAAGACTTTCATGAAGCCTGAAAGTCCCTATACATTAGAGTTGCATTGAAAAAAGCAACCAAAACTGCTCCTTTTGTGTTCCAGGAAAAAAAAGTTGTGGCATCAGATGGAACTATCCCTGTAATGTGTTTTCCCTCTTCCCTTCCTTCATCTTTCTCCAGTTTCTCCACTTGTGTCTCTCTCTATCTACATCTATCTGAATGTTTGACTAGAGCTTTTCCTTGTGTTTTCTGTTGTCTCTTCCATTCACTGCAGTCTCATGAATTTGTGAAGCAGTCTGTGTGTGTGTGCATTTTTCAGAGAGAATGAAAGTGAGATTGATCTTCCTCGTTTATGTTTACAGTGCTTCCTTTGATAGTTTGGCTGCTGTATTTACCCTTTCCGAACGTGCATGCGTTAAAGCGCCGTTCAATTAAGAAAACGGGCCGCTGTTTTATCAGCATCACCTTTCTATTTCTGTTTCTAAATGTAAGTCCTCCTCCCTTTTTACTTTGCCACCGCTATTTCTCCCTCCTCCTCCCTGACTCCATCTCCGTCTTTCCTTTGCCTAAGGCCTATACTTTTATCATTCTCCGCACTCTAGCTACCTGTTGCCATGCCAACCCCATAATTTAGTGCTTTACACAATGCAGTGTGTACACCTGCCTCATGTACTCGCCTTACCGTGTGAATGCATGAGAATCTTACCTGCTGAAGGTGCTTTTAATGACTCATTTAGAACCGAGCTTTTAATGTTCCGCCTCCTGCGCTCGCCCTGTCATCTCCACAGCCCACACACGCTCTATAAAGACCCTCTTCAGCTCGAGAGAGCCCAGTGCATGGAGAGAATATTTTTATTGCAAGCACAGTTAATGTGCTCGCTTATTATTGAGTTGACACCGTGTGGCTGTGAGTAAATTTGTGAATTTCACCCATGACAACTTTAGTGCTTGCTGAATGACTGAAGTGTTTGAGCTGCTCTGTGTGTATCCATGCCTGTTAGCATACGTGCATGTGAGTGCGAAGTGCATAGGTTTGGAAGTGAGCAGCTGTGCGAGTTTCAGACCACATTAAGGTCCCTTGTTCATTTTTTTGTTTTGTTTTGTTTTGTTTATGAACATCTGTTTCTTTCTTTGGTGGGGAGTGTTAGCCTCGGTGAGTAATAGCTCTAATTAGAGCTGAGAGCTACCGTGTGGGGTTAAGGTACCTGGTCACAGAGATGACGCTGCTGTGGATGCCTGCCATCATGGTTAATTGTTTCCTGCATTCCGTTATCCTCATCGGTCCTTATCCTGCTGTTTCTGTGGATGTTCCTATCTCTAACATTCATGCCAAAGCAATTAGAATAAAAAACACTTTCATCTTACAAGAGCCATCTCTACACTTGACAGCAATAGCTGTAAATGCAGTGTGAAGTATTATTCAAACTACATTTGAATGGATTCTGAACACATTTTATTTTTTATATACACCACCTTTCAAAGGTTTGGGGTCTGGAAAAATTGACATTTATATTTATTACAAAATTTATATTAATAATAACATTATGACCACTGCCAGGTGAAGTGAATTATCTCTTCATCACGGCACCTGTTAGTGGGTGGGATATATTAGGCAGCAAGTGAACATTTTGTCCTCAAAGTTGATAGAGTTAGAAGCAGGAAAAATGGGTGAGCGTAAGGGTTTGAGCGAGATTGACAAGGGCAAAATTGTGTTGGCTAGACGACTGGATCAGAGCATCTCCAGAATTGCAGCACTTGTGGGGTGTTCCCGTTCTGCAGTGGTCAGTATCTGTTAAAAGTGGTCCAAGGAAGGAACAGAGGTGAACCGACGACAGGGTCATGGACGGTCAAGGCTCATTGATGCACGTGGGAAACGAAGGCTGGTCCGTAAGGTCCGATCCAACAGACGAGCTACTGTGCCTCAGATTCCTCAAGAAGTTAATGCTGGTTCTGATAGAAAGGTGTCAGAATACACAGTGCATGTCAGTTTGTTGTGTATGGGGCTGCAGACCAATCAGGGTGCCCATGCTGACCCCTGTCCACCGCTGAAAGCACCAACAGTGGGAACGTGAGCATCAGAACTGGACCACGGAGCAATGGAAGAAGGTGGCCTGGTCTGATGAATCACGTTTTCTTTTACATCACGTGGATGACCGGGTGCGTGTGAGACGCTTACCTGGGGAACACGTGGCACCAGGACGCACTATGGGAAGAAGGCAAGCCGACGGAGGCAGTGTGATGCTTTGGGCAAAGTTCTGCTGGGAAACCTTGGGTCCTGCCATCCATGTGGATGTTACTTTGACACGTACCACCTGCCTAAGCATTGTTGCAGACCATGTACAACCTTTCATGGAAACTGTATTCCCTGGTGGCTGTGACCTCTTTCAGCAGGATAATGCGCCCTGCCACAAAGCAAAAATGGTTCAGGAATGGTTTGAGGTGTTGACTTGGCATCCAAATTCCCCAGATCTCAATCCAATCGAGCGTCTGTGGGATGTGCGGAACAAACAAGTCCGATCCATGGAGGCTCCACCTCACAACTTACAGGACTTAAAGGATCTGCTGCAAACATCTTCAGCACACCTTCAGGGGTCTAGTGGAGTCCATGCCTCGATGGGTCAGCTCTGTTTTGGCAGCAAAAGGGCGAACAACACAATATTAGGAAGGTGGTTATAATGTTATGGCTGTTCGGTGTATATACACATATACATATTATCAATGTTGATTTTTTGTTGTTGTTGTTGTTGTTCAGGATTCTTTGATTAATAGAAAATATTTTTGTAACAGTCTTTACTTTCGCTTTTGATTCATGTATTTTTGTACATATTTTTTATATAATTATAACTATATAATATTGTAATAAAAATTTTTAATGGAGCAGCAGGTAATTTTAACATTTTACCACACAACTTCTTTATTTTGGAAAGGGGGCAAGATTTCAAACACAATTTATTTTCCTAGTCCTTGTATTTATTACTTTTGCGCTCATTGTGTGACACTGCCTCACAGTAGACAAAATGTTTACAGGGTTGGGATGTAGGCAGGAAATCTACAGATGCCGAGAAAAAAAGAAAGAAATGGGGGATGGGTTGTGCTAAGGAATGCATGTGTAGGATAAGCACGGTGGGCTAATTAATAAACAACAAGCCCTAATGAATTTAATTACACACACACGTCTGGCCAATGAAGGCTGCAAAGCAAAGAGAGGTGGGCAGAGAGAAAATTAGTTCTAGCATGTAATAGAGGAATTACAGTACAAAACAGCAGCAGAAATGTGTTTACAAAGCAAATTCAGATGTTCCTGGGCATGCCTAATAGACCTTTCATTTTTGAAACTGCCTTTGTCCCTTTCCTTTGTCATTATTCATGAGCTGTCCCATACAGTCTTAAGATCACTTCACTTCTCGTCCTTTATGTCCTCATATCCAGGATTAGACACAAAACTCATTTTCTTTTTTCAGTTTCTGCACTGAATCTACACAATTATGCAAAACAATGTTTAACACGCAGACATCTACGCTCTTAATATTTATGCCTCCTTTATTTTTCATCTTTTATTTTTTCATGAAATTGTGAAATTTCACTGACACAGGCGAAAATGAAAAGCAAGCAAGCAAGCTCAGCTTTTGGAGCTCAGTATTTCTAAAGCCCCGCGTACAGCCATGATTACCACAAAATTATATACTGTGGTTATCGAGTGCCACTGTCTTTTTTGCTAATTTAATTAGGTTATACCCTTGTTTTACTGCTTTCTGTTGACAGTTTTTATCAACCATGACCAGTGTTCTGTATGCTAATAATGACTAATGGAGATTTGCCATGGCTAACCACCTGCTTCCAAAGCACAATAACATTGGACCGCTGCTCCGTCTGCTGCATATTTCTGCCTCTCTGAGAGAATCATCTCTTCTGCTTCACTCATTGCGTAAAGTTTTCAAAGAGGAAATGAACCCACTTTTTTCCAATAGTTGTTCATTCATTGAATATTATAGATGTACACTCACTCATTGGGGTTCAAGCAGAATGAATTTAGGTGTAAATCATTCATAAATCCATCCCTACATCGATTGTTGCTTTCAACTGAAAGCGACAGTCTACATAAGAATGGTTTTACGAATGATTTGCACAGAATAAATCTTCCATTGCCTTCCCTCAGCTCTTTCCCCCCAGTCTTTGTCAATGCTTGTCTCATAAAACGTCTTCATAAAACATATTATGACACAATTTTCACTTACCTACTAGGGAGTTTGTTACACACTTTCTTTGTACAGCTACATTGAGCCATCAACATTTTTCATCTTTGTCCAACACAGGAAGATCCTGGAGGTGAAGGTCATTGACGATGAGGAGTATGAGAAGAACAAAACCTTCACCATCCACCTGGGGGAGCCGGTGCTGCTGGAGATCGGGCAGAAACATGGTCAGTGCATCTCCGTTTGACATCCACACCGGTTTTGTATTAGAATACAGATTGGGGGCTCTGTAATATTGTATTAATAGCCTCCACATCTATTCCTGAATAATTCAGGAACAGACTTGATAGAAAGGCTTCTTTGTGCGAATGGAGAAAATAATGGGAGACAGTGGACTGTGGTGTTATAATGGGCGAGCAGGAGCAGGCAGTAACTGGTTGCAGTGTAAGCAGCCATGTTGAAGCAATATCTCCAGGCCATTTCTGCACATTAATTATGTACTAACTGCTCTAATTTAATGTTCATCCTCATTCTCTTCAAAATGCCGTACTGTTATGGGATCCAATTATGAAAAAGTATTTTTTGATGATTTTTGACGTTCAGTGTCTTCAACACTTCTGTAGAACACACAAAGAGATGTGTTTATTTCCTGCTTATGTATGGTGCTACTACAACATCATACATTGCAGCTGATTACAATGAACACAACGGGATGAATTCACTAAAGAGTTTAGATGCAGTATTTCAGCACAAAAACCTGCTTCTTGTTCTCTATTTATCCTCAATCTAGTTCAGTGGTTCTCACAATGCAGTCTGGGGATCACAAAAAGCATTCTAGAAGGTCTTCAGAAAATATGAGATATTTATTTATATTTTTTCTTTCAAAATGCATTTTTAGAGCTTTCAATGGTAACTTAAAGGTGCAGTAGGTGTTCTGGGAAAATGCTAACTTTAGCATGCTAGCATTGAAAGCGTACGTTCCTTCCTCCCTGCAAATCGTCTCCTCCAAAACACATGAACGCACACAGACCAGAAGTGAGACGACCAGACAATATTATTGGATTACATCATGTATCATTCATCGGTGAGAGAAATGAACAGTACTACAATAATGAACGTAAACAACTTGTTAGATGCAGTAAATGAACATTAAATGGAAATTTCTAACATGACAGCTGATGAAAAACATGCAAGCATTGAGCATAAAATAAACCACATCGCTCTCTTTATAACCATAAAGGTGATTTCAGAAAAAAATACAATATAAACATTGTCCGAATATCAAGCGAAGAAACAACACACTATCTTTTGTGCTAAGGATATATCCACAGGGATGCTGAGGGTATATTCATCGGAGGAAGAAACAAATTTTACTCTTTGTAGCAAATATTAAAATTACTAAAGCTATTAAAAACAAAAAATTAAAACTATTTTTTTAAAAATAAAAGCTCATTTAAAATATTAATAAAAACTATAATAATAAATAATGATAAAACAACACTGATTGACAAAATCCGTTTTTAACAGTAAGAAATAAAAATATAATCTGAATATATAATATAGTTTCCCTATTCCTGGCAGTCATACAATTTACTTTGGTTTTAGTTTAGTGAAAGTTAATTATTTATTTTGGAAACTTGCTGAACAGTCACAACCAAGAATGCCAGATCACTGCAGTCTGCTGCATCCTCGACAGCCTGCGAGATGGAAACATGAGCATGCAAATTGTGTACAACACAGATTTTTTACCCTCATTTACTCTGTTACTTGATTTGCAAAATTCCTTTAGTGTGAATTGGGTGCTGCAACAAGTACAGACCGTGCATGCAAATAAATAAGCAGCGCTACCATTGGGCACAATCCACTGCTGTGTCAGCAGTGTATGTGTAATCTCCACACAGCTCAGTAGATGTTCGATGTGTCTTCCACTGACAGGGGACTCTAATGATAACAAACCGGCGGTGGGGGCTGAGGAGGAGGAGGTGGCCAAGATGGGGTGTCCGAGTCTGGGAGAGCACACCAAACTGGAGGTGGTCATAGAGGAATCCTACGAGTTTAAGGTAAGTCCTGTGAATCGGCTTTCATGAAAGGGTCTTACCCGTTCTTGTCTCTCACTTTCAATTTATCAGTTTACCTCCTCCTCTTCATGGTGACGGCCTCAAAACTGGAGGCCACTGGGGTCAGGAAGTTCAGGGATTTTGAAGAGATTTTGAAGAAAACACTGTGCTATTCCCTCTAAGATTATCTGCAGCCCTTTGAATGCAAACGCACAAACGGCGAGGACAGGATGACATTGAAGAAAATGAAATTCTGACAGGGTTGTGCATAGACGCCCACTACCTCACTGAAATCGGTTTAGCCGAGACCTCTGTGCTCACTGGCCTACGAGACCGAGTCAAATTAAATCTTGTCTACTACAAGGACACATTTTTGTGGGTTTAGGTTTGATTGATCTTCTCGGTGTTTTATATGTATTTGTGTGTTTTTTCAGAATACCGTCGACAAGCTAATAAAGAAGACTAACCTGGCGCTGGTGGTGGGCAGCAGTAGCTGGAGAGAGCAGTTTGTCAGCGCTGTCACTGTCAGTGCAGGTCAGTGTCTCGCTGAGCTCAAATATAACCTGTGGACCACACAACTGATTTATATTCGATAAAAATATTTGTATAAAACTATGAAACAAGGCATGATTATTGTGCCGCATTCCGTTTCCCAATGATGTTGTTGATTTGTCTTTTGTTTTAAATCCAGCGCACTCTTATCAGATCTAATTTATTTATTTATTTATTCTTATTATTTTTTTATTTCTATATTCGTGACCTGTGGCAAAATGAGTTGGAATGCACATGGGCTAATTACAATTTTGATGGAATTTGAGGTTTTCACAAACTTTTGATGGCATGAGTCTGAATTAATGAAGTGTGATTTTCAAACTCATGCTGTTGTAAATCGATCTTACTCGCGCTGACTGACAGATCCGAAGCGCTCGCACAAAGCTGTCTCACTATTTAAGTAAAATACTGAAAAAAAAGTTGAATATATATATTTTCCTTAAGAGATTGGGTTTTGACAAGGTGTGTGCCAAATTAGGTGTTATTAACAGGGATCGCAAGGTATGGATGTTTGGTGATTTTGTTTTGGAACCTTCACAAAATTTACTTTGCTGACTCTATCGACTTCAAACAGGAGTAGCTCAGTCATTTCTTTTTGTCAGATTCCAACAAATTATACATCATTTTGAAGGATTAGTTCACTTTAAAATGAAAATTAGCCCAAGCTTTGCTTTTTCCCCAAGCCATCCTAGGTCTATATGACTTCTTTCTGATGAACACAATCGGAGTTTTATAATGGCAGTGAACAGGACCAACGAGTAAGAAGCTCAAAAAAGTGGATCCATCCATCATAAACGTACTCCACACGGCTCTGGGGGGCTAATAAAGGCCTTCTGAAGCGAAGCGATGCGTTTGTGTAAGAAACATTCACATTTAAGTGTAACGCCTTTCGCAGTTCAAAAAACTTACGCTACGTTTTCCATATTCAGCTTGCGAAAAAAGTGACTGACACGGCGTTACGGTCATTTATCACAATCAATTCAAGTTAACTTCAACTCAAGTAAAGTAAGATTGTGTTCATCAGAAAGGATGGCTTGTGGATGAGTAAAGTTTGGAGTCATTTTCATTTTAGAGTGAACTAATCCTTCAATAGAGATTTTTGGAAAATGTGCTCATTGCGACTCATTTTGCCTGCACGGGTCTCATATATTATTGAATCTATTTTTACAATAATAGTCAATGAGTAATTAATAATGAATTAGTAATTATTAATAATAATGAATGAGTAATCAGTAATAGACAATTGTGTTCCCAATACCATTTTTTTCATAATCGAGGAACCTTATATCTTTGGTTACCTTCTCAGGTGATGATGATGAGGAGGAGAGCGGGGAGGAGCGCTTGCCCTCATGCTTCGATTACATCATGCACTTCCTGACAGTTTTCTGGAAGGTCCTGTTTGCCTTCGTTCCACCCACGGAGTACTGGAACGGCTGGGCCTGCTTCTTTGTCTCCATTATGCTCATTGGGGCCCTAACTGCTGTTACTGGAGATTTGGCGTCACACTTCGGTTGTACAGTAGGCCTGAAGGACTCAGTCACAGCTGTGGTGTTTGTGGCGCTGGGTACATCTGTGCCGGGTGAGTGTTTATTTGTGTATCAAATATCCTTCCTGTGGCTGATTAGTAAGGGATAACTTACAGTCGTCTGGTCATTATCAAAAAATAAACCCTAATAATCCTGAATGCCATGAGTAACCAATCAGAATCAAGTATTCCATCAAATATTCAAGTATTATATACTGTACTATTTAAAATGTTGCTGCTGCTTTCAAAATCTTTTCTAATTTATCTTTCCATAATGGCCCAGGCAGCTTTTGTGCGTGTGCTGAGGTTTATTTAGACGATGTTTAATTATGTGGACTAATTAGAGGACATGATTTGCTCTGGAGCTGCAAGAGATCTATGTGTTTGTCTTGGCATTAGCCACATTAGGGTGGGCTGACTACATACTCAAGCTCTGTATATCAAAACATCCTCAAGCTCCAACACACACAACGAAAAAGATCCACTTGAAAGACAAATGTCAAATGAGATCTCTTTCATATCGCTGTTGTTTCTTTTTAGACAGCAGTGAGATTAAATAGAGAGCAAACTGTTTCCTACTACTCAGTTAAAGGTGGTGATATACGTACAAATTAATATCACAATATTCTTATACATTTTGGTTGCTAATTGTACATGTTGCTAATATTATATATATTATATATACAGTTTATAATGTATATTTCACAAGATACACATTGTTATGGAAAAGTGATTTTAAACAAATAATAAATAAAGGCCAGTTAGAGCCGTGATAGTCATAACTGGTATGTTTTATGAAGGTGAAATTGTCATAAATTTAGTTGCAAGTTTAAAAAAAAAAACAATATTTGCAATTTGACTTGCACTTTAACATTTTTTTCGGCAAATGCGAATGTTTTTGCCATTATTTTACCTTTATAGATGTCGATTCAGTAACCGACATTAGGTGAAGCATTTTGAAAAACTGGTAACTCGTCTTTTTGAATGACTAATTAAAAGAACTAGTTCATAAAGATTCATTTGTTATGAATCAATCTTGTAATCTCATATTTTTCTCCTCTAGAGTTTCAGAAGAGATCACAGTGTCACAAACTGTGCTCATATTTGCCAAAATACCAAAGTCTACAATCAAAAGACATGTTTTTTAACTCGCTCAAACATTTCTCTTCAATTTCCTTCCAGACCGAGTTGCTAACAACATATGTCTAAACTCTTAGTATGTCAATAATGATCTCATTTGTTTTTATTTTTCTTTGTCATATGGGATTTTAGGAGACAATTAGAGACAAAGTTGATACTTAAATTAAACAATCGAGACCACGTGATTCCCAACCCTGTTCCTGAAGGAACAACAACAGTAAAGATTTTGGAGGTGTCTTTTGTCTGACCTCATCCATTTCAGGTCTTGTAGTCTCTACTGAGCAGAATCAGGTGTGTTTGGAAGTGTTTTAAATGTGTAATGTTGGTGTGTTTCCAAGAACAGGATTGAGAAATGATGTCCTGAATTATGTAAGAGCAATGTCTTTCATTAAAATGGTTCTCTGGGGCTCTTCCAGTTCTCACCTTCCTTCTTTCATCTTTCTCCCTCTGTCTTTTCTTTTGCTCTCTCCAGACACGTTCGCCAGCAAGGTGGCAGCCATCCAGGACCAATACGCCGATGCGTCCATTGGAAATGTGACGGGTAGTAACGCAGTTAATGTCTTCCTGGGTATCGGAGTGGCGTGGACCATCGCTGCCGTGTACTGGCACAGTCAGGGCAAAACATTCCAGGTCCCGCCTGGGTCGCTGGCGTTCTCCGTCACCCTCTTCACCATCATGGCATTGCTGTGTGTTCTGACACTACTGTACCGCCGCCGGCCCTCTGTATCCGGGGGCGAGCTGGGGGGCCCAAGAACCGCCAAGCTGCTCACCGCGTTCCTCTTCTTCGTTATGTGGCTGATCTACATCCTGCTGTCCTCGCTGGAGGCTTACTGCCACGTGCCTGGCTTCTGAGAAAGTTCATAAGGAAGATGTACTCTTCGCTGTACAACTCCCATCATTCTTCCTCTCTGCTTCTGTGTATATGAGAAGTCTAAAATGAGTGTTTACATGGGTTCTTTCTGATAATTATCATTGTTGAAATTGAACTTGCTTCCTTTCGCTCACACTGATGTGGATGTCTAGATGAGTGTCAGTGAAGGATGACAGAGGCTCTGTGGTTTCATGCACAGCTTCTCTTTGTAGATGGATCTCTCTTACATGGTGTCTGCCACCACCTGGATATTTAGACACAGCAACTCTCTCCAGAATACTCTCCAGAGAGCCCCCTCAGCGTTTTTCTTGCTTCAGTGCTGTTTTTTTCCAAGGATGGTCTCTTATGGCTCACTTCGATATTCTCTCAGAAATCCCTCTTCTATCATTTCTTGCTTCCCTCCCATTCGCTGTCAATGGACTCATTCCCACTGCAGAGATTTGGGCATGCCTCACACCTCTACCTACCCTCAAGACATGAACACTCTGTTTCATCTGTCTTCTCTCGCCTGTTACTGCAGCTCCCAAGAGAGCTTCATACCACGCTATCACTATTCATATCTCGCGACTATAACTTCAGCTCAAGTAATGCGGTTAGGGTTGAGCCTTCCCAAACTGACTCCGCCTCCAATATATCTTTTATCAATAATCCCTAAGCAAATTCTACACAAACAGCATCACCTCTGAACATGCCCAATGATACCTCCAACCACATCTACTTCAACTTCGACCTCTCCCCCAATAATAATTCAACTTTATCATTGTTAACCCCGCTTTAGTATTTTCTATACTGCAGATTTATCGTCATTGACCCCGCACTATAGCACTACTTATACTGCACTTTTTGACCAATGACCCACCATCATCACTACATACACCACACCCTCTTCACTTCTGACTCCACCCCCTACACTACCTGTGCCACACCTTTTTCATCTCTGCGCCCACCCCTAAATGATCTATGCCATAACTTCTCTACATATGACCCCCCCATATGCCACACTTTTTTCACTACTGACCCTGCCCCTACATTATCTATCACACACAACCTACACAACCTATACCGCACCCTTTTCATCTTTGACACTGTCCACAAATCTGCATATATCACACATCTTTATCTGTGGTCCAACCCCAATATTATATACTGCATACCACCTTCTTTATATATGACGCCACCCTTGCCTTCTTCGCGTCTACTTTTTTTTTTTTTTGGTCAAATACTGGTGTTGTTAAGCTGGTGTTTTTTTTTTTAAATCATACTACTGAAAGTTAATTGCAATGTCAAGAGAAGGAATGTAGGGAGAAAAGAAAGATTTTTTTCTGGCTCTTTTTCTTTCTTTTCTTTTTTTTGAACGAACAAAACCAGAAGAGATACATATTTTGCATGGCACAACATTAGTGATAGAAGTTGAATGGAGACCAAAAGAAATAGTTTAACGGTGACATACAAAGAGCTGTTGGTGTTTATTCATGTGATATTTATTGATATTTATTATTATGAACTATGTATTATGTGGGGAAATATTGTAGGCTGTGTGTGTGTGTGTGAGAGCATGTATTCGAATGGATGAGTGCAACAGATTTGAGTGTTGTGTTCTTATCTGTCGAACAGTGTTCAAAGTCTTTGTATATGAATATGAGTGTCTTAACGTATGAAAGCGTTGCATTTTGTATGAATTCAAGGGTTAGTTCACCCCAAAATGAAATTTCTGTCATTTATAACTCACCCTCATGTCGTTCCACACCCGTAAGACCTTCGTTCATCTTCGGAACACAAATGAAGATATTTTTGATGAAATCCGAGAGGTTTTATATCTCCCATAGAAAGCAACAAAGTCCAGAAAAGTGGTAAAAACACTGTTAAAATAGTCAACATGACTACAGTGCTTCAACCTGAATGCTATAAAGCGACGAGAATACTTTTTGTGTGCAAAAACAAAACTGACATCTTTATTCAACAGTATGTTCTCTCCCCTATCCAGCGCTCCCTGGTTCTGCGTCAGAACACCGGCTCAGTATTGGCCAAAGGAGAAAGACGGGAGAGAAGATATTGTTGAATAAAGTCATTATTTTTTTGTGTTTGTGCACAAAAAGTATTCTTTTCTCTTCATAACATTAAGGTTGAACCACTGTATTATGTTTTTTCTACTTTTCTGGACCTTGAAACATGGTAATAATGTTGCTTTCTACGGGAGATTTCGGATTTCATCAAAAATATTAATGAATTTCATTTTTGGGTGAACTAACCCTTTGAGTATGAATTTTGTCTGTCACTGCCACACTCAGGAGGTTCAGGCTCTCATCCTGTGTGCTTCAAAATCTTTTCCCATCATCCATTAATCTACAAATGGGTAGCTTCCATGTGGTACATTCGTTCCCATACTGTTGGTCCTAAATCACGATGTGAGAGAGCAGACTGTCTTGTCTCGTGTTCTACAGCTTCACTGTGTCATGTTTTTAAGCTCTATTCGCTACTGAAGGCATTGCGTCATGAACACAACATGGGTGCCTTGATATCCACAGTACAATGTCTCTAGGCCATACAGTAGGTCAGTCACTGAGTTTACACTGTAGTCAAGTGAAAATAGTGAGATAATTTATTGTTCACACACAGCGTGGGCATTTTACCTGTGAAATGTGAGCCCCTCACCTTTGCCGCATTAATCCCCAGCCGTATCTAATTATCCAGGCGCTTTCCTCTCCTGATAGCATCGCCGCTTCCTAATTTGTGTTTTTGTGCGTGGTTAATGTATAATGGATGGGATTCCAGTTCAATTTCAGTTTGCTCTCTTTAATCAGTGTCCTCCATCTGCTCCTTAACTAATGAGACTTGGTTCATTTCCAGTTAGCCAGGAGTTAAACTAGCTTAGTTAGCCCAAATCCCTCTCTCTCTCTCCATCTTATACTCCACTTTGCTAAGTGATACAGTGATTATGGGTTTCAGTTTGCAGATATTACATAATTGTTTACAAGGGTTTCATGTGTCCCCATTTTCTCAGCCATCAGCCATCTGCTTGGCCCAACCTGGGACACATGCTATAGGAAATGTAGAGTTATAGCTTTAGGAAATTCTGGTGTTGCTTGCTATTAGGGACCCCAGCAGACCAGTGCTTCAAACTTTTTAATGCACTAAATGAAAGTCGTTTTAAAGAGCTTTCTGAAATACGATATCGCGCAGTCCCATTACCTGATTTATAATGACGCCAGTGGCCAAATGCGCCGCTTTAGAAGCGTGCTGTCTGTTGTGACGATACCATTGGCTTAAAAGAGGCTGGGCTGCTTCAGCACTCCATTTTCATGAAAGATACAACATAGAGGTTCAACAAATCCACAGTCAGCCATCTATGGAAATGTTGCAAGTGCTCCGCTCGCTTTCCTCATGTAACGTGTGACGCAAAAGTGGGCGAAACGGATGTACATACTGTCCGTATTTATACCGGCATATGTGTATTTATACATTCCAATGATACCAGATTAAAAAAAAGCACAGAGTGATGTATTTTTAGTGCTTCTTGTTGCTAGGCGACGTCTCAAAGAGTCATTGTCTTTCTGTCATTATGTTGTCTGGTGTCAGTGCTCTAGGGTGGGGGTGGGGGTGGGGGGTGTACATCAGTTTGTAATTACTTTATAAGGTCACTCTCATCTCTCTCTCTCCTTGTATCTGGCCGTACAGGGTTAATGAACTTAAAAGTTCCACCCGAATTCAAGGACAATCCTTAATTAAGAACCTTAAATTGCCCCTTAGATATTTGATTTATGTTAATATGAGCTTTTTGCTTTGCGGAGAGCAGAGCAGTGATTGATCTCACTGAGGTAAACATATTCAAACATAGTTGCATCAAAGTAATGCATTAAAAAAAGACCAACTACATGAGGATTGTGGTGGTGTAGTTCTGTTTTATGCTCAGTAGCCTGTGGATAACCTTGAAGGAAATTACCAAATGAGACCTGTTTTATGTGGACTGGGAAGGACCGTCTTTTGAGGACTCAGTCTAAAGCAGTGGTTCTTAACCTTGTTGGAGGTACTGAACCCCACCAGTTTCATATGCGCATTCACCGAACCCTTCTTAATAGGAAAAAGCGGGGCGCGTCATCACGAATCATATGAGTCGGGTGTGTGTCTTGACCTCCGCCGAACCCCTGAGACTGACTAACCGAACCCCTGGGGTTCGATCGAACCCAGGTTAAGAACCACTGGTCTAAAGTAATTGAGACTGATTTATGATCAAATAGCAGAAGATGTGCATAGATACAACTTTGAAGGGAGGTTCAGCCAAAAAGTCATTATTTACTCACCCTCATGTAGTTCCAAACCTGTATGACTTTCCATACTCGTCTACTGTTACTTGATCATAAATCAGTCACAACTTCCCCAAAACTCTAACAAAATGACCTTGAATATCTAATATTCGTAGTCCATCATAGCATGCTTGTATGTCAGAGTGCTTGTGTCGTGCGAGAGTCCCGGTGTCACATGTGCACTTTTGAGATACTTCAATTTCAAAGCATGTCTTTTCTGTGTGTGTGCGTTCGTCTCTTAATATTGCATTTCTCTTTAATCACAAACATTGAAATATTTACAAAAGAAATGAATTGTGTTTGGTTTTGTATGTATTGCTATTTGATAAATTACTGTTTTAAAAGACTTTGTTTTTTTTAAAAGCCAAGTGTTCGTTACTTAGTTATATGACACTATTATTGTCTTGAGATCTGTTCTGTACTGAAACAAATTTATATTTTGGGTAAAAAAAAAAAATCAAGTACTTTATAGAGTACTTTATCATCATCACAACAACAACAAAATAATTTATGTTCTCAATGTTATATCTAAAAGTGTGTGAGGGAGAAAAGCTGTGATTTTATGTGAACTCATTAAAGCTGTAATGGGAAGGGAATCTACAGTATTTGCCAGAAGATGGAGAATGAGTCTTTGTTTGTAATGCGTAAAATTTTGTTTCTTATTTCGTTTATTACCGAGTACATTAAAGTTGGAATTGTATATTACTAACAGACTTTTTTAACTCTTTTTTTCCAGACTTTTTTTTTTTTAACCTTTAAAGGGGCTTTGTTTTTTCTCCGGCAAATGACAAACACCTCTGTTAATATATTGTCTATTTATTGACTTTTCTCGGCCTTCATATCAAACTGTAATGTTTAAGGTGATTAGCTGTATAATCAAATATCTAACTGCAATGTGAAGTACGAAATGTGCATTTAGGGATATTCTTATGAGCTGTGTATGTTTATGATAAATATCTTTATGTAGATATTTTAAAGAACATTTCAACTTTTTTTGACCATATTCTCTCAGAAAAAATATAGTCTATTACTAGAGTGGCACCATTTAGATAACAGGTACACATTTATGTTTCTTTAAGAAAGTAATACGCTCCCTTTAGGCGTCAATAAAGGTAATAAAGCTGTATCTTTTTTCTGAGAATGTACAATGAAATTCAGTGGACCCAAAACAACACTTACTCTCACTGTGTGAAAAATTCTTTTTATGTATGTTTCACAGAAGAAAAAAGTCATGGGGGTTAGGAACAAAAACCATCCCTTTAAGAAATCTTTGAAGTTTTAAAGTTGTACTCATTTCCCAAAGTGTGCGAAGGAGTTGCAGTGTTTTTGTAGCACATGAAGCTCTTTTATATCAAAAGATCAAGGAAAATTTGATTAATCGTGATATGACCCCCTTAACGAATCTGTGCTTGAATGGTGATACTTCTTTTCCAGCTCGTGCGTTCTCCAGAATGTTTGACAGATGGCTCCTGACTTTGTTCCATCCCCCTGCAGACCGATGAACAGCGCAGTAGTACAAAACAGTCATTAGAGGAAAAGAAAGGAAGAAGGAAGACAGGGGAGAGGAAATGCTGTGGAGTGGAGAATGTAAATTACAAGAATGGAACAACACAACAGAAACCCTCAGAGAACAGCAGGCACAGACACAAAAAAGGCCTGTTCATTTGAAGAGCTTCGAACACCTTAGCAAATATGAGATGTTAAATCAATATAACAAGCTCTCATTTATTATTGCTCAAGAACTACATGAAAGAAACATTCAGACAAGCGTGTAGGCAAAGCAAATGTACAGCACTTTCCTCTAAAACTGGACGGCGGGAAGAAAAATGTGTGTAATAAGACTGGTGCAATTTCCCTGGTGACCTTGTTTGCAAAAAAGCTTAAACTGCAAAAGAGCACAGCCATCAGGAAAATCAATAATTGATGTATTAATTGATCTTACTAAGTGATCTCCTCTAGTTTAGCACTAAAAGTTGTATGGCTAAAAATTTACCCTATTATTGCTTCTTTGTAATGCGTAAAATTTATAGATCAAGGGTCTTCAACTGGAGGTTTTATTTACAACAGACAATCGTGTGCCTGACAGAGTGAGCGGCGCACGTTCCTGGGTTCATAAACTCGCACCTCCACCATAATAATAAATCACCATCCGAACGCATGAGTTTTATCACTGAGACAGGGCCGGAACCAGCACTGAAACTGAGGGACAAATGAATGGCTTGTCAGATACGCGCAATGTAAACGCAAACTATAGATAATAGAATATTCGCTCGCATCAATATATTTTTGATATTCCATTCCGATTATTTGTAAAAGTAATGACTTATAGGCTAAATAATTAGAAATATTTCAGAGTAAATTGCTTTTCGAATTATGGTGGAGCCTACACATTACCTATGCACTTTACTATAATAACACTAAGTTCAGATACTAAGATTCTTAATGGTCCCTTACAGAGTAAAATTAAAATGTGAATTTTTGAAAAATTTGGATCTAAAGTGTTGAGGTAAATGTTTAATTATCCATCTGATAGTAAAATTAAAATGTATGACTCTGCATGTATGAAACCCATTAAAATCATTTACAAAAACTGTGAACAACTAATGAATTGGGATTTTTTTTCGTAACATCTATCTCAATTTTAACAATGAAAAGTAATATACAGACGATGATGTATGCTCAACAATAACAAGCATAATTCTACTATACCATCTTAACATAATATGGTTGTTTTTTTATTAATATCGAAGGCTGTATGCTTAATTGACACATTTAGTATCATCGCCCTTCAAAACGTTACATGTCTTATTACGAACAATTCAACCATATATGTTTCATTTTTAACATTAGTTTTGAATCAAATGTCAGAGTGAACCATGCAGACATCTCTCTGGTGACAAATACCAGACTCCAATCACTTAGTGAGTTTAAACCCCGCCCACAATCAACTTCAGGATGGCATTCATCCAATCAACCACCGACGGATAGAACCAACTTACTGCCCTACTTTTTTTTCACTCTGACCTACTGTAGATCACAATATGGAAGAAAACTTATGTTGCATCACAACTTTTAATGATTCCGTAAAACATATCAGATGCAAAGCACATTCCCATATCCCAGAATTCCATTAATGTTTCCAGATGCGTTCCATCATGCGTGCTCTCAATCATATTATGTTCCCCGCTGCAAAGCATCTGCATATTTTCTCTCCTGAAAATCTCTTGAATTCTAATGTCAAAAATGAACCAGTCAGCATTTTCCAGTGTATTTTTGTTTATTTATTTTAAGACTTATGACATTTATATTTTCCAGCACACTGCAGAGAGCTAGTGTTTTGTGCACTAGGGAAAGTTGAGAGAAAAAATGCAATAAAAAGAGAAACCTTGATCTTTATTGGAAACCAGAAATAGCGAGCACAATCAAAGGCCAGTGTTCAATAATGCATTTAAACTGGAGCACATTTCCCTCATAACAACAGCGTCGCTCTTCACTTGAGGTGCTTGGACCTCCTTTGAACTTTTTAAGCGCATTTGGAGAAGTTTAAATGAGAAGCTTATTTTCTTTCTCTGTCCACCTTTGGCTCCTTTTTTGATTAGATCCTCACTAACATTATATGAACTGTTTTGTACACAGACAAGTGCCTGCTAAGGATTAATATGATTAAATCTGACAAGGCGTTAACGCTGATAGCAGGTCCAAAGAGCTTTCATGTGACCTGTTGAGTATACGCTGATGCTGATGGCTGTTCATAGAATCACCTTCTGAAAAACGCTCTGTGAGAACAAGAATCTTCTGATGTTCATTGGTTTCAGTTTTAGCAATCCACAGCTCTACTTTTAGATCACTGCGGAGACAAAAAGACACAGCTGCAGTGACAAACATTACAGTGGCAATTTAGAGTCATCAATCACAACGGCCGTGGCGAGAGACGGGCTGAAGTGGGGTCAGCTCACACCGTGCCTCAGAACTCACCCGCAGTTGTTACCGGAAATGGATCCCACTCTGGCCAATTACAGCCGTCATGTTGTATATCTCACAGCCAGATTTGACTTTGGCAAGCTTGGCAGGATTGGTGGCAGGGCCAAGTATGCAACAGATAAGAAATAGCACCCAGGAGATCAACTAAACTACATTTCTATGCCTTTTAAACCGTTTGAAACTGCTAATTGAGAGCTTACAGCCCAATTCATTTGGATACAAATGTCTAAATTAAGCATTATCTTGGGGTCAGAAACCTTCCCCTCATAAAAAAGAACTGCAGTATATTGAAGTAGAACTGCAGTACCAAGTAGTTTAACTGCAGTTTAATTCAGATTTGCAGTATAATGAAGTATAGTCACAGTACAACTGCAGTAAAACTGTAGTATAAGTACAGCTGCAGTAAAATGAAGTACAACTGAAAGTTGCATGAAGTATAAAAACAGTAGAACTGCAGTTTTATTTTACTAGTACTTTAGATGTATTGCAGTGTAGTTGTACTCCAGTAAAACTACAGACATTTTAGGTTATACTGCAATACTGCAGTTTTTTTCGTGTCCAAAAAACTGCATTTTTCTATATGTAACAACAACTGTAGTATTACTTCTAAAAAACTGCAGTAATCTTTTGTAAGGGTCTAACCAACAGATTATCAATTTCACTCATTTAGCTCACTAAACGTTGCAGGAAAGAGAAATACTCCTCATTCTAGTCATAACAAAATAACACATTCCCCTTTATTTAGAGTCTGTAATTAAAATGTTCCCTTTCTGTCTGCTAGGTTGTTCGAATGTCACAGAAAGACGGACAGAAATAGTTTGAATTAAAACGATGAAGAAACTGAAAGCGAGAGAGAGAGAGAGAGAGAGAGAGAGAGAGAGAGAGAGAGAGAGAGAGAGAGAGAGAGAGAATGCTTGTTTCATGAATCACTAGCTCAGGCAAGTTAGTCATCACATAGTGTCACTTCGGGGTGAGGATGATTCACACAGTGCGAACTAACACTGTAGTCCTGCTGAACGCTCCAGAGCTTGCTAATATTAGGATACTGTGGGAAACGGAGCCTCGCTTTTCCTGCTTTCTGTGGTGGTTGTTCCATCTCACTGGAAACTGTTTTGTCGCTTTTAAAGTATATTTATGTTGGTTGGAGTGCGTAAGCATCAGCCAAATTGAATAAGGATATATTATATAGCACTCGAAGCAGGGAGAGTGGAGGAATCTCTTCTACCTGGATGATGCGATGACGGCTGTTGCGCACCAGAACACCCATCACACCATCACACACCAGATATCAGAGGAAGAGGGAGGAACTGAGGCACTTATTCCGTGTATAAGACCATATTTGAAGGCAAATCTGGCCAGCATACCACAGTTACACTTAGTTATGCAGAAACTTTTTCGAGAAATACCTTGGGACTCATAATGACCGCAGTGTGTCAGGACCTCAGTTTAACATCTCATTTAGCATTCACCATCACTTCACTGACACCTGGCGCCCCCTGCAGGTGTTGCTAACGTCTCTTCCAGCAGCAACACTCATGAAATATGGCAAGCCGTTTTGACTTTTATTCATTCTCAGGATATGAACTTTCACCAGTTAAAATGTTAATTCTTGATATCAGGAATTACATTTCCACTAGTAACAATGACAATTTTTGATAACAGGAATTACATTTCCACTAGTAACAAAGTTCATTCTTGAGATCAACAATTCAATTTCCACTTGTAAAAACTATCATTCTTGATATCAACAATTGTATTTTTACTAGTGAAATCTCGCCATAGGCTGCCATTCAAATTCAATTGTTGATATCAAGAATTCATTTCTTACTAGTTGAAATTCCAGTTTCACATATCAGGAATACAATTCTTACGAGTAAAAATGCGAATTTCTGATATCAACAATTACATTGTTACTAGTGCAAATGTCTATTCTTGATATCAACAATTGAATTGCTTCTAGTAAAAATATTCATTTCTGATATCTGAAATGAATTCCTGATATCAAGATAATTTCTGATATCTAAAACGGCTTTCTTACTAGTAACAATCACATTCATGATATCAGAAATGAACATTTTTACTAGTAGCAATTCAATTGTTGATATCAAGAATAGACATTTGCACTAGTAACAATGTGATTCTTGATATCAGAAATGTGCATTGTTACTAGTAAGAATTGTATTCCTGATATCAACAACTGAATTTGAATGGCACCCTATGATGAGATGTCACTAGTAAAAATACAATTGTTGATATCAAGAATGATAGTTTTTACTAGTGGAAATTGAATTGTTGATATCAAGAATGAACTTTGTTACTAGTGGAAATCTAATTCCTGATATCAAGAATGATAGTTTTTACTAATGAAAATGTAATTGTTGATATCACAAGTTCATATCCTGAAAATGAATAAAAGTCAAAACGGCTTGCCATACATGAAAGGGAAATTGCATTAGTCTTTTCTTCCCTTTTACTATATAGGGTACAATGAGGCTAAAGTTGCCTCGGGCACGGTGAAAGGTGATTTTGATTTTATTTTCCTCTAAACCACTGGACGGCACAGAAACTCGCCGTAGCAATGAGAATTGCGTATATTATTGAATATATAGTTTGAGGCAAAGGTTTTCTTAAAGGGATAAAAAATGAAAATAAGGTCATTATTTACTCCCCCTCAAACTGTCCCAAACCTGTATGAATTTCTTTGTTCTGCTGTACTCAAAGGAAGATAATTGGAAGAATGTTTGTAACCAGGGCTGGGTAGGTTACATTTAAAATGTATTTCACTACAGATTACAAAATACATGCTTTAAAAAGTCATTTGTAACATATTTTGTTACATTACTCAAGTTTAGTAACTTAATCTAAATACTTTAGAATACTTTGGAATACTAATAAGTGTGGAACAAACACAAAAAAAGGTAATTGCAAGTTTTTATCTCACAATTCTGACTTTTTCCCTCCATGATATAAAGTTGCAGTTGTGAATTATAAAGTCAGAATTGTGAGATATAAACTCGCAATATTGAGAAAATTCAAAAATATGAGATATAAACTGAAAATATTGAGAAAAGTAAGAATTATGAGATATAAATTCACATACTAAATTCACAATTGCAAGAAAAAAAAGATAGGATTGCAAGTTTATATCTCCCAATTCTGACGTTATAACTTGCAATTGTGAGTTTAAATCTCACAATTCTGAGAATTGTGAAATGCAAACTCACAATTGTGAGGGAAAAAAACTAATTGTGAGAAAAAGTTGCAGTGACGAGTGAATTCTAAAATGACTCACAAACAACGATCACAAAACATGAAAACAGTCTTGGATCATCAGGTCATGACAGGACAGTTAAGTTGACTGTTTGGCCAATTGTTTTAATAAATTCAGTCATTTTGTCTTGTTCAGGACAGAACTAAATAAAAATAACAGAATTTTTATGATCCCTCTTCAAAGTATTAAAATGTTGTTGAAACTTAACTCCGCTTTTTTAGACTGTCAGAGTCAGAGTATTACCAACTGCTGTTTAAATGTATTTCGTTACTCCTCAACCCTGTTTGTAACCAAGCAGATCTCATCCCACATTGACTACCATAGTAGGGTGCCGAAATCCTACCCTTTTAGCTGAAGTATTTGAATCAATACTGTGTGCCTTTTGCCCCCTGTGCATGAATAAATCTTTTACAATGCACTGGAACATTCATATAAATAATAATTGCCCATTTTGATTCATGGTGACTTTAAGACACTGCTTACACCTGGTTGATCTAGTCCCAGTTGGATAACTCTAAATACAGGTGTAAACAGTGTGCAAAGCTTGTCAACATTCAAAGGTCTTCATAAATTGCATTCGTAGTGTAAACACTCATGTGGTTGAAGTCAAAGCCACTTGAAGGTAAGCCTGCAACCCACTTCATTCTATTGAGCTTAAACCACTGGAGTCACGTGGATTACCTTAATGATGTCTTTACTACCTTTCTGGGGCTTGAAAGTGGTAGTTGCAAAGGCTGTCTATGGAGGGAAAGAAAAGCTCTCAGATTTCATTAAAAATATCTTGTTATTGAATTTTGAAGATGAACTCATTTCTTAAGGGTTTGGAACGACATGAAGGTGAGTAGTTGACAGAATGTTCATTTTTAGGTGAACTAACACTTTAAAGTCAGCATGAAATTAAAATTCGCACTATCTATTTTCCAAATGCATGTTATTAATATTTTTTGTGATTGATTCATCAATGCATATGTTGCTTTTTTATTTGTCCTCATAATTCTTAAACTCAATAATAATAAAAAAAAAATTCACATTTCTGTCAGGGCTTAACATGAAACCCTATAGAATTGTCTCAGCACTCTCCATGACTGACAGGTCCTCAAAGGAGGGAATATGGTCCTTAAGAGAGACTAGATTAAGGCTAAAAAGGCACACTACTCGGGAAGATTTCCCACTGTGCCCCTCCCAACAGCTCAGACACGCTGAGGGTAAATATAGAGAGAAGGAACTGAATGCTCAATTTGAATGCTATCCAATAAAGCCAATGAGCAAATTGCAAGTGGTTATGCAACATTTCATGTTACAGTTGAATTGTTTAGAAGGGCTCTTTCATCTCAAACTCTAACATTAAAATCCATTATAATCCCAAACGGTTTGGAGAAGGCAACATATACCAGCACTCGCTTCTGCTTTTCGATTTGTTTTGTTGTGACTGTAAAGTGAAGAGAAGAGTGTGTGAGGGAGAAGCACAGGACCCAGAGCTCATAATCCAGAGCTGGTGTGTGGCACACAGGGGCCACTGAACCAATTACACGGTGCATTAAAAAGAAGGATAACAGCCTTGTTGGCAGCGATTTCATACAGGGTCTGCCCTAGAAGCAGCGAATCAGAAATATAAAAACTGATTAACAGGCAATTTCAGACAACAGAGGATACTATGTGTTTGGCAGATCAGGTTTTACTGCTTTAAAATTTGTTCTGTAAATAGAAAGAAGTGACTGTAACTGGATCCAGGATGATGATTCTGGGTGGATCTTATTCATTGTGAACTAGTTAATTAAGATGCATTTGGTGGTTCCATATATTGCCAAATTCTAAATCTTTTTCTAGTTTGACTCATTCATCTGTGAAGAACACTTTGTTTTTTTTAAAAAAAATAAGCAGCAACAATACCAAACAAAAGATCTGCATTACATAATGGCCTCTTCTCAGCAGTGCGGTTCTCTCGATCACAAGCTGCCCTCTAGTGTTACACCGAGATTTAGGATGCTTTTAAACATTTTACTGCAAGTCGTTTGAGAAGATACTGTCCATAACTGTTCAAAGGTTTTTGTCAGTAAGATTTAAAAAAAAAAAAAAAAGATTGCTTTTATTCAGCAAGGATGCATTAAATTGATCAAAAGTGACACTAAAGAAGTTTTAAATTCTATTCAATAGAGTAAATGTTCTATTTTAAATATGCTGTTCTTTTGAACTTTCTATAAAAACAATAAGGATACAAGGTTACAGATATTTGAAGGCACGTTTTGATCATGAAATAAAATACACTTCAAGACCAAACAAAAAATGATATTCTATTCATTTTGAGACTTTTCTGTAATATGTGTCCAGAGCTCTTCCCCTCCTCTCTAATACCATTCACTCGATTATTAAGCATAGATTCATAAGATGCAATTTCTACCTCTCTTTCAATTCTTGGGCTTTCACGGTCTTCCATTGTCTCAAAATAATCCTACTTGCCATTGTAATACATACCATAATAACAGAAAATGCACGCTTTGAAACATTTGTTATTTGAGACTCTATTTTGCAGACCTATCCGAATGATTTCTAAAGGATCATGTGACACTAAAGACTGAAGTAATGATACTGAAAATTACCGTCACAGGAATAAATAGCATTTTAAAATAAATTTAAGCAGAAAAGTTATTGATATTTTATGTAATATTTAACAATGTTACTGTTAAAGGCACAATATGTAAGATTCGGATTAAAACACTCAAAAATGCACTAACACTGACAAAAGTTCTATGATATCAACATGACATCTGATGACGTGATAATATAAATTGTAAACTACATTGTACGCTATTGTTCAAAAGTTTGGGATCAGTATGATTGTTTAATGTTTTAACGAAGTACCTTATGCTCACTATTGCCGCATTTATTTGATTTAAAGTAGCACTATGTAAATTTTCGCCACTAGAGGTCGCTTATTCAGAACAAATGTGTAACTTGACGACGCCTTGATTTCGCGGAATCATGGGCGGTGTTGTCTTCACATCTACAGCCGATGGAAAAGAATTGGGACTGGACTCGTGCAGAAATCATGTTTCATGGATTGGATTATTAATGTTACTGTAGTATGAAGCAGAGCAGGAGCGATTGCTAATGAGAGATGAGCGTGACACATGGTTCGGAACTTGTATTATTCTGCAGTCGCCGCTTCCGCTTCTTCCGCTCATACGGATATGGGGTAAAGCAGCGCTGTTTATCATTAGATACATTTGAGGGTTGAAAGCTGTTATAATGCTTCTCTGTGCATTTGTTTGGAAGCTACTATGAGACACTTGTTGCACACTGCAGTAAGCTACAAGTCAACAAAATAACATTGTTCTAGGGATTTTTGGATATTTTAATGCAAAAATCTTACATATTGTGCCTCTAAGTTTTAGGTTCATATTTAAAACCACACAAGATATGAATCTGTTGGTAATTTTAAAAAACTTGAAAAAGTAGAAATAGAACAAACTCCTCATCCCGTTATTATGGATGGAGTTGTGGGAAACATAAATGAGAAAGAATGCAAGGATGCACACTTCCAAAATCAGGACATTATATTAATATATTAAATGATTTTTTGATGCTGATGAAGCTAAATGGAAATCAGTGCATCAACATAATGATGAAAATATTTTACAGTGTCCTTATGGTAATATTTATGAGAATTTATATTCAGTACTGGTAGATTACTTACAAATTGTAGTCAGTTACCGATTCCAAATGGCAAAAAATGTAGTTAGTAATGTAATCTAGATTACTCATTTTAGGTGACATTTTATTTTGATTTAACTTTTTGATTACTTATTAGATTAATTTTGACCTGACTCGTTTATCACATTGATTTGAATAGGATAATCTTTTACCATATTGATATGAAAATACAAAGAGAAATAAAATATTCCATTCTTTGCTATCAACAACATGAAGCACATTAAATATTATATTAAATCAGGGCTTCCCAGGGGTTTGTGAATTTAATGAAAAGCTATTCAATGATAAATGTATAATAAATACAATCAATAAATAATTTTAAAATAAATAAAATTTACTAAAAAATATTTTAAAAATCTTTGATAGTAGACTTTCATAGAAAGGAAATTTTAAAAGAAGTAGAATGAATGAATTATGAATTATTTACTGCCATTGTGAGAATAACATGTAATCATGTAATAAGTTAATAGAAATGTAGCCGTAGTCTGATAACTAAATGTAATACAATTTAACAAGTAGGACTATTTAATTTTTGGAATTACATAATCCATTTTACATGTGATCAGTTACCCAGCACTGTTTATATTGTATATTCATAATGTTGAGGCTAAATAGCCTAAATACAGTTATTCTGGTGCTTTAAATCTTACAGGAATATATGTAGACATTCATGTCAATAAGAATAATGAATAACCCAAGAAGAATAATTGAATAATAATAAAAGGAAATTCTAAATGGACAATGAAAAAGCTTGAGGGCAGTAGACCTATTCAAATTTAGCTGATGCAAAATGCATGGCGATTTAGTGGAGTGAATGAACCAATTAGGGTTGAATAAATTACATAATGTTGGATTTTTGACGTGAAAAGACAGACGGAGGGTCACTTGGCATAACCATGAACGAGAGAGAGAGGGAGAGAGAGAGAGAGAAGCACATGACATTTAATTTTGGAATAGTCCACATACAGTAAAGAGGGGTGGCCTGACAGATGGGGAGCATAACATTTCAGTAGGCAACAATATCGATCAAAAACACGATAGTCTAGGCTATCCGTGCTTCAAAGGATTATATGTGACTTTCTGAAAAACTGATATTAACTATTAATCTATTTACTAGAACACTAGGAACAACCTGCATGACGACCAAAGGGAAACATCGCCTGGTGGCATTTCATGTGATGAGAGATAGGACTCGATTCGCGACTCGGTTCTTTTAAACAGTTCACTTCAAATTAGAGGTTCAAATACCAAATCAGCTCAGTCATATTTAGCGCGTGTACCTTTTTAAAGGAGCATACCTTTAGTTGCATATATATACATATATATAGTCAATCTATGTTTTAATTGGACATTTAAATGTTCTATTTGGACTTCGACACAGCAGTCACTCGACGCTTCAACGTTTTTCAGTTCAGTGACTGACTGTATAATATAGGCTACCTAACTACACATTACTATTTCTGTTATATAAATACTGTGAATAGTAAAGTAAAAGTAGCGTAGTGTAAAATAGAGCAGTTTGCCAAAAGCGGTAGGTTGTGTCCGTTTTAGTGAACCGCAATAGCTGATTCATTGAAAAGATCCGATTCAAACGAATGATTCGTTCACGACATCGCGAGTATTTCAGCGCGGACGCTTGGCGGCGCCCACAAGCGGTTCTGTGACAATTGATGGACCGATTTGGGGAAGATGGACTTTGATAAACCGTGGCCACACAATTAGTCTGATGAATTCTTCTCTTTTCTAAGCGCCTTGTATGCCTGATCCTCCTCTACCGTTGCGGACTCCTTGCAATCCAAAGGTCTGTTCCATTTAAGAAAAGGGGCCCGTCACTTTTTTTGCAACATGCAGTAGCTGTGCACATTACCAGCTCTGTCTTTTGAATTGATGCTCTAATTGATTAAATCCACCTCAGCTTTTTTATTAGGGACAATGGCAGCCGTGACGAGTCCGGAAACGACACCTCAGCCCCGGGTCTATTTTCAAACACCTCCCGGTACCGAAGAAGAAGTGCCACAGAAGCAAGGACGAGTGACCGTAAAATATGACAGAAAAGAATTGAGGAGGCGGCTGAATTTGGAGGAGTGGATAGTTAGCCAGTTAATGAATCTGTACGACTGCGAGGTAGGACAAAAAAACAAACACTGTCATTGCTTTGATCGCCTGGAATCCTTTGTTGCAAGGAATGACAGCTCTTTCTTCCCGGCGCTCGTGAGCCGGTGTTCCTCTCGCTCCATTCGCCAGGTCCATTTTGCGCTATAGTCGCCTTGCTTTAATAAATCGATTGCTTATTAAGAGCAGCATGGCATCTTTTATTTAATTTTTGGCCTTCATTTTTAATCGATGTTGATTTTATGCTTATACATTTTACACATGGCAGGGCGTGGCATGATACAACTACAGACAAAGCCATAAAACAAAATGTGAGCACCCTGAACAGGTGAACAGGAAGAAAGATTTGAGCACCTAATGATTCCGTGATGCATAATGCATCCATTCACATTTCATGTAAAAGTGGGCTTGCCTCATATGTTAACATGTGATGGATCTATATGAGGATAGAGCTCCAGCTGCATTAACAAAGACATGCACTCCAATCCCAATATATTTATGTCTACAGATGCAGAAAACCCAGATATCGCTGATTGCGATTTTTATGTTTATTGCACACATATACAGTAGGTGACACTGGTCAGGATGGGTTTTTTTGTCTTTCTTTCAGCCCCCTGGGATGTTTGGAATCACCCTTCCAGCCATTGTGATGATGTCATCTGTTCAGACATGCAAAGCATGCTTCACTTTGAGCTTGACTTAACCTCCAGGGCTAATATAACTGACCTAGATTATGTGTCGCGTAAAAATAGGCAGCTCTTGAAATTAGATGTTTCTCAATGCTCTTTTCAGCCCAGCGGCAGGCCTCATCCTGAGCTAAAATTGGGCTATTATCCATATTTCGCTTTGTCTCGTTGACACTACAGAGTAGCTCGAACCCTTTGGATTTAGTTTAAGAGCCGGTTTGCTTTACGTGTGATAAGTTTCCACAGACAAATGGTTTCTGATGTCAGAATACAGTTCTACAAGTTACAATGATATTTATATATTAAGGAAGAAGATAATAGAAGCACACATATTTGAACTCGTGAGATGTCATCTGAATCCCACAGGTTATTGGTGCATTAATCTGGTCTGACAGGAGAACTCGTCCATTATATTGCTGGTCTCAGCAGTGTTTGTTCCAATTAGCTTGATGTTTAGAATACGCATCTTAAATCACAAAAGCCCACAGCGAAAACTCAAGAGAAATGTTTGTACCTAAGGAGATACCGATGCACAGTGACAAATTACATAACCTAATTTAAACCGTTTTCTATTGCGGCCTTTCTATTGTTCAGAGTGGAACGGACAAAGGTTGGCTCATGTGTTTTTGTCTAATAGTTGGATCTGTGGCTTTCTGATCATTTCCACACACCACTGAGAAAATGTTGTGCTTATAATGGCTGTTTTTCTGTCAGGTGTACATTTTCTCACTGAGCTCATATTATTTAAATGTAACTGTAAATAAAATACTTTGTGATGGATAATGTACTGGTCTTTATCACAACAGAAAAGGGGTGATCTTGGCTACTTGGTAAAGAAATAAGCATAAAATATTTACTGTATTGTTCATGAGTTTGGGGTTAGTAAGATTTTGTAATTTTTTTTAAAAGCCTCTCCTCACTAAGGCTGCCTTTATTCAAACAAAAATACGGTAAAACTGTAAAATTGTGAAGCATTTCTTGAAATTTTTATTGTAATATATTTTAAATTGTAATTTATCCCTGTGATGCAAAGCTGTATTTTCAGCATCATCACTTCAGTGTCACACGATCCTTCAGAAATCATTCTAATATGCTGATTTGCTGCTCAAGAAACATTTCTTATTATTATAAATAATATTAATATTTTAATAAATATTACTTACTGACCCTAGACTTTTGAATGGTAGTGTATATTTTATTATTAATGAAGAAAATCAGTTGTCTGGGAAAATGGTCAGTTAAACAGTTTGTGGTCATTATACCAAAGTACTCAATACTTCCACTGGCCACAAAACAAATACAGAAAAATCTTAATTTTATATTAGATATAATTAGATCTAATCTTTTTATTTGTATTTATTTTATTATTGTTACTATTCATTATTGAGTCCTGATTTGGCTCCTGAATACCATGATTAACCAATCAGAATTGACCCTTCGCAAAGACCCGCCCCCTTTATTTACTGTTGCAATGCCCGACAAGGCATGCGCTCTCACGCCACACATCATGTTCTCACACAGTGAAAAATACATCGCAGAGCAAAGAGGACACTGACAACGTATGAAACAGTTTCATATTTAAAATATTGTAATTTACAATTATTGTAAAAAGTTTAAACAATAAATAGCGTATAGTGTCTCTTTAATGTGTCGTGACAGATCCTTCAAGCGGCTCGTGAACCGACCATCTCTTTACACTAGTTCATTTATAGCATCAAATAAACATGAATGAACATCACAAGGAATGTTGTTTCAAGCGCAGAAAGATGTGAATACACACAATTTGTAAAGTTCAAGTTCACCAATGTTAATCTACTAATCCACTGACTGCTTTGTCGGATAAAATAGCGGATTCGGGGTTATGATTGGTTATATCGCCTGTCAATCAAACTGTATGCAAAGGGTCAATTAAGTATTTTAAAGAGCCACTTCCCAGTCCTGTTATTGTCTCATGAAGTGCTGCACTAGTCTGTAATTGTTAAATGAAGTTGGGGTACTGACCTTCAGCTGATCACTGTGATTAAGTAATAAGATGCAAGAGAAAGGGTTTTAATTATGAGTAACACCACTGGTTTGGTGAGTTGTAGTGTGCTAGAGTGACTCTACAATATGGGTCAGTGTGAAGGGTTTCATAACAGACCTGATTTCTCAATGACTGCAATAGCACATACACTTGAAGAAAAACTTTCCTCACCAGTCTTCCTTAGCACACACACTCACCAATGGAGCATAGTAGCACTGCAGGAAGCGGCAAATTGAGAGTTAATCTTTGATGAAAAGGAAAGTGACTGCAAACTAGCTGCAATAAGACATATAAATGCAGAGTTTTACACAGCAGAGGTTGAAGCTGCGGTTGTGCTTCCATTCACTTGCTGTGTGGACGGAGACACAATGTTGTCTTTGTAAGCCAACAGGAAGTGAATGGAGATTGTTTTTGTCATGCACTCACACAATAAATTGCACATGGACATAAGGATCAACCCATCCTGTTGTGCAGAGAGGATGTCATGCAAAGGCCAGATTTGGCTTGAATTCTGTACACTCGGAAAAAAATGGTACCTTTAGAAGTACAACGGTTTCTTTAAAAGGCGATTTTGTACTTTATTTACCCCTAAAAGATTCATAGTACCTTAAAAAGACTGTCCACCAAAAAAATATAGTTCCATTGTTTACTCTCCCTTTGTTCCAAACCTGGACTTTCTTCATGGAACATAAAAGAATGTATTTTGAAGAATTTGGTTACCAGTTTCAGTTCCTATTGACTTCCATTATATGGACAAAAACTAATGTAAAGTCAAGTGGAAACAAAACAGTTTGGCTATAGTAAATGACTTAATTATCATTACACTAAAAGGGTTAGTTCACCCAAAATTGAAAATTCTGTCATCTTCAGAGCACAAATTAAGATATTTTTGATGAAACCCACGAGCTTTCTGGATTCTGATACACTGCAACGTTATTACCACTTTCAAGGCCCAGAAAGGAAGTAAAGACATCATTAAAATAGTCCATGAGTCTACAGTGGTTCAACCCTAACGTTATGAAGTGTCAGGAACACTTTTTTGCACAAAAAACAAACAAAAATGACTGTTTTCAGCAATTTCTTCCCTTCCATGTCAGTCTCCGACTACGACACGTGTGTGGTGCTGACACAGCAGCTGGCCAAAACTGAGCTGCCGTTCTGACACAGAACCCGGAAGCGCTGTACTGTATACTACGTGAACAGCATAGGAGACTGACATGGAAGGGAAGAAATTGTTGAATAAAGTCATTTTTGTTTGTTTTTTGCACAAAAAAGTGTTCCTGACGCTTCATAACGTTAGGGTTGAACCACTGTAGACTCATGGACTATTTTAACGATATCTTTACTACCTTTCTGGGCCTTGGAAGTGGTAATAACGTTGCAGTCTATCAGAGGTCAGAAAGCTCACGGATTTCATCAAAAATATCTTAATTTGTGTTCCGAAGAGGAACGAAGGTCTTACGGGTTTTGAACGACATGAGGGTGAGTAATTAATGACAAAAAAAATCATTTTTGGGTGAACTAACCCTTTAAGCCTCATTCACAGCAAGAATTATGACTAAAAATAACTTCAACGATAACTGTATTAGTGTCCACACCCCCGTCTGTACATTTTCGTTCTGTCTATTATGTGTTGCTGTTTTGTCGCTTTAAATGCTCAAGCTCATTAAAGCAGAATAGATTCTGATTGGCTGTCAATGTTTTATCATTCACCAGCTGGAAATATATTGAGAAAGAAAGTGATCCCAAAGAAATAGTTCCTCTATGCGTGGTGTGAACTCTGCTATTCCTTTGTATTTAGTGAAAGTTTTAGAACTATAGCTATCATTAGCGTTACAGTTATCGTACAGGCCTTTAGAGTGAATGATGACAGAATTTTGAACTATCCCTTGAAAGGTTCACATTACTACTCTAAGCTTATAATATGCACCTCTTTAGGGGTTAATGAGGTACAAAGTTGTCCCTTTAAGGGTGCTGCCCCAATGACAAGCTGTGCAAATTATAGTCAACCAGTCCATGTGCGCTGCCTGAACTCTCTGATATTAGAAGAGATGTTTGCCTAATTGAATATTTTTTACCACACTGGTCTAGTTCATGATCTGACCGCCTTTCTGTGGCTTATGAATTATTCACATTCACTCTTTTGTCTTGTTTTTTTCGCAGGAGCCCTCATTAATGTTTCTCATCAGTAGTTCTGTGTTTTGCAGGAGGACGAGGTGCCTGAGCTGGAAATAGATGTGGATGAGCTTCTGGATCTGCCCAGCGATGTCGAGAGAGCCATTCGAGTGAAGGTCTAATCAGATCTCTAATACATTTACTAGATTCTGTTCGCTTCAGATATCTCCCCCCAAGAACAGCACACAAGACGTTCACTCTCTTGTGCTGAATAGCGCTCTAGTGTGCCTCATCCGCAGGTGGTTTGACAGTAATCCTTCCAGTCGCGAGCTCTTTTTGAAGACTGAATTTTCAGATTTGTTTCAGCGTTTTGTGTCAGCTTTCCGCTTTCATTGGTACAGGAGACTAGTCTGAAAGACATTTTCTTTCCATTTTTGTTTTTCAGATGCTGCTGGTCGACTGTTATAAGCCTAATGATGTAAGTGGCATTTTGAATATTAATAGCATTTGCAATTACCTTCATTACAGGCAGACGTGTTATTGAGTCACTCATTACGATGGACAGAAATGTGCTTTTTCTTGCCACGATTCTCATTCTGGCCATCTGCAGGACTTTGTGGCAGCACTGCTGGAGAAGGTCCGAGGGATGCAGAAACTCAACACCCCGCAGAAGAAAGGGGAGTTGACGCCATGAGATCGTCGCAGCTTCTCCCACCACCACAAAACCAACCTGTCACTCCAAACCCAGAGGAGAGATGCAGGCATGCAGACCCAACCACTAAACCACAGCGTCTGTCAAATGGAGATAAATGATCCGAGTCCAGCCAAGGCAACCTCAGCTGCAGGTTGACCAACTGTTTTTACTTCGTCTTAGTACTGTTTCAGCATATATTACATGTAGAGAGTGTGGTAGTGTCCCTTTAGCTTAAAACCCCTGTGGTGATTTAGGGAAAGGAATCGAATGGTTGATGTTACGGTTACACTATTCACCAATACACTTTTTCAGCCTCGTGACTTGGCTTGATGTGTCTGTCTATAATCGAGTAGGAAGTTAGAACAAAGATGATTTCTTTTAACCCCACCTCCCTGTTTTTTTGTCAGTCTCTCACATCTGATGTCTTTTGCTAGGGCGAAACAATTTTTTGCAGGCCAGAAAATATTAGTTTTAGATATGGGGTTTCAGATTTTAGGGTGTGTTAATGTAATTTGGGAAGAGGGAGGGGGATGAGAATTGTGAACTTGTGTTTTGTAAGCCATTTTTAATCTACCATTTCTAGGGGGAAAAAAAACAAAAACAAAAACAAAAAAACACAACAGCTTTACGCTTAGTACTACTGTTTTTAAAAATCATTTGACCAAGGAAAAGTAAACTAGGTTGAGGTTCTTTTAGGATGAAGAGTAGCAATACCGATGGAGTGAATTTGCCAATTTGTTACATCTGATATTTTTACTAATTTTACAAAAATGAAGAGTATGCCGAATTGTGATGAAGGCTATGAATGAAGATGCTTTGGTGGTGTAGGCCAAGGTCAATGCTAAGTCAAGCTCAAAGCCCGCATATCTTTTGTAAATAAAATGTTTATTCAATTTCAAGTGAACAAGAAGAGAAATACAAATGTTACTGATCAGAACTTGTTGGAATGGCAAAAACTGTACTGTGTGCACTCTCACAACCAAATACATGTAGTAAGACTCTCAAATAAAGAATGGTGCTACAAAGATGTCAGTGTCATTCTTTTTCTTGAAAGGTAAACATCCACAAAATTTAAAAATTGTCATTACTGAGCTTATTCGGGTTCTATAACCTCTTGAATAACTGAAAAGGGTCTTTTACACCTGAAATTGCTAAGTAGTTATATCCAGTACAGCACTGTTGCAAGCATTTTGCACTGATTTTAAATACTTAAGACGACATCTCCGTCACTATAAATCAGATCTTCTCTCAATGTTCAACAGTTCTACTTCAAAGATGAGTGTGGCACCACCTAGTGGGAAAACAGCAGAGATTTGAAGTGTGAGAATGTTTTGACTCCAAACCCCACCATTGTCCACAACACAAATTTCAAAGGTAATATTTCTGCAGTATCTCTGCTATAATTGTGAACAAACACAGTTGGAAACAAACAGACACAATAGTTCTTTAAAAAACAAAAACTTTGGATTGGACTGTACATCATCTTACCTGGAATTTTAGGTGGTGCTCCTCTGTCGCCATAACCTGTAGTTTATAAAACAGTCACACATGCTGAAAATATGGACTTAAAATAATTCCCATATGTTTTTCAAACACATGAGACATACTCACCAAGCTCAGAGGGAATAACCAGCTTCCTCTTCTCACCCTCACACATCCTACGAGGAAAGAGAAGGAACAACACATGCTAAATGGGCTTGTCATAAATCGAGACAGGATAGATGTGACAAGAAACCGCAGGGAGAAAGGGAATAGGATGTCAAAATGAAGCACATATGGAGAGTGCCAGGCTGATATATTTAACACAGTTGCACACCACCTCTTAAATCTAATCTGCCAATTCCTCTTTACTAGACTAACTAGGACAGAGAAATCATCTCAGATGATCTAGAAGGAATTGGGGGGGGCAGTCGTGGCCTAGTGGTGAGGGAGTCTGGCTTGTAATCTGAAGGTTGCAGGTTCGATTCCCACACCGGCAGGAATTGAAAGTGGGGATTGTGAATGAACAGCTCTCTCTCCACCTTCGATACCATGACTAAAGTACCCTTGAGCAAGACACCTAACCCCTAAATGCTCCCCTTGTAAGTCGCTTTGGATAAAAGCGTCTGCTAAATGATGATGCTGCTCACCCCAACAAACCCTGATCCCAGCCCTTGATGACCTGTCCTGTGCCGAGAGTGAAGGTGAAGGGCTGATTCCTTGGGATACTGCTGTCAAATTCCGTCCCATCCTCCAGTTTCCCCTGCAGATAAAGAAAGAGACAGTTACAATAAGACATTTTTATGCATGAATAATATTTGAGTCACAGTGGTCTGACACTTACAGTGTAGTGCATGTTCAACACGTCACCCTTCCGGGACTTGATAGGACAGTTGTCCACTCTTTTCTTGATCCCGATCTGTAGCTTTTTCTTTTCAGTCCCCTGCACAAGCGCCATGGGGATGGACATCAGAGTGACAACTAATACCAAATTCAGCTTCATGTCTGTGAAAAAAAAAGACAACAGAACTATCAAATTACAGAAGTGAATCTTTGCTACAATATACCGTGAGTGTTGATCTGAGCTCGTGCGCAGCCGCTCTACACAAATGTGCACGTTATCGTTTAATTGATGCCGTAATTGGTTATGTCAGCAGCAGGACTCTAAATGACTTTAAGTCATCTGTAAGGCGCATTTTAACTTCCACTAAAAATCAAACCAGTTTTTGAAGCACGCAGGGTTTCTTTTGGAGGAAGTTAATTGGATGACGGCTGTTTTCTGCTGAACCATGTCGATTAGGATCTTTCGCTAACTGTATCGTGTTCTATGGATGAAGTCGTCTATAAAGAGAAACGCTGGGGACAATTCTCTTTTGTAGTCGTTTGAGAGCTTAATTTAGGAATTAAAAAGCCACTTACCTGTAATATGAGAATAATATACTCGTCCGTTCAGAGTCTCAGAATGAGTGCGTCATTTGGAAGTGACGTCAGAGAGCGTGGCTTCCTGTTAGCGTTACAAATTTCAGTACGTCAGATTATTTAAGAAGGTTCAGAAATAAAGAGAAAACTATATGGATTTTTATTGCATGGACTATTTAACTTGATAATATGTAGCCAGACAATACTATAGGTAGCTTTAAGGAAATACTTGAGTGGTGAAACGGGACTTTTATTTTGTTTGTCGTGATTGTTACCGAGCTGGCACACACGGGGTCGCTATTTCCTCATGAATTACTTTATTTGTTTCAACAGCTTAACCCTAATGATTAACTTGATGAGTAAAATTGGTTCAAATCTTTTTGTGTAGAACAAAAGTCGGTCTTACTGTAAGCAAATGAGGAGTACTGAATAATTCTTTGCAAAACGCAATAATAGCAGTAACAATCCACCTATAGATAATGGTGGTAAATTCTTGACCAAATCGAGTCAACAGATTTTCTTTACACCAAACCTAACATAAGTGATGAAAATATGTTGTATTCAAAAGCAGCAAACTCTAACTCCATTGCATGTACCCCCCTCCCCCCTCCATTTTGATCATAAAACTATTTAAAATCATTTTACTGAGATATTTCCATGCATTTTATGTATTCTTTTTTTCTCTCTCTGTTGCGATCTCCATATTTCTCTATATCACACTATATGAACCATGAAATAATGCAACAAATACGACATCACATATGCAAACATTTCTTTTATTATATTGTATATTTGATATATAAATGTTCAATAAACATATTTCATGACGGGCTTTAAAGGGTTAAAACTACAAGTGGCAGAAATCTTCAATCTCCACCCTGAACAAAAGCATCATCAGAATCACTTCATTCATCTCTGTCTGAAGGTTTCTCATTTCAATCTCATGAGTCACAGGTGACTGTACTGTATGTGACCGCAATAAAAAGAGTTCCGTTGCTGTGGGTGACCAAAGGTGGGCAGACAGCCTTCTTCATTCTCTCTCTCTCTCTCGGTCCGTAGCTTGTTTCAGTGAGACGGAGTGAATGCAAATGAGTCAGCTGCTCTCCCCAAAATGATCTACTCTTTACCCCCCTCCACTGTCTCTCACTGCCCCGATAAATCAAGGCAGACTCAATCTATGGGCGCCAGGGGTGTTGCATTTGACCTTAAGTGGAGAAATGATTACAGGCTTCAGCAGATGTGCAGTAATCACGCTGTGCCTAATGTCGCCTTCACAGATTGTTGGTTAAACTGAAGACTATGACTTCCCTCGACAATGTGTTAATGTCTTATTTGAGAATTAAATGCTGCTCTACGTTGAGGACAGAGCTTTGCTTGAGTGTTTGCATATGTTTGTAACTTACTGTAGCAGAAATGAACGTGAAAAAGCAGACTATCCATGTACAGTATGTTTACTAGAAAAGTTTTTTTTACGTTCTCCTTACAGCTTCCGCCCAATTTTTCCAGTGGCCTTTAGGCTTTAAAAAAAAAGGTTCGTGTCGTGAACCAAACTAGATAAAGCAAACAAACGCAATGAAGGTGTATAAATATTTGTGTGTGTGTGTGTGTGTATATACAGGGTTGGGGAGTAACGAAATACAAGTAACTTAGTTCCGTATTTAAAATATAAAATTTGAGTACACTGTTAAAAAATTACTGTAAATTTTACAGTATAATACTGGCAGCAGGGTTGCCAGCCAGTTACTGTAAAATTTACAGTAGTGTTACTGTAATTTAATTTACAGAATTTCCCTGTATTCTCGGATTACAGTAAATAACTGTATTTTTTAAATTACGAAGGGTCAATTTACAGCAATATTCTGTAAATTTGAGTCAAACCAACACGTGAATGTTGCCATTTTACAGCCAGCGGCTGTAAAATAATGCTGTAATTTTTACAGCAATTCATTACAGTGTAACTGTATTTCATTAGTTTTATTTTAAATGGGTGGTAATCAGATTACAGTTACATCTGAAAAGTGTTTTAGATTACCAAAGTGATTACTTTGAGTTTTAATGTCATTTAAACAGCAATTGGTGATTCTCTGACCGTCTGAAAAAGCGGAGTTAAGTTTCAGCAACATTTTAATACTTTGAAGAGGGATCATAAAAATTCTGTTATTTTTATTTAGTTCTGTCCTGAACAAGACAAAATGACTGATTTTATAAAAATGTCCTGTCATGACCTGATGATGAACACGACTGTTTTCATGTTTTGTGATCGTTGTTTGTGAGTCATTTTATAATTCACTGGTCAACTTTTTCTCACAATTAGTTTTTTTCCCCTCACAATTGTGAGTTTGATTTCACAATTCTGACTTTTCTCAATATTGTGAGTTTATATCTCATAATTATGACTTCATAACTCACAATTGCAACTTTATATCACGCAATTCTGAGGGAAAAAGTCAGAATTGTGAGATAAAAACTTGCAATTACCTTTTTTGTGTTTGTTCAACAGTTATTAGTATTCTAAAGTATTTAGATTAAGTTACTAAACTTGAGTAATGTTACGAAATACGTTACAAATTACTATTTAAAGCATGTATTTTGTAATCTGTAGTGAAATACATTTTAAAAGTAACCCACCCAGCCCTGTATATATATGTGTGTATGATATATATATATATATATATATATATATATATATATATATGATAAACAACCATGGTTTGGAGTGTAAATTTTGAGGGAATAAACTAGAAATTCTAAGTTTATTACAAAATATATAGTTATATACAAATATCATGTAGTTTGAGAGTGTAGGGAGACTGGATTGTGGGAAGCATATTCATTTGTATTTATAAGGAAAAGTAGATTTAAATATGGCTTCTAAAGATTATAGAGCATAAATCAATTGAATCATCATTCAACATTCTTTGAGCTCGTGGTCAGTCTGTTTTGAAAGCTTTATACTGTATATTATTGTTAATTATTTTTTACTTCCGTAAACCTTACTGTTGCTCTCTACTGTACTGCATTATGCGTTTTTGTGTTTCTCCGCTTCTTGTATTTCCTTGTTGGGATCAGTACTTATAAAACTCATGAACATCATTACAACAAAGCTGTTTTCCTAAACACAGTGAAAGCACAAGCTAGCAGAAGATGACCCTTTCAGCACAATAAATCTTTGCGGATGACTAATCAAATTCTGGAGTCATGTGTGATGCATTTTAATGAATGCAACCACATAAAATCCCGTCTGGCAGCTGGATGTGCTCTCTCCATCTCTATATATATATGGTGAAATAATGTAACGTCCAGAACAAGAGTTATTTTTGCTGGCGGGTATGTTCAAGTCTTTTAGTAATTAGTTTTGTTCAATTTCCAAACCAATCAGAATTTGTAAAATGCCTTCAGCAAATGTATAACTACACACACACAGTGTAAATATAATGCACACACAATTGAAAAGATGAGAGGTTTGAGCAGACATTCTGGAGCAAATGGCGTTGGAACAGACTTACGGCTCCATAAGAATCAGAGAGAAGGTAAATACAAGCTGTATGAAAAGGAGGAAGGTCGTTGGTACATGTAGTTATTGTGAGTAATGGATCTGTACAAGTCATTGATTAGACACAGGTGACGCAGGATCTGTAATATAGTTCACATTCCTGATGCAGTGAACCAACACGACCCAAAGCAGACGGTGACTAATCGAGGAAGAGTATCTCATGATAAAAGTGTAAAATAACATTGGTGGAGAAAGACAGAATTTACTGGGCTGGTCCTGGAAGCACACTGCCTTCTGTGTCCTTCGTGATAATAAATGTGCTGATGATGTCCTCCTCTTCAATAGCTTGAGAAATAATGCAGTCCACAAAAACAGCGATCTGCTTCAGTGGCCCTGAAATACTCTTTTATTGCCAAAAGTGTCTGGTGCAACTGCATCAGGATTCAGCTTTTAGGGCGGCCCTGTGGCAATTGCGAGTGGGACCATTAAAATGAACATTTTATTTAGCCACTTTGAAATGCAAAGAGGACTTTGTTATGATTGTTTATTGGATTTTGAGATGTAGGTGTTGCACTCAAAAATGAAGGCAGATGAACGAGGTTGCAGAGGCGGCTGATCGGAGAAGTTCGGCATACATCTGAAAAAAGTGAAAGTGACGTGATACCAAGTATGGTGTCCCACTATACCAGAAATGCATTTGTGCTTTGCATTTCACCCATCCAAGTGCACACACTCAGTGCACTCAGAGTACTGAACACACACACACACACACACACACACACACACACAGGGTTGTTTGGCTATCAAAGTGGGGACAATCCATAGGCGTAATGGTTTTTATACTGTACATTCTGTCACCCTATACTACCCATAAACCTACCCATCACAGAAAACACTCTGCATTTTTACCTTTTTTATAAACATTGTTTAGTATGTTTTTAAAGCTATTTGAAATATGAGGACTCATGAAATGTCCTCATATTTCATGTTTACGTTGCAATACCAGTGTCATTATACAAATTTGTGTCATGAACAAAAAAACAAAAAACACACACACACACCGTGAACACACACCCGGAGCAGTGGACATCCATGGGGAGCAATTGACTCTTGCCGGCAATTTGATTGACAGGCGATCTGACCAATCATAACCCTTAATCTGCTATTTTGTCAGAAAAAGCAGAGGAGTCAGTAGATTTAACGTTGGAGAATTGCGTGTACTCGCGTCTTTCCGCATTTGAAACAACAGTCCTTCTGATGTTCATTCATGTGTATTTGATGCTATAAATGAACTAGTATAAAGAGATGGTTGGTTCACGAGCCGCTTGAAGGATCTGTCACGACACATTAAAGAGACACTATACGGTATTTATTGTTTAAACTTCTTTAAAAAATTACACTATTTTATTTAAATATGAAACTGTTTCACATCAAAAGTAAACTACTCTGTCTTGTCTGTCGACATGTTCTCAGTGTCCTCTTTGCTCTGGGATGTATTTTTCACTGTGTGAGAATATGATGTGTGGCGTGAGAGCGCTGTTGGACAAAGCAACAGTAACTAAAGGGGGCGGGTCTATGCTAAGGGTCAATTGGGGGTCAGGTGCCTTGCTCAAGGGTCCCTCAGTTGGTAAAGAGAATGGAAGTGAGAACTCTCCCCACCTACATTTCTTAACAATACTGTTTACATGTCTCACTGTCAAACCACACAATTGTTGCTCTTGCCTCTCCCTCCTTCCATGAAAATGAGTAGGAACCAAAGAGCCAAACTCTTGCAACATCAATGTTCTTTGCCTGAAATGCAGAAAGGAAACTTCATTTGGGGATTCTGAGGGCCACATATATCACGATCTTCGGATGAGGAACTATCTAGCCGATGCGTTGCCCTCAGTCTCTAGAGAGAAGTCTGTGGGTGCGTCTCAATCAGCTCCCTAGTTCTCGAGCTTGTGAATCAGTATATCGTGCACGAATTCGGATGGGAACATAGTCTGGACATAATGAACATTGATGCTCCCTGGTTTTCACTGTGCATTGTAGGACTTTTTAGGAAACTATGGTTTCAGTGCACTGGAAATGAGACAGCCCATAAAATAGACGACTCCCCGATCAGTGCCCTGACTACTGAACTAGCCGACTGATTGAGACGCACCCAGTTATTTTCACAAGGAGATCCAGCTGATTAACAATTATGATGTCAAATAATTATTATAATTTTTTTTTAAATTGGGTGATTTAAGGGTGATAGGTGAATTTTAATAATAATTAAATAATTCAATATGATTTATATATGCATTTTTTATTTGTTTTAAGACAAACATTTAATAGACTAATAATATAATTAAAATTAGGATTTTATCTTTGTCACTTTACTCACACCAAGCACATTATTAAAATATTGTCTGGAAAATATTTACTTTAAGTGTCCAGTTTTTCTAGATGTATAAACCCCAATAAACATTTTCAATTTGAATTGAAATTCAAGTCATATTTCCTTCTACAGTGCTTTTTACTATGAATATTGTTCCAAAGCAGTTATAAAGTTAACTTTTAAAATTCTAAATATATTTTTACTTTGTCCCTTTCATTTTGCACAGACCCTTAGAACAGTGGTTTTTATAATAAGACAAAACAAGCATTTAAATAGGTTAAAACAACTAAAAATCAAGATATTTATTGGTATTTGGTTATTTTATAATGAATGTATCTTTATATAATATATATTTCTAAATATATCAAGCTTTAATCTATTTTATTGGGAAGAAATTGTGAGTGGTGGAGCCTTTAAATATTGTCAAATAGATTGAGATCCTAACCCTCTCCGGTGACAGTTCTGCGTGTGGTGTATCCTGACCCAGTGTGACATAAATGTGACAAATTGTTCCTGAAATAAACTGAATCGGAAGCACAAGGAACTGCAGAGCAATCAAACACCTTTTACTGAATCTCTGCCGATAACTCCCACTTGTCTGCTCCATATCTCGGGTGAAGCAGCATTTACGCGCAAGGTATGACCTTTTCCAATCAGACTGTGATTATACTCTCATCGCAGTGAGAGCCTCCTCTTTCATAAGGATGTATAAACAAGGCTTGCAAATTGGACTGTACACTCACTAGGAAAATTAAGCAAATGGCTGCAAATTCAAGCCACACAAATGAAGCCAATTAGGCATTTGCACTCCAGCGAGTAGAGGCAACTTCTCTTTGCCCCGTGCCTTAACTCGACATGTGCCTACAGACTAATTCAATAAGAGGGCGTCTGTTTTCCACGAGCCCTACGGTCCTCTGATCAAACCAGAATCGTGTAAGTCGAGGACGTAATGATGACATGGCACAAGTCCAAATGAACAGAAGAAGAGGACAGGGTTTACAGATTCAGGCATGGGAGAGCAGGACCAAGAGTCGAGCCCTGGTCTCAAACAGCTTGTTCAACTCCCAGCGGTACAAGAGCAGCCTGCCTACCAGCACAGGGATGGATGAGTGGACTCTGCTGTCAGCGGCCCCCTAGGATGAGAGGAAACAAACCGAATCTCACTGCAACACGCACGCAGACATCCATAATCACCTTCCTCTCCGCTCCGACTCAGAAAAAAGAGACAGCAGTGCACAAAAGAGATAGATAGACGAAGACAGTCCAAAGAGCTGCGAGGCAGAGTCAGATCTTCAGGTGGAGAGATGGAAGCAAGGCACTCATTTCCACATGAGCAGCTGTTATCTCACTGATTGATTTTGAAGAACTCCCAGAGAACCTAGAAGGTCATGATAAAACAGTGATTCCCAGACCTACTTTCATAGAATAGGACTACACTGAAATTGAGAAAAAAGAAAGGAAAAAAACAACCTAGCCATCAAGCACTGATAAGCCTCTAGTCCTTTTTAGCTCGTCCTCTCCACTTTTTAGGAAATAATCACATCTCAAGAGCTTTGTTCTGCTTGGGCAATGGGACTAGCACTCACATGCCAGGTTTTCAGCAAATCAGTTACGACTACTGGTTGAACGCTACACAACCTAATATGCATTTGCCACACTGGCAACTTTTTAGCTTTTCAGCAAGTCGGCTACATCTACTGGGTGAACGCCAGAAATACATGTCAACTTATTCTACTAACCCAAACCCTGTAACAGCCAACACTAACCTAACAGTCTACTAATACTTTAATGAGAGATAGTTCACATGAAGTTATAAAGTTAAAGGGATAGTTCACCCAAAAATGAAAATTACCCTTCGATTGACACACCCTTAAGCCATCCTAGGTGTATATGCATGTTTCAGACGAACATAATCAGAGATATATTTAAAAAATATCATTGCTCTGAACAAATGAATCCATTCATCATAAATCCATAATCCATTCAACTCAAGTGGGTTAATGAAGACCTTCTGAAACAAAGTGAAGAAAAATATCCATATTTAAAACTTTATAATCTAAAATAACTAGTTTCCGCCAGACGTATACTGTGCAAGTTGCCAAATGAGTAACTCCTGACGTATGATGTACGAGTAGCGTAAGCTTAGCGCTTCTCACGGTTCAAACAAATAGGGCTGTGCAACAAAATCAAACTTCTCTTCTGTTATAAGGACATTTCTCTTTAAAATGCCTCGTTTTAGACTTCTAATTTGTGACCGGTGTTTTGTTTGGTTCTATCCTTTGCGGATCCATCATTGCGTCAGGTCAGATGTTGCTCTTCCGCCACAAATCGATGCGTGTGGCTGTCTGCCTGAAGCTAGTTATTACACAGTATAAAACTTTAAATATGGATAGTTTTCTTACAAAAACCCATTGCTTTGTTTCAGAAGGCCTTTATTAACCCCCTGGAGCCGTATGCATTATCTTTTATGATTGATGGACGCATTTATTTTGGGCTTCAAAATGCCCCGGTTCACTACTATTATAAATCTTTGGAGAGCCAAGATATTTTTAAAATATATGTCCGATTGTGTCGTCTGAAAGAAGATAGTCATAGATGGCTTGAGGGAGAGTAAATCCTGGGATAATTGTCACTTTAGGGTGAACTATCCCTTTAAGAATAGTTAGTAAAATGTCCAAAGTGGGCCATCGAAATAAAGTTTAACCGTTAAATATAACCACGAATGACACTGGATGCATTCTTTTCGGACAGTGCAATTGTAGGACTACTTTGGTATAGACTGTGCTTTTATTGAGACTCATTCATTTATGCAAGAGGGATGTGTAGGATAACCCAAAGGCAAGGAGGAAAGGCCAGAATTACACAGAGCTTATGAATATTTGGTGGCACTGTGGTTTTACAGAGTGGCAGGAGCATGCTGTGAATATTCATATCCAATTCATCACTGTACCTACAGCCAGGTGCAGACAAGGGTTCCAATACTTTCCTTGAATACATGATAACCTTCTCAAACCGAGCTCTAACAGCCACAAGGAACGTGGAATAATCTGGCGGCCTTCAGGGTTACAGTGATAAAAGACCAAGGAAAAAAAGCGAGAGACAGGAAGAAAACAGTCAAGTCGAGAGAGTGTGAAAGGAGGAGAGGGTAAAAAAAGACATGAAAGCTGGGTGATGCAAATAGGATTGTGGAATCGACAGGCACAACCAAGGAACATTGATTCGTACATCTGCTGATAAGACTGCCAAAGTGACGGAAAAACTGCCTAGATGACAAGCTAAACTCTCTGATCCTGCTGAGGAGCTAATAAGGACTAATCCACTGTGGTTTTACAAGGACATATGCCGCACTCACACCTACACTTGGGTCATCGTGTTATGTCTCAATTAAAAGAGACTTCTAAAATTAGATTTTATTTAATGCTTCTGAGTCATTCTCCCTCCAATTAAACACCTCCACAGTCGCCGTATTTACGAGATACATCAGATTCGAGACTGACCAACATCAAAAACAAACCCTGCAGAGCTTCATCCACACATATCAATCCATCAGCTGAGCGAATCAACTCACCCCACACTTGCTGCCAGAATAGAACGAGCATATGGATGCACGGGAGAGCTTCATCCATCACTCCTACATTATCCCACAATCCTATACCCCGTTTTGCCACGAGCGCACCAATATGGAGCCATCAGTCAGCAGTATCGTTGGCAGGCTGACTATCCCTAATCATAAGACTCCAAGAAGCTAATGAACTTAATTATTCACATGATGGATCTTGTATTATTCCTTCTCTTCCATTATACAGATGGTTTCTCCCAGCCACATGTAGCAGGCAGACGGAGGATCAATAAGCAGAGTTTATTGGAGGCATGTGACGTCATCCGCACGTGAGATCACACGATCGCAGAAATCGATTTGAACGGAACCCACTCAAACACTGACTCAGAAAAGCATCACGTCAAGCTATTTTTGATTGTGCGGTTTGTGCATTCCCATCCATATCGACTCCTTGAGAGAATGAATTGAAACACTTGCATCACTACGTCTTTAATTTTTGATTTATGCGCTAAAATATCAACCAAACATGACACGGGAGACAGTCTGTTAACCTCCTTTTATGCACTTTATTATTTATATATTTCCTCTAACATTTTCAATGCTAAAATAACACACACAAGGGTATGGTGCATTAGTATTTGCATGTTATAATTGTCATTATCAAAACAGATTGAAAGAGATGAACTTCACAGAAATAAAGACATTCAAATGGAAAGATAACGAATGCTATTAAAGGCATCAGATCTGAAATGTCACACAGATTAGTTCCAATTCCCTTCAGAACACTCCCAATTTCAAACATAATCTATGCACAGAAATATTTACCCTGTAATTTTTAACAGTTTGAATTAACAATGTGCCAAGTACCTGTGCATCAGCAACGTACAATGCTATATTAAGACGGTGCATGACCCGTTTAACAACTTTGATGAAAGCTGCATTGTTGGCTATATCAACCACTTCTCGACTCAAAAACTCTCAGAATTGCAGCAAGGGTCACTGGCTTGTTAGAGCTGATAGCATTAAACTGTTCTCCAGAGATTTTCAGACACCCCATATTGATACGGGAACCAAATTTAAGTCCAAAAGCCAACAGAAATCTTCCCTCTCTCAACAGTCCCCTAGTTATCACAAGCCCTTAGCACTGTGCTCAAGTAAACTAAGATGTATTTGTCAAACAACGCAGAGGAGCAATCTCAAATATGACTGTGGTGATGAGACGGATTGTTTAGAGATCCAGTCATGGACGTTTTGTGCTTTAATATCTACATCTAAACAACATTAGCTCCATTTTAATGGGGACATCTATTTGAAGGGACGATCATCACATTTAAGGGCCTGTACAATTCACAAAGTTAAAACAACGTGCTCTAGTCTCCACCATGGGATGTTATGATAACCACGTTGCAGGCTATTGGTCCACATGATGAATTGGTCTACTTAAAGTCAAGACTGTTAAAACCATTTCAGACGCACCCCAATGGACCTCTTTTGCCGCAAAAGCCATGCGTCTCGTAGATTTCAGGCTAAGTGCTTTCAATTACTTGAACGCCGTTGAATAAAACCTCTCATTATCGGTTCCGAATTATATCAATTGCGTTCAACAAGGGAAATTAAAAGAAAGCTGGAGAATATACCCGTTCAGTGTCATTACAGCAGCCATGAGGCATCTGCTACTAAAGGGAATGTAACGGGACGGTGAAATAAACTGGCATTAAGAGAGGAATTGGAACACAAGCAGAAGATGTGCTCTGGGAAAAGGATGTTCCCCTAAAACCTACATTCCAACTCAATGCGCCCTGAAGCTGCCGCGGAGTCTATAAGTGCTCTTGAATATAGACTCATCGATCCTCGTTGGCCTCAATGGGGCTCACTTCAGCTCAAAACACCTGGGTAACTATTCTCCACCTTTACATGAAATACAACTCAAGTGAAAGACGGGGTCGGATCCATTCCAGCACTTATTTTCACAGCAACAAAGCAAGCAAGGCCATCAGTCAAAGCATTGGTATATGAGAAACAGATTTTTTTCGCTTTGTATTTCAAGTAAGACCCTCTCTGACATAAGACTTTATATATAAGGGAAGGATTGTGCATATGACTTTGTGACAATTGTTTCAGTTTTTTAGTGCTTTTAGTTTATGTAAACGATCACGACGAAACATCTGTGTGCAATATTTAATGCGGCTAGGAATGAAACTAATTTAATCTCGTTCTGTCATTAATTTATTGCTCGATATATTTTCAGTGTAAATCTTTGTTTTCACTACATTCATTAATACTAATTGATAAACATTTCTGACAACAGAATAACACTAGCTCACATCCTCATCACGTACAATTTAGAAAGTGATTGAGGATCACATAAGCACATGTGACACTAGTCAAAGCATTCAAGCTTTAAAGTACAAGCGTTTTCAGATTCATCTGTCGTTCTTTGAGATCCTGTAAAAATAAGCTCAACTAAAATGTGTTAGCCTCCATATGCAACTCAGTGTGTGTATGTGTGTGTTTAGCCTTGCAGGGATTGGCAGTGGTGATATGTTATGTTCCCTGCTGTTGGCCTTCATGAGATCTATTCAGTGATTTCCAGAATAAGATCGTCTCCTTCCAGGGTGCTGTCGGCGGTCACGTAGATCTTGGCCACGGTGCCGGACAGTGGAGAGTTCACCACCGTCTCCATCTTCATGGCGCTGAGAACACAGAGCGGTTGTCCTTTCTCCACCTGCTGGCCCTGCTTCACTTTCACCTCTACCACTTTCCCGGGCATAGGAGCTCCAATTTGTCCACGAACGTCCTTCAGGGCTTTAGGGTGGAAATGCATCTCCTACAAATGCAAGAAAATTGATTTAGGTTGGCAGGGGCATCAGTTTCACTTACGCCACGCATTCGACCCTCACCAACTATTACCAAGAAACACATCCACACATCCATCCACCCACCGTGACATTTGAAGTCCTGTCCAATTTTTTACCAAATTCAAACACTAAATAAATTCGGCGCTCTTTGAAACGGCGTGAGTAACAGATTGCTGTAGTTCAAGTAGCGGCGTGGATCAAGACAAACATGGGTGCATGTGAACACCAGAAGGTAGCCTATGTTGAAACATAGATTGCAACTTACAAAAATGAATCGTGTTTCATGTAATCGCTTAATCAGTGTTTCAACCGGGGAAAGACGTCAATAAATCAGCTTGTAGGCCATACAATGACTTAACGTTACATGTACCTCAAGAAAGCTATTCAATGTCCATAAATTCATTAGCTAGAAAAAATAACACTAGAGAAGAGTTTAGGCCTAAATATACACTGTATTACATATTCATATTTTTACTTAACCTGTTAGTTATGTCTTCATTAAGTTATTAGAGTCGTTTAAATGTTTATATTTCACCAACAAACTGGAGTAGAAACAATTCAGTTATTAAAAAGTTGATATAAAAATTGTGCACATTTTTCAGGCAAGTGCATGCTGAATTTTTACTTTTGGCCGAGAATTTTTATTTCAGTGCATCCCTAATAAACAATGTAATTTTAACTATATTGTGGACACCAATATAGTTATCATTATTGGTGTGAACGAGCCTTAAGACTACAATGAAAACTAAAACACATTGGAAACAAAATAAAAACTGAACTAAACATAAAATAAAATAGGAACTAAAAATTTTAACTAATATACTTGTCTGGTTTCACATGATGTACCAGTTTCATTTGCATGACGTATTTTGCTTCTTGTAACTAGTTAGGAAACATGCTGTTGCAACTATTCCAAAAAGCATTACCAACTTTCATTGAAAGAGCAGGTGGAAAAATCCCTAAAAAATTATGAAACACACCTTCATGGCCACGGTGTCTTTGACCAGGACGGATCTCAGCTGACCATTGAGCTCGAAGAACACCTCTCTCTGACCGGCTTTATTAAGGTCTCCTAGAGCCAGAGCCTTGATATGAAGCGTCTTACCTCGCTCCAACTCAACCTTAGACAAACGAGCAGAGGAAATAAGAAACTGATGGCTGGAATGTAGGAATGACATTTACAATCATAGATGACAGAAAGATTTATGGCACAGTCACGGCAAATAACAAAAAAAATACTCCCACCTCAAACTCTTCAGCAATCTTGGGTCCATCCAGGAAGAGTCTAGTGTCTAGACAATCCACAGGCCCAAAGGTTCTCGTGAATTCTTTGAACTCCTGGAATACTTTGGGGTACATGGCTGCTGACATCACATCCTCAGGGGTGATTTCATCACCATAAGCTTCTTGCAGCTTCTTCTCCAAGTCCTGGAAATCCATGGCAGGCAGGGAAGCTCCGGGACGTCCTTCCACACGGGGTAGAGACTTCAAAACCTGTGCCACAAATAAGTGATGAGGGCATGAGAAAAGAGCAGGTGCCTGAACAGGCAATAAACGTATATTTCCTCAAATATTGGCGTTACGCTGTATTTTCAAGCTGCTCGTAAGCGGATGATGTAGAGCGTTCGCAATCCCCCTAAGATCCACACTGAATCCAGGAATATTTATAACCGATCATTACCAGGAGCAGGATTAATCTCACCCTATTGCTTCATTTAGCTGAATTCAAGAGGCTGAAGAATCAAGCGCGAGTAGTAAAGAATTAAATTTGAAATGATGAAATTCTGCAGAACAAAAAAAGAATGCAGACCACAGACCTAAATAAAACAACGTTTAGACAAGTACAAACAACAAACACTTGCATAATGATTAACAATGATGTTACAAAACAGATGGGGAAAAAAATAAGGCCAGTGCCACGTTGCTCAAATATGTTTGTTATCTAAAATATATGCAAAGCAGATGGCCTACTAATTCTGAAAAACGGGACATTGTAAATTAGCTGCATACTTGCATGCGCAGAAAAGCTTTAGCGCGGGTATTGTTCAGTTCTGATGCGAGACACATTTGTCAGGGAAACAGCTAATCTTGCACAGGAATGGCTGCTGGGTAATTGGGGCGTTCAAGACAAAAGGAATGACATGGCTTTCCCTGACGTATCTCTGACTAGCACAACACAGCATTAATGCAGTCCAGAGACTGTAGGGAGACACTCCAGACAAACGTCACTGCGATCATCCGAATCTCCTCTGTGAAAGGGGCGAAGCTTATTTTGCCCACCACAGAGATATTCAATAACTTGTGTTTCTGCAGTACTGTACTGTGCTGTGCTTTGCTCTTCTGTCTGATCTCAACCCAAGCCGAACAGATCCTTTTACCTTACCTTCATCCTAACCTCTGGTCCCATACAAGTTCTTGATTCCATATTTATATTTTAATTCTTGATTCTCTTAAGATTTGAAGTTCAATTTACTAGGTGAAATACCATGGCTACTAAACTAATAGGATAGGAATTTGGGTATGTTTTCTATTGTTCATCCTAGGGCTATTACAGTTAACTAAAACCATACCAAGAAATGAAATCTACGGCCCCTGATCCCCAATCTATAACCTTTGACGTTAACCCTACACCTTGACCAAATCCAACTAACTCCACTAGTTCCAACCTACACACTTCAGGTCTATATTCTGCCACCTTAAATTTTAACCTCAAACACTATTGCTAACTTATTTTGTGTTCAACAGGTATTTTGACGAATGTTTCTGTTCTTCAAAAGAACACATTGACTTTCACTGTATAAACAACGACAGTTGAACCATTTTTCAAAATATTTTACAGTTTTTGAGGTCCACAGTAGAGAGAAAGTCATACAAGTTTGGAACGACATGAAAACATTAACTTTAGCCTGCTGGCATTGAAAGTAAATTGCCAAGCAAATTGCCGTCCAAAGCCACACCTCCTCCAAAACACATGAACGCGCACAGACCAGAAGCGAGACGATCAGACAATGTTATTGGATTACCGTAATTTCCGGACTATTGAGCGCACCTGAATGTAAGCCGCACCCACTGAATTTTTAAAAAATTATTATTTTGAACATAAATAAGCCGCACACGTCTATAAGCCGCAGGTGCAGTCGGATGTGCACAGTTGAAACACCTCGGCCGTACGCTCTCTGTGTGTTGACCCAGTCTTCGAGCTCATTTTCTAGTTTGGGCCATCTGCTTTTCTTCCCTCTAAAAGCTTTAGTTGTCTTTTTGCACAGAGTCAATTCCTCACGCTGCTGTTTCCAACCTCTTATCAGCGACTCATTAAGACCAAGCTCCCGCGCAGCAGCTCTATTTCCTTTTCCAACAGCCAGATCAATCGCCTTCAACTTGAAAGCTGCATCATATGCATTTCTCTGTCTCTTTGCCATGATGGGGGTGACAAAATGACTACCGTAATCAGAATGACAGGAGGTTTGAGCGCTTAATCTAAAGTGTAAACCAAAAAAGTTGTTTGACCTTAACCCGTTCGGCAATTTCATTGGTCAAATCATGCCTTCCACTTCATGCCACCAAAAAACTGAGCATGTCATAGAATGTGTGTTTTTTGTTTTTTTTTTTATATTTGAAAGTGGGAAAAATCCATATGTTAGCCGCATCATTGTTTAAGCCACAAGGTTCAAAGCGTGGGAAAAAAGTTGCGGCTTATAGTCCGGAAAATACGGTACATCATGTGTCATTCACCTGTGAGAAAAATGTACAGTACAGTGAGTATCAGTACTACAATAGCAAACGTAAAGAACTTATTCAAAAACGGAATTAGATGCAGCACATTTCTAACGTGACAGCTGATGAAAAACTAGACCACAAAATAAACCACATTACTGTTTTTATAAACAGAAAGGTGATTTCAGCAAAAATACAATGTAAACACTGTCAGAATATCAAGCGAAGGAACAAATCAACTATCTTTTGTGCTAAGGACGGCGTGTACAATATCCACAGAGAGGAGGAGGAGGAGGAAACGCAGAGTTTTACTCTTGGTTTGTAGAAATACTGAGAAACTACGGTCAAGGTGTGGATGTTGTAGTTTGCTCGTATCTTTGAAAAAATAAAAATAGTTCCTGATTAGACGCTGGGTGCTGCTGTCGTTGAGCTAATTCGTAAAGGTGCACAAACTACATAAGCCACATTATGCATCACTATCAAAACGCATCAAACTCAAATCATACCATGTATCTACTTGTTCAAAAGAAATGCTGCAACCATGGCATCATCTTTCAGACCCTTTGACTCCTGCAGTTGTCTCCGGATAGGAAAAGCAACGCCAGTATTAATTCGGGGTTTTAGCTCTTTTATGATCCATCCTTTTTTCGTTGTAGATCTTTCTAAGTCTTTCTTTTGGTCAATACTTTTCCAGTGCCACTTGTCAGTTCAGAGGTAAATTTAGGTTGTTGCTGTTTACCTGTCATTCGCTTACAGGAAACATGCTGATGACGTAACAGTGAACAGTGAACATGACGTGAACAGGCTGCGTAGTGGTATGCAAACACTCAGGTGGTGACCGTCAGGTAACATGCTATCATTTTGTTCGGACCAAACGCAATGATGGCACAAACATTTATAAAAATACATTTAGACCGCTTCACATTGTGATTGCTCTCAGGATATGAGCAGACTTTCAACCAGCATAAAAAAATGTTTCTGAAGAGAATCTCTTATTACTTTAAAGAACATAATTTGCCACCCACTTGTCATCCTAATGACCACAGCTGTAAAATATACTTAAATGAATAGCCTTTAATACAGCATTTAATAAGGCATCTTGTCAAATGAGCTGTGCGGGGTCGTACCTTTGACCTGAATGGCTCTGGGAATCCTCCGTGGGGGATGCCGATGTGTCCTTGCAGGAACTCTACCACGGAAAGGGGGAAAGACAGCTCATCCGCTCTCTCCTCCACTTCTGCCCTAGTCAAAGCGTTCTGCACCATGAACTGCGCCAGATCGCCCACGATCTTAGAGGAGGGTGTCACCTGAAGAGTGGGGATGAGAGGAGAAGGACAGACAGAAGTGAGAAATGAAAAGACATGCTTGCTTAAGCCTTCATTGATACATCTCAGCTCTCCGCCAGGGTTATAAGAGAGGAGACGGAGTGCAGTGGCAAACACAAATACGGCTTAGGGAGCAGATAACATTCGCATCCTGAGGACAAAAAGGCAGAAGAATGGGAGAAAGAGAGAACGGAGAGGCGCTAATGAAACCCAGCACTAACTGTCGCTTGCTGAACAGCGCACCGCTCGGCCTCCAATATTGACAATATTAACAGCGAGGGGACTTCGAGAACAGAAAGCCGACTATCTTCGATCATTTAATTAAGCCCAGGGAAATGAAAAGCAGTAAGGCAAGACCAAACGCTTACAGACGCCTTTGATTGGAGGAGATCAGTCAGAGCCTCTCTGAAACACAACAGATAAGCTTCGCTTAAAGCTCTTCCCAGTTGATCTGTCTCTGGGCCATAGGAGACAGGGACACGATTATTTATTCGCTCCTTCTCCTTCTTTCTGCCCCCCCTTTTGTGCCAAGTTATTTTTATTCAATTTCATCTGGTGATAGAGACGGTTGCAACGGAATAAGAGGGATGAGGAGGAGGAGAAAGGAGGAAAGAACGAGAGGAGAGCGAGCAATTAAATCTGTGATTCAGAGAGGAGCTCTCGGGTCCACGGTGCTCATGATCTTGTGAGCGGATTTCAAGAGTGAGGGTGAGACCCTTTTGAGTGCAGGGGGTGATAATTAAGCCCTATCTATCCAGGGAAAATGTTGCAGACAAGCGATATAAACTGCACAGTTGTGATGGCCAAGTGACAATTATGGAGTATGAACAATCTTAAATATTCAATTCATTGATGGAAAAAGTAGCACTTCTGCGTGAATCTAAAGCATAATTTGCTAATCTCAAATATCATGACTGGCTTCCAACTTTGAATAAAATGAGGGGGTGAAACCTGACTTAAATCTGAATCTCAGATTTCCAGTCCATCATCAAATAATGATCTGGATTTCACATTATACAGGAAATGAAATAGGATTTTAAGCACAGCCAGACTGAATGTTGGCTGACCACTTATTAACTGAATAGCCGTGGTTGCACATCACATTAATATTCAATCAAAACCTATTCTAAAGCAGTTAATATTCTAAATATTCTTATTCCTAGAGTTCTTACACTTTCTGGATAGAACTTGATTTATATTTTCAAATGATTTCTTCACCTTTTAATATTGATTGCAACAGAATAGCATTTTTCATCTCCTTAAGAGTAGTTGACAAAATAATCTTTTGAAAAATGGCACGTGGTGTGACGTGATATTGGATTGACAAATCTAAAACCAAAAGCAAAATTTTCTCATTATTTTATAAACATTAAGCATGCCCCTGTTATGTAAAATTAAATGGGAGACTACATGGAATACTTTTATGTGCGATAAAAGCTACAGAATGCGTTATCTTCATCGTTTCTGATGAAGAAAAGTTAGTTCATGAATTCATGACTTGTCTTGCATCTTCAATAAACAACTACAACTAGTCCAAAATGCAGCTGCTAGTCAAGAAAATATGATTATAACAACAATTTTATCATCTCTACACAGGTTATCTACTAAGCTCCGTATCAATTTAATGCCACTGACCTATAAGGCTCTAAATGTGTTAGATCCTGTATATTTAGCTGATCTTCTATCACGCTCTGTAAGATCAAAAATACATCGAAGAGCACTAAAGGAGGGAGAGGTTAATGTTATGGACAGCAGCTACGCTAATTATTCTCCATTTACTTTTCCGCGTTATCTCAGGATGCCCATCCCGAGTTGACTAGACAGTACATCAGCTCCAGTTTGGATCCAGCCTCAACACCTGTGAAGAGATGACCCCAACCCCCTGCGAGGACTTCAGATGACGCAAACTTTGGACCATCATGCACCAATGCAAATTTTTCTATATATCCAAATCATTTGTTAACATGCATTCATTACTTCAATGAGTTTATTGTTTCTGCCTTAAATGAATACATTGTTTAAATAAATAGATTGTGGCCAAGTTGTGTTTCAGACGTGGGAATACAAATCACACTGTTGGCTAACCGTCACCTCTGATAACAGATCACTCTAAAATGTAATGCTGACATGCATTTTCTGTATTGTGAAAGCACTATACAAATAAATGTGAATTAAATTTAGTATCTGAAACACTAAAGGCTTGAAAGGATTTTAGGCTGATAATTGTATCTTATGATAGTCTTCTCAGATGACTGACAAATTTTTAAAAGCTATAAAGCCGTCTCTTCAGAGATGCTTTTATTATTTGAAGAGCTAGAGTGTTTTGGAGCAATTATGTGCCAGGACCCGACATTTCAACTGAACTAGTTCCCACAGAGGGAAAAAAAAAAATGGAGTATTAAGAATCTATTCCAGTGCAAAATTACAGGAAAATGGCAAAATCGTCAAGCACAAACATCTACCTTTTATCTGTATAAGGGCATTCAAATGAGGTAGCAGGACGTTTTTAAACTAATCTGTCCAACTGAGCCTTTTCAATAAATGATGTTCACCAAAGTGTAGTAAAAACTGAATATTTTGTATGATGGGAAGTAGTTCTCGCACATTTGCACTCTACATTTGACCAAAATAGCTTGAATTATAACAATATATTTGAACATGCCTAACATCAGATTAATATCAGCAAGCAGGGAAATGGACACGTGTGACAATAAAAGGAATGACTCAGAGCGTGAGCATTTGACAAAAATCACGACTCAGTCTTCAAGAGTGTGAAAAATAACAACTGAGGAAAACAAGCCGACCTAATTATCTAAAAGGTGTGAGTCTTCAGCTCCATATAAAGAGACTCATGAGAAATTCAAATGTCTGATTTCAGATCTGGACTAATATAAGCAATAACACACATGTAGGGTTAAAGGGCTTCATCATTACACCATACACACCACTTCATGTACTACAGCATTAATATTTCACATTTGAGTCAAATGTCGAAAATCTTTTTTAGAGCATTATGGCATTTCATGAGAAATGAGCTGACTTGAGTCCTCATCTGACAATACACATCTGCCTTAGTTCGATAAGTTTTTCCTTTTTTTCAATTCATTTACTCCAATTGGATTTCTAATAAAGAATTCTACAGAAAACCAGCTTCAGGAACAAATAAATCCAGCACTGAGAAGAATTACAACATTATAAATATTGCTTTAGGGTGGTTTCATACTTGGTTTGATTGCCTGGTCTGAACCAGAGTTTGATTGCTCCCCTCTCCCCCTGCCCCAGCTGGACTGTGTTCAGATTATAGTATTTGGTTCCGAATCGAGGTGCTTTTGCATCATCGAAGCAGCAGCTGTTTTCCCCCATTGCTTGGTAATAACAGTGCAAGAGAAGGAGCCCAAATGTATAAGGTTGCTCACTTCACGTTTATATTTTTGTTTTGTTTTCAAAGCTTCAGTACACAACTGCACTTGCATCTGCCGCGAATATTGCAAATGCTCAAAATCGCTGAAGGCAAGCAAAAATGAGATGTACAGCTCTCTGCTTGCAGTGCGTGAGTCACACTCATCAGGAAGGTGAGAAACACATTTTGTGAAATCATGCGTCATTAACGGCGATTCACTTCCGCAATTTAGTACGATTGCGTTCATATCAGCAGCGAACCGTACCAGAGTTCACATGAACCACAACCCAGACCACCCTTTTTAAGCGGACTCTGGTGTCAATCAAACAAGTTTTTCCCACGAAGCATTGCAGATGGCATTTAAAGCAATTCCACAATATAAATCTATTGATTAAAATGCAACATTGCATAGTGCATTGCAGAATAATCAGCTGATATACACAAATATATTCATAATGCTTCATGAGAGTCAGTTTTCACCACTCTTTTGCTGTAATTTCTACTCCATCTATGATGAGTCAATCCAGGTTTAAGGGTAGTGTAGTTTTTCACTGTAAATTCAGCTCTAAAGGTGCTGTCACAGTGAAATTTGCGGGCAAAAAAATCTTTTTGCACTCCCAATCATGTGGATTGCTATTGTAATGATTTTGGCCACTAAACCTCACAGAACAATGTAAACCACACCTCTTTTTTTTTACGACGCTCAAAGTTCAATGCAAAGGGAGATATTTTCTTTCATTTTAAAGAACTCTCTGTTTAAGAACTACAATGAACGTCTGGTAGGAACGACAACAAGCTTCTTCCTGGGTTAGAGACTAACCCTAAAATTTACATAAACCTTGCCCCCCAAGAACACACAACAAAGGGAGTGAGGCAAAGTTGAGATGCTTTAGAGAAGAGGAAGAGTTGTTGAAGTAGAGTGTTAACATGGTGTCATTTCACTGCTTCACAAACAAGGGTCAATTCAACGCTGGAACTGAATCAACTCCATAGCAACTACATAAATTTATCCACTAACCGTACCAAAACATTCCAGACGCATTCAGTGTCCAACTCCAGCTTGAACAATGTAAAGCTGAATGCAGTTACTGACAATCATCATTTTGGCGTAAGATTGTCCGGCTTTGTTGTTGAGAAACCGAAGCGTGAGCTGTTAAAGCTCACCCCTCTTCTGGAAAGGAGCCGGGAGCAGCAGCTCATTCGCATTTAAAGAGACACACACAAAAACAGTGTGTTTTTGCTCACACCCAAATAGGGGCATTTTGAGCTTAAACTTCACAGACACATTCTGGAGAGAACAGAGATTTATATTACATCTTGTAAAAGGGGAATTTTAGGACCCGTTTAAGATCAATTTCGCTATGGGGAAAATAAAATGGGAAAACCTGGCTATTGGATCATGTCAGAATGAATGGGTGTGAGTTAATCTCTATAAACCAGAGCTCAAGTCAACCAAGTCCTTCAACATGTATAACTGCAGAAGCAACTATAAGTTACAAGAGTAACTGAATTCTTTAAACTTATTTGTACTCTACATATTTCTCCAATTAAAAAAACATACAAACAGACAAACAAACAAATCCATCACAATTAACTAAAAATAGGTTTGAATATAAAGAAAACTGTGTCACAAAAACACAGTGGTAATTGCTCACTTTGATGAGGTCACCGAGCAGCTTGTTGGCTTCTGCGTAGGCCTTCTTCACCTCCTTAAACTTGTTCCCCAGCCCCATACTGTGTGCTTGGAAGTGGAGATTGGTGTACTGGCCACCCGGGATCTCGTTCTCATAGACATCAGCATTCCCTGACTTCATGGTGGCGGTGCAGTCAAACGGAGCATAAAGGCCTCGGGTCACCTCCCAATACTCACTGTAGTCAAAGACCTTCTCAAGAGAGATGCCTAAAGTGAAAGAGAAACAAACGAAAGCGGAAAGAAAGACGCGAGGAGAGCTCATTAGCCTACCAAGAGAAATAAGCAATCTGAGAACAAGTAGCACAACAAATGACTATCTGACATTAATATTTAATCAGATATAATGAAAGTCCTCTTTAACAGACTGCACTGGCTAATCAGGCATTCTTCCAAAGCTTTTAATCAGTCCTCGAAAGCTCAGCACACAGGGGCCTGTATGTGGTAGAAGCAGGGAATTGGTGGCGGAGCATAGATTGCTTCCTGCCACTCACGGCTTCATCATTTACCAGCAGCAGTCAGTCAATTAATCAATCAATGAGGCGCGCCACTTGCAACAGAGTTTACATGCTCATTTGGCTCCCTCATCCTCACTAATTGCCCATCGCTGTGATCACAATAGCTTTTCTGTGCAAAAGATAACACACGCAGAAACACGCTCTAACGTGTGCGCGCACCCGTTATACCGGAGAACGACTGCGGGAATCATGACAACGCCCTCATAAAACACACTTGCAAGCATTTTCTTCGAATGCTGCCACCCTGACTACAAACTATTAGGCACTATTGATGTTACGACATAAAAGCGCCATGTCCGGCTCCTTGCGTGCAGACTGATCAATCAGCACACGTCAGTCAGCCCGGGCATCGATCTCTGGCCACACGGCCTTTACAGTGATAAACTGGCTTGAGGAGAGGAAAAGGGAGAGAGAGAAAGAGCGTATGGGCGGTAGAGGGACCAGAGAAGGACAAAGAGAGATTGATAGAGTGAGTGAGAAAGGCAGATTAGAAAATGACAAGGTGAGAGAGAAAGTTGAAGGAGAATTGGAAAGATGACAGGATGTTATATTTATCCATCTGTTTATCCATCCATTTTGATAAACTAAGTAGACTGACAGACAGACAGACTTGGAATCTCCTGTTTAAACCTTTATTTTCTCTCTTTTTTCCAGTTCAGTATTAGCATCTCTTATTGTGGAAATGCTTGTAAAATACAGAATTTTGCCCCTGTAAAATAGGGAAGCTCAATAGAATTTTTAGTTGTCCTTACAATGACCTGTCAATGTTTTAAAAGTTCTGTAATGGATGGATTGGTAGAATAGAAGATGGACAGATACAATACACAGAATGATATACAGATGGACAGATAGACAAAATAAAGAATGTTCTAAGTGTAAGTCTTGTTTTGTATGAGCTGTGCATTAGAATTAAAGTGCGAGGCTTCCGGTGTCATCCGCTTACAGTTATTTTAGCTGTACCAAAACAGCTTGATATGCTGCTTAACTACACACTGGTTTGTACCGACAATTCAATATGCAAATGATTACAACTTCACAGCTGGGTTTTACTTCGCGAACAGTCAATGGAGATTTTCATATTTTAATCTTAAATTTCAGCTTTTGGTCTGTATGTTGAAAGGTTCAGGAGGAGAGAACGAATGGAATGACTGAGGAATATCAATAAAGTGCTGCCTTCCGTACTCTACTGAAATAGGAATCGAGCATGCGTCAGCGCTGTCTCTTCCTTTTCACATCAACACATACAGCAGCTTGTTTTAAAAAGCTGTAAACAGGTGATTAATACTGGATGCTGCATATGGCAACAAAACTGTGTGCAGAGAGACAGACTACAATAACATTGCCACAGGAATCTTGACAGCCTCCAAACAATTCAATTACCTGAGAAACACCTCCTGGAGTGAAAACCAAAGAAACGTGAGGCCCCGAGAATGAGGGGGTGCAGTTAAGTCTTAAGAGAATAAAGCAAACTGAATCAACAAAAGTGCCAACACCTCCTCATCATGTGAGAGCTCTGATGCGTCTCATACTGCCAAAGTCACACACCCACGCCATGTGGAGCTCCAGAAGAGGGGGGCTGTATCTATACATAAAGCATGGACTTTTATAGAAGCAACATCCAGGGCTTTCGGGTATGTGAGAGCCACAGCTCACATCTCTGTGCATCATTAACATGTTGTTTGGTGGCTTAATTAGAGAGGGCTAATAAATTATATTAACTTACACAGCCTGTATATCAATAATAGTGTACCTGCGTGCTACTGTAAAGGCTAGTTCACACTGTCCCAGCAACAAATTGAGTGTTGATACAAAAGTTAATAGCGTTTCTCTGATTTGATTGGCTGAGCAATATTAGAAAGTGTGCCAATGGCTGATTGAACAGTGTTCAACTTTAAATATCAGCTTATCAGCACTGATCAGAACATTAAAATCGATGTATCCATAGTTGTATGGAATCAGTTTCAACAACTGAATCACAGTCATGTGGATATTCACTACAACAGCACTCTTGCATGTGCTAAGTTAATTATGCAGTCAACAGCCAATATTAGGAAGACCGAAAAGTTGACATTTGCTGTGGCAGCGTGAATCAGCCATAATGAGGTAGATCTTTATGCTATTGGTCACTACAGAGACAGGTGAGGCAGTGACCCGTGGTTGGACAGATGGTCTCCCACACAGTGACCACACTCCACAGTCTCTGGCCACAAACACACACACACACACCCTACTGCGAGAAGGCCCAACGGGGCACGAGACTCATCAGTGAGGGTTAAGCACCAGCAGCCACAGTAATGCCACAATTAAGGAAAGGTCAAGAGGTCAGCCACCAACATCCAAATGATGTCAGTCTGCTCAGACCCCTCTCTCTACTCTTTTCATTCACCCCAACATCATTTTCTTTTCCCTGAGCTGACTGGGCATCCTGTGTTATCATTCCCCCCCTTTTCTTTCATTACCATTCCTACTCTGTTTGCTTTTCTTCGACTTTCGGCTGACTTCCCATGACCTCACTCACACCTGGATTATGAAGGTGGGGAAAGTAATATTAAGAGAACGAAAGTGCGGGAGCATTTGCATGAAGTGAGGCGCAGCGGTTGAAAAAATGGTGTAAAACAGATGTGTCGAATATTAAATACCATGAAGAGCTTTTTGGGTTGCAGTAAGACCTTCACAACTGCAAAAGGGTGAGGGAGTAATTGTCCTCATGCATAAAGACATGATAATAGCTTTTATTATAGAAGAAGAATGTTTACATCATGTTCCCTTTAACACATGACCTGGAAAATGAGTGATGGGCTGTAACACGGAAAACAAGGCAAACTAAAATAAATGAGGAACTGTTTTATATGCGCAGAAAACAAAACCAATTAATCACTCTAACATCATGTCCTAACCAGGATGAGACAAAGTTGCAAGCAACAAACTTTTCATAGCTTAAATGTAAAACACACAATACTCAATATCAAGTTGATCCATCCATCCATCCATAATATATTATATATCAGCTCTAAAAAGACACAGTCTGATTGACAGTCCTCACCGGTATTGAGTTTGGTGCCTTTGGCACATGCCACAATGGCACCCATGCTGGGCTGGGACGTCATTCCTGCCATGGAGTCAACCGCCACATCCACAATGTCTGCTCCGGCCTCTGCACACGCCAGCATGGCAGCCACTCCAGCTCCTGCAGTGTCGTGAGTGTGCACGTGGATCGGCACGTCTGGGAAACGGTCCCTCAGTGCGCCGACCAGCAAACGGCCAGAGTCAGGCTTCAAGAGACCCGCCATGTCCTGCAGAGTGGAGAGACAGAAGGCGAAGGTAAAGGAAAGTAAGAGAAATGCACTACAAACAAACAGACAGTGATGCAATGGTATTTTACGTGTGGGTGGAGGCAGAGTGGGAGCAGCAGTTGAGATGAAAGAGTGAGCAAGAGTTGAGGTTAACAAAACAGACAAATGGATAAAAAAAAAAAAAAAAAAAAAAACCCACACAAAAATAAACAAACCACCACCTTGATGCAAAGGATGTGCGTTCCAGCCTTGACCAGCTCATCTGCTAATTTAAGATAGTAGTCTAAGGAATATTTCGTCCTCATGGGGTCAGAAACGTCGCCGGTGTACGAGATGGCCGCCTCCACCACACCTCCCGCTGCACCTGCTGCCTCCATCCCCAAGAGCATGTTGGGAAGATAGTTCAACGAATCAAACACTCGAAAGATGTCCATACCATTTTCTTTGGCCACCTCACAGAACCTAAGAAAAACAGAGAAAATGACATGGTAATGAGTAATGGTATATCACTGAGCTGTTTGTTTCAGTGTTGTTATTATTAACTATGGGTGTAACGATACCATCATGACACGATTCGATACATATCATAATTCTGAGCTCACAATACGATATTATTCCGACTCGCCAAAGACACATGGGAAAAAGTAAAAAAAAACATGTTCTGTTGATTAAAATGGTAAATTTGGTAATACATTGGGACTGGAAATTAATTTGATTGGACTTGATGCTGGTAACCCAATGGACAGGACAATGGTGACACCAGAATAAAAAGTATTGATGATTCTGAAGCTGAAATATTCAGAAATATTCATAAAACTAATAAAAATGACAAAAGCACTTATTTGCGGAAAGTAAAATTAAAACTTAAAATATTCAAATAAAACGAACAGTTTATGAATTTTTGATTCATAAGATTTACATTGGTGTATTTTGGCAATGGAAATGCTGAATGGAAATTGGTAGCAGCCATTTTATAAGCTAGTAAAGCCAAAGACTTTTTCTAACAAGTACTGAAACTGAATGATTTTTCAATTTGTTTGTTAACATCTGCATTCCTCTGCGGATTTGGAAGAATTTCCCACTGGATTCTTCACGTGCTTTCTCAAAAGGACAAAAAGAATCATTACTGTAAGTGGATTCTGAATCAGAATATTAAAGTCCTTGGGATTCCAGTCTGTAAAAAGATTAACATTTGAGAAGTTTATTCAGACTGTGAGCAGGTTGTGGTGCAAGATAGCACGTGACTGACTTGTAGACGGCATTGTCAGGGTAGTTGGTGTATCCAACGGCGTTGGCACCTCTCAGAAGCATCTGAAAAGGCACATTTGGCATCAGAGCCCTCAACTCCTGCAGCCTTTTCCAGGGACACTCACACAGGAAACGCATTGCCACATCAAACGTAGCGCCTGTTGAAAAAGAAAGAGAGACATGGCAAAATAAACAAATAATAAAAAAAGAGAACCAGAATATCCAGCATTAGAGGAACAGGTGTGGAAAACTCTAAGCAGCATGTAAAGCACATATTTTATTCCTTAAAAGTACTACAAGACTTTGGTAAAGGATCCAGAATTGTTAGGAGGGATCAAAATGGACCCTGGTATCAAGGATACTTTTGATCGCTATGTGTTTTTCCAGTTGCAATGAGGGGAATATGAGAGTCGAGCTGGAGAAGAGTAGGCTGGGATTGCTGCTAAAATGGACAATATGAAAAAAAAAAAAACAGCGAGGGAGGAAGGGGAGAGACAGACTGATAGTGAGAAATAGAAAGCAAGGAGGAGGAAATAAACTATAGTGTCGAACTAGTACCACACCTCCCCAGTTTTCCACGCTGAAGAGGTTGCTGAAGTTGTGAGCCACAAAAGGCGCGATCCGTTTAAGGTCGTGAGTGCGTACGCGAGTGGCCAGGAGGGACTGGTGGGCGTCTCTGAACGTAGTGTCCATAAGCAGCAGACCCTGGTGGGCACGCACCGCCTTCGCAAAACCATCTGGACCCTCTCTCAGCAACACATCCCTGAAACCCACTGGTGGCTCACCTGCAGCGTACATACACACACAAACACACGGCCAATTAATAATACAGACATTATCACAAACACCACACTGCGTAGGACTAGAAAGAAAAAACACCATTTTTTGGTTTTTATCAGCACTATTATTCACAAACAGACGAAAAAGCAAAACAACATGAATCTTAATAGACATATTACCCAGAAAGAATAAAGAAGTTTTTCCAGAGCACAACAATTGATTTTCGCTCTTGGCACATGTCCAAACAAATCCGCACAAGATGGAAGTAAAAAGTGAATGAAAGTAAGGGGCTCTTTTGTAAACAAATGCCTGAATTTTATGTTCCTCCCGCTGTAGATTCATAATAGTGGCATAAGGGTAACTTCATGAAAGACTGAGGGAGAAGGATGAATTATGACCACCTTCTGTAAGATGTAAACATACTCTATGGCGTCTGAGGTCCATCAATGAAATATCATGGCAACCAAGTGCAAAGGCAGATTATATTGGATTTGCAGTGTGAGAAACTGACAGTGTGTGAATATGAGATAAGGTAAGTGCGTACGTTTCTTACCGAGGGGTACTGGCGGGATGACCGGATCGATGGACGAAGGCTTAGCCTTGACAGGTATTGGAGTAGTTGGGCCGTTCACCATAACATGCCCTGAATGACGAGCAAAAGCACAAACACACATGTAGTCCAAACTGCTTCAAATCCACCTCTGCTGGTATAATACAGTGAGTGGATGGGTCAAGTGGACTGGAAACTGTACAGCCCACGTTACTTTAAAGGTTTTGGCTCTTGACTTGACTCAAAACTTTATAAAGGGCTGCTTAAAGAGAGCAGGGATGGTGAAAAGTACAAATTTTGTGCAAATGTACACGACTGTTCAAAAATTTAGGGTTCTATATGTTTACAATGCTTTTTAAAAAAAAGGCTCTTATGTTCACCAAGGCTACATTTATTTGATCAAAATACAGTAAAAACTAGATGAAATAATGAAATATCATTAAACAGTGATTTAAAATATTTTATTTTTTAATATATTTTAAAATGTAATTCATTCCTGTGATGGCAAAGCTTTTCAGCATCATTACTCCAATCTTCAGTGTAACGTGATCCTTCAGAAATCATTCTAATAATGATGCTGCTGCTCATTTCTTATTATTTTCACTTTTGTAACATTAAATGTCTTTGCAGTCAAGTTTGATACATTTATTGCATCCCTCCTGAATAAAAGCATTCACTTCTTTCAAAAAATAACTTGTGACAAACATTTGAATAGTAGTATATAAATGTGCACAAATCTCTCTGTATTAGTTGTGTTAATTCATAAACACATGAAACATTCATAATGGAAACACGGAGCTGTTTATAATTTTCCACAAAGAAATTAAGATCAGAAATAACTAGGGATCGAGGAAAAAGGTGAATTGACCCTCGTGCGTTCTATTGACTATACAGTTATGTAATGTTTTTAGTTAAAAATGAATGCAATAAATGCTCTTGAAGGGCGTTTATTGCCTCATGACATCTTGTACATCAATTACAGCAACTTGATCTGATTTTATATTTAACAGCCATAATTGGTCGTATTGAGAATGTAATTAATTACTTCAATTGAGGTGTTTGACATAAATCGACAGCATGCTGTATGTTTTATAATTAGAAAAAATACCCTCACAAAGGTATGAATGGTTTTAAAAACAAAATCAATTCTAAGGGAGGAAATGCCTTTTGGAGGAAAAAAGTTAATTTCTCACACTGAAAAAAAAACAACCTGATTACCACTCATGAAATCAATCAATAAATATAAAATGTGAAATAAATGTCACAAAACAAAAGTGCACATTTGAATTCAGCCAAACACATTTGTTTATCAGTCTGTTTTACCTAGATAGTGAAGCAGTTTCTGTGCTCGGTTCTGCACGGGTTTGAGGTTGAAGAGATCTGGATTCTCGTCGATGAACTGAGTGTCTACCGTCCCATTCAGGAACTGATTATTGCTCAACACGTTCTGGAGGAATGGGATGTTTGTCTGGGGAGAGAAAAGAGGGCAGACAAATACATTTTTAACTAGTTTTGAGGAACTGATGAGCTGAGAGCTGCAGAGAGCCTAGAGTGGGAAGCTCTTGAGAGATGAAGACCAATCCAAGACTGCGCTCACACACACACGCTCTGAGCTTAGGTGCTAATGGTCCTACACAGGGTAGATGGGGCCATTCGGTAGACCGTTCTAAAATCAATACCATTATCTAAACACTCAATACTCCCTTCCATCACTATCAAACCTGCCTTTGAGTGTGTGCAAATTGGGTTCGGGTCACTGAGTAAGCCGTGCTCACTGTTACAGCAAGAAGACAACTCCATATCATGAAATGAAAAGCAATACATTTGAAGTCCCGCATTCTCTATACAGTCTGTTCATGCAGTGCTCTGAGCTAAAACAGCTGAACATGAAGAAATTTGCAGAATCCATTAGCCAGACTGTTGATACTTGACTCTGATGGCAGCCAGAGGAGGAGAAATAATAAAAGTTCAGACAGACATGAAAGAGTATGAAATAGGCAAAAGGTTGGAGAGATAGTCTCTCACATCTGCTCTCACATCGTCTCCAACTCACTAACAGAATCACCAAAGTGTTAATTAACGCTCTATAGTTTTTCCACTTGGCTTGTGCACCATTGCCACATACATGCATCACACATTGTTTCCCCACAGTAGGGTTTAGCAGAGACCCTAAGAGAAAAAGTGAAGAAAAGATCGAGGATGAGGAAGACAAAAAACAAAAGAGGCCGAGTCCCAAATTTCTCCCAAGAACTGAGACTTGGAAAGAGTCAGTTCTAATCCGCCAGCACTCTGACCCAGATTCTTCTGACTGCAGGATTCTTCCTCATTCCAAACTTTCACATTATTCCTCTCAAAAAACAACAACAAACTAAGCATTTCAAATCCACCACACATTATATTCACCTTATTTGTAACCATTTTTTAACTTTAATGTGGAAGGCTTCTGGTCTCAGTCACTTCCAGTTATTTTAGTCTGTCATGTTGGTATTTGTTATCATATTATTTTAATTTAATTTAATTTAAAATAATCATACACATACAAGCACTTTATTCTTTATTTATAGACCTAATGAATTGCAAGTCTTTCATGTGATATAGCTTGCTTCTGTGTTAAAAAAAAAAAGGTGGATACCTTCAATCAGACAAAATGAACACATCTACTCATTCTGTATTATTACTTTTTTTTTTAAACATTCTTTCATCAGTGAAAAACAAAAATATATTTTCAAGAATGTTGGTAACCAACATCATTCATTAACTTTTATTGTATTCATATATTGTATGAGGACATTTTGTCCCCTTGGAATTATAAGGTTCTATATGCATTCTGAGCAGTTGTGAGATATTGAGGTTCAAAGTTTTTGCACTCCATATAAAAAAAAAAATCACGGACCAGTCCGGCGACATGACTGAAAGCCAACTCTGATTGGTCATCGTGTGTGCATTCGAGGACCAATCATGAGCTTAAAGTTTATAGGAACGCATAAAGTTCCCACAAAATCAAAATGAAGCTAATTTGGTGAGAACAATCTTAATGTTACTGCAACATAGCCATGAATATTATTATACTCCTGCCACATTATGTAGATAACTATATTAGTATTTATATTATATTTTCATGGCACAATGTATCAATGGATAACAGAGGGTTAATGTTTTTTTGGGAAAGCAGTGCCATCATGACACTTTCAACATCATGATCCTACGACCACATCCCGTCCATTTGTTCAATAAGAATAACCGTTGGATACTGAGGAAAGTAAATCACAATAATGAAGAGCTTTCTTTAGGCTGGTGAAGTTTTACAGCATTGCTGAACAGTGTCATTCAGTGGTAAACCACTGGCTATTGCCGGAAACAATTCAATGCCCACAAGTTCTCCACAATGGCTGGGAGAAGTTATGAGAGAGCAAAAGATGGGAAGGGGGATAGAGTAAAGCACAGAGGTGTATATATGGATATTTGCATGGCAACCAAAAACTCCATGGTCTGGATTTTTACATTTAGAAATAAGGAGCAGCCACATCAAAGAAAGCAGGGTTAAAATGAGCAGTTACAATACCAAGCATCCAGCCATGGGACCTGTATAACAAGACAGATGGAAGTACAGATGGCAATATCACAACATAGTCTCACAGATTTAACCGGTTTGACTAGCTCAGAGTTTGGAGCTGTCCATGGTGCTGAAATATCTCCATAAGTCCTCTGTGATTTAGTCTGTTTCCCAAACTACCGTGTCTCCACAGCCTCATTAGAAAGGCTCAAATATGTCTTAAACAACATCAACCTTGAAATGTGTTTCTCTTTATTTATTTCATAGTCACATTACATCAAACTAATACTATAAAACCTATCATTATAATGAGGTCTTCCGCAAATTTGACAACTCTGAGGGCAATCGACTGAGAAACACATAACAGCAAATTTATTCATAACCAAGATCCACATCAGGCACTAACTGAACTCAAGACATTTGTATTTTAATTCTCATCTCTCAAACCTCAAACAGCATGAAATATCACCCATGAGCAAAATACATCATCATTTTTACAAATGTGAATGAGACTGGCACCAGCAGCAAAAACATCTAATTGAAGCAGTGATTGGTTTATTATTGAAATGCTGCAGATTTTCATAGTTTGCATTTACTGTGTTTTGAAGCATGTTTGGGAATATAGTGTACTGTAAACACGGACATCTTCACGGAAATCTTCTGGAAAGAAGTTTCTTATTCTGCATTTATTTGTTGAAAAACATTAAAAACTGTGAAATTGCCACAGACACTTATTCTTAGTTTCATTATCAGGGAACCGTCTTCCTTTGTTCTGCTTTGCCGCCACTTATCAGTTGTCATGGTAATTCAATTAATCAGCACAGGTTGTAATCATTATTTCATTAATTTGGCTTGTACTTAAGTTGCTGTCTTCACTCTTTAGTTGTACGTTCTCGTTTATGCATCAGTGGATTATTCTCATTCATATTCGTTGGATTATCCTTCTGAGTGAGTTATTAAAGACTTCACACTTAATCATCATCATCTGCTTAATGCAAATATGCATAACAGAAGAACAGACCTCAAACCAAGAATGGAAAACCCCAACAGCCATCCCTGAGGGAACATTTGGTGGACTTGGATACTGGCGAGGACTTCTCAGCACCACCAGAGACCCTTGTCCCAGTAAATGTCTTTACTGCCACTTTTGATCATTTGAAGCCATCTTTGCGTAAAAAAAGTATTACTTTCTTAGACCCCAAACTTTTGAATGGTAGTTTATATTTCACTACAAGTATCCAAATAAACTGTCAAACCACACATTTTGCTTTGTTATTAGCCAAATTTGTTAGAGCCCTAACATTTATGTTGTAAATTGAACCAGAAACTAAATCTTACAGTAACCCGCTTAAGTTTCCCCTGGGGTGCACATACCCCTGCTAGAGAATCACTCTTTCACAGCAATTAGTTGTGGTTTAGATCCAGCAGTTTCAGTCTCTTTCTTTATGCAGGTGCAACGTACATACACACATGAATCATTCATCTTTGTCTTATGGTACTTAAAAGCATTATTCATGATTTGTCATAGAGACATGATTTAACTGAACCAAGACTGATTCTGGCTCGCCAGCCAAATCTTGAGTCTGATACGTCAGCCATAGAGAGGTTTAGCAGACTCTGAGCCCACCGGTTACATTCTCCAAGTGTGTGGAGCTGGGCTCCAGCGGGCCGCTGGCAATGTTGCGTGCGGTCCGCTTAGCTGTGCCTGGGCCTCTATATATAGACCCGCATAAAGACTGTGAGTGACTCACGCTCACCTAAAATCACAGAGCCCAGAAAAACAAAGGATATGGGAATCAGAGCTAGAACATGAGAAACTGAGAAAAAGTATAACTTGGACAGAACATCTTTGGCTCCTTCTGTACCTCTCAACTTTGCTGGCTGTGTAAGGCTGTATTAGCCTCACTCTCATAAGATGATTATACAGCTCAGCTTATAAGAACAGCTCTCTCATGATTTAGTACAGACAGCGGGGTTTTGAACTAGAGGTTTTCTCGGGTCCCAAAATCTGTACCCAACCCGAATCGACCCGAATCACTTCTTACCCAAACTCAATGTGCATTAATCATTTTTATTAAAAAGAAAACCCGACCCGACACAGACCCGATGAAAGTTTATTTAATCCATGCTGACGGCGGTTATAGAAATGGTTGGCAAAAATGAATCAACTAAGTCTAAATGTGGAAGCAACCGTGAACGTGGGCCAATATTGAACCGCATTTCGGACGTAAACGCTGAACCTCTGCAACGAAAATAGCGTTTTACCTGAGACCTGAGGCCACTAATACTGAACCTGACCCATGACAGAGGAACTCGAAGTTTTGACATCAGGTTTTCGGGTCCAAGTGGACCCATTGTAACAGACAAGCCTGTTACCAAGTCCTTTATTTAGTTAGCAGAACAGCGGCAGTAGAAAGCATGGCTTGACTACATGTGTGCTATGTCCTGGTTGGGAAATGTGCTATTTCATGCTCAACTTAAAAAGGACCCTTGATCAATGACTTTAACGCCGCATGTTGCAAGCTAAATATGGATTTAAAGCCCAGATGGATGTAAGCTTGTGGCTTTTGGCTTACGAATGGCTATTCCTGATTTGGAAGAGTCTAAGGGACAGCTTCAACTTTGGGCATGGTTTGATGAACTTTATACCATCAGATAAGACTCACACACACACACATCCATTTTCACATTATTGGACTGTGCGACCTAATGCCTAATTGCCACAATACATCTAACCATTACTATTGTTTTGTATACAAACTGAGCTGACCCGGACGATTACGTCGCTGTTTTCTGCAGTGCTGATATACCTAAATTAAGTAGACTAATAACTATTGATATTTGCAACGGAATGAATCAATAATATATAGAATAAGCTGCACAATGACACCATTTTCTTATTAATGTAAAGCTGCTTTGCCACAATTTGCATTGTAAAAAGCGCTATATAAATAAAGATGACTTGACTTGACTTGACTATAATGTGATTGTATGATGTTGTGATAATTATTTTTGTTTTAATGGTTGTATAAAAGAATAGTGTTCATTCATTTGGTGAGCATCTTTTCCTTCTTGGGCTGCTGCTAGGCAAACTGAATTCCCCTTTTTTGTATGACTAGTTTTGTGTTCAAAGAAATATGAGACTGTTATACCGTGAAGACCTCTATTTTGAACCCTTGACCGCTTACGTCACCAGCAATAGTCATACCACTGGACCAAGACATTCATTTTGGGCTAACACTTTTAGGCCAACATTACAACACTAACACTATTTTAATGTATTTTTGGATCAGATAAATGCAGCGCATGTATAGGGTTCTTTAAAAAAAAAAAAAATTCAATAAATCTTACCAACCCCAAACATTTATACAGCAGTGCAGACATTCATTTTTAACATTTCAAGCTGTGTAGTTCATGTGTTATGAATAAACAATGGATTAACAACAAATGCAAAGTGTATTTTTAAATTTACATGAACTTGAAAAAATTATAAATGATAAAATTTGCCCATTATTAGTTGATAATACCTAATGCATTAACTAATGTTAACAAACAAATGATTGTAAAAGTTGTTACCATTTTATTGACATTTGGAAGTTTACCCATTTAAATTTTTACCGTTTTTTAGTGTTTTTCATATCATACAATGATTTTTTTTCTGACTAAACTATGCTGTGTTGGGGGTGGTATGTCATATCCTGTCAAAGGTATCAGAATCACCACTAGAATTCAGAGTTACCCACCTCCAACAAGCCATGCATCTCTAAAAACAGATTTCTCAAAATAAGCTGCTCTTTCAATATAGGTTTTAATGATATATAACGAATTGGCATTTACATAAGGTGAAAATCGACACTATGAGTGCATATGTGACAAAGTTCTCAGTGTGTCTGCTCACCAATGATGCCCTGCTGTTAAAAATGTACTGTCAGAGGGACAGAGCTTCGGGCAATTCCTCTGCACATCCAACCCCACACCCCAGTCTGCCAATGCACTCTCATTCTGCCATTTTTACCCTTGCATTTAGTCTCTCCCCTCATACCGAGAGCCAAGACTGCTTCAGGCTCTACCCCTCTCCCCTCAGTCACTTTCTCTCCTACTCTTCCCTCCCTCCTTCTCGTTCTCTCTTCCCTCCCTCCTGCTCACTCTGCCCTTGCTGTAGCAGACACATTGCAGTCGCAAACGCTCGCACTCACATCGGCTTGCTCCCTGCATCAAAACCAACAAATCACCGACTCACGCACTTCAAGAATACAGAGCAGGACCAAAAAGGCAAAAACAAGGCATTGATTGATGGCAATAAGCGACATCAGCTGGGACTCAACAGCACGGTTATATAAAGGTTCTTCACGGCTGTAGGTAATGGTTGCCTACTTTGTGGGCAGGGTTTACTGGGACCGTTTGCAAAAGTAAAAAACAAAAGAAGCTGTCAGAAAAGAAACGAGGGGTGAGGATGCTACCCAAAATCCCTCTCGGAGAAACCTGAGATGTAGAGGAAAGGGGACCCCTGGAAAGGGCAGAAGTTGTCTCGGATGGACATAAGCAGCAATTTGGAAATAAAAAAAGGTTGGTATATGTTTGCCTTTACCCTTTAGGTTCTTAGGAAAGGCTGAGAAGGAGTGGAGACATAGATTTGGAGATAGTTAAGACGGAGTAGAAAGACTAACATATCAGGGTTAATTAGAGAGAAAACAATAAAGGAGGGAATGGTACAGTGAAAATGAGTGTATAGAGCTCAAGTCCATCTAGACAAGAGTGTGTGCACACACATACACAGATGAATTTGGCTCAGTCAGACCCACAGGGTCTGCTTGAAAGCAGGTCTAATTGGATTATTTGCTTTAATGCGCCAGTTTACAGGAAGAATCAATTAATTTAAGATCCTCAATAGTGTTAAGACGCCGACATCAGCAAACAGATATGAAAGATACACAACCTGCTTTCCACTTTAAGATGTGGCATCTGAGTCTATGCAAGAGAAATGAGAGAAAAGGAGACTGATGTGAGCTTTTTAAACGGGAGCTTTTAATAGTGGTTAAATATTTATTAAGAGGGATTTGTGTTTCTTTTGGCAGTTTACCCTGAGATTCAATGGATTGGAAGCACTTGCTCTGGGAAGCACCTTTGCAAATAGAAGATTGAATAAAACAACCTTTCACTGGATTCAGAATTTAAAAAATGTTGTGAAGTGAAGGAGAATGGATGTTGGATGTATTTCCTGAAACACAGGAAAACAATGAAAATCAAGAAAAATGATTATCCAGCCATATCCACTTCCTTTTAACTGAGGTTAATGGAAGATTATGGAAAAGGGGCAGAGTGACTCATGGCGAAGAAAAGAATGGCAAGGCAGTCATGATGTGACAGTAATTCATCCATTTGACCACAGATCAAATTTAAAATCATCATGATTTTTGGTCATTAACCATGAGGAATGAAATGGTTCTCAGCACACCTGAATATTTCCACAGTGTTGCACTTCTGGATTTTCATCTCAAGCAATAATGGGACTAGATGGTCAGTTTGTCTATAAAAGAACTGAAAGGCTTGGAAACCATTTTAAATCTTGATGAAACAGACACATCAGGTTTGAAAAATTACAGTATTTTGTTTGTCATTTCTCCTTTCCCTCTAACCTAACCTAATGCTGGCAGGTAGGACCTCATGATGTTTGTCAATTGTTTGCAGGATATTTGCAGTGTAACTACAGACTCAGCACAATGAATCTAAATTCCACTGGGTATTTATTCTTTATAGCAAATTTGCACACATACAGCTTTGAGCCAATTGCACATGGTTATTTATAGAATATAACTCTAGTCCCTATGCTGCCCCATCTTATCTCTTCATCTCACTCTCAATTCCACACACACTATTGTTAAAAAAAACTGCTTTTCGAGGGCGAGTCTGACACTGGAACCATTATGTAAGACTGAAATGAACAGGCCAGAATCATGTAAACAATAAATAGAAGCAGTAGCATAACACCATCACAGCATAACACATTTGTTGATGGTGCCTGATGGATTAATTAAACCAAGTCAAGCATTTACATGCTCAGGAACAATAGTACATTAGATGACACAGGTTTTCACTCTTGTGAAAGCAATTAAACTTCATTTACACACTCGTTGCAGCTTGTGTCACTCCCTCTTGTCCTTTCACTGGTCTGATTTTTTTTGTCCATGTGTGCGACAGAGCAGACACACACAGACAGTTATGTATCAGGTTAATGGAGTAATCAGACCCTTGTAGAAGCGCAGGGAGCAGCAGAGAGGGGAGCAAACAGAAGGACATAAGACTTGGGTAAATAGATACACTTTGTCTGCACACACAGCCACAACAACAGCCACATAATCTCACATCTGCGATGAGAAGACAGCCAAGGCATTCATCACTTAGAATGTGACTGATCATCTAGGGGCTTGTCCCTGGCAGCCAAATCGAGTCTCTCTTTCGCTCAGAAAACAGGGGAAAAGTTTAAGGTTCTTGCTGGGCACATGATAAATGCCTTAAAATCCAAACAACTGACAAAGGATTCCAGGTAGATCATTAATCTGAACCAATGGACATTGACAATCGTAGATTCGCTCACGATTAGCTCCTCTTTGATACACTGTTGGATGACGCAAGCTTATGCTGGATGAGCGACTAGACATAACACCAAGTCTCAGTGGTAATTAATGGATAACCGCATTTGTGCAGGGGATTAGTGAATTGAAAAGCAGTCCCGAGACTGAGGGAGAAAGAAAGTACTCATCTTTTTCCCGTTATGAGTTGAAGCCACTAATGTTTGTTCTCTTTGTACAGGTCTGTGGACAACCTGGTTACCATGCCACGCACAGAACCAGGGAGTCCATCTAGAGGAACCGATCTGTTGCAAGAACAGGGCAACTCAAAATGGATCCAGTCAAGGAGATATCACGCTTCATCTAACCCTTTTAGCAGAATAAGTGTCCGCCCCCGTCCCATGCCAGTGTCAACAATTATCTGGCTGGGTCTTCTAGGCTTTGTATTGCTGCAGAGCGGACAAGGTGTGTTGGCAGGGGAAACATGGGGCATGGTGTCCATCTGCCCCATCCACTGTGTGTGCCGGAACTTATCAGAGTCTCTAAGTACACTTTGTGTGAATAAAGGTCTGCTTTTCGTGCCACCGAACATTGATCGCCGTACTGTGGAGCTCCGTCTTGCTGACAACTACATCCTGGAAGTGGGAGGTGCAGACTTTGCCAATATGACAGGACTAGTTGACCTGACATTGTCACGGAACACCATCCATGCTCTAAAACCATTGGCCTTTGCTGATTTGGAGAGTCTGCGTTCACTTCACCTGGACACCAACCGTCTCACAATAGTGGGACCTCAGGATCTGACAGGTCTTGTTAATCTTCAGCATCTCATCATCAACAACAATCAGCTCACAGATGTTTCAGCGGATGCTTTTGATGACTTCCTACTGACTCTGGAAGATCTGGACCTTTCCTACAACAACCTTCGCAGAGTTCCTTGGGAATCTATACAGAATATGGCTAGCCTACACACCTTAAATCTAGACCACAATCTAATAGATCAGATTGCTGAGGGTTCTTTCAGTGAGCTCTTCAAACTGTCTCGACTGGATATGACCTCAAACAGATTGCAGACTCTTCCCCCTGACCCACTGTTTTCCAGATCCCAGATTGGGGTTGTCAGTCCCACACCATACAATTCCATCATCAGCCTTAATTTTGGGGGGAATCCCCTGCACTGCAACTGTGAGCTGTTGTGGCTACGACGACTAATTCGGGAAGATGACATGGAGACGTGTGCCACACCTGCTCATCTGGCAGGTCGCTACTTCTGGTCCATCCCAGAGGAAGAGTTCACATGCGAGCCTCCACTGATCACCCGTAATACCAACAAGCTGTGGGTTTTGGAGGGCCAAAGAGCCACACTTAAATGTAGAGCCATTGGTGACCCTGAGCCAGTTATTCACTGGGTGTCACCAGATGACCGTATTGTGGCCAACTCCAGTCGCATTCGTTCATACTACAACGGGACACTGGATTTTTTAGTGACCCGTGCCAGAGATGATGGTACCTATACATGCATTGCCATCAATGCTGCAGGGGAATCTACAGCTCTGGTAGAACTGAAGATCATCCCTCTTCCCCATAGAGGGAATAGTACAATATCCCTTATCAACCACAGAGACCCTGGATCCTCTGATATTAGCAGTGGGCGGGGAGGGGTTGAAGGGGCAGGGACTGGTGTGGTGACTGTACGGAATGTTACTGGAGGCAAGGGAGATACTGGAGAAAGAGGAAGTGGAAGCAGTAACGGAGGAACAGAAACCCTGGTAGGGGTTCTAGGCGTGACATCCAATTCAGCTCAGATTCGCTGGAAAATGGGTCGATCTTCAACGCCTTTCTTGGTGTGGATGTACCAGATCCAGTACAATAGCACTGCTGATGACGCACTTGTTTATAGGTAAGGATATCATGTTTCTTGATCTCACAGCAAGACCTTTTTAGTATTGTGGCAACACTTTTGACAAAAATAACAATAAAAAAAATGATGTGCTGGTTTTCAGTGGTTGGTTTTCATGTGTTTCAAGTGAACGCATGTAAACATCCTTGGTGCTCATGTTCATGGATTATAGGCTTCAGATATTGATGAAAGGATAAGGCCAAAGGAAACAGTAACAGCCCAGAAGCGAATGGAAGATTCAAGTTGAGCCATGATGCTAAAAGAGATACAGTCAGCTATTTATAGCCAGGGAGGGGTAAAGAAATCAGAGCAGTGGAGTGAGAGGACCTGCTGACTCTGGAGAAAACAGGATGGACCCTTTAAAAGGGCAAAACCTACACATTTGAAGATGGTGTCACAATGAATCAGGAAGAGTGAAATGGATCTAAATGGAGGGAGAAAGGGATATAGAGATGGGGTAGGTCACAAGGGAAGGGCCGTGAGAGTTGCTTACACTGACTCTTCTAAGACAGCTGTGAGGAGTCACACTAGTTCCACAGTAGTGTCCAAATTCAAATACATTTATAGTTTGTACTCAATTTAGTGAAGAACCTCTCAATATTTGATTGTTTTTTGGCTTGCAGGTTTGTAGAATAAATACATTTCCAGAAATACTACATCTGTTATAGATATCGTCCTGTGTTCCTTGTTGTCTTTGACCTGTGGCACACCAACAATGGACGAAAAAAAAATTGGCTACTGTTAAACAAGCAAAATTTAATCAGAAGAAACTTGGCACAAGCACTACTTGCACTGGCTCATTTTTATCTTTTGATCTGACGCCGCCTCAGCTTCTGTTCTCTCGAGGGTTAATGAAGTGTCCACTGTTTGCACTCCACCAAATCTTAGCAGATGCAGTACATGATCATCTGGGTATTGTTCAGCTACTGATCATGGATACTGATGTTTTGTATTAATTTTTTGTATGCTGTGCAGAGGTATCAGAATGGACAAACAACAGTTTGAATTCAAATATCCAACTCTACACATAAAAAAAAGAAATTCCTCCATGGTAGCCTTCGTTTTATGATCTAATTTCTTTATCTCACTCTCTCCTCTCAAAACTTTTTCCTTTCCCTTTGCAACCTTCCTAGAGCTCTTCAGCTATAAACACTCAATAACTCTGAAAGGAGCTTGCAAATGCAACATATTCATTGCAGATTCTGGCATGGTAAGGACATATATTAGGAAGCTTAACAAAAGGAAGGAGGAGTGGTATTGCCGGGGGTTGGGATCAATAATGCATGGTGAAGGTGAGGGGCATGTTTGTGTGACAAGGAGGGAAATGTATATAAATATATATATTAGATCCCCCAAAATTTTTCCCTCTTTAGCTAAAATCATTTAAGTTTTTTTTTTCTTCATTAATGTACACACAGCACCCCATATTGACAGAAAAAACATAGAATTGTTGACATTTTTGCAGATTTATTAAAAAGGAAATACTGAAATATCACATGGTCCTAAGTATTCAGACCCTTTGTTCAGTATTTCGTAGAAGCACCCTTATGATCTAATACAGCCATGAGTCTTTTTGGGAAAGATGCAACAAGTTTTTCACACCTGGATTTGGGGATCCTCTGTCATTCCTCCTTGCAGATCCTCTCCAGTTTTGTCAGGTTGGATGGTAAACATTGGTGGACAGCCGTTTTTAGGTCTCTCCAGAGATGCTCAATTGGGTTTAAGTCAGGGATCTGGCTGGGCCATTCAAGAACAGTCACGGAGTTGTTGTGAAGCCACTCCTTCGTTATTTTAGCTGTGTGCTTAGGGTCATTGTCTAGTTGGAAGATAAACCTTCGGCCCAGTCTGAAGTCCTGAGCTCTCTGGAGAAGGTTTTCGTTCAGGATATCCCTGTACTTGGGCGCATTCATCTTTCCCTCGATTGCAACGAGTCGTCCTGTCCCTGCAGCTGAAAAACACCCCCACAGCATGATGCTGCCATCACCATGCTTCACTGTTGGGACTGTATTGGACAGGTGATGAGCAGTGCCTGGTTTTCTCCACGCATACCGCTTAGCCAAAAAGGCCAAAAAGTTCTATCTTGGTCTCATCAGACTAGAGAATCTTTTTGCTCACCATCTTGGAGTCCTTCAGGTGTTTTTTTTTAGCAAACTCCATGCGGGCTTTCATGTGTCTTCCACTGAGGAGAGGCTTCCATCTGGCCACTCTGCCATTAAGCCCCGACTGGTGGAGGGCTGCAGTGATGAATGACTTTCTATAACTTTCTCCCATCTCCCAAATGCATCTACGGAGCTCAGCTATGGTGATCTTTTGGTTCTTCTTTACCTCTCTCACCAAGGCCCTTTTCCCTCGATAGCTCAGTTTGGCCAGACGGCCAGCTCTAGGAAGGGTTCTGGTCACCCCAAACATCTTCCATTTAAGGATTATGGAGGCCACTGTGCTCTTAGGAACCTTAACCTCAAACCCAAAGGAACCTCTTCAGGCAGTTCCTTTGACCTCATGATTCTCATTTGCTCTGACATGCACTGTGAGCTGTAAGGTTGTATATAGACAGGTGTGTGGCTTTCCTAATCAAATCCAATCAGTATAATCAAACACAGCTGGACTCAAATGAAGGTGCAGAACCATCTCAAGGATGATCAGAAGAAATGGACAGCACCTGAGTTAAATATATGAGTGTCACAGCAAAGGGTCTGAATACTTAGGACTGTGTGATATTTCAGTTTTTCTTTTTTAATAAATCTGCAAAAATGTCAAGAATTCTGTGTTTTTCTGTCAATATGGGGTGTACATTAATGAGGAAAAAAAATAACTTATAATGATTTTAGCAAATGGCTGCAATATAACAAAGAGTGAAAAATTTAAGGGGGTCTGAAAGCTTTCCATACCCACTGTATATATATATAGATAAAGGGGGATGGGCTAAAGAGGATAACAGAAGTAGCAGCAGTTGCTGAGTGATGGCAGGCAGAGAAGTGGATGAGTGGGAGGCCAGGCATCTTCATAATGGACCTGTTACTACAGCTATTCCCATCAACATGCAGGAATCTGTAAGAGTAAACACAGTAAGCCACTCTAGGCTTACACATTGACTGGCCACCTTGAGTGCATCGTCAAACTACAGAGACAGACTTTTTCCTAGATATTTTTGCGCATTCAAGGAACGTTCCACATTTAATACAAGTTAAGCTTATTGACAAAATTTGTGGCATAATGTCAATAACCACAGAAAACTATTTAGTTTCTCAGGTTTTTTTTTTTCTACATCATTGTGTGTCTCGACATGCAAAGTTATATCCAATTATTTGGATATCCTTATTTCTTGATAAGGCCATGTAAAGATGATAAACCCTGTAACTTTACCATATGTGCAAAGACATACAGGAAAAATCCAAACAAAAGAAAGAAAGAATAAAAATAATTTAAACATTTAAAAATGTTAAATATTTTTGGTGGTAATCAACGTAATACCACGAATGAGTTTGTATTAAACTTAGAACATTCATTTAAAAGGTGAAGTATGAGAAAAGAAATTCAAAACACATCAAAACAAATGGGGTATTGCGATGCTGCAATGAACGCTTCTATACTATACAGCATCATCACGTACCAATTCAGAAAAACAAATGTTCCAGTTTATAATGTTTCCTTTGATGTGTCTAGTGTAGACTGCCTCAAACAGTTGTGACTATTCATATCCAAACATGAGCCAGGTGCAGGTATGTTTCTTTTAAGTGAGATGTTTGTGATGGTAGTGTTGAGGGAGGCGCGGGGCTCAAAAAGGACATTTGCAAGGTTGTTTGAAATTATGCTTTATTTTTGTAACTCCGCTAGGTGCCAAAAAGTGTCACAGAAACTACATACTTCACCTTAAATGTTCTTGAAACCCCCAATTTCAGCACCAGTCAGTTCTCATCACAGGTTTGAAAAATACTTCAAAAGTGGGTGTGGTAAGCTGCAGATTGGGTGGGGGGGACCAAATACAGCAATGTCTTCATTATATTTCGCTCTCATTGAGTTAAAAGCATCAAAGCTTTCTACAAATACATGCTGCAATTTACTATTATATGCAAGTCAATACATTATACATGTTTGTTGTAAGCTCACCGTAAATTACACAAACACATACATATCTCCCATGACAGCTATACTGTAATAATCTTTGAGGCACAAATAAATGCAAAGCCATTCGCATTTGTATTTCGCATCGAAAATGTATATATAAACATGTTACATCTTTATCTTTTGAGGCATAATTTGCAGCGTTTTTATAAGCCGTTTGAATGGTTATAGGGCCGTAAAGGCTAGTCATACTCACATTGTGGAGGATTTGCTTTGTGTCAAAGACTTAGGGTCTATGAAAGAGAACTTGTGAGATGCAGAAACACTTACAAAGCAAAAATAAACACTCACTCACTGTATGCGATCTCACCGTTTGACGTGCCAGTCATTAGGATATCAACACGTACAGCCGTGAATAATTAACCGAGGCATCTTCTCATAGGATAAGGACACATAGTCTCATGAATAATTATGAGACACAGATGAGTCACTGATGCACTATGGTACAAGAAAATGGCACGTCCTGTTACGTTGACACTAGGACTAATTTAAACCTGAAAGATGAAATTGTGCAAAAAAGGTTGCAATTAACTAGCTTTCTTCTACAATTAAAAAACTGTTACAATGGATGGTAACATTGTCTTCTATGATGTTCAACACATAACTCTTAATCTTAGAAAATTTTGTTTAGGGTTTCATGACCCTTTAAATGTAAGAGTAAGAAAATCGTTCAGGTTAAAAAAATCCCTGAACTGGTCTCAAATGCAAGCCATTCTATAGAAATAAGGGAGAATTTTTATTGAAATTCTTTCTCAAAATCACTGCCCAACGTGACAGAGAAAATCAAGGGCTTTATTAACAGCATGTCATTAAGATCCTGTGAAGCTTGTAATTCAAATGATCCATAAGATTTGTGAAAGTTTATATGCAGATAAGCATGCAAATGTCTCATTGATATGCAATAATACTGAGCCCAAAAATAAGACAAGTGGACTAGAATGTGAACATGGCCTTTGATTCCTTACAGTGCAGCACAAAAACACTACAGTCCTTTTTTACTGAGGCTGATACACAAGGAAAGCTATGGTGTAGTGAAAAAATAAATTTATAAAACTGACAAAACCGAACAAAAGATTATTGAATCTGAAAAGGAAGGAGGCAAATAGTTTATTGAAACCAGAGCAAGAGAGATTAAAATTGTTCAAGGTCCTTCTGCAGTAAAAGCGAATTGCCTTTTAAATTAAAGGACTTGAATCACGTGAAGCCATGCAAAGCTTTTTCATTACAGACACACATATCAAGGAGCCAGAGCAAATGCAGTGGACACAGTCAATGATGTCTATTAAAGAGTCCTGTAAAGACAGTTTGTAAAGACTAGTGTGGGCAGGAATCCTTCAGGCAAGAAGCATGTCAGCACCCTCTCAGCTTTAACGAAAAAATGCTTTATTGCTTGTCAGATTGCTGCATCCACAACATCTGTAGTTTCTTCTTATTTTCTAATTTCTTGCATCCGCTTCATTGCAGGGTATTGAGATAAGCCAGTTTCACTACAAAACTGAGCTTCTAAATCTATCAACTTCTTGTGCTTGATGCATGTCTGGTTGCATTTCCTCAATGTAATGTTTAATTTCTCAAAACTATTCTCCTTTTCTATTTGGCTACAGAATTCTGCCTCCAACCAGTAATAACTTCCTGCTGAAAAACTTGGTGTCAGGAGCAGACTACAGCCTGTGTGTCTTGGCCATATTTGATGATGGCATCTCCTCCCTGGCTACTACAAAGGTACTGGGCTGCATCCAGTTCAGCACTAAAGAGGATTATCCAGAATGCCGTTCTCTGCACGCCCACTTCCTGGGCGGCACGCTGACAGTGATGGTGGGTGGCGTGGTGGTGGTAGTAACCCTTCTGGTCTTCACCGTGGCCATGATGGTGCGCCATCGCGTATGTGGAGAGTGTCGGGATGATGCCAACAGGACCGGCAAGTTCTTGCCAGCCAAAGGGGTGGATGTTTACGCCCAGACGAACGGAAACAACAGTATGATAATGGTGGCGTTGCCAAATGGAGTCTTGGCCCAAAGAACAAAAGACAAACACAAGCCCAGTTCTCTCCCAAAACCTAAACAGAGCCCAGAGCCACCCCATGGCACACACGATAGTGGTGACGGGGCTGGGAGGGAGAAATGTTTTAGTCCTCTCACACACCAGAAAGTGAGAGATTGACACTCTTCTACTCCCCAAGTAATACACTGCCCATGGTGACACAAAAGCGAGCGGGTAGGCTCAAGTTGCGGAAGTCTCTGGAGAAAGACAGAGACGTGGACAGACAGGTCTTGGCCTCACCTGCTATGACACAAGATGGAGATGACGGAAGGGAAGGAGGCTCAGACTTGAGGCAGGCACTGAAAACCAAGCGTAGCTGCTCTTTTGATGCGGGTGAAATCACCACCACCAGGTGTTACAGCTACGCCAAGCGGCTGAGCGTCATCTGGACCCGCCGTAGCCAGTCGCTACATGGCATGCTTGTACACTGTGCCTCCACCACCAGCACTTCCAGCACGGGTAGCAGCGAGCAGTATGGCAACGGCCTAACGCACAACTATCTACATGCCTTCACTTCTAACAACTCCTCCAACTCCAACTCCAACTCGACTTCAAACTCAAACAGTAGCATGACCGTCAATCCAAGAGACCTGGAGGAAAGCGTGGTGTAGAGTGTGAAAGAAAGATTCAAATTTAGGCATGGGAAGTGACATCCAAGAAAGGCTGATACAAACAAATGCAGTAACAAAAGAAAAAAAATTGATAAAAAATGATCTGGGGAGGGCAAGATTGATGAGAAGTAATGCTCTTGACACAAAGGAATGGCTATTATTTGATGACCGCTTGTATTGTGAGCCACAACAAGGCTCAAAATCAAATTATGTGAAGACAAAGAATGACAAGTAGGATTTGAAGAAATGAGATTCAAGGACAGGCTTGTTTTTTACGACAGGCCCAAGGCATGGGGGATTACAACCTAAACCGTCTGCTTCAACAAGATTAATTAACCAATTAATAAATTATTGAATAAATCAGCCTCTACTTTATGCAAAAGGAACACTATTCGAATGCTAATGAGGAGCTGAAAAACTAAGGGGGTAAATATCACAAAAAAACAATAACAATTCAAACCCAAAGAGAGAATGCATTATCTGTTGAAATACACTGTTGCAAAGAAGCACAAGATGTTTGGAACTTCTAATGAGGGAAAGTATATAAATACCCTGTAAAGTTTCTCTTCACTCTTTTAATTCTTTCTGGTGGAAATGTTTTTCAATGAATTGAAAAGACGGAAGAAGGGGGACTCACAGAACACTTCAATACTTTGGTGTTATGAACGGGGAAACCATTTGTTCAAATGTCATTCAACAGTGGTCTGAATAGTCATCATTGTTCTTGTCTGTTCAGCCTTTTTCCAGAGTCATAAAAAGAATAAAAAGCTGTTATGTAAAAATGATACTCTGTATTGTGGAATGAAGCTGTAATGAAGCTCTAATTGAGATCAATCTGATATGATAGCTCCAAGGTTAATTGCTTAAGAGAAGCTGGAATAAAAAGCCATATGGCAAAAAGAACTAAAAAAAACAAACAAAAAAAAAACCAACAAGAGTGCTGCAGTTGACTGGCAGAATGGCATACAGCCCCCCCCCCCAAAAAAAAAACCCGTTAAAATGTCAGATAGGATAATAAGCATAATGTCTCTAATGTACGAACTCGAACTCATCTACTCTAACTTAACTGGACATTTAATTGCAGATAATAAACAACAACAATGACAAGGTTTGTTAATCTGCAAGACCCCAAAAAAAGTTATGTGTTATATGAGCCAAGGCTTCAAGATGAAGCTTGTAATTTCCTGTTATATTTCTTCACTTCTGCTGTATAAAGCCCAATATAGACCCCTTTATAAAACAGAAGGCAGAAGAAGAGAAAAAACAGGACGAAGATGAAAGGAAAGAGGCAGGGGTGAAGGGGTGAAGGTGTGAACCAGAAAAAGAGGACAGTGGCACAGTTGGGGAAGGTTTCCTGTCTGCCTGGTTTGTGTGTTCTGCTAAGCGCTTTGTCACAATGAATATCGCAAGAGATCCTTGAAGCTCAGGTTGTAGATGATAAAATATTTGCAATATTTGCATACATCACCGCAAGTTTAGGGAATCAACAGTATGTGTTAAATCAATACCCGTTCTTTTCTAAAACCTAACGAGCTGCTTCACTTACTAATGTCTACATTAGCTGCTACCTTCCAAGTTAACAACTAGACCAAAATGCAAGTCTGATTTTAAGCCGTTTATACAAGCCAAACAAATAGCCCTACTCATATAAAGAGCTTAAGAGCCTTGTCTAATGCTTAAAGTTTGAGTTCCAGATTGGGGTTAGCAAACTGCAGGGGGGTTGTGAATTTAATGACAAGCCATTAAGTAATTAAATGATAAAAATTTTAAATTAAAATAAATAATTGTAAAATAAAAAACCATCCAAGAAGCTGGGGTTTAGTTGGGTGACCAACAGATCTCCCAGCCTGAGCAGCTGAAAAGAGCCCAATCCCCTCTAAAGCCAACAGACCAGCCTGATCGGGCTGATACACCAGTTAAAACCAGCTTAGGCTGGTTTAAGTAGGTTTTTTTCCTGTAGGGTCCATAGATACAGTAGCTCACTAGAGTATGGAACAGAGCTACCCATACTAGGAATCAATGACGAGGACCTCTCTCATTTCATTGGCATAATAAAAGATGGAAAGAAATGATGATTAAAGAAAAAAAATGTAAAATAATAGGAAGAAATTGATTGTCATAAGACCTAGCAGACTAAAAAAAAAAAAAACTGTAAGAGAAAAGCACGACTTCACACAGATGTGATATCTCGTTCTAGGGAGGAACAGCACGTACTAAATCGCATGGTCTCATTTTTACGGGCACTTTTGTTGTCAGTGCCTGATGTCTAAAATCATGAGCATGCTTTTTATTTCCAAAGCACCCCCAGAGAGCATAATGTCTTTATAAACTCCATGAAGAGCATGCAACTCTGAATGCATGAAAGACGATGTGGGCAGCACGGGGATGAGGTGGTGGAGGAGATGATGGAACGGTTCCGTATGATTGCTACAGGCAACATTCTGCCCTCCTTTACCCAATTAAAACCTACTGATTGGCACATAGGTGGTTAGCCGATCATGCATGCAGGAGCAGTGATGCAGACAGAGCTGGCCTGTTCTCTCTGGCGGTGATGACTCCACTGCAGCTGCAGCAGCTGAGCTCTCTCTCTCTCTCTCTCTCTCTCTCTCTCTCTCTCCCCTGAGATTCTTGACAAGACGATAGCTAGTGCAATACACACACGCAAAAAAAAAAAAATAAATACCTGCAGCCTAAGCAACTTCAGTCCTTTGAGAGCCAAACTCAAACCTACTATACTAAGGGTTTCCACCACAAAACAAATGATGGTTCAGATTTACAACACAGATGAAGTTCGTAAATGGATAGTCAGGCCAAAAATTTAAATCGTCATTTTCTACTGACCCTCATGTCATTCCAAACCTGTATGACTTACTTTCTTCTGCAAAAACACAAATAAGATATTCTGACAAACTGATTTTGATATTTGGAAGAAATTTAGAAACTGATTGCTTTAAATCCATTTAAGTGTAGGAAGCAATTGTTATGAGTACTGTGAACTTATTTCATTTGAGTTCACTAAAAAGAGAGAAGAAAATGAAAATACGCAAGGAAAAAAAATGTTTAATAAGGTTTCACAAAAAATGGTTGGTATGTTAAATTGTGCCGATATCCTACTGACCAAAAATTTTAGATTGAACATCCATCTATCAATTATAAAATCGAGTCAGAAAACGTCAGTTTTTTCAGTAATCCAAAACTGTCAGAGTATTGTCTAACACTATATTTTGTCTGGTACCGAAAACTGTAATAACTCTCTTCTATCATCTGAGAGGTTGACAGGGGAAGCCGAGAAATTGCAGGAGGCAGGAGGCAAAGTGATGATAAAACTAAGTGGGGTTTATTGAATAATGTATTAAATGAGCTTCATAATAATACTCAAACTTAAGACTGAACTTCATTCCTACTTTATCCAGACTTTATTCCTACTGATCTTCGTCTGACCGGCACACATCCAACAAGCATTATACCAAAGAAAAGGCAATGGAAATTTACTGCTTTACATCATAGTCCTGTGAAACACCTTGAAGAGAGACACTTCTATATATCCCTTGAAAGCACACAAACAAACAGCAGCAAGCATTGCAAGAGCAAGGACAATAAGTGAAATAATAAAAATGAATGAATAATTATTTGATTAAAAAGAACAATGAAACGATACATTAATAAAAACTAAAAAAAAAAAAAAAAATGCAATATGAGAATCCTTAAAGGAATAGTTTAGCCATGATGTAGGCCCCTATCTCTTATATCAAAATCAAAGCCTGAAGTTTGGTTATCTTTAAAACTTCATTTTGTTTTGCTCTATCCTCTGAGCTTCAGCGTTTGTCAATGCCCATCTAAGCTTACGCTACACTTACGCCATACATCAGGTCAGAGGTCACCCTTCTGCTAAAACTCGAGTCTCTTGTGAACGCACATATGGCTGTAACCGGAAGCCATATGTTATGTTATATATTGGTTATATATAAAACCCATCGCTTTGCTTCAAAAGGCTTTTATTAACCCACTGGAATGGTATGGATTACTTTTATGATGGATGCACTTTTTGGAACTTCAAAAACTCCAAAAAAGCTGGGAAGAGCCATGATATTATTTAATGTAACTCCAATTGTGTTTGGCTGAAAGAAGAAAGCCATATACACCTAGGATGGTTTTGGGGGGGGGGGGGGGGGGGGGTAAATTATGGGATCATTTTCATTTTTGGGTAAACTAGTCCTTCGCCATATCAAAAAAGGGAAAACAAATTCAAAGAAGACAAAATGTTGAATATTCCGTTAACACAAAAATGTCACACTACAAAAATAAAATGGTTGTTAATTTTGCTTCATTTTTGCTAATATTATTTTGATAAAAACGGACAAGGTCATGACAAGTTCTGTGCTCAATTCTAGACAAAGATTTCAATCTCAAGCATACAGTATGTGCGTTCCTCTCATTCTACCCTGCTGCCTGAGCTCTTTTCTCAGAAACCCAACACCAAACACAAAGGATAGAGAGAACACTTAAGTGTGCATTTTGACTTTGCTCATCTCTCTTTGCCTGTAGGTCACGATGTTCCCTCTTTTCCGTCAATTTAAGCAGGGTGGAGAATTGTGAGAGGAAAAGGGGACGAAAAAGACACAGCTTTCAGAGAAGCACCACCTCCGTGACTTTCCAACCACCCCTTCTCTTATCCCTCCTGCCAGCATCGAAACACCCAGTAACCTTTGCCTGCTCTCTCCTCCAATTCTTGCCTTCCCACTCTTTTCAAGGCCCACCACTCTTCCCATCGGGACAGGGCGAGTGTGGGAGTCTGACAGGAGCTTTTCTTTTGGAGGTTCGAGCTGTCAGCTCCCTCGGCCCTCCCGGGTACCCCCAGGGTGCATTCACTCTCAGTATTAGTAGCGCTCTCTTCATCAGAAGCGAAATTTCTCATTCATAACAAGCCTCAGCTGCCAGTGCCGCTAGCCAGAACTTTGAAAAAGCATTAAGTAATGTCTCTTAGGTTGTGAGGAGCTGTGTTCCATTCACGCAGACTCTTTGTTCCTCAACCTTTGATTCTGTTCTCCTGTGTACACCTCCTTTATTTTTCATGGAGTCGAGTGCAGGATTGAACGTGCCGCAGATTTTTAGATCCAAGTGCATACATGCTCTCAACTAGTCTTATAGGACTTGTAATTCAGATGGCATCTCCAGCTGTGGACATTTGCTTTCGTATCTAGCAAATATAATGCTCTTGCTTTCCCATAATCCACAATAACATGAATTGTGGACTCTTTAGAGATCAAGTTGGGAAACCTCTCTTTTTGGAGACTTTTGCTTATCTTTACAATGGTTCAGATGAACTCAGGAACTTTTTTTTTTAGCAAAAAATACTGATTAATGTACTGGTCCACCCTTGTTTCCATTTCTCAACAATAATCACTAGCAATTCTGAGGAAAAATGTCAGATCTTCCAAGTTCCTGTGTTCCAAAAGCAGCGTATTGAAGATTATAAGTGACGACACCCAGATACCAGAAACTGCATCCTCGTGGGAAAACTGCAGCATGTAGCTGGAGGCACCCGTTCTGGTTCTGACGTGAACACCTCTAGGCCGTTAGAAGGGCTTGTTCAGCAGTAATGATGAGAGAGGCAAAACTTGCACTACATGGCCTGTGATTTACTAGACAACTGCCTCAATCAACTAGAAGCTAAATCTGACACAGACACATTGAGATACATCACGCAAGTGCATTGGTGACTATGAATGCAGAGCAATGTGATCGCCAAACCCTTGTAAGGCTAGATATCGATTCCATGGTGTCATGCTGCACAGATGAGAGTCACGTGAAGCTATAGGTGAAAATCAATTCCTTTCTTTTATGGCCAGAAGAAGGCTCACTATCTCACTAACCATTTGTCTGCAGAGTAATAATGGAGTATTACAAAGACGCTATCATGGATGACAACATTAAACGGAGAGCTGGTACTTCTGCTTTTTACAGAAGACAGTAAAATACATCGTGAAGAAAGTACAAATTAAAGGGATAGTCAATTGTTCCAAATCTGTATGAAATTCTTTCTTCTGCTGAAAACAAAAGATGATATTATCCTGTTTGGTTACCGGAACTCTTCCAAATATCTTCTTTTGTGTTCAGCAGGAGGAGGAAATTCATTCAGCAAGGAACAACTTGAGGGTGGGTAAATGATGACCATTTTCATTTTTGGGTGAACTATCCCTAAGTATTAGAGGCACAAATCTTGTTTGTAGGCATGAGATGTAATTGATACACTACTTTTCAAAAGTTCAGTAAGATTGTTTTGTTTGTTTGTTTGTTTTGAAAGAAATGAACACTTTTATAAAGAAAGCATGCGTTCAATTGATTGAAAGTGATAGTAAAAACTTTTAGAATTTTAACAAAAGATTTTTACATAAAATAAATGCTGTTCTTTTATTCGACTGTTCCATTCAAAGTACAAAAAAATGGTTAGCACAATGGTTTTCAACAGTGAATAATAAGAAACGTAATCTCATTAAATCATCTAAAAGTACTCAAATTGTAATGTTGACTGCATTTGTCAGAATGAACAATTCAAGCCTGTTAAAAAAAATAAACTACTATTCTTCGTTTATTTATGTACACAAGTTCTACTAACCAACATTTGGTCCCAAACCATCATGCCTTTAAGCGACAGCTTCATTTACTGTACGCAGCTTCATGTGCAACCCCGTTACTCATTCATGTTTTGTAGTTTTTTATTTTAGAAATGTTGTGTTTAATTTGAATGTTTATTCAATACGCATTGCTAGTAAATAAGATAATTACACAAATCAGGGTTTTAAACTGCATTTATACTTCTCAAATTTAGGTAACAGTGTTGTAACGATGCCTAACTTCAAAGAAAGTAGAGAGAAAAAACAGCTTATGTAACATTTAGTTTTATGACTTGTTTTTAAGAGCTTCTGTCCTTATTGTGTACAATATTCATAGAAAGACATACTTCTTTAGCCTGGTACTAAAGAAGTACAGCTCTACTGTGATAGAGGGGGAAAAGGCCATGATGACTGCGAAAGGACAAACACACTTCAGTCTGTGATTCTCCAGGGACAATATGAGGGTGTATTTGAGTTTGCATCCTCATTCAATTTCACGTATTTACTTAGGGGAGAGGGCTTCTCTTTTTTTTCTTACTCCACACACCCTCCTTCTCTCTAGGGTCCTTAATGTTTGTCAGCTTCCATCAGTCTTTGTCTGATGCCTTCATGCAGAGACACTCTCCCCCAGTCTCACTATGTCTTTCACTCTCCACAGCTTCCACCTTCATTCAATACGGCCTCCAGGCTCTTGACACGGCTCAACGTCCTGACAGTGATGAACATATCTTGGTATCATATAAAAGCAGCCCTCACAGAGAGAAAGAGAAATAAAGAAAGAGAGAAAGAAAGAGAGCATGCGAGATTGACACTAAAGAACAAAATGTTCGGCGAACATGACTTCTTTCAGATCTACATAAAACTTGGCTTGCTCAGCAGGAGCCTTTCAAAGTCAGCAGGACAGTGCTAGAAAACATAATGAAACATTCAGGCTTTTATTTAAAATCACAGAGAACCGTTAGAACCAGGAACATAGCCTTGGCTCCAACGGTTTTGCCTCCTGACATGCCATGTGGTTTCTAATTGAGATTATTTTGTAAAAGAAACAGCCTGATTCTTCAAACATCTGTCCAGAACACTGTTCTCGGGTTTTGAAGCATACTACAATGGCCAACAAAGCAATTCACAACATGAAAGAGCTACCCATGGCTTGACGGAGTATGAATGTGTGTATTTTCTTTCATAGTCAGAGATTGTGGCCACAAACCTAGCATAAGTGTACTAGCCTAAACATATATAATTTAATCATATTTAAAGAGGAACAACTATCCATTAAATCACATTGTGACCAAAATACAGTTTATAATTAAAAAAAAAATTAAATCTCATTGCTTGTAAATTTTGCAGTTCAAAAAGGAACGTGAAAGATCATGATTTTTTTTTTTTTTTAATTGAATGAAAAATGACCTCTTTTTTACAGCAAAATGTTTCATTCTCATACTCCACTTTGGTTCTGTACTTCTGATTTTTAATTGTCCACTGCAATTACACATGGATCACAACAGTCTATGGCAGGGGTGCCCAATCCTGTGCCTATTGTTAAATCTATTGTTAAAGTGGTTCAGTTTAATTCCCTCCTAGAAGCGCCTCACATGAAAGCTTTCACAAACACAAGGCATCTGAATGCAAGATAACAAGGCAGCGTTTATTTCGTTTCGTCTGCACGTTCTAAGGCGCAAATAACTATATTTGAAAATTACTATACACATGCAGCAACTTCCATTTTTCTTTAGGAAGTGATGTTTTTGTTCTCTTCGACTCCCTGGATGGAAACTGAAAGTTACATTTGCAACTTTGGATGGAAACATAGCTACTGCGTCAGATTATACGATTTTGACTCCTAAAATCTTCTTGTGTCGTGGACACATATCTGGATTGCATGGATATTTGGATTTCCTCCAAAGAAACCGTGTTACCTCAGTTCTATTTAAATTTTTTTCACTCTGTCATGGTAGTCCCTCGAGGCAGCATCATAAACGCAGGAGTATTGTTGCCATAGCTCCAAAATCATTTCCTCCACTGTAAAATTCCACCTAGCACTGTCTCCCTCAATGTCTCGTCATGAAGCATCACAGACCATGACACACTACACGAGCTGAAACGATCAAATCTTGTGTTCCGATGCCCATTGTCGTTTACGAATCCTCACGACTCCCTACGTTCAAGCAGATTGTGGCAAAATCAGGCTAAAATTGTGTAGTCTTAGCCGGGCATTATGAGGACCTCCTGATCATTTTCAAACACGTTTAAAAAATTCGGGGAGTTGGCCCGATATTGACCAGTGTATAGGCTGTCCCCTTACAACCACTAGATCTATAAATATTATTATAACATGTACATTCACTGACAAACACTTTTTGTTTAAAGGAATGACTGATGTTCTCTGCTTTCCACCAAATCATTTGCACACTTCTTTTTATCTCCGAACCTACAGCAGCAACACTGAAAGCTCCAGTCTCTGCATTTAGCGTGAAAGTTCACGCGATTGCCACTGGCTCGCCGTGCAGTACAGTCGTGCCATGTACCATCTGCTTTGACACGGTTATCAGGTTAACTGACTTGTAATGGTGCAATGGCTCACAACCTCCTGAATGTCCAAAATCACACAGAGTACGCCCGCCTTTATGTGTCCTTGTGTTCTGCAAGTAAACGGTGCCTTGTGGTGCCATCCCAAAAATGCACAAAATCATTTCACTGACCTTTACCTTGATTGTTCTCTGCTGGTGGACATTTGTTGTTATTGTTCTCATTTGTAAGTCGCTTTGGACCAAATGGTAACTATGGTTCAAACTCAAAACATTTCCGCCAATAATTTTCTGGGCGCTGTGGGTTTGTCCTACAACTGGTTTTTGGTTATATTTACATATATATATATATATATATATATATATATATATATATATATATATATATATATATATATATATATATATATATATTATATATATATATATATATATATATATATATACACACAAACATGCACACAGTTCTGTTCAAAATAATAGCAGTGTGTTTAAAAATGTGATTAAAGTTCCTAATGATAACTTTTATTTAAATACACACAGATGCATTGAGAACACTGCACATTCTATTCCAAATCGAAACATGAAGTAAAAATGTATCAAATTTGTTATTACTTTATAGAAAGTGAAGAAAAACTCATTTTAGGTTGTTAAAAAATTAGCAATGTCTGCATTTTCTTTTACAAAATCAAAAATTTACTGTATAAAGTGATAAATGCTTCAAGATTTAGTCATCTTGCGAATCACTGAACTAATTTTAGTTGTATAACCACGGTTTCTGAGAACTGCTTCACATCTGTGTTGCATGGAGTCGACCAACTTCTGGCCAAGGACGGTTGCATTACATACAGCAATTCCTCTGCATTTCTTGGTTTTGTATCAGAAACAGCATTTTTGTCACCCCACAAGATTTCCACTGGATTAAGGTCTGGAACAAAGATGCTGTTCACCTACTGGTGTGTTTGGGGTCGTTGTCATTTCCTCTTCGGCATAAGGCAACATGAACTTTTTAAGTATTTTGATGTACTCAAACTGATCCATAATCCATGAAAAGGGACAAATAGGCCCAACACCATAGTATGAGAAACATTCCCATACCATGATGCTTGCACCACCATGCTTCACGGTCTTCACAGTGTACCGTGGCTTGAATTCAGTGTTTGGGGGTCGTCTGACAAACTGTCTGCAGCCCCTAGACCCAAAAAGAACAATCTTGCTTTTAGGCTTTTAGTCAGCGTGTTCGTTGGCAGATTGTAACCTCTTCAGCACGTTCCTTTTTTCAACTGTGGGAGTTTGAGTGGATAGCTGATATCTTGGCTTTCATACAGGCATCTAATTGTTACACACAGGTAACTTTACACTTTTTTTGATCACCATGAAGCTGATCATTGGCTTAGTCTTTGCCATTTTGGCTATTCTTCAATCAATTCGAAGGGCAGTTTTCAGTTCTCTTCCATGTTTTACTGGTTTTGGTTGCCATTTTAAAGCATTTGATATTTTAGTTGAGCAGCCTATCATTTTCTGCACTTCTTTATATGCTTTCCCCTCTCTAATCAACTTTTTAACCAAAGTACGTTCTTCTGAATTTCTGAAGTTGACACATTTTACTCAGATTTTCAGAGAGAAATGCACAGTACAACATGTCCTGCCTTTGTCCTTAAATAGGAGCCACTTGTTTGACACCAGATTTTTCACAGAATTAATTAACTCTCTAATTGAACTCCACACTGCTATTATTTTGAACACGCCCTTTTCAATTAATGATTCGATTACACAGAATGAGCAGCATTCATGTCATTGACTGTTGGGTCTGTTGGTTTTCTATTACTCTACTACACCCACTAGTAAAATATTTGCCATGTAGAAATATAATTTCTACCAAAAACAGAGATTGATCTGGTTAGTGATGTTGGACTAATATTATTTTGAACACAAAACTGTATTCTGATGTGTAAACCTATCCACCTTATCCCTGTGCCCCATGACGCTTTGGATGAATTATGGGTGTTAACTTCCATTAAGCCGTAAACAATCAGTGAAAGGCTCGCTCTATGAATGCAATACGTTTGTTTTTTTTGTTGTTGTTGTTTTTAACTGGGAATGAGATGTCATTATTCTACTCACTCTTCAACCATCGAACATTAATGACATTTAAAAGGGTAAAAGCATCAACAAGGTACTCTCAACAGACCACGAATAACACTAAGAGCGATTCTTTCCACAGCAATAACAGATGGGTTAAATATCACTGTAGTAACACATATCTGTATTATGTAGCACACGTTTTCATAATCATAATTAAATGTTCATTAAAGGGGACCTATAATACCCCTTTTACAAGATGTCCAGAATGTGTCTGTGAAGGTTCAGCTCAAAACACCCCACAAATAATTTATTGTAGCTTCTCAAATTAAGCAAAAATTTGTGCGTGTCCCTTTAAATGCAAATTAGCTTCTGCTCTCACTTTCCAGAAGAGGGCGGCGTTTTAACAGCTCACGCTTCGGCTGCTCAACAACAACCTTGGAGAACCTCACGCAGCCAAAATGGTGATTTGTCAGTAATGGCGTTCAGCCTTATATTTTTCAAAACGGTGTCGGACATTGAAGGAGAGACTCAGGAAGAAGTTACAACTTTTAGAATGCATGATAGTGATGTCACCAACCTGGGAAGAAGCTCGTTATAATCCCTACCAGCCGTTTGTTGTAGAGCCTTAACAGTGAATTCTTTAAAAGAAAATATCATCGTACTTAAGATGTTGTTTATGCTCTAACAGCAACATTACACACTAACTAAAGTTAAAAAAGGGAAATCATTATCAACCACCCCTTTAACTTCAGCATTGTGTGATACCATTTCAAAGTGATTTCCATTATTTTGACAGATAATAAATTGTATTTACCTGTGAAAACAAACCTGGAAAGAAATTCTTTGTGCATTCCAGTGAATTATTAATGGGATATATCATAAATTAAATAGATAGAACAGACCACAAACATACAGTATATGTTGTCCTTTTTCATACTATTACAGCGGAAAATATGAAATAATCATGAGGAAAAGAATGCAGCGACTGACAAGAGCTCTTGCCAGATATTCTTCTTATAATATGTCACGTTAAAATACCAAACGTCTGCACGCACACATATATATAAAATGATATCTGAAAATAAACTATGAAGAAAAATTGATGGCTCATTCAGTCAAACTGAGGGATAAGACTTATTTGTAGGGCAACCTTATGATTTGAAATGGTTCATTTCTGTCTTTTTTTTTTTTTTTTTTTTTTTTTTAAATGGAAGTTCTCCAAACCGGAAGAGCCACCCATAATTCAAAATGCAGCAAGCTCATCAGGAATAAGGTGGATAATATAATAAAGTGATAAATAATCAGAGTAATTCTTTCTTCATGTACAATCTGCGAGAAATCCCAACAAAAAGTGCTCATGCAGCCTACTGTTGCCATGGTAACCTCAGGCGAAGACGTCTAGTCTAATTCTACCCGACTTGTAATCAAACTTCTAAATCATTGTATGAAACTCCTGTATGCTGTTGAAATGTATTTATATATACACACTTTTATGACTCAACAGATTAGAGTCATCCTTTTTTAATTCACACCCTCACACTTTCATTGTAATAAGCGCGCTAGTAATTCACTGAATGAAAGAATCTAAATGACAAATTAGTAATTAGTAGTTCTCGTATGTTACTACTTCTAATGTCCAATACATTCAACTAGTCCTGATCCACATCCAGACTCACAACAAAGCCAAAAAAAAAAAAAGATACTGGTTTCTCCATTCTTCCATGGCATAACCACAATCCATTATTTGAACAGTTAATTAAATCTTGTGGTGGCGGTTCTAGATAAATTGGATATTTGAAGATGCCTAATAAAAACAAGGGCGCTCCCAAGCCCCAAAGGAGAAGAATGGCCTCCCTCCTGCCGAGAGCACTGACGGGAACAAGTGAGAGAGGGAGAAAGGGATAAAAAAAAAAAGAGAGAGAGAGAGACAGAAAAATAGTGTAAGCGATCATACAAAAAAAAAAAACATGGTGTATTAATGCAGTGAAGACGAGAGAGTGAGATTAATCAAATGTGGAAGGAAGAGGAAGCCTGTAAATTAAGGCAGCAGGAGAGGTTTGAACTTCGCGCATATCCTGGAGCGCACTTCATCAGTCTTCATTAAAAACAAGGAGGCCGCGGCACTGCTCAAGCTCTGGCCATGACGCCCAGCAGCTTGAAGTGATTCTCGAAATCCTTCCGAGGCCAGGTTTTCTAGTCACGCTTGGGAGTGTGGCCCACAGCGTAATCGAGGACTTTCCTGATTGTGGAGCGCGCAAGGTGCAGAGAGGCGTAAAGAGAAATATTGGGGTGGAATGACAGAGTCGGTGCAAGGCAATTTTCGGAGATGTTCTGTCACAAACTTTACTCTTGCTGTGGGGGAATTTAGATAGAAACACGAAGCAAATGGACAGCAGATCTTTCCGGAGGAAAGAAAAATCATCTTGAAAGGTATTTAAAGTCATGTTAGAGCAATTTTTAAGATTTGTGCATAGGGCAAGAAGGGAGCGAGCGAGAGAGAGAGCAGGAGAGAGAGTGAGAGAGAGACAGATGTGTGAGGAGGAAAAACGAAGCGGTCAGAAAAACGATGCAGTGCTTTAAAAGCTTCCCTGATGGCCGGCTCTTCAAAGCTTTGCTGCGCCAGGAAGCATCTGTCTCTCTTCACAAGAGACACACAACATCTTCTGAGCTGCCTCACAGGCAGCATCCTAACTGAAAGGGAACCTCACAAGTGTGTTTTTAGGAGAGTTTACGTGCACTTTAAAAGCTTAGTTAGTAATTAAACAAAAGGTTAGTTTAGTAATTCTGTCATTAATGTGACTGATTGACTTTATTTATTTTGTGTATTGTGTGTTATTTACTAAACCCGAGATAAATTTCCCAAAGGGGACAATAAAGTGTATTGCATTGTATTGTAATTTCACAGCCATGCTACTTTTGTTCATCTTAGGAGCACAAATTAAGATATTTTTGATGAAATCCAAGAGGTATATGACTCATCCATAGACAGCAATTTAACAGACACTTTCAAGGCCAAGGAAAGTACTAAAGATATGGTTAAAATGGTCGACGTGACTGCAGTGATTCAACCTTCTTCAAACATATAGCTTAGTGAGCGTCAAGGATACTTTTTGTACGCAAATACAAAAAAAAAAAAAACGACTTTATTCAACCATCTCTACTCTTCCCTGTCATTATCCTTAGCAGTTGCCGCAGTAATCACAGTGAAGGCTTCCGTGTTTACATCCAAATGCGGGCTCAGTAAAGCTGGACACGTGAGCAGCACGACGCAAACGTGTGATGCTGACGCAGGAGCCGGCGTTCTGACGTAGAACCTGGAATCGCTGGACATAAACAACGTATAAGAACGACACAGAAGAGAAGATATGGTAGAATAAAGTAGCCATTTTTGTTTTTGTGCATAAAATTCTTGTCGCTTCATAAAATTAATGTTGAACGTAGACCGTTTTAACGATGGGACTAGAGCTGCAACTAACGATTATTTTTTCTGTCGACTAATCTAACGATTATTTTTATTAAGTTTTATTTTATTAATCTAGTGATCTTTTTTTACGTAAGAAGTTAGAACTAATTTAGCAGTTGATTGAGGTGTACAATTTGATTAAAAATAAGTCATTATGTGTGCTCATCCAGTAGAAGACATTTGAACTTTAAAATGAAGAGTGTCAAAGACTTTCTCTACAGTCTTAAAGGAACTTTGATAGTGTTCAAGCCACTGAACAAACGTCTCCTGAACCGTGTGTTTTTCCTCTTGCTCTGTCTGTGATGCAGCGAGTCTCAGCGAGCGCGCGGGGCGGGAATCAGGAAACCTCGCACGTGCAAAAGAGAACGTCCGCGCACATCCAAATAAATTTCTTTGAAATGCAAAACTGATTTTCATTCGCTCGAAATATTTTCTTATTTGCGAGACGAAGATTTTCTCCTCAACTCAGTTCACACGCGCACGAAATGCCCTTTAGCACGCTCAAAATAGGATTTTGCACGCGCAAACATTCGGCAAAGATCCAATTCCACAGGTGGTACGCCTTTTCGGTTCTGCAAAGGGAACAAAGGACCGTTTTATTTGGCCTCTGTTTAAAGTATTCCCATACTTTTGATAATCGTGGTCTGGGTTTTTGTGATAGAATAGAACTTTCTCCGTTCCCAGGAGCAGAAGCCGCCATTACCCGAGATGAATGTAAACAGTGTGACGCGTCGACGCATTTCACGCACATCGATGTATTTTCGTAGTCGACGTAATGGATGACGTCGACGCGTCGTTGCAGCACTAGATGGGACCTTTCTGGGCCAAAGTGGTGGCTATATTGCTTATATCTATGGATGAGTCATATACCTCTCGGATTTAATAATGAGGGTGAGTAATTAATGAAATTAATGATAGAACTTTCATTTTTGGGTAAACTAACCCTTTAATTTCGGACCAAACTTAATCATCTTTTAAAATGTCAATGTCAAGTTTACGCTCACAAAAAATGACAACAGCTATATTAGAATCCACAGCAACACACAATAACATCCTGTCTATTATAAGCACGCTGCAGTTGTCATCTGCCACTAAAAATGCTAGAATGCTTTAAATTTAAATGTTTTCTTCGAAACACACCCCTATGATACCTTAAAGGATTAGATCACCCCACCCCCAAAAAAATGTATTTTTACAATTCTGTCATTACTAATTCATGTTGTTCTAAATCACAAATACAGTTGTTTCAGTGAGCAGTATCTGCTGTTCCTCTCTCATCTCAGTCACTTTCTGTCTTCCTTCTCCTCTCAGTCTCCTTATCTCACCGTTTCCCCAAAGCTGATTGTTAATTGATGCAGCTTCTCATTTTTGTGATATTTATATCTATGTTTTATAAATCCTTTTCTAACACAATTGAATTTGCTGAAGGCTACCAGGAAAGCTTTGTAACCAAGTTTATTAAATTCATTCACAATATATGCATATTAATTATTAGTCTTATGCTCACTACGCCGAAAACAGCTCCGTTAATGTTTCTGGTCTCTTGACAATTACAAATTACATTACATGAATCACGCAAATGATATATTTTCAGTTCAAAATTGTCAAAGTTTATTCATTTAAATCCTTGATTAACTATTTCAGTTGTTTAACATTTCTATCGTAAAACAACAGCTGGCGAATATTAAACGTGTAGTTTAGCTACTTCTTGTTTCGCACTTTATATTCACCAACTGAAGCCAGAGATGGACTTATTTTTGTGAGATACCATAGTCTACAGCTATACCACTGGAGAAAGCATGACATCCAACTTTGATAACGTTTGACATGATAGTCAGTGTGCAACATTCACTCACTGTTTGTAGGTAGTGCCATAAACTGAATCCTTCCTGTCACAAAATAGTCCAGAACTACTCTTATAAAACAATTTTTTAGCATTATTCAGTGTACTGAAGCTGAATCTATTGACCTCCAATAAAAAAAGGGGCCTTTGGTCTGCATGCTCGTGTACTTCTTCGCAATGTTTTTTCCTAATCTTAACTATGGAATTCACTCTCAGTCCACCTACTTTGATTTGTTCACCTCGAACATTTTGATATTGCTCATGAGTTATCTTAGTGTTATGCAATATCCTTGCAGCACCAAAGTAAAATCAAAATCAGGCAATTATTTCACAACTTTTAGTATATACACCTTGGAAAGATATACAGAGATCCGGACCTCTATGGCCGTATCCCTGTTTCATCACAAATGAAATGCAGCATTCTGAAAACTCTCTGATTAAAGCAGGAAAAACAAAGACATTTTCTATCAATAGTCTCCAAAAGGAATTTCTGAAGATGCTTACAGGAAAGTTCCTTCCCTAATGGTTTATGTAAACACATTTATTTTATTCAGGCTGATTAAGTGCAAACACTCAAACAAGTGACAACTTCTCCCATCTGCAACTCTACCTGCCTCTGAAACTGGCACATCAGAAAATGGTGAGGTCTGAAAGTGCCATTACTCCCAACTCTGATCACATTATGCTGATAAATACCTTTTATATATGCGAGTTACCATCTATGGCCTAACGTGACTCATGTAGTGTGTTCAGGTTTGCGTGTGTGGGAGATCTTCAAAAAAAAAAAGAATCTTCAAGATCTTCAAAATGGAAATGTTTTTAGTTCACTCAAGGTCTGATCAGAGCCTCAGATGGCAGCCAGCATGATGGGTGACAAGACCGTGAAATGTCTGCTGTTCAGATGTGTTTCAAAAGAACAACACATTTAACAGGGGAAAAGAGAATCCATAGATTCAGTCACAGGGAAAAAAAAAAAAAAAACACTTATCTGATCTCTAACTCAGTTTGTCATGTCAGGCTTCCCGTTCTCCTGTCATGCTCGTTTTCTCATGGGAAGTTACCATTTTTACCACTGTGCACTCTGACCAGGAGCATAGCAGCCATTACAAGAGGGCGATGATGTTGAACTCCTGAATACTAATTAGATGACATCACAATTAATACTTATGAGCTAAACTGGCATGTTTTAAAATTGAATTTTTTTCTAAAAGGAATTGACTAAAGGCATGTCATTTACTCAAAACACTATAATAACGACACAAACAATCTCAGTTTGACACCGCAGCACCTATAAAGGTGCAACCGAAACGATTTCCAAAGGTCTCCACTAATCGCGGTCATGCTGCCCCTGATCGTTTATGCAAGCACTGTTGTCGAGAAAAGCCTTACCTTGACCCCTCGGACGCGGAACTCCGCTAATGCTCGGCTCATTTTGGCAGAGGCCGCCGGCAGATCCTTTCCGCTGGCGATGACTTTCACTAGGAGAGAATCGTAATGAGGGGAGATGATAGCACCCTGGAAGGCAGACGCGCTGTCCAGCCTGATACCCATGCCCTCTCCACTGCGAAAGACCTGCCCAAGACGAAAGAAGATGATGGTCAGAATACAGATTAAGACTAAACTTCATGTACATGCTTGAGGGACTGCACAAAATTTCAGACTTCAGTACAAAGCAAATGTGTTTTTACCACATTGTAAAAAGACAAATGAGTGAGCAAACATTTAGGTGAGATAGTTGTAATGGTAATTTAGCGATGTTTATATATGAACAAAAGCCTTAATTAAAATGTCTCCATATAAATACTTTTCAAGGTATCATTTATTGAAGTTAGTATCGTGACAACACTAAAAATTTTATCAAAAAAAGTTATTTAAAGAAAAAAAATTTTTTTAAAAAGGGTGCTGTGACTGAAAAAAGGTTGGGAAACGATTGAACATTATTGTTATTATTAGTAGATTTAAGTCTGTAAATCTGAAATAATATATTTTTTTAATTATATTTATATAACATAACACTTTTTTTAATAATAATAATAATAATAATAATAATAATACATTATAATAGTTCTCTGTTCATTGGGCTTCTAAATATTTTTGTCAAAAAACTTTGTCAAATTTCCTTTTACTGTTACTTTTAATGCTACCTAGAAAGCTCACTATAAGCGTTGTATTTTCTACACTGATTCCGCCAAATGTATTTCAATTGGATGAAATGTGTTCAGTGGCATTCAGAGTTCTAAACTGTTCTCAGAAAGTACAACAAATGTACAAAACATTCCCTAAATAAACACAGAAGGGGCAGGGTATTTTGTATGAGTGCCATTGATGGGTGTAGTTACTCGAAGGTGAACAGGTAAAATTGGCTGTTGAAATGTTTTGCACATTATCTCAAAATATGTTGTGTGGATCGAAGGGTTTGAATGCAGTGTTTAAAGGTCCAATTGAGCGATTTAACAAAAAAGCTCTTCAGGGTGAGGCACAGGAGGCAGTCTTCAGTCGCTTACCTAAGCAGGTGGTAAAATATATAAATATATATTCTTATATATTTATAAAAATTCTAACATTTCACAGAGAGCTGCCCCTTGAACTGTACAAACATTCATCCTGCAAAAATAGAGCAACCGTCAACACAAGTACCTCAGGGGAGTGTGCAGGCAATAAGAACAAATTGAGGGAAAAACACTGATACACAAACATGCACACAAAAACACTCACACTGCAGCCAACTGGCAGCAGTCATTTACTGTTGGAATTGTGCTCAGTCTCAGCCTCTGGCATCCACACTACAATCATCAGCACAGTAAAATTGATGTGCGCAGCAGAGATACAGGCACCAGCGGAGGTATTGTAAGGGTGGGGTTTTAAAGAGCGATATAATGAGAAGTGAGAAACAAACACAAATAGAAAAAGCTGCCGACGCCTTGGCTTCATTACAGTCGCACTTTGGGTAATGGCTACGATTGTTTAACATCGATTGTGTCACCACTTACGACATGAGACATGCTAATGAGCAGTAAATCCACCAGAGATTTTTTGGATTGCCATGGCAATGCTTGTATAGAGTCATTTGATATCACACAAACTGAATAGAAATGAGATGAAAATAGAGAGATGACCGTCACAAAGTTAAGATGGCATTTCTCTGTCATATACACCCTTACCTCCTGTAATGAGTGAAAGAATGCAATTAACTTTTTATCATTGAAAAGTCTACAAAAAGTCTTTCAACGAAACAAATGAAAGCCCCAGTCTGAGAAAAGACTGAAATAGTACTTTCTTGTAATCTCCATCTTTGAAAAAATCCCCCCCCCCATATGTTTTTTGTTGAATACAGAGACATTTCAGAACTTTGCAATTACAATGGAAAAAAAAAAAAATACAAATAAGTGACGGACACAGAAACACACAAGAAACACCATCATATCATTATCTGACAAGCTCCATGCTGATCCATCCGGCTCAGCTTTGCTCAGAAAAATGAGACAAAGCAGACATAACAGCGATCCAAAGCAGTGTACTTGGCTTTTCATTATCAGATAGATGCTTTAGGACAGGATTTCTGTTAAAGCACCACTGATCTGGGTCACAGCAAGACTTCTGGAGGAAGTGTGTGTCACAAAGAGATCTGAAAAGGAAGGCAGGCAAGCCAAAGCTCTGCATGGGTCAGTCTTATTCTCGCTCTCTTTGTTCTTCTCATCTCTCATTCCGTTTCTTGCTGGTTGCAATTAAGAATCTTGGGAGAAGGGCTCAAATGGATGCTCAAACCGATGCTTGGCTTCATCACCACCAGGGGCTTGAGTCAAATGAGAGCTTTAAATACAATTACAAACCTCTACCTGCCATGCTGAGAGGAGAGACAAAGGAGGAGGGAAAACTTTGAGCTGCGTTCTGATTCACCGAATCCCAACACAGAATTCACACTGAGTAAATGATCGCAACAAATTTTGTTTATTTGGAACAGTGCAACATTATTAAACAGACTTAGGATGATATGAATGTGTAAAGTAATACAAATAACCAAACTCATTTAAATAATCCAGTTTGAGTCAGTTTTTGTTCCTTTTTGAAAAGAAAATATTACTTTCATTCAGCAAGCAGTCTTCAAAGTGATCAAAAGTGACAGTAAAAGGTATCTGTAATGTTATAAAAGGTTTCTTTTTCAAATAAATGCTGCTCTTTTTAACTTTCTATTGATCAAAGAATTCTGAAAAAAATAAATGGTTTCACGGTTTCCACGACCGTTTCAGCATTAGATCAATTGAAAGGTATCTTGAGCACCAAATCAGCACATTAAAATGATTTCTGAAGGATTATGTGACACTGATTGGAGTAATGATGCTGAAAATTCAGCTTAACAGTCACAGGAATAAATTACATTTTAAATTATATTCAAATAGAAAACAGGTTTGAATAATATTTCACATTACTATTTTTATTGTACTTCTTTCAAACGCAAATAAAAGCCTGCCCCAAATCTTTCAGAATATATTATTTTAAATTTACATAGATTATTTTTTATAACCAAAAAACCCGAAGGTTAGCGCTAAATGATTGTTGCAATATTTTATATAAAAATATATAGAATGTGTTTGTTTTTTTTCAATATGTATACATTGCATATGCAGCTTGCGGTCCATGATCTTCAGTTTGACATTTACATCATTAATGGCACATGAAACACTGTTTACAATAAAACTTTTACAATAGCAACACAATACATTATTTCTGTTTGCTTATAGTAACATGCCATTAGCTAAAATAAAATTCTTAGTTCGTTTTTTTCACTGTAAGTTCGCACAGTCTTATTGTTTACGCATTTTTCTACACTTCATACTTCAAATAAAACGCTCCTCAAACTGCTAAAAATAATGAAATACTCAATAATACCGTGCCAATTATACATCTATAGGATCCAATTGCTTCCTATGTCTTTAACGGTGACTAAACAAATACATTATACGATGTGGAATCTTGCTTAAGGTGGTCAAATACCCTGTGAAGTCTTTGCAGGGGACTATTGGGCGACTAGGGCATGCCAACAGACTTTTATTAGAGTTACTTCCTGAAACTCTCGGGCATGAAAGAGAACAACAGGGAGACTGAGAGCAGGAGAGAGTGATTTCAGCAGGTGAAGGGTAGACTTTTAGAGACAGCAAGAGAAAAATGGTAATAGAGGGAACGATATCCCACAGTTTCTGAGCTCCTAGCAACCCTGCATGCTCTAACAGGCAGAAAACCATCACAGGAACCCAAGAGGGAGATGAGCGAGAAACGTTCACCCGATTGTTTTATCTCGGAGGGAAAATGAAATGTGACACATGGAAGATCGTGTCTTTGAGCATGTCAACCTAATCAAAATCGTTGCTTTTAAAAAAAATATCTGATTTAGCTTGAAAGATTTTCTTATCTAAAAGAAGATGCATGATATGGAGTTCAGAGCAGCACTTCTTTGCCTTCTGGCAAAAGATGGACTGGGACTAAAACATCCCACAGAGTCATATGTGCATAAAATTCCCACCAAGTTTATAAAGATTAAAGGATTTTGACATGTGAAAACCATTTTAGATTACAAAAACACTACAAATTACATAATGTAAATTTTTTTTTTTTTTTTTAAAAACACCGTTAAAAAGGTTTCAGCGGTCAAGCGCTTAGATTGTTACAATAATTAAAATAATTAAAATCGTTACGTGTACTGTACGGTGATGCTACAACACTCATCCCACATCATGTTTCAATTTGTAGCAAGGGAAGCAGACTCGTGCAGACAGATAGCAGCAGAACAGGTGGAGGGCAGTATAGCTTAGTGAGCTAGAAAATGTTACTTGCTAAGACACAAATCATTTTTAGATTTTTAGTGGAACTTAAACCAGACTCAACCCCATAAAACTGAGTTACAGTGTAGTGGAGTGTTGGAGATGCTACTTTGAAACTGTAGCTTGCTAAGCTACTCATAATTCATTCATTTTTAAATTAAAGTTTAAAAAAGTACCTCACAACACTACAAGAAATGCAATGTATAACTACTAGGGATGTGAGAAGACACTTGGCTGACGAGACGAGACACGAGATTGAGTTAATGAAAATAAGAATTTTTTCACCAGTATTTTTAAGAAATCCTCAATGCATGACTAGAATTCTAGAAGTCAGACTAGATAGTCTGCAGGTGCATTTGAAATGTTTTAACTAATCATGACTTGTAATGAATGTCATTTCAGTTCTACTTTGAATATGAATCATCATCTTCAGTAAAAGAAAACAACACTCAAGCACTGTAAAAGGTTTTGCCACAAACACAACTGAAGGCATGAACTTTTGACCTCATATGAAAACTTTTGACCTCCTAACTGAACTTCCTTTCCACAAATTGATCATATAAATAAAAACAGCACAGACAAAAATGATAACCGTTATTGCTTAGTCTTAAGTGCAAACAATAAGAGCAATAATAATCAAAGTGCTCTCTCAATATTCAAAGTGCAAATAGAGATATCTGCATGCATCACGGAGCCGCTTTCAAAATGCGGGGTACTGAAATCGCAATTGAATGCATGCTCGCATTTTACTTTCATTTTCGTATTTTGCGATCACGTGTACTCTGTGCATAGGGATTGGGCTCTGTTGTGCAACGAATCCTCTGCCATGGTCTCGTCAGTCATCTCGTCATGTGATCAGCGAACTGATTTCTGCTGCACTACGTACGACTGCAGCTCATGTTGGATGAGCTGAATGGATTTGAAGCAAGCGTTATTCAACTGAATTAAATTCTTTTTCATCATCATATAAAAAGCAAAATGACAGTAGGGGCGTAATGTAAATGTAGCGGTGGCAAATTCTATCCTAATTTCACCCTCACACTTCATCATGGCAATATCACGAGACTGCTTTTCACCTAGATGAGAAATCCCATCGCATTAATCTCGCGAGGTCTCATCACAGCCCTAACAAGACCTAAAATGCTTATAATACAATAAGAAGAAAAAAAAAGGTTTGGGGTCAGTAAGATTTTTCCTTCTTTTTGAACAATATTAATACTTTGAGCTTGGAGGCATTAAACTTATCAAAAGGTGGCAGTAAAGACATTTATAATGTTATAAGGGGTTTTTTATTAAAGAAAGTTGTTCTTTTGAACTTTCTATTCATGAAAACATCATGAAAAAAGTGAAAAAATATTAAGCAGCACAACTGATATTAGTAAATGTTTCTTGAGCACCAAATCAGCATATTTTTGAAGGATCATGTGACACTGGAGACTAGAGTAATGATGCTGAAAATTCAGCTTTGCCTTCATAAGAAAAAATTACTAATAAATCAAAGAAGAACATTTTAATTTAATTTTAATCAAATGTTGAAAAAACCGCCAACCCCTCCCCAGATAAACTACCTATACTCAGTCCATCCCTCCTGGCTCAGTATTCAAGTGCAGAAGTTAAGTATGACTAGAAGTGGCAGACGCTAGAGAATAAGAGGTGAGACACAGGCCTACCGGATGTGACCTGTAGAAAGGGCACTGGTTGCCTGGTGAGACAGAAATCTATCAGGGTAAATGCAGTCTGTGTGAGAGCTGCAGATGCGCTTTTGTGTGCGAGTGTGCAGTGACATTTCCACATTACAGTGAGTAATGCCACAGGCTCCAGCTCATCAGTGTGCAGGTGTGTGCGCTTGGGCACATGTATCTCACTCCATCTGGAGATCGAACCAATCAGAGGTGTGAAGTGTCGTGATCTGGGAGTGCTGGTGCAACATGGGATATGGACATACATGCATATAAATAAACAGGGCACAGTCTGCGCAGTGATCCGTGCGCAATTGCTACGGCAATTGGACAAACTCAAAACTGCCACCTGCCAATCTGGTATTTTCCTGCCCACCCCTTCTTTCCCTCGTGTTTATACAGCATCCCTTTCCTTCTCTCTTAAGTAGGTCACTTCACCTCCCCCGTTTCCCCAACAGCCTCAGATCTGTTTACCCTGAGTCTATGTTAACATCTCTATTCGGAGGTGCTTAACATAACACATGTCTGTCCTGAGGTTTGCCCAGCATCTCACTGCAAGGCAAACACTAATTGTGGTAGGCCAACCCACTGGCGGTAAAATAAAAAAACTAAAACAAGATAACCACGTACATGTATCTCATGCATTTACATGAATCACCAACTACTATTACAATCATATTGTTATTTTCATGTTACTGTGGATCACAATATAACCGTGATACATTTTATTTCAGGGGTCTTTTTGTAACATTGTAAAAACATTTACTGATCTTAAACTTGTGAATAGTATCCAAAAACACAATCGATAATGTGACTAACGTTGAATAGACATGCACGCAATCTAAACATGCATTTGAGTCAATTCATTGAAATAAATCACCCAAACAAACTGATTTACTAGCATTATATTTTTTAGACTTCCAAGTTCTACCCTTAAACATTTGACATCCTAACATCCCATTTACCATCATGCCCCTGCAGCTAATTTCAAAACATGGTGAGCTCATATCAGAACGATACAAAATTCAGTTTAAACACTACTTCAACCCCCCGTTTTGTTGGTCATGCTAGCCGTTTTTCCCCAAATGGGGGACAAAAAGAAACACCAGCACAAGTCCAAAAGGAGCATGTGCAAGCTTCACTGTGCTGAAAAATACATAACACGGTCTTGTCTGTCTTATCTGTAAGCGCTCCTGGTCTCTCTGGAGGGAGGAAGCACAGAGCATTGAAAGGGTCATGACCTCCAGGGCCTCCAAGGTACGACTAAAGAGCGCTTGCTCAAAGCAGTCTCATGCAGCGCAGGAGAAGTTTGCCCCCTTCAATCACAAGGGCTTCATATTTCTCCTAAGAGAGGATTAACTGGATTTGATGTCATGAAGTGAAAAATGAATATGATTTCTGCTATTGTACGTGAGGTTGTGGATCACCCACACTGAGCTGAGGATGAAAAACATCTGAAGGGAGTTTTAAATGCATTATTAGAAAATATAAAATGTTCTAGTTAATAAGGATGAGCTTTGCAGACCTTGTTTTTTCACTGTTTACATAAGCCCTTTCAGCTGCAAAATGAGGTTTGTTTTTTTTTGTTTTTTTTAAATGTGTTTAGTTTAGCTGAGTCACACACTCGGAAACATTTGGCATCTCCATCCACAGCAAAAAAACTGGCCCCTGTTTCTTTCAAGCTCTCACCGATCGAACAAATCACAGTGACATGGCAAAAGCCCAAACCAGCTGTGACTGCCGCTGAGCAATTAGAGCATCAGGGGAAGACACCATCCCTCCTTGACTCTCCTCCATTATCCCTCCGTTGTGCCGGCATAAGGCACAGAGTTCACATCGTGGACATGTCCTCAGAGGCGAGCGCTGGCAGCTTTTGAGCAGCGTCATAATTACACATTCGTAGACGTCATGAAATAAAGATGCGACAAAGGACCCTGTGGAAAAGGGGCCGGAAATGCCACGTGCAGATACACATGAAAGAGCTATGAAACACCAGGATCAAGTGAGCCCATTATCACACCTCCACTCCCTGCTGAAAAAAAAATAAAAAATGATTTTCACAGATTTCCTGAAGAAACCATGCTAGTGCAAATGATGTCACCTGATACTAGGGTGGAGCTGTGCAGTTGATAAAGCATTGTGGTGGTTGTTAGTTGTTTGCTGTGGAGTTACATGTGGTTGCTAATGGGTTGTTTACTGTTCTAAGTCAAAGATCCATGTTATGCAGTTGTTAAAGGATTAGTTCACTTTAAAATGAAGATCACCCCAAGATTTACTCACCCTCAAACCATCTCTGATGAACACAATCGGAGTTATATTAATAAATATCCTGATGCATCCAAGCTTTATAATGGCAGTGAACCGGACCCAGGAGTATGAAGCTGAGGAAAGTGCATCCATCCATCATAAAACTCTGGGGGGTTAATAAAACATCTAGCTTCCACCAGACCATCTTCCGTATTTATCTTACAAAGAAAGTGTAACGCCTCTCATAGAACAAAACACTTTTTTGTATGCAACATATGTTGAATTCAACTTAAGTTGGAATGCAGAAGGCGGTCTAAAGAAAGCTAGAAAGCTTAGTTTATAACTTGCTAAATATGGATATTTTTCTTACACAAACTCATCGCTTCGCTTCAGAAGGCCTTTATTAACCCCCTGGAGCCGTGTGGAGTACATATGATGGATGGGTGCACTTTCTTGAGCTTCTTACTCGTTGTTCCCGTTCACTGCCATTATAAAGCTTGGATGCATCAAGATATTTATTAATAACTCTGATTGTGTTCGTCACAAAGAAGAAAATCATATACACCTAGGATGGCTTGGGGGTGAGTGAAGCTAGGGGTAATTTTCATTTTAAAGTTAACTAATCCTTTAAGGTGGTCTATCTTTTCCATTTCATAGATTAAAATGTGTTTTGGGTAGTTGCAAGGGGACTATTGACTGACTTAAGCATCCCACCCTTAAGTGCCAAAACCCACTGGCTCAATGCAATTGTTAAGGTATACCGACTATCTGTTGGTTTGTTACTAAGGTGCTTGGGTTGGTTGCTACGGTGTTCCTTATTGGCCAAAATGCCTCACTCCCAAATGGACCAGTAAAATGCTACCGTATGTGGTTGCCAAGACATTGCTATGCAGATGCTAAGGTGTTCTGACAGGTTGTTAGCACATTCCATAAAGACTACACAGCCAGTAAACAGTAAAGCAATAAGGAGTTTTGACTTGAAAAGCAAAGAAAAATGAAAGCACCACGGTGTACTAAATCAGAGCTGAAAAGAGAGCAAAAGAGTAAATCGCAAGATGGAGGAAACGATGAACCCATGAATTAAGGTAGCCGGAGGAGGTTGAACTCCACATATATTCTGCGTTTGTATGATTTCCGTTTGACAAACCTGCATATTACCCACCGGCTTCTCCTATAAAAACAGTCCTTACCGCTCCGACTCAACCACAATTCACCAGAGAATGAGAGAGAGAAGTCATTCCAGCAGTCAAGATGATATAAAATTGCAAATACTGAAACAGTGATATGTAGAGAAGCACTCACAAAATGAAACAACAACAACAGATGTTACAAACAAAAAACAGGGGATTGGGAGATAGATTGTGAAGGGGGAAAAACAAGAAATGTTTCAGATTGAAGGAGAAGGGAGAAGAAAAAAACAGACAAAAGAGGAGCACAAACCTAAATTGAAAATTAGAAAGCACAAACACCAATAGACCCAAGGAGCGGCTGGAGAAATGAGTAATAGAAGGAAAAGAAAGAAAAAAACAGAAAAACAACAAGAGGAGGATGGGGAGGATGGGGAGGGGGGGTTAACGGAGATAGGAGCTGCGGGGAAAACGGAGAAATAAGTAAAGAAAATCTTGGGATGTGCCAGAGAGAAGGATTTCATTACCTCCACAAATGGACTGTGATTTTGCAGCATATTTTATTAGGAATAAAATGCCAATCATAGTTAAATTCCAGCCCTACCTATAGGGCCTCCCGGCATGAAAGTAGGGGAGACGAAGAGGAAGTCATGTTCATTTCAACACAATTCAGTAAATGGGAAATTTTCAATTTCATTTCAGGGGCAGGCTGAAATATACTGTTTCAGCAAGGTGATGGCACGCTGGAACCAACGAAATGGAGGTCTCAACAAACGTATTACCAGAGGACACAAAATATCCGCTGTATGACAGGCTGCCCAACCGAGGTAATCTGCTGAGATGTTCGGGAATATACAGGGAAATAGATGAAGACGTACAGAGAATTTTAAGAACCTTGAAAGAGGAAGACGGACAAAATATGCTCGTCACCAGCTGAAAATACATTTCCCTGTTCAAAACGTCGCAAATGAATATGAGAGACTGAATTTAAGATCAATAGAAAGAGCTGCCGTTTAAGAGGGGAAGAACAAGGTAATTTATGGAGTAACAATGAGGGATTTAAGATTTAGAGCTTCAAATGAACTGCAACCTTCCACTGGATGCATCCAATTTGTCTCCACATACATCAGATAAATTACATTCACTCCTCATTATTTCCGGCATGATCAAAGCCGGCACTTTTCTCAAAATTAATAATGTGAAGGCAAAAACTGTGTTCAGTGGACTGATCACTTCTGAAGTCTCATCCTCAGACCGCCCACAGTTTGTTCCCTGCCCGTCTGATGCATTTCAATGTTCATCTACCTATCCATATCTATTTCTAACTTTCTATGTAGTCTATCTATTTATATCCGTCTCCATGTACTTCTCTTCTACTCACCTATCTATCCATTTATCTCTCTATCACTTATCTACCAACCCATCTACCAACTGTCGTTATAGATATAAACGTAGATACCCGTCAATATAGATTGATACATCAATTAAATATCTAACATCATGTAAAAAAAAAAAAAAATCAATTCCATTTATACTTTCAAGAGGTACCTTTGTTTTCCCAGTCACCACATTTTCACGCAATGCCAGTTTTACGCATTACCGCCAAAGCGTGCATTCTCATTTAAACCATCTTTTAGAGCTTGTAAAAGGTTTACGGAGCCGTCATTGTGCCGATTGGACCAGTGCTGAATCGTTTCTAAAGTTTATCATTTGCTCGTGTTTAAAGCCTTAACAGAAATAACATAAAAGAGCAGCGCGCACACACAGAACGCCCAATCGTAGACAGCACACAAATAGGCCACCGAATTGTTTACATTTTTGTGCTTCAGTAGATAAAGGTCTATGCTTTTGCATAAAAAGACATCATCTTAGTAGAGCTTATTGGGGTTTGTAAATCACTGAGAATTGTTCTTCACGTACTCAGTAAGAGAAATTTAAAACTTGAAAGAAAAGGGTCAACAAACTGTAGATCGAATATACAATGCATCAATATCTTTTCCCTTTGTGTTTTGAACTTTACAACAAGATGAGGAGAGTATTTAAATGAATCATCCAAAGTGATTTACTAATGCTTGCGCCATTATTTAACGCCCTCCCCAAAAAAAGTCTTGCGACATGGCTGCAATTGTTGTATATATTATATATAAATTATACATCTAACAAGTTGCGTTTCAGCAGTAGACCACATGCAAAACTTGCCACTAGCATTGGCGCATTTGTGGAATTGTACACTCTTGCTACTTTGCCCTGTTTAGTAAATCTGGCTGGCCCTTAAAATCGTAAATATCAAACATGTTTGATATGATCGGGGCGGCCCCGATTCGTGTGAGAACAGATTCGATCTGTGAACGCCTCACATTACCAGATAATCAGAGTCGATCGAGGTCCTTAACAAGGGGAAAATCGGCCTAAAACTCCTGTACTGTGAGCCAGGCATACTTTTTTCAATCTCTAAAGAGCAAGAAAACCAGCTAAGACAATTATATCTGGAAATAACAGTCATTTGAACATAGACATTAAATGTCAAAAATAAGTCCTCATCCGTAAGCTCTACTGAGATAAACACCGGTCAACAGCATTCCTGCGGTATTGGAAGATGGAGCACAGCATGTACACCACATAACTCCCTGAATCCCGGAAACACCTGTTGTCACCAAACCAGCATTACGTCAAGATGTGAACAGAGAGGAGCAGGCACCGGAGGCACTGAGACACTTTCATCTTATTAAACCAAGATATGAATATTGCAGCCAGCAAGCACAACAGGCAAAAACAAATATTTAAAAAAAAAAAAAAAACAGTTAAAAGCAAGAGTTTCCAATATGTTTTAATCCAATCTTGCCAACATAACAATGAAATAAACATGAAAAAAAAACATTTACACAAACCTGTTCTTGTTGTTCTCTGGTTAATGATAAAAAAAAATTCTGAAACCGTAATAAAAACAAAAAATGAAATTATGAAATGGCCTCTTTTCATAATCCAAATCAGCTCCCAATGGATATAATCAAGTCTTGCCTTTCATTTAGGAAGTAACGCGTTTCATGCTGGATTGTACACAAATTCTAACATCAGCTTCTTAGGTTTTTTTTTTTTTTTTTTTTTTTTTTTTTTAAATCACAAGCAGATGCATTTTGGCTTAACACACCGAAAAACATGCATTTTTAAGCATGGCTTAAGTGTCCAAATACTTTCTGAACCGACAACATCCGAATATGATAAAACCTCCAAGAAAAATCTCTGTGCCATTTTATAAGCCACTTTTATCTGTAAGAGAAGTCAGCGGTTTCTTATTGGTGTGAACGTGACAAACTGTTCCACAAAAAAGAGAGAAAGTACTGAAAAGTGGTTGTTTGAGGCAACTCAAGGGTGCAAACAGTGCGTTGGAGGTCAGACTAGTATAATTAAGAAATCTTGAAGGCCTCTGTACCCAGAGAAATGCTTCAGGCTAACCCCGAACGGGCAAACGTGATCCTTCAAAAACCTTTTCTTGTTGACATATCTGTGTGAGAGCGTCTTCACATATGTGGCACACGAGACCACGCCAATGCACCGTATACCTGCCTGAGGTATTGAATTTCGTTTTGTGCTAGATTTAGTTGTGTTACACTTGGCGGTGTTATCATGAAGCTGGAAGGGTTTTAATGCCCCATGAGCCATTAACCGCTGACAAGAGCAAAAGAAGAAAACCCCTCAAGGAAAAAGCAGCTCTTTACTTACAGCAAACTGCGCATGGAGTTGGTCTCAATGGCTATGATTTTACGTCAAGATATATGTCTCCCAAAGCCATGCAGATGTCTAAAGGCCATTCGGGAAATCTCAAGTTCTGCAGGATCAGATGAATTAGTAAACACATTTGGGAGGATGTGGCAAAATCTCTTCACTTAAGGGCAGCTCAGTTGAATCGATTTGTCTCAAAGGGATTCTACTGCTCAGTTTACCCTGGGAAGATAGTCATTCTTATTGAGCAAGAAGCTCATTAGTTGAGAAGACTTGCTTGAAGAAGATCTTTTCAAGATAAATGGCTCCAACACCATGGTATTTTCTTGATCATTCAAAATAATGAATAAAGCATGGTTTTAGGTAAAAAGCATATGCGTATAGCATTTAAATTTCTATTTAACAAAATAAATTATAATATTATCCAACTAACTAGAATTTTTTTTTTATATAAAGATGGTATAGTCTAGAGGTGGGGATGCACCGACACTAATACCAGTATCGGTATCGAGCCCAATACTGTGGTCAATGCTCCTTTAAATGCTCCAATGCCAAAAACCGATACCACGCAGTGTGTGTAGTGTTTGCATCCAGACGAAGAAACAAAGACAACAAGAGCAAACAAAGCACAAAGGAGATATCAGAGAAAGATGTCTATTAAGTAAATATAACAGAATATTAAACAAATTATCCTAAATATTCACGGTATAGCTCCTGTGTGCGAGATGATAAATGGAACATGCAGAGTGGATTGAGCGTGCAGCGGCACAGCATGCAAGTGTTTTCTGTGCGCAAACATCTGAAGCGCAGACAGACAGCATACGAATAGAATATTAAATTGTGTTATGCTTCATGTCTTCTTGCACTTGAATGGACAAATTCACACAAAATTACGTCAAAATGAAACATAGTGAGTTATATCTTAAGTGAATGTACATAGATGAGAAAGAAAACAATTGTGTAACAGTATGTTGGATATGTGCAACTCAAAGTGAAAGCAGCCTAATAAAGCTGCTGTCTTTGTCCTCAAGGTTAATCTAACAACAAAAGACAAAGACAAAATTCCTCACTGTTCTTGACTGAGCCCTGCTGGAGCAGCTCTAAATATGCTACACAATGTTATTAAATTAAAGTTAAAATATGATAATATGAACAGTGAAAGCAGCCCATATAATACATTTTAACTGGTACAATTAGGTGTGAAAATAACTGAAGGAAATTTCCTTTGCTAAGCCAAATAATTTGATTCATGCCAATAGTTTTTGAAAATACAGTTATCTGTATTCGTTATCGGCAAGTACCAAAATTTAAATCTGGTATTGGACTTGTTCTGGACAAAGGGGTGTCGGTACATCCCTACCTAGTGGTACATGCTTGTGTTGGCGTGAAAAGGGATGCAGGTTCAAATCCAGACCTAACATTTAGTTGTTTAGTCAGTTTCAAAACTGAAACTGAGCTTGACTGTCAAAATGTAATTTTGTTGAATGGAAAAGAGCAGATCTGATATTAAGGTTTCATAGAAAAAAAAAGTCTTGTGAATTTGGAGAAACAAGGGCTGACAGTTGACAGAATTAAAATTTAAAGTAAATCATCCATTGAAGGCACGATTTAGACATGAAGACACGATTTCTGGCACAATATTCAAAATAAACATTTATCTACAATAATTGCGCACAACTCAATTCTCAAAAGATACAAGAATTTTGGAAGTTGCATTTAAAATCCTCCTAAATGTGAAAAAGGCCGTTCAGGGAAATAAAGGCTTTTTTTTACTTCTAACCATGTATTTGTGGAGCTTTAGAGGACCATTCAGTTTCCATAAATAGAATTTTGGGATGTGTTTTCCTCTTTGGCCTCCTGTAGGTAGATCCATGAGAATATTAATGACCTATGCTAGTTTTTAAACCACTGTTTTTGATTTATGCTGGGATTTTAGGTCATTGTGATGGTGCTGACTCATCATCAGTTTTATATAACTGACAGTCATTTTCATAATTGGGAAACATACAGACCCTGAGGCAGAAAAAGCAGCTCTACCTCATTACATCGTCTCAGTTCTTTAGCTGGGATGAGATTTGGGTGTTGGTATTGAGCATTTTAGACCATTGAGCACCGCGCCAGTAAAGTTGCTGAACAATCAGCCGGTCTTTAGCTGGATGCCTGAGGCTTCAGAACCCCTGTTGGATCCATTTCCGGGCGTTTGAGCTTTAAGTGTTCCTCTAAGGTTCTATATAAATCACTGTTCATCAGCACTGCACTGCACTGCATAATATTGCAAAGAGCCTGTAGTCAAAATGAAGCATTTATTTTGTATGGCAGGGAAGGTTGAATTAATACCCAAAATGATCGTTACGCCTGACTCCCACGATCCCCCTTAAGCCCCCGGGGGGGATTTAAATGGATAGTTCACCTAAAACTAAAAATTCTGTCAATCATTTCCTCACCCCTATATAATGACTTTTTATGACTTACTTTTCTGCGGAACAAAAAATTAAAAATTGACATTTTGAAAACGGTCTCAAATTTAAGATCATTCAATGAAAGTCAATAGGGTCAAAAGACAGTCTTCAAAATATTTTCTTGTGTTCCACAGAAGAAAGAAAGCCATACAGGTTTAGAACATCATAAGGGTGAGTAAATTTTCATTTTTGGGTGAATCATCTCATTGAAGGTTAGTAATAGTAACCTAATTATGGATTTTTGAAAATTAACTTTCATACAGTGAGTAAATGTAGCTATATGTGAACGTAAATAGTCTGCAAAGTTGTAAAGCTGAAAGTGCATCATAAATCAAAACAAAGATGACTCTGAACCCCGTAAACAAGTCGTTCGCAATTAGAATCCCATTTCCGTGAAGTTCACACGTCACAAGTTAACATATTTGCATAATGCCTGCCTACGTTCTGCGTGGCCATCCTGCCATAACGTTTGTGTGGATAACATGCAGACAAGATGCTGTGGTGGAAGTAAATTCAGTTTATTTTCACTTTCAAAGGATGAGGCTCTATATAGATTTTCTACAGAGTGTTCAAAATTCATAGTTTTGTGTTTTAGCAATATTGTGTATGTCACTGGCAAACTCATGTTTAGGGATGCACAATATATCGGCCACCATATAGATATTGGCTGATATGTTGATTTTTAATGTTATTGTTATCGGCCCAATAAGTAAAATTGGCAGATATATTTAAAGTTGATTAATAATGGATTATTTCCTTCAACAGACACATCAGGTGTGCACGGTTCACCATTATGGTTTTGAGTTGCTTAAAATATGATTGGAGTCACTTCAAAAAGAAAATGCCAGTTGAGTACAACATGAGCAGCACAAGTCTGACATATAGGCTACATAAAATTATAATGACAACATTATAACTGTGTGCTTTGGAGTGGGACATGGCTTTTAATGGTGAAACTGAAATGGTACAAAAGTTTGGATTAGATTTATCGGCCAATATATTCTCTTAATACTCTTGATAATACAGTTTCCACATATGCGCCGCAATAAATTAGAAATATACACATCGGTTTGTTGATGGACATACACCTGTTAATGCTGATGGTGAACATCACGTGATGAACGTCTTACGAAGTAGCGGATCACTGAGAAACGTGCTGCTCAAGTCATCCTGGCAATGGAGGTTCGGGTCGAGTTAGTAGTTCTTCCAATATTTCATCATTGAACTCGCGCTCCGATTGATGGTAAAATCGACAATCATTAATGTTTAGCCATGTTTTCAAATGCTGAGCTTTATTAAGCCTACTGAGCTGAATCAGTTATGGTAATGGGAATTTCGTGTCTGCATGAGCTGTAAAAGGTAGACCAATCACAACAGACTGGGCCATCTGGCCAATCAGAGCAGAGCAGGATCGCGGAAAGGAGGGATTTAGAGAGATTGATTGATCCGACGAGCTGTTTGAGAATCACTGAAAAGTTCTGTGATATGCAATGTATATTACGAGAAAATTAAAGTGTTTTTTGACCTTTAATGCATGTAAACCTGTTGTAGGAGAACTATTAACTAGGGGTGTGACGAGATCTCGTGTGAGACTAAAACGTGACGAGATTTCTCGTCGAGGTGAAAAGTTGTCTCGTCGTATTATTATTGAAGATGTCCCCGCCACTTTCAAATCGTTTTTGTGGAAACATTTTGGTTTTCCAGTAGAAATAATAAACGGAGAAAGAATTACACACAAGACACAAACAATATGTAAACATTGTAAGAAAATTATGCTGTACACCTCGGCCAAGGTTGTACAGACTCTTAGGCATTTTCATTCGCGCAAAATGGAAGCGCATGCGGTGTGGCGCGCTCGTTTTTTCCTGGCGCGCCTTCCTCATGGTCGTGCACAGTTCATAGTTGCATAGCAACGACAGACACAACAGAAGCGCGAGCTCCCGAACGCTTGCAAAAGTAGGAGGAAGCGACGCGGCCGCGCTTTACACGCTTTTTTAGGCGCGATATGTGAACGACCCCTAAAGAGGCAGAAAACATCGCTGTTACTGCAGACGGTTGGACTTCTCGGTGTACGCAGAGCTATATCACAGTTACAGCCACACAATCAGTAGTGACGGGGAAATGGCCAACTTTGTACTGCAGTTAAAGTGACACTTAAAGTGTAATTAGATTTTTTTTATTTATGTTTATTTTATTTATACTGTTTAATTTATGTTCAATCTGTAGAAAGTATAATTTCACATGAGAAATCTCACAGGGCAGAAAACAATTTAGCAGCGTTTGCATGTTGTTTTACTGCAAATAATTCATTAAAATAGAAGTAAAATGACATGCATTACAAGTTGATTTCCAAATGCACCAACATTTTTGCATTTTATGATTTTCAGTTGAATAAAAGACTATTTTCCCTTCATACGTTTCATTATTGAGGATTTCTTAAAAATACTATAAAAATCTCGTCTCGTGAACCCAATCTCGTGTCTCGTCTCGTGGGATAGTGGTCTCGTCACACCCCTACTATTAACTATTCACTAGTCGCCCATATTAAAATGTGTGTAGCATAGTTCTCGAACATCAGGTAGAGACAAAAAGCATGTCTTCAGATGCGTCTATACTACACTCCATGCACTGTGGTTCTTGGGGGAGTTTTGCCACCTCTCCAATAATGTTTGTAAATGGACTGCGACGCTGCTTCTGTTTCTAGAATACCAATGCATCCTCTGCAGTAACACCCAGTCCCCGGGCGTCTCCATGTGCACACGTCTTGAAATGACAGCTTGGCAATGTGACTCTTGATGGAGCTGCATTGTTTTAAATTGTGTGGCGGCAGAAGGAGTTTGCATCTCTGGATAAGACAACAACAGAATCCCACAGAGCGGCAGTGAGGGAACGCTAGCGTCGGTATGGTCTCAGATTCATACCTTGGGTGAAGGGCGGTGAGGAAATACACGGTCATCAGTTACAATCTACAAAAGAGGAGCATGTCACGTAAACGAGAGGAGACAAGTCTCGCGCCGGCCATCTGGAGTGGAAAACAATATTTTCTCATTCCCTCTCTAATAAAGGAAGACGCGAGATGGCTCTTTCTCAGGGTGCTGTGTGTATTATTGGCAGACAGGATGAAAGATGAAAGGCTTGTGGTCATGGAGATCTGCTCCAGAGATGCCCACGGAGCCAGTGAGGCGATGTCACACAAATCAACATATGCTTTACATCTACCTAGGAGGCATGAATCTTTCCCAGAAATTTTTCAGCATGTTATTTCATCCTCCATTTATTTTCTTTAATTGGAAGCTCTAAGAACAATGACCAGAGGGCTGCTGGTGGACTTTCGCAAGCGAGTAATATTTTAACTTGGCAAGAGGCCTCGCTCAACATGAGCAAGACAGCATCATATTAACCTATGGTCAATGTGAAGCCATTTAGAGGAAATGAAAAGCAAAGCATTTGTTTACATGAATATGGTAACATGTCTTAAAGCATTTAAGCCACAAATCCATTTTTACTCGTTTATGTTTATTGTTTTGTGAGAACTATTAGTGATGCAAAATGAACAATCACATGTCTGTATCCTCCTCACACCATGCAGTGCATCAAAGATGCCGAAATCTGTCAGGTCTTGAATACAGGCCTTCACTGTATTAAACAAACAAAAACCAAAAATACAAACAAACACACACACACACACAAAAAAAATTAAAAAAAATCATACACTATTGTCATAATTGATCCATTGAATCCATCTTATATATCCAATATATAATTTATCAACTATTTTTATTGTAATTTAGCTGTGTGTGCAACCCTGTTACCACATGATTATTAACCCAAACACTCAAATAACACTCTTAACAATTGTGACACCAAAGAAGTTAAAATAATATTGACCATATTTTTGACAGCACAGCTGAACGACAGTATTTTCTCCATTTTTACATAAACTGTCATGCTGCCTTTACTAGGTTCAGCTATTCATACGTTACTTGTGTTGTTTGTAAGAACAATACAATACAAAAATATTTTACTTTAACTTATGAGAACAAGTTTATGCCAAAGCTAGCAATGAGTGACAGATTCATTTAGGCTAAATCTGCAACCCTGTTACCCATTTTGAATATTTCTATAAAAAAAAAAAAAAAAAAAAAAAAAGTTTATATATTCAATTCAATTCACATTTATTCGTATAGCGTTTCACACAATACATGGGTGATTCTATAATTGCAGGTGCATCTGGTGTCCAAAGTCATTATTTTTGAAATAGTTAGCCCAGGGTCACTCTAAACCCCATGTAAAGGAAGACCTGGGTTATCTTTCTTCACGTTTCACACGGTTCATAATTTACCCAGTGGGTTAATAATCCTGGGTATTCACTGTAGATTCCTAATGTTCACGTTCTTATTTGCGTATTTGTGGTGTCACTGATTGGATAAACGCAGCATGCGACCGGTTTACATTGCACATCCTGTATTGCCGACAGTACTATCGAGTTTATACAGAATGGACATTTCAGACTATAAAAAAGGTAAGAACGAAACGGTCTCTTCACTCCAATTGTTGCGTTTTCTGTAAGCATTTGACATTTCTCCTCTCAAACGCTAAATTGTTTATATTCAACGGGCAGCGTTTCTGTGACTGTATAAAGCACTTGAATATGCGGCACACATTTGTTATCCGCTGCCAAGCGTTTAGTTGTAACATTCTAACATATCATCATTTCACACTGTACAAATTTGGGGTGAAAACCGCGAAAGTGGTGCCAACCCTACTCCGGAGCAGGGTCTCACAACCCCGGGTAAAAAGCTAACCCCACTTCTAAATTACAAGTGTGAACCGGGGTTAAGTATAGTGTGAATATTGTCATGGACCACAAGATTATAGCCCATAATATAATATTTTCTTTAAAAAAATAAATAAATAAATAAAAAAATGTCTTGTATACACTTGAAAATCATGATTTCTTCTTGTCTGAATTAGTCAGTGTCAGTTCTGTTACCAAGGTAGAGTAACAGTGTTAACAGTCATGTGTGTGAGTGTGAGAGAGAGGGACAGAGAGTGTGCGTTTCTTTGTGCATGACTGTCAAATCTGTCACATACCATCTCACACACACAAATCGCACGTATACAGATTGTATATCTGGAAAGAACCAGTCATGTAAATGACTAGTCAGGAGCCAAAGGGAACACAAATCACAATACTTCTGCACACTGAAATTCCATTTATCAAACGAGAAATCAAATGAAGGAGCGACACTGTTCTCGTGAATTATGGACTCCCATTTCCACCACAGCAGTATTTACCATCAGCACATTCAACAACATAATTATGTTTATTATGATGATAATGCAAATCACTCGATTCTCCTCATCTGCATTATGTTCTCTCTGTGCGCCAGCAAGAGCCGACGCATTAATGAACCAACACTTGCTCACAAACACATGCAACATGAGGACTGAACGAGTACCACCACCATCATCATCAAATAGGCTTGTAATCTTTTCATAGCTATGGTTCAATAAAATCTGCGTACAAAGCCCAGACTTATAACATTTTTCATCTGAAACTACACGTATAAATCATCCGAGCCTCATATCTGAAGAATTAGAGCGAATATGAGACTTTAATTGCTCATATACAGAACATATTTCCTCTGATGCACCATGTTATGCTAAATGCTTCTACCTTCTCTCCTTCGCTCTCATTTGATTACAGAGAGCACCCTTCAGACAACAGCCATATATATATTTTTTTTTATTTCACAGAAACAAAAGCGCAGAAGAGCTCTCCGTGCCTGTTCCCTGCACACTCTCATCCCGGCACTTCACTTTACCCATTATGCACTCATTTTCCCTGCAAAACAAGAGCTCGGCCGACCTGCGCACCACCCGCCCTCTTCTGCCTCAGAAGCACGACATCAGACATGTCAGAAAGTGAGGAGAAACTTCTAAGCAGACAGAAGAATCGTGAGATCAACTCTTTTCCCTTTACCTGCAGTCTTATTTTCACATCAGTCGCCACTGCACACAAACACAGGAGAGCTGGAGTTGACATGGGAATGGCACAAGATCTAACGTGTGGCTGATTATTCCTTCATAGCAGCAGCTTTCTCCATTTCGGTTTCTCCTCTGTTTTCACTAGTTTCTATCCCAGGCCGCAAGAAACATTTACCTTAGAGCACAATTTTTACTTTTACCAAATCTGCCAATTAGACCTGGATGCTTCTATTATACACTAGTTTAAATGTTTGGGCCTGGTAAGATTTTATGTTTTCGAAAGGATTTAGTTTAAACCGTACTATAGTGAAATACTATTACAAACGGTTTCAAATTTTAATACAAAGCTGAATTTTCAGCAGCCATGTCGAGTCTTCAGTATCACATGAACCTTCAGAAATCATTCTAAAGTACCGAAGAAACGTTTCTTATTATTATCAATGCTGAAAACAGTTAAAGAATATAATGTTCAAAAGAACAGCATTTATTTGAAAGAAATCTTTTGTAACATTATAAATGTCTTTTACTCGGTTTATAGTGTCCTTGCATTCGTTTCTTCTATAATCTTACTGACACTATATTTTCGTGTAAAACTACTGCATGTAAAATATTGCAATAGTCAAAGTTTTGCATATTTTCAGAATGCCTTCATAATTATTGTAAATATATTGAAAATTTTTATTATCACTCAGACGAACATGCAGTGGATACAGGAGTTCGATAACAACCATTTTTCCTTAAACAAACAGTTCTGATCATTGTGCGCTTGCGTAAAACTCAAAACATATAAGTATACAATATTTCTGTATTTATATTAACTATATTTGTAAGTCAGGCACATTTTCCAATTAAACTGCCCCCACACAAAAACATGAAAGCATATCAAGCTCTCAAAAATTTATTTTTATTTTATTATAAATATTCTATTTTATATATATTTTTTATTATTATTAAGTAATATAATTTTAATATATATTAAAATTAAGTAATGTTTCTCAACTGTTACCAATAACAAAAATAGTAAGACAAATCGAGATTCTGTTTTCGTGACTTGATGCGAGGAATAGGATATGTAGAACAGAGATGTGTCATCACTTATTTCTGCAGTGAAAAAAAAAATGAAGCCTTCTACAAGATTTCAACAGAAGTGAAGCCGTTAGAAGACACTGCAACATTCGTAACAAGTTGCAACAGAGATTTTCTGTGAGTCAGGGGTCAGTCCATTATTTGTCCAATTTGATTATACTGTATTACTTGCAGGTCTTAATAAAGTTTCAGATAAATGGATTGTATTTAATCGTCAAAGCCAGTTTTTATTATTGCATGGTCATCTTTCCCAACCATCCATCTAGACTCTCAGACTATTTGTTGGTCAATGCATACCTGGATCAGAGAAGCTCACTCAAATTCTCAATATCGCCTTTTCCTGTTTACAAACATCTCATATTCTCTCGCTTACACTCCATAAGGGAATTCTCACTTTCCTTTTCCGCTTTTTAGCTCTGGCATATAGACAGACAGCAACATTTAAACTTCGCCCA